>CM028760.1:500100-1097600 GCA_016801395.1 Leptodermis oblonga | reverse complement strand
ATGAGGGGCAATTTTGACTTTTTAAATAATTGTTATACTTGATTAGGTTAAAGAGGGCAAATAGTTAATTTAAAAAAACAGATGAGGTAAGTAGTCAAAACTAAATAAAACTGGGGGATAAATAGTGATTAAGCTTTTAATTTTAATTTTTACTAATATAATTATATGTAGTATGTTGAGGTCGTGATCGGCGCCGAGTCTAGCTGACATCGTTCTAACTTCAGACACCTGCTTTTAGGACTAACTCTCAGATTTCACTCCAATGCTTAAATTATAAGTATAGCAAAATATTGTAAAGCAAGACTCAGTGTGAATTCATTACCTTTCGAATGTGAAGGTGATCGAATATTTATAGATGGATCAAACTTCTTTTAAGCTTGTTATTGAAACCACGTACCACGTTAGTTGATGACGTGACAAGCCAATCATAAAAAATATATTTTTTAATTCAGTTATGACTGTCTTCTCGATCACCGTGCCAAAACGAATGGAAGTATATGTAATCCAAATAATGGTGAGCCCGAACCAAAATCAGCTAAAGAAGGGCCCACTCCGGATGATGAAGCGCCCCGCAGTTTCCATTCCGCGTTTTATCTCATGTTTCAACTTTCAAGGGCTTGTCTTGTTGTGTTGGGCCATCTTCTTCTGGGGATTGAATTACTACCAATTTGTAGTATTTTCTATTTAGTACAACGTAGTAGTAGGTAGATTCTAACCTCTTTATTAGCTGACTTTCAAGTTTCTGGGCTTCAACTCCAGCACTCCATTTGCTACTAATTAACTCAAATTAATTACAAGTTTCTCAATGATATTTATTAACCTGCATTAATGAATATTTAAACAAATGCTGTTTGTTAACAACACTCTCTATAGTTGGATTTGGCCACAATACAATGTCGAAGGTATGTAGAAGGCCGATTTGATTGAGTATATTGACTTCCTACATTTATTTAACTGACATATGTTTCATTTGACCTGCCCTTCTGTGGAACAATTGAGATAAATGACGGAGAACAAGGAAGGAAGGTTTAGGGAACTTTCCGACCGCAGAATAAGCAAACTTATTCTAGGGGCAATACTGCTCCTTTTCGGTTGTTCGTGATAACCAACCCTAAAAAAATGAAAAGTTATTTCGTGCATATGCTGAATTAATTCATAATTTTAGTACAACAAACGAATACAAATAGATTATTATGACACACAACTTCTCTATATATCCACATTTTTAACCAAAAAAAAAAAGAATTTACACCGCATATAAACGTGAATGAATGAATGAATGCATGCATGCATATATTGAAGCGTCGGTGGTGAGGGAGAATTAAAGAGGAATAAATTCACCTTAGAGTCAAACATGATCGATCGCCAGCCTGTGAAAGCTCAAGTCGAGGCACTATCACACGTTTGATTATTCATAAAGAAATTACGTTAATTAGTTTAGTAGTATGGCTTAAGCTGCCACAAACCGCAAAAGTCCAACTTTGTTTGCTCTGCCATATCTAAAATGGTAACTCTCTCTGTGTATATAATTAATTAATAAGATTTCATTAAAACCGTTTTAGTTTTGAATTGTATAGTTTATTTATTCATTATTCTTTCTGTTTCATATAATTAAAGAATTTGATTTCGATTTGTTTCTCGTGATTATGAAATGATTGTATTACTAGACTATTTTAATAAATTATGATATGAGGTCCAGGCCGTAAACGGGTTAGACGATTTACTTTGCAATAAATAATTTCTTTCAAAATATAATTGTTATGTTACCCTAAACATAACAAAT
Source organism: Leptodermis oblonga (assembly GCA_016801395.1). NCBI lineage: Eukaryota > Viridiplantae > Streptophyta > Magnoliopsida > Gentianales > Rubiaceae > Leptodermis > Leptodermis oblonga. Next base: position 1,095,817 of record CM028760.1, on the reverse strand, counting down.
ATATATATGGGCATATTCTTTTTCATCGTTTTGAAAATGATTTTGAAAACAAGTTTTGGAAAATAGTTTTATAATGTAAAAAGTGTATTGAAAATGTAAAAAATAGATGCTAAATAGTAAAAAGTTATATTGAAAATGATAAAATATGATTAAAATATATTAAATCTACTGTTGAAACCAAAACCGTTTTCAAAACAAAACAAAAAGAACAGGGCCTATATATATATATATATATATATTTGGTGATGGAATATATTCCTATGCATCCGTTTGTTCGTGTGAATAATTAGCTATCTATATATTGGTACTTACAAAATTTTAACTAATCTATACTCAAGTTATGCCTGCAGGAAAATCCAATTAAGCTTTTCTACTATTTTAAGAATGGAATTAATATATTTTATATCTATTCCATTCACCTAAAATAGGAATATAGTAATTAGAAGGTTGATGATATTCTTTTATTTATTTCAATTATCGATGCTTTTCTTTTGCTACTATAATTAACATATCACTATTTATAATTTTTTAAATTTATTTTTACATTTGATGAAAAATAAAAAATAAATGAATAAGGAGTGCCAACCATAGTACATAGTGTAAACTACGGATATGCTTACTAGGCAAGAGTTCGGTGTGAAAAATATAAAAAGTGTATTAGTTTTTATTACTGTTTTCGTCACATATAAATTTTTATGATGTTTCAAATTATATTTTATGATTTATAATTAATACATATAATGTTATTACTGAAGGAATGAAGATTTAAGATCTAGAGAAAGAAAAAAAGAGTACGTCTATTCTATTCGTTTTGAATATGACATGAGGTCCCTCCCTCGTAATAGTCAAAGTCATAAATGGTCCAACGAATTTTGAAGAATTCAAAGGTGTCCTAGTTTGTGTTTATTTTGTCATAGATAAGTCAAAACATGTCGGGTTTGTCGATAATGCACCTATCAAAAACTTTGATTTTCCTCTAAACTTAAAAATAAATTGACTACTAATGTGGGAAGTAAAAAAAATATATATATATATATATATATATAAAGGACATTAGTTAGGAGGAATATGGGTTCGAGAGAATAGATTGACGATATAACTGCAGAACAAGCCTCACATAATGTGAGATTGAAATCCACATAAGAAATGAAAAAAAGTTGTAATAACGGTCCCGGCCACAATATGAAAGAATAAAGTGGAAAAATAAAAGGTTAGGAGGAATATTAAAGGAGGTTGGTTGGTAGACAGACGGGCAATGGAGATGATTGTGCTGCCGGAATTATCCCGGAGTAGTAGAAGATCGATATTATGCCATATATAATGCAGGAGTTGTACACCGGAGGGGAGATGCATCCAAATTAAACACAATATAATATAATATTGAAAGGAGAAATTATTAGTTTGGTGGAGAAAATGTGAAGCTATTATAATCTAAGAAATGCTTTTTGTCTTGAGCAAGTGTTACCTTTGAAAGAAAGGGAAAAAAAAAAACCTTCGATAAAGTAGGTGATGTCTTGTGGCATGATTAGAAGAAAAAAAAAAAAATTATATATTTTATTGATAAAGCACAATGCTAAAGTCTTAAAGAAGAATTATGAACTCAATATTCTAATAACAAAAATCTATGTACAATATTTTAACGTCAAAATTTATTATACGTAACACTTGTATTTTTAACATACACGAGATAATATAAAAGTTAAACCGACCAATACTAGGCAGTTAGACGGGTAAGAGATAAATTGTCGCGTTTTAAAATTTTCTTTTTTTTTTAAGTACAAAATAATTGGCTAAATATGTTCGAGATAACAAGTTGCCACGTTGGCAAGAATTGAGATTATTGATTATTCATGACATGGGAACAATTAAAGCCCTCTACATTCCCAAAAAGCTTCGATTAGATTTGTGGTGTCAGCGAGGCCTATTACCATTTAAGTAACAATACTAGAGTTTAGTAGTAGCATTTGAGTTAGCCACCGGACCTAATTAAATGCATATGACCATATTTAATTGAATTTTGACCGGCACCGGCGGAACCACCAAATACGCTAAAATAAGTCACCGCCACTTGTTAGCCCACCGGTCGCCACCCTTCCTCCATGCCATGTGCTCCTTCGTCCCCCATCGTTGACAATATCTCACTCCATAACATTTCCATTTACCAAACCAACTTAAAATAACCAAAACATTATTCATAGCACTTACTTACAAGATCCACATTGATTAAGTCGTCTACTACTAAAATATTTTATGTATCCATTCTTTTCTCTACGTAACTCTCGGTCTGACAGTGATATTTTTGATATGTTAAATTCAATACACAATACATAATATGTTAAACTCAATACACAATACATAAAAGACATCAACAACTAAATTTAACATATCAGATGACATAGATTAAACCGAACATGCGAAATATTAGAAACTAAAATCAATTTGCTTGTTGTTTATAACATAAATGCGATACTTTCTAAACTAGACCGTCCAATATACTATCGAATACAAGTTTTTAGTTTTCTTTTAATTTCAACTCCACCTACATACTTCATTTTTAATTCAGAATCACATGTAAGCATATTGGTATAGTTACTAATTAACTTACTATATACTCCATGTTACATTTCCAGATTTATATATATATATATATATATAATAAAAAAAAGTAAAAAACCTTTAAAGACAAAAGAATTATTTGCAAACAAAGCTCTTGGATTAGTATATTTATTTTCAAATTTAGTAAGCATGCAATTGAGTCAGAACCCAGAAGAAGACAAACTAACAAATGGAAGCTGATCATACATTACTCTCTGTCTTCTATCATGGAGATCAACGCGCTTTGCTACTACCCATTCAAGTTGACTTCCAATTTGCAATAACTTTTTTCTTTTGTTTTTTTTTTTCAATTTATGTTCTAAATTCGAACAGAAATTAGAACTGGAGAGAGTGCCACCTCCACCTCCACCTGCAAAGGAAGAATAATACCCAAGAGTCAACACCCATTTCACACATTATCTTTCTTATTTTTCGAAAACCACTAATAGCTCAGCAAAAAAGTGCAGCACGTCGAATCAAATTACATAAGAAGAGAGGGAAGCAGTTTTAAGGGAATCCCATCCCATGTGAGCTTAATTCTCATTTTTTTAATTTTCCATATATTCCTGCAATTTGTTACATGTTCAATTTAAAAACTTTGTAACTTATTATAGATTTAAAGTACAATAATATATATGTAAATATATATATATTATCTTTTGTTTTATTGATTTTGTTATTTTTTTTTATGTGAGTTAACTATGAACCGTATATTAAATTTAAAACGGAACTCTTATAACAAAACCAAAATAGTAAATCCATAATCTCTCATTACTTTCTTTCTTCTATATATAGCTTACCGGCTGCAGCTAGCTAGCAATATTGGAGGGTTTCCATAACAACCATTTTCTCATACTTCCATTTCATTTTTCGTCCCACTCTGTACGCAAACGCACCTGCAATGGTTGTTTCTCGTCATCAACTCTTGTGTTACTTCACCGCCCTGTCCTGCATTCTGATCCTCCTCTTCTCACAACCACGCGCCGCCTCCGCTGGAGTTCCCGACCCTTGTAAATCCACCGACGACCCAGCCTTCTGCCAAGCCAATTACCTCCCCAACGGCACCTTCTCCGCCAATGTCTACACCTACGGTCGTTACTACGTCCGCAAATCCCTCTCCAATTCTCGTAAGTTCTTGTCCTTAATCGAAAAGTATCTTCAGAAGTCAAATGATTTAACCCTTCCGGCTATTCGTGCTCTCCAAGATTGCAAAGTGTTGGCGGAATACAACAGGGATTACCTCATAAACTCATTCCAGGTCGTCGACGGAACTTCTTATGTTCTTCCGACAATGGAAGCCGACGATATCCAAACAATGCTTAGTGCAATTCTAACGAACGCTCAGACGTGCGACGATGGCCTGCGAGCGACGTCGTCCACGTGGAGTGTCAGGAATGGCATTGTGGCCCCACTTGCTCTCGACAAGAAACTCTTCCGACTTTCATTAAATTTCTTCACGCAAGGATGGGTTTCAAAGAAGATGAAGAAGAGCACTAAACGTCCACCTCATCCCGGCGCCGGGAACCGATTTGCATTTACAGATGGCTACATCCCGATGAAGATGGCGGAGCACCACCGGAGGCTTTATGAGGCCGCGAGCAGGAGAAAGCTTATCGATCAAAGCTCGGGCGGCGGCGGCGGCGATCAGGCTCTGATTAGTGACGTCGTGGTCGTGAGTCAGGACGGAAGCGGCAACTTCACCACTGTGAATGACGCGGTGGCTGCTGCACCGACGAACTCCGATGGTTCGAAAGGCTACTTCTTGATTTATGTTACGGAAGGCGTTTACGAGGAATATGTTTCCGTAGCTAAGAACCAGAAATATCTGCTGATGGTCGGAGATGGAATCAACAAAACCATCATTACCGGCAACCACAGCTTCGTTGATGGCTGGACGACTTTCAATTCTTCCACTTTTGGTATGCATTTAATACCTCATTCTTTTTAACTTTAATCATCAACAAATTCCAAATAGCTATGCACATTTTATCACCAACTTCCAATTTATGAAGTCACGCTCTTCTGTTTGAATCATCTATGTATTTCCACTATATTTTTTCACAATAAAAAGTGAAACTCATATGTTATGTCAAGTAATTGAGTTCACTAAAAATTTTGTAATGTGATAGTAGATAGATAGAAAAGATAGAGGTGAAATAGACGGAATATCTCGTTGGTCAATTTACATATCAATTGACCTTTGCATACCATTTTGCAGCTGTTGTTGGATTGGGATTCATCGGAGCAAACTTTACCATCCGAAACACGGCAGGGGCAATCAAGCACCAAGCTGTTGCACTACGAAACGGGGCAGATTTATCCATATTCTACGGTTGCAGCTTCGAAGGCTACCAAGACACATTATACACTCATTCCCTCCGTCAATTCTACACGGAATGTGACATTTACGGAACCGTGGATTTCATATTCGGCAACGCCGCCGCCGTGTTGCAAAACTGCAACTTGTATCCCCGGCGGCCGTTGGACTTTCAGTTCAATGCAATCACGGCACAGGGCCGGACCGACCCGAACCAGAACACCGGAATCGTCATTCAGAACTGTAATATCAAAGCTACTGACGATCTCGCGTCGAGCAATGTTACTATCCGGACTTATTTGGGGAGGCCATGGAAGTTGTATTCAAGAACCATTTACATGCAATCTTATTTGGATAGCTCCATAAGTCCATCGGGTTGGACCGAATGGAACGGAGATTTAGGCCTTAACACTACGTATTATGCTGAGTATGCAAATAACGGACCCGGCTCGGGCACGGGTTCAAGGGTGACTTGGCCCGGTTTCCACGTTATCAACTCCACAGATGCTGTTAATTTTACAGTAAATAGCTTTTTACTTGGAGATGATTGGATATGGCAGGCTGGAATTCCATACAAAAGTGGCTTGCTCTCTTGATCGATAAATCATCTTAAATTTGTTTGTTCCCCCACCCCCCCCCTTGATTTTCCTCTTTTTTGGAGGGTCGATCTCCATTGTAGATTGATTAATTTGTTATACAGATTAACAAGCATGCATGTAAACTCAAGACTCGAGGTTAATTACCTTTTGGAGGTTCGAACAAATTCATGAAATTGTTTTAAATTTAAATTGATTCTTTTCACTGTTTGAATAATAAAATTTTTTTTCTATGTATGTACTTTTTCATAGTCAACTCTCTAAGTATACTTCCATGAAGTTGCTGCATGCATGTGTAATTAGCTCCTTGCATTCATACTCAAGTATGCAATGAATACAATGTTTTTAAATATTTGTTAATTTGAATAGTTATAGTAATTTTGTGCTAAACCGAAGGAGGATAACTAATTGTTTTAGAAATATATGAGAAAAACTGTTTGTAACGCAAAATTATAGGGACAATACTTTATTTCATCTTTGATAATTATGTAAGAAATTGCTCTTGACTTTTAAAAATGTTAAACATAAATGGTGTCCAAATAGGTCAAGAATCTAGATGGTGGCTCTATTATCTTGGGTTGGTGATGAAAGTTTAAGGAAAATTAATCATGTACTTTAATTAATCTAAAACTGGATTAATTAATGTTGCAAACACGATCCCTCACATGAAATGCAACAACCGATAACAACAAGATTAATTCACTAAAATAACCTCTCTCTCTCTCCCCCATACTTTTCTCCCCCTTCTCTCTAAAACAAACCCTAGCAGCCGCCGCCCCCCCCCCCCCCCCCCCCCTTCTCTTCTCCGGGAGAAGGGGGGGAATAGTTTGTTTTTTTTCTCCTGTTTTTTTTCTTCTATTTGTTTATTTTTGTTTTCTTTTGTTTGTTTCCTTCTTGTAAGGGTTTGGCCCCTTATTTGTAAGGTTTATTGGACTCTCTTTGGGAGAGGTTTATTGGACTCTCTTTGGGAGAGGTTTTGGTGGCATCGGAGAAGAGGAGGAAGAGAAGAAGAGGAAGAGGAAGAAGAAGGGTTTGGCCTCTTATTTGTAAGGTTTATTGGACTCTCTTTGGGAGAGGTTTTTGTGGCATCGGAGAAGAGGAGGAGGAGGAAGAGAAGAAGAGGAAGAGGAAGAAAAGAAGAAAAGAAGGAGAAGTTTTTCGGTGAAGGAAGAGAAGAGGAAGAAGAAGGTGGGTCCATTACATGGTAATGAGGTGTTTTTTGACCTCTTTTGTTGTATTTCAACTGTTGCTGGACGGTTTCCAATGCATTTAATATAAAGTTTTTTATTTCAAAAAAAAAAAGATTAATTCACTAATTCTTGTTTTTTTTTTTTTATTCAATTAAGTACTGTTAGCAAGCCATCATGTCGTCGTGGCATGGCATCTTTTTGTACTATAATTAATGGAAAATTTTAAAATTAAAATTGGCTTCACATTTCATGTGATCATTTGTAGTTTTTCGCTAAAGATGTTGCAGGTAAGCCCCCATCTTCCCGACAACCAAAACATGGTTCAAGAAATAAAAAATTAGCAAATGGCCGGGCATTGCTGCATGCATTCCTTGATAGTTGTGAACGAATAGGGCTTACATTTTTTGACCCGATACGAAAATAAGACATGAATACGACACTATATGGATCGACGCAAATAACATGAATAATTAAACGGGTAAAGTTAAGGTTAAGAATATTAACACCTTAACCCATAACCCCGATACAAGTAGCTTGTTTGTATAATAACAAAACACGACACGAACTCGAAACATTCGCAGGTTAAATGTGTCAACACGAATAACATGAATAATTAAATGAGTAAGATTATGATTGAGGGTTATCGAATACGACACGAGTTGCCACTCCTATGAACCAACGAACTAATCTCATGGTTGATTAATTAAACTCAAATGGAAATGAACACTTTTAATTATATGACTCCATACTCCTTCATTATATAAGTCATTAATGACCTATTAAAATTCATTAATAACATTGAGATACCAGTAATTAATATAATTAATTAAATGTTATATTTACTTGATAAATATAGAAAGAAAGTGTCCAGAATAAATAAAATGAATTATATTTCAAAAGGGAAAGAGTAATTTATATATTTATATACATGCACACATCAATTAATTAATGATCAAGAGTTTTCATTCGATTGATCATTGATATACAGGGGTTCAATCTGGTCGAACGTGGATCGATCAAAAAAGATCATTAAAGGGTATGAGGGATAGGTTTCGGTGGATGACTTGGCTTCGAAGAGGCGGCAACGTGGACGACGGTCAAGGCGGTGTTGATCAACATGCGAATATCGCGGTTCTTGCTAGCGATCTCCCCAGCGCCGCCCTCTTCTCCCGCAAGGCCGGCATCGCAGGAATCCAGATCCGCCACGGCGGCTTTCGCGAGATTGTTCACCTCGGCGTATTTATCCGAAACCAATGAGCTGATGGAATCTTCAATCAGCTCCACGGCCGTAATGTAATGCTCGCTGCACTCTGCCAGCCAGTCGGAGCCGCCGTCTGAGTCGGGTTTGTTCAGCGCTTGCTTGATGAAGACGGACGTTTGGGTTGCGTTTTTCTCTGCGAGCCTGAGTCCGATGTAGGCCAGGCCTCGCAGGTCGGCCGTCTGGCTGTTCTTGTCGGAATTTAAGAGACGGATGCAGAAGTCTTTGTGTTTGGCTTGTTCACAGGCTATGGCGATTAGACCGCCGGCCGGTAAGGTCGAAGGGTGGGAAGAGTTGGGAGGCATTCTAACCTGAGCCACAGTCAGGTTAGCCTGGAAAGCGACGAGGCAGAGCGCAACAATAGGCAACAACATCGACCGAGAAAGGGTCGACATTTTTCTGCGTAAGATTTTTGTTGGAATGTTTCAATCAAAATTCCTTTGCCTCTGTCTTCGTCTCTGATCAAACTAAGTCTTGAAATGTTGATGTATTTAAGGTAGAAGAAGATGTCGCTAAGCTCTGTCTCTGTGTCTGTGTCTGTGGTGGTTATCCATTGGAAAATAGAAGCTTTTATGGCTCTGGTTTGTAGGAATTTTAGCGTTCGATAATGCATGGTCGGAAATATATCAGTCATTTTTCAGAAGCTTACGCTTGACCACCCAATATCATATGACGCTCGGTCGACCATTCCTGTAATATGTTTTTTGTTTCATCCGCATGAAATGAAAAGGATTATCCGTAAGACTTCAAATCCCGAGCGTCAAATGTCCCATAACACAAGGGAAATTAGCCATTTAATTTGGGTCTCTAGACTGATTTAGTTGTGTTTTTTGGTTGGTAGTGGTTATGGTATATGGTATGTCTTCTTGACCAACTCTAAGCCCAGTTTGAGACCCAATAGGACCTGGCAGAAGGGTCAATTGTCGGTATGACAAGCAGTTCCATCGAGCTCGAGAAATAAGTGCTACGTCGCCAACATTTTGTGAGTTGACAGTTAAGGAGCCCCCGCAGGGTGAACGCTCATCATCAACTCACTGTTCTATTACCATCTTGGGATGACTCCCGGAACACACAAGAGTGACCTTGGTATCTTCGGGGTCGGCAATGTGATAGGAGCCAATATTTCTTCTAAATATAAGCATCCAACCGAATTGAAAAATACACTAATACAAAAAAAGGGGATTCAACGGTGGTCCTTTAATGGCGAATTAGATGAAAATCGCAATTAAAAATAAAATACGAACTTTCTATGGCTGTTTATTGAAAAGATGCCATAGAAAACTACTTTCTATAGCGGTTATTTAGTAACCGCCATAGAAAAGACTTTTTAAGGCTGATTTAATAAAACTGCCATAGAAAATCCACACTTTCTATGGCGGTTTCTACATAACCGCCATAGAAAGTAGCTTTCTATGGGGGGTTATTCATAATCGCCATAGAAGGTCCGATTCTTAGCCCTAAAACACAAACTAAATGCGAGTACCCTCGCACCGAGACTTCGTCTTCTCCATCCTACAAACTCCATTTTCAAACCTTTAAGCTTAGAACCAAATATTAGGTGTTGCAATTTATCACTTTGAGGTTAGATACTACGAAACTTTACAAGAAATGCACCAAAATCTACCCCAAATTCATTCGAGCTCGCGAAACCTTCCCTCCTCCTCCGTTCCAGAGCCTCAAGGTGATTCTTGTCTTTTCGTTTTTAATTTTTAGGTCAAGACTAATTTTGAGGCTGTGATTGTTTTACCCATTTTCCTTGTTTTTTGTTTTCCTCTACCGTTTCTACAGGTTTTCTCTTTCTTTTCTACTGGTTTTATCTAATGTTGGTTGGTAGTGGTGGTGGTTATTGTGAGCGCTATGGTTGAAAAGTACACCCCTTACTAGAAATTTATTTGAATTTGGTTGTGCTTAACTTCTCTGCACACAAGGAAGCACTCTTGTTTTCTGAAAATTTGTTGAATTTGGAACAGTCTTACACAATAGAGCTAAGCAAAACATTAGTAAATTCTCATCTATAGCTTTATAGTATTAATAGTTTTGAGAGTAATCAACACGCAGGGGCTGCTGGCAAAGGGGGTAAAACGGAATCATATTGCACACATGGGTGCTGAAATTTGTTGAATTCAATTGTTTGTTACTGTAGGACTTGTTGCTACTTCTTTTTGTCTATTAATTTGTGAGACCCTCGAGTTTTAAAAGCAAGAAGAGTTTCTTAGACACAACATAGTTTCCCTTTCTATAAGTCTTTGTAAACTTTTCTTTAATTTGTTTAATTCTTTGATAGTTTTCTGTTGGTTGTGAGGTGGTGTTAGGAGGATTTTATGCAGAGACACTGGATTCTGGACCAATCTAATCTAAACAAGAATTAACAAAAACCATAAAATTTGGTTAAAACCAGTAGTGCACGTGACTAGTTCAAGGCCAGCAGTGATATATTTACTGCGGTAAATACCGTAACAGGTGGTTGGCTGCTAGTATGTCTTTTCCAATGGGAGCTCTGTATACAAATTAAGTTTAGTGATATATATCGTTTACTTTCAATACTCTATGTATTACAAATTTTAATGAAGGTTGAAATCGTTGCCTTTGTCTATGAGAATAATGATGAATTTTTGGGTATTTGGATTGATGATTAGCTTGCAATTGCAAATGCAATGCAAGTTTTATATGATAGTGAGTGGCAAGATACCTTTGTTGAGTAATCAACATTGTAAAAGCATGTCATCTACCTTGGCCCTTACTTGAAAGCTTGCATTTCTGGATGATAGCTACGATTTAGAACCTTATATCTGCATAATTATCTATTGCACCTAAAACTCTTTACTTGACAGGTTTATGAAGTTCATCGTCAAGAATTCTTGACGATGGATTCACAACGGAGAAGATCATGAGAGGTGGTACTTCATTGTTGAGAAGGGATACAATTCCATGCCAATAAATCTCCCAGCTATGCTTTTCCATAAATCTGTGAAAATTAGTAAGGTGAAACTTAAGTTTTATGGTGATCTGTTGCATTGCAGCTCTTCTATAGTTAGATGTTGGCATTATTGTTGTGGTTTTGTTAAGGATCTTTTTATTCTATTTGTATCAATTATTTATTTTTATGCTCCATTTCTTTCTTTTTATGTACAATGTAAATTTCACATTTTTATATTTTTCGTGTTAGAGTGCAATAACCGCAACTAGTATATTTTGAATGCAGGTTAATGTAAATTTGATAAGAAATTTTTAATTTTTAAAAATTGATTTTTAAGCCTTTTTAAATGAGGGCCTCCTTAAAAACATTAAATTTTAAAAAAAAATTTAATAAAAATTTTATTTTTCTATGGCGGTTAAAGAGAAAACCGCCATAGAAAATGCCTTTTTTTATTTTTTTTTAAAGATAAAAGTTTTACTTTTCTATGGCAGGTAAAAGAGAAAACCGTCACAGAAAGTCACTTTCTATGCCGGATCGTCATAACCGCTGTAAAAAGTTTGTGAACTTTCTACGGCGGGTCTTAACCGCCATAGAAAGTCCGCAAACTTTCTACGGCTACCAGATAGATGGCGGTTCAAATAGCAAAAAAACCGCCATAGAAAGGGCAAAAAAACAGCCATTAAATCCCTTTTTTGTAATAGTGATACATCCTTATTCATTATAGCAAAAAACTCTATTAAATTCTATCCAATTTTATACTAATTTTAATTTCGACGTGCTAACGAGAAACAATACTTTTTATCTTAAGTGTAACTTATTATTTTCAAGAGTTCTAATGATACAGGAGTTTGTCCCAACCACAATACACTTTCTCAGTATTAATCAATAAACAAGGCTAAATAGCAATATTCTTAGAACAAGATCGATATTCTAGCTATGTGGAATAGACTCAAACAAAAACTTTCTCTTCAATAATATTATGGTCATTTTTTTTAATATTTATTTTTGTATGGTTAATTATTGTTCATGCAATAATATTATAAACTTAAGTTATATAGTCTCTTATTTTGTTGAGCTGTCAATACGATGTCATTTCATTATTATTATTATTATTATTATTATTATTATTTATTACGAAATAAACTTATTTCTCTAATTTGAAAAAAGAAAAACACAATACGTTTCACATGCAATCATTTCCTAAAACAAATTGGACAACAGATATTTTCTCGATGTTGGGAGCTGGATATATCATATATATAAATTTACTCCGTTTTGGCATTTACAAATCAAAACATGCCACTTCCTGTGATGATGTATTACAAAGAAGGTGGTGGGATGGGACTATTGTGCCCCGCTGGCAAACCACTCAAGTCATTTGCTTGCCGGCGGCCAACCCGACCCGGAGGAACTCACGGGGGCCTCCACTCTTATACTGGTTAACTCCGGCAGCTTCCGGTGTACGAAGGATGACCATTCAGCCGGGAGAGTAAACCCATCAGAACTCCCGTCAACCAATATAACCAGAGTTCCGTCTGGGTTTTGGACCGGAGCTCTGCAAAGCGGGCAGTTAGAGTGGGTCCGAAACCACATATCAATACAATCCACGTGAAACCAGTGTTTACATTTCGGTAAAACCCGACCCGTTTCACCATCCACAAACTCCGATAAGCACACGGCGCACTCCGGCGAATCAGCTTCGGGACCCACACTGATCATCGAGTAGAGAAACGTCGGAAGTGCTTTAAGGATGGTAGGCGGCAGCCCTTGTCCAGCAATTTCATCTCGAGGCCAGTGGCTGACGCGGCGGTGGTTGTGGAGGGTGGAGGAGCGGCGGCGGCGGCGGCGGTTAACTAAATACCACCGGGTGTAGACGTGAAAGAAGGCAATTATGAGTAAAGCTATGAAGATAATGACGACTGAAACGACCATAATTCGACCATTGGTTGGGGTTGGCCCATGATTTGCAGTGGAGCTTTCATCCATATTATCTATTGATTGGAAGAGAAATCGAATCGGAAAAACAGAGAGATTTGAGAAAATTAACGTAGGGGGGTGGTGGTGAGATATATTATAGGAGAGGAGGAAGCTTCCTTACGAAGATGAAAACTGGGAACGGGAAACTGGGAATACAAAACTCGTGTGCGGATTTTTGAAGTTAGGGAGGTACGTACGGAGGGATGGATTCTCCGGGGAGTTTCCTCCTCTTTTATTCTTATGTTTTTTAAATATTCGATCCTTCCGCTAATGGTGTCTTCCCCAATTTAATGTCGAGTGTACTTTGGCGTTACAAATTATTGAACATGTATATATAAGATTTCAGGGTATTACAAATATCATGAATTTTATTTAATTAGTAGCTGTATTTTGAGAAAAGCGTCACTCGTTAGCAATTTAAAGTTTATGTTATTATAAAGTTGGAGTTATTGTCACAAAGTTTCAGGGTAATGATAATATAACTGGGTTAAATGGTGGTAATAGAAAATTGTGGCTTCTTACCCACATTGGACGACCTTGAAGATATCGGAGTCGCCTAGAGTATCCCGAGTGTTGTCGGACAATTGAACACGTTACCCTTATTTTTTGGGTTCGGTAAAACCACTTGAATGACATGGCCCTGGTTCTTAGGCCTAGCAATTGGCCTCGCTGGCGGGTCTGATTGGGTTTCAAACTGGGCCTAAGACTAGACTGTGACCAAATCCAAACTGGGCCTAAGACTGGACTGTGACCAAATCGAGTACACCATATATATATATATATGTGTGTGTGTGCTTCTAATTGTTGAACATTAAGATAAAAGGTAATTAAAAATGATCAAAAACTCTTTTCTTATTTCTCTTCTTTGGAAATTTTAATCCCTAACTAGCTCATTAGGACATTTTAAGAAAAAAGGAAAGATGAAAGGATTTGGTAAAGAAACAGAGAGACCATAAGATAGATATTAAGATGCTTGCTTTTTCAAGTGCATGCATGTATAAGCATCCACCATACTGAATTTCAATTGAAAGTATCTCGGTGTCTTATCCGCCACCCTCACTTTTTCCATGCAAAAATAGGAAAGAAAATGACGTTTCTAGTGTGCTGCTTAAACAATCCACCTTTCCAACTTTTAGCGATATTTTGGGGAGCAAATTCATATTATTAAGAGTTAAGAAAAAGAAAAAGGAGTCTATGACCTTTGAGGATGATTAAGAATTGGAATATAACCCTTGGGAACAAACTACGGACATGTTGTAAACGTCCCTAATAGAGTGACCAAAGACAAGCGCGGGTGTATTATAAAACGGTAACCATGATTGGCTAGTATTGGAGCTATATATGAAACCGTGGGTGCAAATGGCAGAGACGATCTCATCTAGTATCCAATACACCCATAAGCAGAAGTGGGTTAATGGAATAAAACGTACAACTTACAAGTTGAGTTGGGATATTGAGAAGAAATGAGAAAGAGAATAATGGTGTTATTAGAAAAGCGCCCAAAAGGCCAAAAGTCCAACTTGATCGCCCCACCCAGCTATCCAGCTTGTTGAAATATTGGAGCAAAGCCAAAAGCTTAATTTGATGAACTAATGATGAAAGACTATGATTGAACTCTAAAACCGTTGGCTCATTGCCTGTTTCATTATGAAATGAACTACTTTTCCGATCAATGTAGGGAGAAGAACCCAACAAGAGGACTTCAACAAGAAATTAATATAATATATTTAGAATATGCTGGAAATGTTGTTATTTTGGTATATATTTTGTTGAATTTCGAGTAGCGATTGTGACGTAAAAGAATTATGTAGGAGTTCAGATTTTTTTGGTCTTACGTTTTCACGTGTCATTTTTCGAGCTCCTTGGAAAATATTTGAATTGAGCTCATATTTTTTTTAGTTCGATCAAGTTTGAGCTTAACTTGAATTAAATTATTCCAATAAACTAGGGGATGAAGGGAGTGAAATAGGGTTTGAAACTGTAACCTTTTGCACGAATTTTTTTTGTATTTACTCCCTAGATCGATTTACAGCTGACCCCCTTCATTTTTCAAAAATAGTGAATTTCAATATAAGTATTAGCTATATCTTTCTCGCCCGGCCACTAAAACTGATCATTTATAATTCTATATTATCTACGGTTTATCTCACGCCCTAGTTTTGTTTCATTGACATAGTATATGCCGTTCAACAATATTCTTCTTTCAAAAACACATATATAGACAAATAATTCTTTTAGCCCTATATTAGAAGAAATATTTTTAAAATTATATATTATAATTCATAAATGATTATAGTTATTGATTTTTTTTTTAAATTTTAGAATTGGATTGATATAATCTTTTTCTTATTAGCAATTGATCATTACAAAATCAAATAAAAATATTAAGAATGAAAATGATTGATTATACATATTTTGGCTTTATGTGTAATAATTTAAAATTTATTGCAAGCTGTGCATTTTTAAGATATTTTTTTCAATAGAGAGAGTGACTAAAATACCTTCAATATTATTCAAATAATTTAATTGTTAATTTTGTTAACTACTATGCCTTCCTAAGCTAAGCCTTAACTAGAAGCAAAAGCTTTCTCTTTATTAAGTATAAGCTTAACTAGCTAGTGATCCTTAATTGCCATGGAGAATATTAAGCACAAGAATGTTTCAGTGAATGGCATAAACCTTCACGTAGCCGAGATCGGAGAAGGCCCGGCGGTGTTGTTTCTGCATGGCTTCCCGGAGCTCTGGTACTCCTGGCGCCACCAGATGCTTTTTCTCGCCTCAAAAGGCTACCGCGCCATCGCTCCGGACCTCAGAGGCTACGGCGACAGCGACTCCCCTCCCGGCGCCGACAACTACTCCGCCTTCCACGTCGTCGGGGACCTGGTGGCCCTGATGAAAACTCTCGATTTGGACAAGGTTTTCCTGGTGGGCCATGATTGGGGAGCTTTGATTGCCTGGTACTTTTGTTTGTTTCGTCCTGATTTGGTCAAAGCCTTGGTCAACCTCAGTGTTGTGTTCCACCCAAGAAATCCGGCAATCAAAGCCACAGAGATGTACCGATCATTGTTCGGAGACGATTTCTACATTTGCAGATTCCAAGTATTTTTACTTTTCTCCGTTCCTTCAATTAGAAGCGTTAATTTTTTAACGAGTTGAAATTGGAAATTGGAAATTGGATTTGTCGTGTAATTTATTAGGAGTACAAATTGACTTATTAACTGTGAAATGTGCAGGTTCCGGGAGAGGCGGAAGAGGACATGGGAAAGCATGACACGGCGGAGTTGATGAAGGCATTTCTCACAACCCGTGATCCACGTCCACCGATAATTCCTAAAGAACTCGGGGTCGGAGTTTTCGTTAAGATGGTTCCCCCCACCTTGCCCGACTGGCTTAAGCCGGAGGACGTCGATTACTATGCTACCAAATTCAAGAAAACAGGCTTCACCGGCGGCTTAAATTACTATCGAGCTTTAGATTTGTGAGTTTGATATATTTTTTCTCTCTCTTTCTTAGAAGAGTCAAGTTTGATAAATTAAGGAATCAAAATTTGCAGAAACTGGGAGATTTCGGCGGCATGGACGGGAGCACAGATCAAAGTGCCGGTGAAATTCGTGGTGGGTGATCTGGATTTGACGTACCACATACCTGGGGTGAAGGATTACATACACAAAGGGGGATTCAAGAAAGACGTTCCCGATTTGCAAGAAGTCGTGATCGTGAAAGACGCTGCCCATTTTGTTAACCAGGAGAAAGCCGATGAAGTTAACGCCCACATCTACGATTTCATTAGCAAGTTCTGAACGTTATAACGTTTTCAAATGTGCTTCTGTCTGATCTATTGCATTGCAACTAATCCCAATAAAAGTTTCTTGAATCCATCGACCGAAGCTGTGTTTATAGTTATACAAATCTTGGCTTGACATGGCTTTTTGTAACACTTTTCAATGTGATTTAGTAATTAAAGCCCGGTTTAATAACAGTGATTTAGTCTTGTTCGAGTTTATTATCTTTAAAACAATTTCTAGTAAAACTTTAAATTATTTTGTCTAATGTGATTCATCTTTTTTGATAAGCAAATGGCTTTAGCTTTCTTCTTATATTTGATCGAAAGTATTGGGATGAGCCAATAGATTGCAAAAAAAATCTCATGCAAGATAAACCTATTCTCCTTTCCCTTGTCCCCATTTTGTAAGAGTAGATTACTAGATTTGTAGGGAAAAAGAAAAAGAAAAAGAAAAAAGAAACTAAAAAAAAAAAATGGTAGAATATATTTGTGGAACATGAGGCCCATTGTGCGTTTTTACCGGCTTCATTAGGCCCAAATTGAAAGGCTTGGGTTTTTAATTTTTGTGGGCCTGTAATAGTCTCACTTTGCTCTCTTTATTTTGATTTTTCGTTTGTTTAGGCTTTAGAAGTTCAAATTAAGGAGAGCGCCGAAAAAACGAAAAAAAGGAGAGCGGGATAAGGTGCCGAAATTGCGGCGACGGAGACGAAAGCGAACTGGAGAGTACTGCGTCTGCGGCGGATATGATTTTCCGGATGCGATCGTACTGAGATGAGATGATTCATGCAATTCCGATATCAACTCTACAGTATTATCTTCTCTCGATGTTTATCTCTTCCGAGGAGGTACTTCTCTCGACGGCGGAGGTAATGGAGTCGGCGGCAGAGGTACTTCTCCGAATGTCGATCGTAGTTAGAAGATCTATGCAGTTCCAAAATCAATTCATCTCCCTTATTTCCTCAATTAGGAGTTTATCCGGAAATTTAGGGCAATTTCATATGATTCTTGAGAAACTTTACCTTTTGTTGGTTACCTAACCTCTCTCCTGCACCTATTTCTGAATTTTCACATACTGTTATAATTTTCGCGTTTTTAGCATTCATTTTACCATTGTTTCATCTTTCTATTATTTAATTGATGATTTTCATTTCCTGCACCGCTTTCGCCCGTCGATGACATTTTTTTTGCTGTCGATACGTTAGGGAAAATTATGGATAACGTAACCTTACCTCTTTCTTCACATACTCTCATAATTTTCCGCGTTTGTAGCATTCATGTTAGATTGATTTATTTGTCTAGTCTTTAATTGAGAATTTTACTTTTCTGCCGTCTGAGAACTTTTTTTTTTTTTTCCCTGGCTAACATCTGGAGTTTGAGAGTTTGTGGCCTTTTTAATTATAGTTTCATGCAGAAACTCTATTTTCCCGTTGATATTAGCTTTTATTTCTCATACTTGGTATAGTTTGTTCATTGGGTATAACTGATATGATTTTATGATCTGTGTTTTGTTTGTGATGCAATTAAAATAGTAATTACTAGTGATACTTAAACATATTTTTATGATGAAAATAAGATATTAATTACTTGTGATAATACAACACTTTTTTGATGAAAGTAAATAGTAATTACTTGTTAAATTTCTAATGATGGTTATCATGCTGTACCCTCACAGGTTGTCTGACTGATGCATATATTTTAATCAAATGCAAGATGAGAAGGAAATACAGAATATTTGTATGCAAGTGAAACTTGACCAACTCACAAACATAATTAAAACCAGGAGACAAATTATTTGTGAACGAAGATACTGCAGGGTCTTAGTTGGCTGTTATTTGATGATTTACTCTTGCAACTAAATGAGAACCATTACTTTGAAAGGAATTATGAAAATATTTGATTGAAGTGTAATTCCTCAATTATTAGGACTTAATCGAATTGCTTCTTTCTTAGTGATTCATGACGCATCGTGTTCCTAAGATAATGAGATTCTTGTCACGTGTGTTTAAAATTATTTGGACTGTGGCTGTTGCTATTTTCCAGTCGAGTTATAGTTCTCTTGGACCATATGCATGAGTAATCATTCTTGTCATTGTCATATAAATTATGTGACTGTTTGTGTCATTTTGCATGCATTACTTTCATCATCACAATTATGGTTGTTTGAGTCATTTCTTGAATGAGTCTTGTTGTTTGTTTTCTGACTCAAATGAGATTTGCATTGTTTGAATCTCATTCAACAAATATACGTCAAAGAGATGCTTCGAACTCTGAAAATGGTTAATAATGAGAAAATTCATAGATGCTAATTTGAAAAACAACACGCCTTCATAGTACATGAAGGGCAATATGTACTCTGTGAGTGATATTGATGGTTGCAAAAGAGAAATTTGTAGATTTAGTATGTCTGAATTTTTCCCCCTTCTTTTTTTGTTTTAGGGATTTATCTTTGGCTAATGTTAGACGCTTTGTCTTCTGTTCTCCTTACTAAGTGATATACTTCCTTTTTTGCAGGAACTCTCCAGTAAAAATGTTTACTCTTTTATACTTCGAGAAAAATAGTAAGCAGTAGTTGAGAAGTATGTGTTCTAGCATATGAATGTGCTCACACCTAAGTTTATTTTTCTTGGAGGCAAGTTTGGAGAAGATCCAACTCTTCTGATGTTCTTCAAAGTGGTGATGTTGTTCTTGTGGCTCAAGGAGCAAGGGAATGCTTTCTTGGTAATTGAAATACCTTGCCTACACATTTTACTTTGCTTTTAACCATCAGGCCTTCTGTTAAAGTTAATGGTTCAAAATCTACATCTGTCATTTGATCTCTTACTCTTTTTCTGATCCACATTTATTTAACTAATCCTGAGAACCTTGATATGCTACTCAAATTCCATCAAGTTGCATATTACATTCATTTAAATTCTTAAGGGTCAAATATAACATTTAAGGAACCTTTTCATCCTTTGACATTTTCTTTGATTGCTTTTCCACCCCTGCTTCTCTAACCATCGTTGGTATTTGCACAGCTAATTCTTTCACCCTTCCAGTTTAGGGCTCTTGATCCTTTCCCAGTTCATCTTTCTCTCATCCTTGAATGCAGGAATTATGGGCTATCGTAGTCCTTTTGTTATCAAATATGTTCTTAAGATCAAGATGCCTCCACCATATTATCTCAGAGTATTGAGCTATCAATAGTTTTAGAAGTTTAATTGAATTTTTCCTTTTCTTTTTTTTTTATCCACATTTAGAGAAGCTTTTAGTAATTATAAATTCACCTATTCAAGATAATGTCTTAAAATTTAGGTGGATCAGTTTATGGAACTATTTTATAAAGATTTTAATTTTCTAGTAAATTGGAATTTGGGATCATGAATGGTTGCTGTGCTTTGATTTGATTGATGCCTATAGCTTACTTTTGTAATTTGGGTTTGTGATTTACTATAAAGCTTTAATAGTATAGATGTAACTATATGACTTTTCTTCGATTTTGAAATCAAGGAAAAATGAAGGGGGAAAACATCGTGAAGAACAAGTGTGTTGCAAAATATTAATAAAAAGTTTCGTTTTTTTTTTTTTTTTTTTTTCATGTTGATGATTCCATGCTAACATAACCACAAGGAGGTGGTATGTAGTTTTCTAAATTTATGGTAATTGTCTAGATACCTACCCCTAGGGTTGGCAATCGGGTCGGGTCCCGTGTTTACGGGTTTGAGTTTGCGGGTTAACGGGTCTGGAACCCCCAACCCAAACCCGACCTGTTTTGAGTTTCGGGTCAGGTTTTCAAACCTGAACCCGACCTGGGTCTGACACGGGTGACCCGGACCCGACCCGATAGTAACATGACCCTCTTTCTGTTTTCCAATTCCAACGTCCAAAATGGTTTTAAACCTTAACATTAACAAAATAATACTCTTAAGAACTGCCTTAACAGCAACAAAATAATTAAGTTTAACACTTAATAACACCAAAATAATAGAGCCATAACAATAGGCTTAAGTTCAAAAATAGCAAGATAATAAAATTTAATCTGTCAAAATAAAGTCCAATACATGTGGAACAAAAAACAACTAACAAAAAACATTATCCATAGTAATATAGTTGATGCCAAGCCAATAACAAATTCAATTGAAGAATCAATTTTGATCTTTGATTGATTGTCCTAATCTTTTGAAGAATGACATCTCCATTAGTTTCCTGCCAGCTTCAAATTCACCATTGCTATTGATATTGAGAGACATGACATGAACCACATCATTCACATCCACTTTTGGCACACCTTCAATAAAAATATTAAATCTCATGTAACAAATTCGTAAGTATTTATAAATAAAGAACCATTACCTTTGTCTCCAAATAACCAATCTCTGCAGCAAACCACTGATTCAACAATATGAGGTGATAATGAAGAACGATATTGATCTAAAACACGACCTCCAATGCTGAAAGCAAATTCTGAGGCAACAGTCGAAACAGGAACACATAAAACATCCCTAGCAAGTCTTGCTAAATCAGGATACCTATATGATTAATCTTTCTAAAAGTGTAGAATCTGAATCGGTGTTGTTCTTTTAGTCTTAGTTTTTGCCAAGTACATGTCAAGTTGGGTGTTGCTTGAACCAGATTCAGAATCTTCTAGCACGTCAAGTTCCTAACAATGCACAGAAATGCACATGTTAAAATAAACAAAATTATAAAAATACTACAACAATAATGTAAATATGTAATACTGAAAATGCAAGTTGCATACCTTAAAAACATTCATTGGATCAGTAACAGTTTGTACATCTGCAGTGTTACTACTCTCATCATTACTTCTTTGAGAGCTTGAAAGAGCTGCATTTGATTGTCCACAATAGTGTTTGTATAGATCTTTAAGAGCTGTGTCAACTTTTTTCAGTTCCTTAGATTCTTCACCATACAACTGTTTATAACTCACTTCTAGAACTTTGAACTTGTACCGAGGATCAAACACCACAGCCACAGCAAACAAAAGGTTGAACTTTTGCCAATATTTGTTGAACTTTTCAAACATCAAATTAGCCATGCTTTTCATAAACTCATCTGAATTACTGCATTCTTTTACCAACTTTAATTGAATTTGAAATACTAGGGGAAAAAATAAATTAGCGGTAGGATAATGAGATCCTGAGAAAATATTTGTTGCTATGTTGAAAACCTCCCGAAAACTACAAATCTTCTTTACTTTTTCCCATTCTTTACCAATTGGACAACTTTCAAAATTGGAATTAGTCAATTGCAAACGACTGAAAGCAAGACGATAATAAATAACACATGGCAACACACTATATGTTGAATTCCATCTAGTGGTCACATCTTGAACCAAAACTTGCTTAGAATCAAGAGAAGTCTGTTCAACACATTTCAAGTATCTAACTTTTCTTATTTGAGACCCTTTAATATACTTAACACACTCCCTTATCTTTTTCACAGGATCTTCAATTGCTTTCAAACCATCTTGCACTATCAAATTTAGAATATGAGCACAAAAGCTCACATGAAATAAAATCCCATCACTTATCACAGAATTTGTCAATTTGAGCTGATCAACAAGAAGTTTAGCAAAATAATCATTGGTACTGGCATTATCCAAAGTAAGGGAAAATAATTTCTTTTCTATCTCCCAACTACAAGCCAA
This sequence comes from Leptodermis oblonga, assembly GCA_016801395.1. Taxonomy (NCBI): domain Eukaryota; kingdom Viridiplantae; phylum Streptophyta; class Magnoliopsida; order Gentianales; family Rubiaceae; genus Leptodermis; species Leptodermis oblonga. Next base: position 1,073,536 of record CM028760.1, on the reverse strand, counting down.
AGTATAAATTTTTTCAGCTAAAGACACTCCATTATGTGGGGGAGGCATATAAGAAAAGTTCAGAATTCTCTTCTGCAAGACCCAATCACTATCAATATTAAGCCGGTAAGTTTCTCACATTTCGGACCTCGACAGGTAGTCCATAGCAATTGATAGTGATTGGGTCTTTGCATCTCACAATTCTCTTCTCACAATTCTCTTTGCATCTCACATTTCGGATGAAAATTAAAACATTCTCTTTTATGCTTCTTCAATAACCTCGACAGGTAGTCCATAGCAATTGTGAACAGATATGGAGAAATTGGATCATCCTGTCGAATGCCTCTTTTGCCCTTAAAGAAACCCACACAAGTTTCCATTGACTGACACTGAGAAAGATGGAGTCGTAATGCATTCAAAAATTCAGCCAACAAACAATTCAGGAAAGCCAAGAGCCGAGAGAAGCCTTAGAAGAAAAGGCCATTCTATCGTGTCGAATGCTTTTCGTATATCCACTTTCATCATGCATCTTAGCCAGATGCGTTTTCTGGCATAGCCCCTCATGATTTCTTCAGCCAAGAAAAAATTATCCGACATGTTTCTATCTCCAATAAAGGCTGATTGCGCACTGTCAATTAGCTTCAGCAAGACCAACTTGAGATGGTTAGCAATCACCTTAGTGATGATTTTGTACACAATGTTGCAACATGATATGAGTCTGAAGTCACAAGGTCTCGGAGCATTGGACTTCTTTGGTATCAAGGCAATAAAAGTGTGATTAATCTGCTTCAAGAGTCTGCCACTCCGAAAGAATTCCAACACAGCCTCCTGAACATCTCCACCCACAATATCCCAATTTTTCTTAAAGAAACCAGCCGGGAAGCCATCGGGGCCGGGAGCTTTATCATCACAAATTGAGAAGAGGGCAGACTTAATTTCCTCAAGCTGAATAGGTGCACACATAGACTCAATATTTTGAGATCTTAAGGATGAGCCCCCTGCAATAATAGAATTGTTAATCTCAACAACCGGCAAGGAGTGCCCCAAAAAGGATTCGAAATATTTTACAAACTCCAGGCCAAGTTCAAAAGGAGAAGTTGTGTGCGTGCCATCCTCTTTCTCAATGGACACAATGAGGTTCTGTACATTTCTCTTTTTCACCAAGCCATGAAAATATTTATTGTTTATGTCTGATAGTTTGGGAAGCAATTTGACTCTCCCTTGGATCCTCCTGGGGGACTTTAATGGTGTAAGGTTTGCAGCTGAGAAAAAGGGTGACTTGCCACCTACGGAATACCAAATGCCGGATCTCCAAGATGTTTGCCGTTCCTTGGGCCTTGAGGATGCACTTGGTCGTGTAGGGATGTTTTTGAAAAGCTGGATAGGGTCCTTGTAAACCAAGCTTGGTTAGACCAGGGATTGCATTGCCTCGCTGATTTCATGAAATCAGGGCCCCTCTCGGATCATTCTCCGTCGGTGGTTTCCATCCTTCAGCAAGACATTCAGGGAAATAAGCCTTTCAAGTTTTATTATATGTGGCAGCAGCATGTCGATTTCAAGAATGTCTTAGAGGCATCGTGGCAGAATTACTTTGTTGGCACCAAACAGTTTGTCCTTTGCAAATTGTTACAGGCGGTGAAACAACCAATGAGGGCACTTGATAGGCAACACTTCAGCCATATTTCTGAAAAGGCCAAACAATATGTGGCAGACCTTGACAATGCCCAGGAATCTCTTGTTCGTGCCCAAGGGAATAATGTGCTGATCCAGAGGGTGGCTGATTTGCGGAAAAAGGCAGCTTTTCTTATGGAAGCTGAAAGGTTATTCTTTGCCCAGAAAGCAAAGGCAACTCATTTCAAGCTATCAGACAGAAACAATAAATATTTTCATGGCTTGGTGAAAAAGAGAAATGCACGAACACAACTTCTCCTTTTGAACTTGGCCTGGAGTTTGTGAAATATTTCGAATCCTTGTTGGGGCACTCCTTGCCAGTTGCTGAGATTAACAATTCTATTATTGCAGGGGGCTCATCCTTAAGATCTGTAGATATTGAGTCTATGTGTGCAATCAGCCTTTATTGGAGATAGAAACATGTCGAATAATTTTTTCTTGGCTGAAGAAATCATGAGTGGCTATGCCAAAAAACGCATCTCGCCAAGATGCATGATGAAAGTGGATATACGGAAAGCATTCGACACGGTAGAATGGCCTTTTCTTCTAAGGCTTATCTCGGCTCTTGGCTTTCCTGAATTTTTGAATGCATTACGACTCCATCTTTCTCAGTGTCAGTTAATGGAAACTTGTGTGGGTTCTTTAAGGGCAAAAGAGGCATTCGACAGGATGATCCAATTTCTCCATATCTGTTCACAATTGCTATGGACTACCTGTCGAGGTTATTGAAGAAGCATACAAAAGAAGGTTTTAATTTTCATCCGAAATGTGAGATGCAAAGACCCAATTGCTATGGACTAAGACCTGTCGAGGTCCGAAATGTGAGAAACTTACCGGCTTAATATTGATAGTGATTGGGTCTTGCAGAAGAGAATTCTGAACTTTTCTTATATGCCTCCCCCACATAATGGAGTGTCTTTAGCTGAAAAAATTTATACTTTGGCTTGTAGTTGGGGGATAGAAAAGAAACTATTTTCCCTTACTTTGGATAATGCCAGTGCCAATGATTATTTTGCTAAACTTCTTGTTGATCAGCTCAAATTGACAAATTCTGTGATAAGTGATGGGATTTTATTTCATGTGAGCTTTTGTGCTCATATTTTAAATTTGATAGTGCAAGATGGTTTGAAAGCAATTGAAGATCCTGTGAAAAAGATAAAGGAGTGTGTTAAGTATATTAAAGGGTCTCAAGTAAGAAAAGTTAGATTCTTGAAATGTGTTGAACAGACTTCTCTTGATTCTAAGCAAGTTTTGGTTCAAGATGTGCCCACTAGATGGAATTCAACATATAGTGTTTTGCCATGTGTTCTTTACTATCGTCTTGCTTTCAGTCGTTTGCAATTGACTGATTCCAATTTTGAAAGTTGTCCAATTGGTGAAGAATGGGAAAAAGTAAAGAATATTTGTAGTTTTCGGGAGGTTTTCAACATAGCAACAAATATTTTCTCAGGATCTCATTATCCTACCGCTAATTTATTTTTTCCCCTAGTATTTCAAATTCAATTAAAGTTGGTAAAAGAATGCAGTAATTCAGATGAGTTTATGAAAAGCATGGCTAATTTGATGTTTGAAAAGTTCAATAAGTATTGGCAAGAGTTCAACCTTTTGTTTGCTGTGGCTGTGGTGTTTGAAAAGTTCAACACTGCAGATGTACAAACTGTTACTGATCCAATGAATGTTTTTAAGGTATGCAACTTGCATTTTCAGTATTACATATTTACATTATTGTTGTAGTATTTTTATAATTTTGTTTATTTTAACATGTGCATTGTTAGGAACTTGACGTGCTAGAAGATTCTAAATCTGGTTCAAGCAACACCCAACTTGACATGTACTTGGCAGAAACTAAGACTAAAAGAACAACACCGATTCAGATTCTACACTTTTGGAAAGCTCAATCATATAGGTATCCTGATTTAGCAAGACTTGGTAGGGATGTTTTATGTGTTCCTGCTTCGACTGTTGCCTCAGAATCTGCTTTCAGCATTGGAGGTCGTGTTTTAGATCAATATCGTTCTTCATTATCACCTCATATTGTTGAATCAGTGGTTTGCTGCAGAGATTGGTTATTTGGAGACAAAAGTAATGGTTCTTTATTTATAAATACTTATGAATTTGTTACATGAAATTTAATATTTTTATTGAAGGTGTGCCAAAAGTGGATGTGGTTCATGATGTCATGTCTCTCAATATCAATAGCAATGGTGAATTTGAAGCTGGCAAGAAACTAATGGAGATGTCATTCTTCAAAAGATTAGGACAATCAATCCAAGATCAAAATTGATTCTTCAATTGAATTTGTTATTGGCTTGGCATCAACTATATTACTATGGATAATGTTTTTTGTTAGTTGTTTTTGGTTCCACATGTATTGGGCTTTATTTTGACAGATTAAATTTTATTATCTTTTTTTTTTTGAACTTAAGCCTATTGTTATGGCTCTATTATTTTGGTGTTATTAAGTGTTAAACTTAATTATTTTGTTGCTGTTAAGGCAGTTCTTAAGAGTATTATTTTGTTGATGTCAAGGTTTAAAACCATTTTGGACGTTGGAAAACAGAAAGAGAGGCATGTTACTATCGGGTTGGGTCACCCGTGTCAGACCTAGGTCGGGTTCAGGTTTAAAAACCTGACCCGAAACTCAAAACAGGTCGGAACCCGACCCAATTGCCAGCCCTAATCACAAATGTGGCTGATAAGAGGCAATTCTTAAATGAGTCTTGCTATGTTTTCTAACTCTTATGAGCATATTCACCGATGCTGATACCTATTGACGGTTGCAAAGAGAAATTTGTTGTGATTTCAAAAAATATATTTTTGCATTTCATATGTATCTAGTATTACATAAGCCATATAAGTCTTTCAATTCCATTTTAGATATGATTTTTTTTGTAAGGATTATTTCCTCTATGAACAGCAACTAGCTGGTTATTCCAACGGATTGTTTATTTTCTCAAGTATTCGTTGATGAGTGAAAATGTTGTGTGCTTATTGTAAATCCTAACTTATGTTTTTTCTTCAGAGTAATGATAGTTTTAGCAACAAATCATAGCAACTCATGTGGCATGCATTTATTGGCCAATTATTTGATATTTTAATTGGCCAATAAATGCATGCATTAGTTATATTTTTATTAATATCAAATAATTGGCCAATAAATGCATGCCACATGAGTTGTTATAATTTGTTAATGAGTATATCATTAGGAAATGAGGCTGATTTTCTGAAGCTCCTTTCTTTCATGTCTTCGCTAACCTTTCTATTGTAACCTATCCCCAATGTCCCTCACATTTGTTCTCGATGTAAGCAATGTCGTACAGACTCGGCCTAATACAAGCTTGTTGCAGTGGAAGGCCATATCGAAATAGGTACGAGACTCCGCACGGGAAAATTGGTGGTAGTAGTCTAACGTAATGAATTGTTGTTTCACCCAATAAAATTGCGGGACACTACTAATATTGGGCCAGGTGATAAAACAATAGGCCCAAATATAAAAAATCAGTCTGTAATAAAAATATATTGGCCCCAATATTTTAAAATATAAGTCCTGATAGTTGACAGCAATATGCCGCTGCTATATTATGGGCCCAACATATTGAGGTAAGTGGGCGGAGAAATTGAAATTCAGACCCAATAAAGGGAAGTTAATGGGCCAGTTTACATAATAAAGGCCCAATCAATCGACATAATTGAGTGAATTAAAAGCTAAGGCCCAATAAGCAGACGCAAATGGGCTGGTTTTAAATTTTGAGGCCCAATAAGTTGACATAAATGTACCGGTAAATAATTTAGGCCCGATCTAACGTAATTGGGCGGATAAAATTCAGGCCCAATTGGTTGACATAATGGGGCAAAATTTTATTTATAGGCCCAATATCCTGACGTAATTGGGCCGATAAAAATTTCAGGCCCAAAAGGATGACACTATTGGGCTTGTCACAAAATTAAGGCCCAATCAGTTTATTAAATTTAGGCCCAATATCAGGTAGAGAAAAAAAATGGCCCAATAAGATGACATTAATGGGCTGCTTTTCAAGAGTAAGGCGCAATAATTTTAATTGTTGGTCCAAGGTAAATTTTTAGGTCGATAAATGGAAATAATTGGGCCGTAATTAAAGTATTGGGCTGACATTTGGAACTTTGGCCCAATTAATTTCGTTAATAGTGCCGTTGGTGGACAGGTTATAAAAAAAGTGGGCCCAATACGCTGAAATAAATCGGTCTTTTCGTCTAATTGGGACGAGTTATGAATATTTAAGCCCAACATATATACAAGCCGTTATAAAATGTATCGGGCAGAGTCTGAAAACATATATGGCGCAATCAATTGTTGAATGGTTTATCTTCGGACAATTGGAGCTCAACTGCTGCCAATAAGGTCCCAGTTATTTTTAAAATTTAGTAGCCAAAATGGACTCTCAGCACCAAATTAACTAACTCATGTTGAATCCCTTTTTAATTATTGGGCGGTGTTATATATGTGTCCTACATGCATTTAGTACTCACTTTGTTCTATTAGAAAGATCCACTTTTTTATGCTGTTTTCAGTTACAAAATGGATTTTTCTAATAAAAAAGAAAGAGTAACATATAAGCAGACATGAAAATGTTGAGTATATCTAGGGCACAAATACTTCAAAACTTTGTAAAGTCCAAATGGTCAAATGTCCAATTTTACAACGTGTGGAAATTGGGCCGAAATGAACTTTGACCTACTCTTTCCCATGGCTTTCAAACTGCCAAAATCTTTTCCTCGGTTTAACATAAATTTATCTCTACAGACAGTGTGGTCCAAGCAACTCCTGTAACCATGAAGAGTAAATAATCACAAACCCGATTAAAACTAATCACATAAAAATAACACAATTCCAAACGAAAAATTCCCTCGCAAAATTCAAGTCAGTCTCAAACTCAACGATCACTAATTCATATGATTAAAACTAATCAGAAACACGAAGGTCAAAGAGAAAATGGGTTTAGTTGAGGCCATTCCATTTCTCCAAACAAAACAAATGAAAATTGCTATAATTTATCTCTTCATATCGCTTAAAACAAGATATAAAATCAGGTGTAACCACATAGCAGACTAGAACACATACATCTGAACTAATGCAAACCTTCTTTTTTTTTTCCCAGAAGTGTAGCAGCATAAACATGTTTACTTGAGAAATCCGGCAAGACAGAGTATATTGCTTTATAATGAGATTAGAGAACACGACATCTAAGAGTAGCCATAGATAAACCTCTGGAAAAACCAAATAAAACGGACACACAACACAGGCTCTTTCTCGATTGCATGTGTATTAAAGCACAACAAATATGTATTCATAATCAAATGTATAAGCAAGTTAGATAGCTTTTAGAGTTATGTGATTCACAAACAGATCCAACAGTTCTTATCTCAACCAAAGTCAGCAACTTTTAAGAGGCCATGCTCCTTTAACTATCCCATATTAAGAGGCATGAAAGGAACATGCCATGTGAGGATCAAACCTACTTTAACTTCCACAATCATTAGTCAGGCACTTGGAAACTTAAAAAACACAGAATGATATGTAACTTCTCTAGATGAAATAATGCCTAAGTTGATAGAGAAAGAAGCAAGTGGTTGTGTTCTGCAATGAGAAGTGTAAAATTAAGAGATATAGACAGAGAGCCAACTCAATAAATGGACTAACACGCCTAGAGATTCACACTTGCTGTCTAATTATAATATATAATTGAAATGAACAATATTTCATCTTGAAAGTTTAAAAAAAGGTCATCACTTTCACCAATTGAGCATGATCATTACGTGCAACTTATCAAAAGCAATTCACATGAATAATTTGACATGAGATCAAAAGTGGACACTTTCTTTGTGTCACATTTTGCAAAACATGCATCCCTACTTTCAAATGACTACTCAACTAAATCAGAGAGTTTTTACCACACCCAAAATCAGCAACAATCGAGAAAAGTTAGGAACCTTAATTAGGAATCTTAATCTGTAGAATGGTTATGTCAATTGGTTGTATTGGCCAGTAAGACATTTTTCTCGGTATCCTGCATGGTACTCACTACAGGGGGAAAAAATTAAAGAGGAAGTACTTCAAACAAATATTGCAAATTGTTTTCGTTTGTTCACATAAGAGCAAAACATAGGTTCATGAAATTCAAATCAAGACCCAATGAAAAAGTATACATGTATGACAAATGAAAAGTAAATATTGACAGTCAAACTAAGGGAAAAATAGAGTTGTTACGGTAGAAAATGCAAATTCTCAACTAAGAATAGACAAATGAAATAATGGTAACATGTCTACTACACACGAGAAAATTATGTCAGTATGCGAATTAAAATAAACAGACGAAGGCAATGAGAGAGGTTGATTACCTGCAAAGCGGAATCATATGAAAATAATTGAATCAGTGGGTCAAACTCCATTCCAGCCCAATAATCTTTGATGTCTACCTAATGGAAGACTCTGGCGACCATAGACATGATACAGCAAGTTTGTAACCATACTGGAATTAGTGGCTGGACGCAAAACACGATGTTGCCTCACTGCCATCTTCTGTATTTCTTTCTCATCCTGCATCCAATTTAAAATATACATCAAGACAATCTGTGAGCAGAACATAATAAAACATGCACTAACCACCTTTAGATGTTCAGAGGTACTTTGAACACAAACCACCATTAGAAAGTCTTATTGTAGCTTAGATGTCTTAAGCAGCTTCTAAGTATTTCATTTGGAAGAGGTACCGATTATAGTCATTCTTTGTTTAACCAAGAATTCTGGTTACTGTACTAAAGAGTTCTATAAAATCATCATAATGGACACGATCAACATATATAAAATCTTGAAAGACAGAAACTCACTTTGTAAACAACTGCATATCAAGTCCTTGCTATAGTATCCTTGTAAATAGTTTCCAAGAAAGTTATCTTCTCTGCAGCAACCGTGATTTCAGCCGTAGTGCCACCTGTGACGAGATTTAGAGGGAACCAAAGATAAACCTGCTCGAGCGTAAAACCGAATGATATCAAAACTTCCATAAACCAAAAACTCAGACATGACAAAAATCTAAAGTACTGACAATGTATTTATTGCAAAGAACAATGCTAAGTGAGAGCAACTGTCAAAACCATAGCACAAAGCCATCCGGAAATAACAATTTAGTTGCCCTCTTCTGTATTTCCTTCTCATCTTGCATTTAATTTAAATATATGCATCAGTCCGACACTCTGAGAGAGTAGAGAACGATAATACATGCACTAACCACCCTTAATTAGATGTTTATAGGTACTTTGAACATGGACTGTCATTAGAAATTTTGATCGTAAGCTTAAAATCATCATAAACATCTATTTTACAAGTAATTACTATTTACTTTCATCATTAAAGTCTGTTAATTATCACAAGTGAAGTAATTAACTATTTTATTTTCATCATAAAAATCTGTTGAATTATCACAAGTAATTACCATTTTGCTTTCATCATAAACAAAACAGGTCATAAAATCATCATCAATTATACCCAATGAACAAAGTATACCAAGTATGAGAAATAAAAGCCAATATAAACAGGAAAACAGAGTTTCTGAGTGAACCTCGAATACAAAGGCCACAACCTCTCAAACTCCCAATGTTACCCAAGGGAAAAAGGTTCTCAGACGGCAGAAATGTAAATTCTCAATCAATCGTAACACGAATGCTACAAACGCGGAAAATTATGACAGTATGTAAAGAGAAAGGATGCGTTACATTAACCATAACTTCCTAACATATAGACAGCAAAAAATGTCATCGACGGCGAAACAGGTGCAGGCAAGGAAAAAAATTCTCGCAGGAATGAAAATCATCAATTAAATAATGGAAAAATGAAACAATGGTAACAAGAATGCTAAAAACGCGAAAATTATACTAGTATGTGAAAATTCAGAAATAGGTGCAGGAGAGAGGTTAGGTCACCTAAAAAAGGTAAAGTTTCTCAAAAATCATATGAAAATTACCTCCGAAGTCGCGCTCTCATTTTGATTGGATAGACGTCCACGGCTAATTCAGCCGCTTATTCACCGTGCGTGAGATTGAGCGAATAAACACCAAACTGAGGCATTGTTTTTGGAACCGCAAAAATCTTCTCTCCACGATCGACATTCGGAGAAGTATCCCTGCCGTCGACTCCATTACTTCCGCCGTCTCCGTCTACTGTTTTCTACCAGACTCCTCTCGTATTATCAGGATTTATCACAAACCCTAGAACTGAGAATTAGAATGATCGGGGAGAGAAGTTCAGAAAAGCGGGAAGAACAGAGCAAATTTCAGAGAGGGAAATCGGATTACAAATATCTCAAAAGCAGACTCAACTATCCTATCTGGCAGTATTTATACGCCAAAGCTAATTACAAGCTTTGACTTTATTGACTTCGTTTCTTCCTAGCAGATGGGCCACGTGACTCAGCGTACAGGTCCAAAATAATTATAAAAACCTATGCATTTTAATTTGGGCCTAATTAAAAAGACCAAACCATTTCATATTTCTTTTCTTTTTTTTTTTCTTCCTATTGTCATTACAAATTCATCACGATTTATTTCCCCCAATATTCATTTTGGGGATATAAATACCAAAACAAACCAAATAGAATTGAAATTCCCAAAATATAGAAAACAAAGTCGGGAGATTCGTTTTCAGAAATTTTGTAAAAAAAAAAAATTTCCAATTCTGGAAATTCGTTTCCTACTGGAATGAGAATTATTATTATTATTTTAAATTCTGAATTCGTTTTCTTACAGAAAATTAATTTTATTTTTAAAAATTTAAGTGAATTCGTTTATAAAATTAGTTAAGTATATGTAAACTAATGTAAAAAATAAGTAAATAATTATTTTGTAATTGAAAACGAGTTCACCAAATCGGTTCTAAGTTTTTATGGTTTTTTAAAATATAAATATTATTTAATGTAAAATGAATTATGGTGATTCGAAATGGACACTCGTAATTTATTTTTCATTTTTAGGGGAACAAAGGCAAGACAGAATTAAATAACTGAAAATCTAATTTGTAATTGAATAAAATTTTTAAATAGTTTTTTTTTTCTTAAAATATTTTTGAAAAATCGAATTGAGTGAAATAAAATTATTGTTAAGCTTATTTTTTTAAAAAATAGAAAAAAAATAATTTTAGTAGAAAACGGATTTATTGAAATAAAATTATTTTTAAAATAAGTAATATAGTTTTAGTTAAATAATATAAAATGAGAAAATGAATTTACTAAATACGTTTTTTGAATACTAGTATTTTTAAAATAAGTAATATAATTTTAGTTAAATAATAGAAAGTGAGAAAGAATTTGTTTAATAAATAAAATTAAATTTAAATTAATTAAAATAATTTTAGTTAAATAATACAAAATAATCTAACGAATTCATTAGAAAACAAATTGAATTCTTTTTTGTTTTCTCATAAAAATTCATTGAATTCGAAGTCAATGAATTCGCTTTCTACCAAAATTGTTTTTTTGGAAAATTTTTTATAATAAAATTAGTTAACTAATTATATGTAAACTAATGTAAAAAATAAGTAAATAATTATTTTGTAATTGAAAACGAGTTCACCAACATCGTTTCTAAGTTTTTATGTTTTTTAAAAATAAATATTTTGTACCTTAGGTTGTGCAACACTCTTGTCCACTTGCATGGGTTAATCAACTGGCACAATAATCTGAGACAGAAAGGGAAAAAAAAAACTATGCCTTACGCTAAATAACATTACGCATATTTTGGAATAAACGAATTCAGCTAAATAACATTACGCATATTTTTTAAAAATACAAAAAAAAATTTAATAATAGAAAAAGTGAAAACGAAATCATGCAATCAGTTCTCAAGAGAAAACGAATTGCCCAAAAAAAAAATTTAATAAATTAAAAAAAAAAAATTTTGAAGGAAATGAAGCTCCCGGATTCGTTTTTTGGGAAAACGAATCTGTCTATATATTGGGAATGAAAAAAAAAATTGGTGTATTTTGGTAATTTTTGGTCCCCATATGAATATTGGGGGAAAAAACCCAATTCATCACAGTCTACATTTTTCATTTTATAAATAGATTTTAAAATTTTCCATAGAATTTTCATTTTCAAAAAATAAAAATATTGAGTGATGTTATTACAAATTTTGTATTCTTGATATTTTTTTTGTCAGTGTAAGACTACCTTCCTTTTACAAAATCATTGATACCCTTAATACGATTTATTCAGTTGCATTAATAATACATCATAATTTACACTATAATTGAAGAATGGTTACTTGCAAAAACTAGGGTATTTCCCTTTATTTCATACCTATATAAAAAGCCAAATTAGAAAATTAAAAGAAACATACCAAAATAATAATAAAAAATCCAGGCCAATATCAATGAATAATCCGTCGAAAAAAAAAAATCAGTTTATACAATAGAGGGAAAAAAAAGGTGTTATGCTCTCATGGTTCATTTTCGCCTAAAATATCTAGCGGGTCCCTTACGGTAGACTTTTGTTTTGCACTGATCTCTCACAATATTTTTCGATTTATTTCATTTGTATGTTTGCATCTTGTCAGCTTAAGCTAAAGTTCACTATGATGCCTTAGAATTTTGACAATTACTTTTAATTTATTTTAATAAAGGATACTTATACATCCCCTAATAACTTAATCGATTGTTTTTTTTTATCTAAGAAAAAACACATGAAGAATCAATGTAACCGAAAACACCTGAAGAATCAATGTAACCCCATGGGACACTAGTTCGTCTAAAATAGGATTAAGGGGCAATTTGGTCCCTGTGATTTTAGGGGTGGTCCAAATAAACCCATGTGGTTTGTTTAGGGGCAATATAGCCTTCGTAGTTTTAAAAGTGATTCAAAAAAGCCCTTCCGTCTAATTTTAACTTAACTTCCGTTATCTTGTCCTACTCACTACTGATGACGTGGATTCCACCCATTAGATTTTGACACATGGCAGGGAGTTGGAAAAAAAAAACTAAAAAAAAAAAAAAAAAAAACCCAGTACTAACTTCTGTAAGATCTTGAGTTCTTCACAGGCATTCCAGTTCATCTTCTTGATGGCAAAGACTTCTCCATCAATGGTGCCTTTATATACAGACCCTTGAATCACCAAACTTTCATCAAAATCATCAATTGCCTCCTATCGTCTCTCCGCATTTCCACCTCAGACTCCTCTCTAAGGCTCTGTTCTCTTGTGGCTTTGGTAGAGAAAATTTTATTAGAGGGAAGTTTTTTGTTAGAAATTTTTTGGAGGGAAGTTTTTTTTGGGAAATTGTGTAAGTGAGAGATAAAAAAGTGTAATGATTGTGTTATTTTTTGAATTTATGTGAGTAGGTATTTAAGGGAAATTTTAAAATTTTAATTTTAAATTGTTGAAAAAATAAAGTTGTTTATTTATATAAAATTTTTAAAAAAAAAGTAATAATTCTTGAAAAATTATCACAAGAGAACAGACTCTAATCCTCACCTCCTCTTCTTCCTCACTGTCGTCTTCGTCTTCATCGCTCAGATGCAGAGATAAAACTCCGATCTCCAGAGGCTGCAGCTAGTAACCATTGGGCACAGGATCAAATTGGCCGTCGACGGAGTTTGAATTTTGCCAATCGGAGAAATTTACTTCATCGTCATCGTCGGCTGAAGCAGAGATAAGTTGGTAGAATTCAGGCATCCCACCGTCGGTGTTAGTGTCGGAATCGCTAGTGAAACCGCCGGCATTTCATGGATGAAGTCGTCTGCGGAGTTGGTGGCGGCGTTCATCGCTGGAAGCTTCAGCTGAGTAGTTTGAGAGAAGTAAGTTATGTTGAGGCAAGAGAAGTCAAGTTTTTTCTCCAACTCACTGCTACGGTGTCGAAGTCTAATGGGTGGAATCCACGTCATCAGCTGTGAGTAGGACAACATAACGGCAGTTAAGTTAAAATTAGACGGAAAGACTTTTTTTAGCCATTTTTAAAATCACGAGAGCTATATTGCCTTTAAACAAATTACAAAGGCTTATTTGAATCACTCTTAAAATTATAAGGGTCAAATTACACTTTAAGCCTCTAAAATATTGTGAATGCATTTAAATGCGTTTACGGAAAGGGTTGAGTTACAGGCTGGATGTGCAGAATTCTCTGACCTTTGTATTCAAAGTCAAAGGAAAACAGTAAACACTCCGCCATATGTATTCATCAACGAAAGCACAATCCAGCTTGCATACGAAAACTCACTTCCAAAATTTCAACTCAAAATATACATATATTTATTCATCACTGCTAAAAACCAAAGCACTTTTATACTTACTTCACAGTTGTGAGAGTTGAGATGGAAAACATCAAGCACCAGATTGTACCTGCAAACGGCATCAATTTGCACGTCGCCGAGGTCGGTGAAGGCCCCGCCGTGCTGTTTCTACACGGTTTCCCGGAGCTCTGGTACTCATGGCGCCACCAGATGCTGTGTCTTTCCTCCAAGGGCTACCGGGCGATTGCTCCTGACCTCCGCGGCTATGGCGATAGTGACGCGCCGCCTAGTCCCGCCAGCTACTCGGCGTTCCACATCGTCGGAGATCTCGTGGCTCTTCTGGACAGCCTGAAATTGGAGAAGGTGTTCCTTGTCGGCCATGATTGGGGCGCCATCATCGCCTGGTACTTTTGCTTGTTCCGCCCCGATAGAATTAAGGCTCTGGTCAACTTCAGCTGCGCCTTCCATTATTTCGATCCCAAGGATCAGTCGAAAAAGCCTGTGGAGGAGATGAGAGAGATGTTCGGCAACGATTTTTACGTTTGTAGATTTCAGGTACTGGTAATTTGATTATAATTGAAAAAGTTTTTGAAAGTAAATTTTCTAATGAAACCGAAAGAGTATAGAATCAGCGACAATTAAGATATACGGTGATGGATGCAGGCAGCAGGGGAAATAGAAGAGGAGTTTGCAGGGGTGGATACCGCTCTGCTCATGAAAGCATTTCTGCTAAGTCGGAATCCGGAGCCCAGCGGACTCTGTATTCCCAAAGGCGGTTTCCAGCATATGACTCAGAGTGCAGCCCAAGCAGCGTTGCCAGATTGGCTCACTCAGGAAGACCTGGATTACTTCGCCGATAAACACAGCAAGAATGGTCTCACCGGAGGAGTCAACTTCTATCGAGCCATCGACCTGTAAGAACAAAAAACAAATATGTTTCCTTTTCGGAAAAAATTCACTTTTGATCCATCTTTTATACTCTCTTTAGAATTTTGGTCCATTTCAAACCTTCGTTGCACTTGTGGTCGGCTTTTGACCCAAAATTACCTATAAAATCGGCTTTTGTCGGTTATAGGTACTGAATTTCCCGACACATATGAAAGAACATAAACCACAATTACAACGAGGCATAGAAGAGATACCAAAAGCGTAACGAGCGTTATGAAAATGAACCAAAAGTGCGATAAATTGGTATGACTTTGATCAAATTGTGTTTGATGAATGATGATGTTGTTCAGGAACTGGGAGCTTCTTGCAGCATGGAAAGGAGCCCATATAGAAGTGCCTGTTAAATTTGTGGTGGGAGATCTGGACCTTACCTATAACATACCTGGAATGAAGGATTATATACACGATGGTGGACTCAAGAATGATGTTCCCAATCTGGAAGAAGTGGTTGTCGTTAAAGATGTGGCTCACTTTATCAACCAAGAAAAGCCAGATCTCTGCAGCACTCACATCTATGATTTCATCCGCCAATTCAAATGAGAAACTGTACCTTTTTCTTCCAGATCTTTCTGCAAAATTTCAAAGTTATATGTGATACATCATTTAAACATCAGTGCATTATTCAAGGATTGTAAAAGCTACGAAATCATTCTCACGAAAATCAAAGCCGTTAATTCTCACAATTATGGGTTTGTTTACTTTGTGATCAAATTAAGAAATTTTTGTTTTAATTGTGTAATGGATTTATAAAGAAAACATCATCAGGCAACACTCTTTACTTACATTGCCAAACAGAAGTAGACCAAAAACCAACATAGACTACGCAAGTAACCAAACCGTAACGAACATCCATAAATTTCATTGCCAAACTCAACTCAAATCCTAGATAAATATCAGTGCCAAATCCAAAGCAGTTGTGTTCAAGAGTTGAGATGGAAAACATCAAGCACCAGATTGTACAAGTTAACGGCATCAATTTGCACGTCGCCGAGGTCGGTGAAGGCCCCGCCGTGCTGTTTGTACATGGTTTCCCACCAGATGCTCCACCTTTCCTCCAAGGGCTACCGCGCCATCGCTCCTGACCTCCGCGGCTATGGCGACAGTGACGCGCCGCCTAGTGCCGCCAGCTACTCGGAGTTCCACATCGTCGGAGATCTCGTGGCTCTTTTGGACAGCCTGAAACTGGAGAAGGTGTTCCTTGTCGGGCATGATTGTGGCGCCATCATCGCCTGCTGGTCAACTTCAGCGGTGCTCCCCATTATTTCCATCCCAAGGATCCGTCGAAAAAACCGGTGGCGGAGATGAGAGAAATGTTGGGCAACGATTATTACGTTTACAGATTTCAGGTACTGGTCCCCGCGTGCCGCCATTCTTTCCAGAACTTGCCATTTTCGACGGATCTTTCTTATTCACTATTTTCGGATTAAGCAATGCTTTCTAAATTTCCTACAGGCAGCAAGAGAAATTGAAGAGAAGTTAGCAGCGGTGGATACTGCAAAAATGATGATGATTAACATAATTGGAAGAGTTCTTGAATGCAACACTTGGATCTTTCTTATCCGCTATCTTATAAATTTCCTAGAGCCAGCAAGAGAAATTGAAGAGGAGTTTGCAGCGGTGGATACCGCACTACTCATGAAAGCATTTCTGAGAGGCCTAGATCCTCGCCTACCCTGTTTCCCCAAAGGTTCCTTAGGATATTCGATATTAATTCTAAATCTCTTTGCACACCAAAGAAATTAATAAAACCTAAAAAAAAAAAAAAAATACATTTGTACGATTTGAAACAGTATTTTCAATATATGATATTCATAAAATGTAAAAGCTACGAAATCATTCGCACAATTAGACATTAAAGCCTCTTTGAAAAGGTTGAGGACTTTGGGGTTGGTGAAAGACGAGGCACATGCAAAACTAATAAAAAGTGATGCATGACCTAGAATTGCCTATGAAAAATGGGTAAATAAGTTAGCTCTGCGAAATTGTAGTGGGATTGAGGCTATACTTAAAAAGACGAGGAAGATGTGAAATAGAAAACAAAACAAAAACCATCTTTAATGGAGTAAAAGGAAACAAACAACTCTCCAACAGAAGATGAGAGGGAATTCTAGTGTGTGTGTGTGTATATATATATATAAATAAGGGGTCTCATGCAAAAGAAGAAGAAAAATCTACACAAGTAAATGTATGCATCACACACACCAATGGATAAGGTAAGAGCTGAAAAAGTTGGAGGAAGGTTGGAGGAATTAGTTACATGAAAAACTTGAGCTATTGTGTTCGAACCTTTTGATTTCAAGAGTAGGAAAACAAATTTGGGAATTAGACAGATAAGATCATAAGATATACGAGAGTAAGATATAAAGTAATTACAAGTCTATTCATGATGGCGTTTTAAGGAAAATTTTGAAAGCTTCCAAAAATATGTTTTCGAAAGTATAGAAATGAATAACCGGAGAAAAGTTGTTTTCATCAGCTATGTTTGGCAAGGGGATTTTGAAATCTAGTTTCAGTATAGCGAGAACAATATCATTAAGGAAGCAAAATTAATTTTGAAAAGAAATTTTTGAATCGGTACCAACAACCAAGGTTTTGATTATAAAATAGGTTTTAAAATTTAAAACTTAAAAACTAACATCAAAACCTCCACTGAAATACCATAACAAACATACCCTAAAGCTTTTAATAATTAGGCTTAATTACTTTTTGACACAAATGTTTATATAATAGTTTGACTTTTACCCCTAATTTGTTAATACAAAAATTGATACTTCTGCTTTCTTTACTTACAAATTGATATTATTATCATAACCATTCTTAAAATAAACGACTGACATCAACAAAAATGGAGGGAAAATGACAATTTTTGTGAGAAAATGACAATTTATGGGCAAATGATGTATTTTGAAAACACATAAGGTTAAAATGTTAAATAACCCTATAAATACAAATGGACAAAACAAAAAGGGGCACTCAAACAAAAAGCAAGTCTTGGACATGTTCTTTTTGTTTCGTTTTGAAAACGATTTTGGTTTTTACAGTAAATTTAATATATTTTAATTATATTTCATCATTTCTAATACAATTTTTTACTATTTAGCATCTACTTTTTATATTTTTAATACACTTTTTACATTATAAAACTATTTTTCAAAATTTATTTTCAAAATCGTTTTCAAAACACCCAAAAAGAATAGGCCTTTTTTACTATTCAGCATCTACTTTTTATATTTTCAATACACTTTTTATATATAAAACTATTTTCCAAAATTTATTTTCAAAATCATTTTTAAAACGATGAAAAAGAACATACCCCTTATTAAAGTGTCAATATTCGAAGCATCTCATAAATACACGTGGCAAACAGATGAAAACTTTATAGATTATATTTAACGGAATTGATATATGCAGCGACATTTTCTTGTGAAAATACTTAAATGCCCTTGGGGTAAAAAAAATTTAAAAATATTTTTATTAATTATTTTAGTTGAATTATGTCCGAATTTATTAATAGTTTTGTCAAAATTGTGAAATTTTTTACCGGAATGGGAAAGATCTGCCCGGCGGTTACTGCAAATAAGAAAGTTGGGGGGGGGGGGGGGGGGGGGGGGGAAGTGTCGCCGGACTTCGGCGACACTTTTGCACTGCGACACTTCTGGGTTAGTGTCGCCGGACTCTGGCGACACTTTTGCACAAAAGTGTCGCTGGTCACACTTTTGGCCAAAAGTGTCGTCGGCTTTTAGGTTTTTTTTATATATATATTTTTTAGTAGTAGTAGGAATGAAAATTTAATTTATTTTAATTTTTTTTCTCCAAGGACATTTTAGTCTTTTTACAAAAAAAATGTCGCTGCAAATATCGATTCCATCGCTGCAAATATCATGCCCCATATTTAAACTTCAAGGTTGTGAAGGCGTTCATGATCCATGCATTTCCTCAAGGGTTGACTTACCCAACAGCTCCCTATGCAGTTTTATATTAGTTTTTTTTTTTTTTTTTTTTGAAGATCTACTTTTATAGTTAATTAATACTCCATCTCTCCCACTAAAAAATTATACTTAATAAATATACAACTTATTATGAATGTCAATGTACAATACATAAAATAAATAATTTAACATAATTTATTTTATTCACATCCTTAATTTTTAAGTATAGACTAATTGTGAACCACACATAATGATATGAGAAATAAAAAATTAAAAATGAACTCTTTTACTACGAAAAGAAAATATATTTGAGAATTGATTGTTGTAATACAACCAAAAAAGAAAATTATTCAGTACATCCGATCCATTCTTAAAAAAAGTTCAATTAGTCAATAATAAAATATTAATTAAATTTTATTTTTATTTATAAACCTTCTACATGTTCATCACCCTCCCAATAAGGGTGGTGGATTTTGCTGGGTTTAAACCCATCAAAACTTACAAAAACCCACCACTCACCACTCCATATTGCCACCTCACAAACCCAACTTCTGAAAACAGAAGTTGGGTTTGTGTATTCTGGTGGGCCCCACCTGCCAGGGGAGTGCAGCTCAGGCTGCACTACCCTAGTGAGTTCCTCCAACTCGCGAGTGGGAGGAACTGCTAGTGGCAGACAACTGTCTGCCACCAGCCTTTTTTTTTTTTTTTTTTTTTTTCATTCTTGCTAGCAGACTAACGGCTTTAATATTTATTTATTTTTTTAATTCAACTTATTTAGTATTTTTCCTTCAATTTTTTAATTTATTTTTTTCCTTTATTATTTTTTTTTTTTTTTGCCTTTCATTGGATCTTTTTTAATTTATTTGTTTTAAATTCTTTTTTTTACTATTTATTTTTCTATAAATACCTATCAATTCTAATATTTCTCTACTCCTCATCCAAATCATATAATTTTTCAATCAATTTTTGGAAATGAATTTTTACAATAGAAAAATCCAATTTTTTAATTATGTAATTTTATTTTTTAGTTTTTTAGTACAAGATAACCCTTTTTATTAATGTAATATTGTGTTTGTTTGATGTACTTTTTTTTTATTTCAGCAATAGTGTATTTCTTTCATAACTTTTTATTTATTTAATGTAACGTCCTTTATATAATATTTTACTAATTATATAATTTTTTTCTTGTGGTTTATTGAATTATGTAATTTACGAAATTAAATATTTTAATAAATTAAAATAAATTTATAATTAAATATAGTTGATAAATTATAATTACAAAAAGTATAAATGAATGTGTATAGAGTTATTTATTAGTGGGACCTGTGATAAAGTTACTTTTCTGAGTTTATTGTTGCTGGGGTAGATTTATAAAAGTGGGTGAGTTTTTGCTTTTGATGTGGCGCTGATGTGGCCTGATAAACCTATTTTTCTGGGTTTATCACTCCCACCACCCTAAGGAGTATCACATATCCCCAAATATATTATATATACATAATATAACGTATGCATTGAATAATTTATCAAGTGAAGGTGAATCAGTATTAAATAACTAAATAATTTGGCTTGTTCGTTTGGTTTGGTTTTAAAAACGGTTTTGGTTTGAACAGTAAATTTAATATATTTTAATTATTTTTCATCATTTTCAATACAATTTTTTACTAATTAGCATCTATTTTTTACATTTCTAATACACTTTTTACATTATAAAACTATTTTTCAAAATATATTTTCAAACCAATAAAAAAGAACCGGCCTTAATTGTGTGTAAAGGATTTACCAAATCAAACATCACGCAACACTCTTTGATTTCATCGCCAAACTTAAGTGGACCGAAAAATCAATCCAGCATAATATACCCCAAACTAACCAAACTGTAACTGACATTCATTGCCAAACTTACTCAAGTAGACCAAACCAAACACCAAGCCTAGATAAATATCAGTGCCGAATCCAAAGCAGTTTTATTCAAGAGTTGAGATGGAAAACATCAAGCACCGCATTGTACCTCTAAACGGCGTCAATTTGCACGTCGCCGAGGTCGGCGAAGGCCCCGCCGTGCTGTTTCTACATGGTTTCCCGGAGCTCTGGTACTCATGGCGCCACCAGATGCTGCATCTTGCCTCCAAGGGCTACCGCGCCATTGCTCCTGACCTCCGCGGCTACGGTGACAGTGACGCCCCGAGCGGTGTCTCCAACTACTCGGCGTTCCACATCGTCGGAGATCTCGTCGCCCTTTTGGACAGCCTGAAATTGGAGAAAGTGTTCCTCGTCGGCCATGATTGGGGCGCCCTCATGGCCTGGTACTTTTGCTCGTTCCGCCCCGATCGGATTAAGGCGCTGGTCAACTTCAGCTGTGCTCCCCATTATTTCGATCCCAAGGATCCGTCGAAAAAGCCGGTGGCGGAGATGAGAGAGTTGTTCAGCGACGATTATTACGTTTGCAGATTTCAGGTACTGGTCCCCGCCTGCCGCCTTTCTAATCTGAGTTTTTTTTCGGTTTTTCAGAACTTGCCATTTTCGGCTAGTAGTCAAAATGTAACAGTGATTTGGTACTTGCCTTTATTTTAACTGGTTAATTACATAATTACGATGTTTGAAAGGTAATTCAAGACTAAGTTAAGAGATTATTGGCTTAATTTATCCACTATCAAATGAAGATTTTTTTATTTTTTATTTTTTTTTGTTTTTTGGTTATGTAGATAAAATTTTCTGTCTACTCAACATCATCGTTGTCTAAAGCTAGAATATCTCAGGAGTTCCTTTTAGGCTCAATTACTTTTTGGCCATTGAATGATTACTTCCTATGTTTCCTTACAATCTAATTGAATGGATGAATCATTACTTTCGTAATTTGCCTTCATATTCTAAAAAATAGGCTGTTTGCATCTTTGTAGATAGACAATTTTAACCCCTAAAATCCTGTTGACACCAGCCCAAAAAAAGAGTAAAATTGTCCCCAAAGGAAAGAGAGAAAGTGTGTAATTTTTAAAAACGGAAGGGGCAAACGGTAAAAATGATGGGGCTTATTCACTATTTTCTAAATTTCCTACAGCCAGCAGGAGAAATTGAGGAGGAGTTTGCAGCTGTGGATACCGCTCTGCTCATGAAAGCATTTCTGCTAAATCGGGAGCCTCGCATACCCTGTTTTCCCAAAGGTGCTCTCCAGTATATGACTCAGATGTCAGCCCAAGCACCATTGCCAGATTGGCTCACTCAGGAAGACCTGGATTACTTCGCCGCTAAACACAACAAGAATGGTCTCACCGGAGGAATCAACTTCTATCGAGCCATCGACTTGTAAGAACAAACATGTTTTCTATTGAATATCTAATGACTGAATGGTTCCTTTAACGAGACTGTAGTCTCACCCCTGAAACGTTGATCGAATTGTGTTTGATGGTGTACAGGAACTGGGAGCTTTTTGCACCATGGAAAGGAGCACAGATTCAAGTGCCTGCTAAGCTTGTGGTGGGTGATCTTGACCTTACCTATCACATACCTGGAATGAAGGATTATATACACAATGGTGGACTCAAGAATGATGTTCCTAATCTGGAAGAAGTGGTGATTGTTGAAGATGCCTCTCACTTTATCAACCAAGAAAAGCCAGATGTCTGCAGCACTCACATCTATGATTTCATTCGCAAGTTTTGAATTCCCATCCTCAAATAAGAAGGTTTCAGAGCACAAGTTCCTCCTTTTTCTTATGAGAAAAAGTATACCCTTTAGTTTACATCTTTTCCTGTTTAGCAAAATGGTTTGAGGATTACTGATGTTTCCATCATCCTCATACAGACAATGTCGAGTACTCGAATAAAACTATTTTCTGAAATTTCAAAGCTATGCTTATCTATTTACTGAACTTCAGTGAATTATATTCTACGCCTCCTCGTCAAAGAAGGTAGAAAAAGCTACCAAATGTCGAAATCAAGCTCACAGAAATCAAAAGAAATGGTCATTCAAACTGTTTTTGGTGAAGGATCAACATTCCAAACATGAAATAGCTTACAGGAAAGGGATGCAGAAACTTGCAAATTATGCATTTTAGAACTTCTGAATAAACATGAAATAGCTTACAGGAAAGGGATGCAGAAACTTGCTTACAGGAAAGGGATGCAGAAACTTGCAAAATATGCATTTTAGAACTTCTGAATAAACTCATAGATGTGCGCATTTACTTCCTCGGGCTTTTCTTGGTTGAGAAAGTGAGCCACCCCTTCCATTACAACTAGTTCCTGCAAGAACGGCACATCTCTTTTGAATCCACCTTTCTTAATATATTCTTTTACACCTGGGGTAGTATAAGTTGTGTCATCACTTCCCACAATGAACTTAACTGGAACCTTTACTTGCAACCCTGTCAATGAAGCTGTGAGCTCCCAGTTTCTGCAGAAACAGTAAATCGAAAAGAACTCAGATCACCTTCATTCCTCAGCAAGTGAAAATTGCTACTAAGACTAAGAATCAACTCGATATCAAGTAGAACTTACAGGTCCATAACTCGATAGTAGTTCAATCCACCTGTGAATCCAGTTTTGCTGAATTTACTGACATAATAATTCACATCATCTTCAGACAACCAAGAAGGTAATGTAATTGGTTTATGAAGCTTTCCCCCAAATCCTACTGATTTGGGAACGCACAGCGGACCTGGTAGTCGACAGCTCAAAATTTTTTTAATAATTCTATCTGTACCAACACGAGCAAACTCCTCTTCAGCTTCTCCAGGTTCCTATTAGACCAAATCTTAGGATTAGGAAATGAACCAACATAACAGAAAACAGAGGATTGAAGCTAAATTAACCTTAACAGCAAAGAATTTCAAACGATTATGCACAAAGAAATTCAAGAAATTCTAAGAAAACAATATTCTGGTTATCATTTAAACTAGACCAAAAAAAAATTTTAAATGAAAAGCGGTTAATTAGATGAAGAGTTGATTGAAACCTGAAATCTGCAGATATAGTAATCGGGTCCAAAGCGAGCTCGCATGGCTTCTAAAGGCTTCTTATTGGGATTCCTGGGAGTAAACACGATGCTCATATTAACTAGGGCTTTGATCCGGTCGAATCGCAGCAAGCAAAAGTACCAGGCTATGACGGCCCCCCAATCGTGACCCACGAGGAAGACCCGGTCCAGCCGAAGGAAGTCGAGGAGGCAAACCAAGTCCCCCACCATGTGAAAGGCTGTGTAGCTGGCGGAGGAGGGCGGCGCGTCCGTATCGCCATAGCCCCGGAGGTCAGGGGCAATACAGCGGTAGCCCTTGGAGGAAAGATACAGCATCTGGTGCCGCCAGGAGTACCAGAGCTCCGGGAAGCCGTGGAGGAACAAGATGGCGGGGCCATGGCCTATCTCCGCCACGTGCATGTTTATTCCGTTCACGTATACATTTCTGTGCTGTATTTTCTCCATTGAAGATTGAACTCAACTTGAATTTTGGAGCTGTTGAGTGATCAGCTACAGTCGTTGATGGCTTCTTATTTATAGCTATGGGGGTCGTAGTGTAAAGTATAAAAGGGGATGTTGGGTGAATTTTATAATTTGGATGAACATGAAGGATACATTTGCAAATTAAAATGCCAACATAATAATAATAATAATTGAAGTGTGAGCCAAATTTCAACCCATGACACGACGGTAAGTTGTACCAAAACGACTTGCGCCGCCGCCTCCCCTCTCCCCTCCTAAATTTCGCCATCCTAGAAGGATGAGGGAAGTAGTTTTACTATTGTACTTGCTATCTTTTATTTGGTTTGCTTTAGTTTAATTTTATTCAAGTTTATGTTAATTTTTTTTCGTTTATGGAGCTTCTCTTTTCATCTATGGTGTTTTACTTTCTATCTATGGGGATTTTCTCATTGGCTATGGTGGTTCGATTTATAGCTTTAGTGTATGAAGATTCGATTGAAGATGCAGTCTCGAAACTTTCATTAGCAATTAGTGGCAGATTCGTGACAAATGTACGAGATTTATTTAGCAATATAATTCTACTATGTTTACATCAAATATATTGTAATCAGTTGTATTGACTATTTCATTGTCTTCTGTCAATCGCTCGATTCTCAGAATCTATGCATTGAAAATATCTTCTTTTTATTTTATAAAAGGCCCCTCGAAAGTTTTTTTAAAACCTTCCCCCTCAGAAGTAATGTTTTATAGTTTTTTCCTTAAATCTTTACTAATACAATAATCTAATTTGCCATCTTTTATTTTAAAAAACCTTACTTTTACACATTGGGTGGTTAAATTTTAAATAAAATTTATATTTAAACAGCTAAACTTCTTTTCTTTAAATACTTCATGTTAAATTTATAATTAGTTTTTTTTTATATAAATCACAAAGAAAATTAATTAAACTCTGTAGGTATTTATTAATTCGGACAAAACTTAAAGAGGTTTATGTAATTTATCCTAAAGAATACATTTGTTGTCTTTAAATTGTTGGCATGGCAAGAAACTTCTATTTTTCGTTTGTTTTATTGTTCGGTCGCAAATGTAATTTACCAATAATTCAAAGCAATTAAGCTATAAAATTTTGCAAAGAAAAAAAAAATGCCGACGAGTGATAATTGCTAGCGCCCAAGTATAAAATGTTTCCTTCAAATGTAATAGGCTCACTGACCGCCGAAGAATAAAACTTTAGATGCAAACAAGAAATTTTAGGTATTTCACTTAGGGTGTGTGCGTGTGTGTGAGTTTGCTTCAAAAGAAACTGCTACAGAGTAAACGTTTTGTCTAAGGTCTGGCACATTAAACAGAAACAAAAAGGCGAACCCAGAAAACAAAAAGGAAAGCAAAACCTTTCCAAACAGATAATAATTCGACAGATAACTATGCCTCTTAACCATTGATGACAACAGCTTAGACACAGAATCCTCTGCTGTTTCTTCGCCCTCTAGCTTTTTCGAACTTCCTGTTGGGAAAAGTAGGTCTAAAAGTCTAACCAATTAATTGATAGCTTTTTCGAACTTCCTGTAAAAATATTTTTCCAGAATTAAACGAATTCTTCCTTTTAATAGAGGGATCAGGAACAGCAAAGCCAAAAGGTTTTAACAAAGAAAAGTTGATTTTCTGAAAAATTCAGTTGTCTAGATCGTAGAAAATATGTGAGGTATTTATAGATGTAGATTATTGATATAATCAGAAAATCCTGCACACAGTTCTCCACTAACGTTCAGAGAGTTTGACTATTTCTCTTCTGCCTAAATCTCTCAACGTTAGATAACTGAACAGGTTTGAAGGAGTGAACTATTGACTTAGTATAAACCAATTAAACTTCTCAATAAAAATTAATTATATCTTTTGAAATACTTAATTTTTCCAACACTTCGTTCCCTTGGATCGAACATAGGGCTTAGTGTGGCTGTGTGGCACACCTGGAGTCCAAAGTGCTTCACTGCCTCGCGAGCATTCTTCGGTCCTCTGAGAAGTACCTGTATCACCCAGCCACAAACTTTAGGTCATCAAAATGGATTTCTGCGTCCAACACAATCATCCTCAACAAGTATCATCATGAAATTGTAACAAGATGTTATACAACACCACCCAACCAGTTCAAACAAGAGGGATCTGAGAGAAGAACTGATATCCTTCAGCAATAAAATGTTCACTAGAAATATACTAAGCTCAAAGTTCTATTGGCTTAGAAGGGTTACAAAGATATCTGGCTCTGCCTAAAAGAGGTATCATTAGTAAAGAAAAACAATTCATGAAACAAATAAGAATTCAATGCCAACTTAAATATCACCCACATATCAACCTAGAGACAAACAAAAAGAAGCAAATATGGCACAAATCACTGTTGAGATAGAACTTGCTGTTCTTCTTGAAGGACTACCAAAAATAAATTTGGATATACAAAGCATTCAAAGAAAGCATAATCAAGTTTCTTGCATCCAAGAACCTCGTCCACAAACTTGCATCGAAGAAATAGAGCAACAAATACCCAAAGGAAAGCATGAGCTAAAAATAATTTTCTCACCTAATAATAATTTTTTACATGATTTCAGCAAGAACAAATTAATTTCTTCACTCAGATAATAGGATGTAGTAAGACAGCGACATCATGAACAAGAAAACACAAAGGGACAGTCAAGATAATATACCGTGTTTTGCCCAAGAGGCGCTCTGAGGGCAAGCTGATCAAAAGTCAGGCACCCGCCTCCTGCCTTCTCATTCTTAGCCCTAGCATTCTGGGTGAACCTAAGTGCGGTGACCTTGAGAAGGGTAACAAACATGTTTTCTATTGAATATCTAATGACTGAATAGTTCCTTTAAGGAGACTGTAGTCTCACTCTGAAACGTTGATAGAATTGTGTTTGATGAATTGTGTTTGATGAATGATGATGGTGTACAGGAACTGGGAGTTTTTTGCACCATGGAAAGGAGCCCAGATTCAAGTGCCTGCTAAGCTTGTAGTGGGTGATCTTGACCTTACCTATCACATACCTGGAATGAAGGATTATATACACAATGGTGGACTCAAGAATGATGTTCCTAATCTGGAAGAAGTGGTGATTGTTGAAGATGCCTCTCACTTTATCAACCAAGAAAAGCCAGATGTCTGCAGCACTCACATCTATGATTTCATTCGCAAGTTTTGAATTCCCATCCTCAAATAAGAAGGTTTCAGAGCACAAGTTCCTCCTTTTTCTTATGAGAAAAAGTATGCCCTTTAGTTTACATCTTCTCCTGTTTAGCAAAATGGTTTGAGGATTACTGATGTTTCCATCATCCTCATACAGACAATGTCGAGTACTCGAATAAAACTATTTTCTGAAATTTCAAAGCTATGCTTATCTATTTACTAAACTTCAGTGAATTATTCTCTACCCTCTTCGTCAAAGAAGGTAGAAAAAGCTATTATATGTCGATATCATGCTCACAGAAATCAAAAGAAATGGTCATTCAAACTGTTTTTGGTAAAGGATCAGCATTCCAAACATGAAAAAGCTTACAGGAAAGAGATGCAGAAAATTGCAAACTATGCATTTTAGAACTTCTCAATAAACTCATAGATGTGCGCATTTACTTCATCGGGCTTTTCTTGGTTGAGAAAGTGAGCCACCCCTTCCATTACAACTAGTTCCTGCAAGAACGGCACATCTCTTTTGAATCCACCTTTCTTAATATATTCTTTTACACCTGGGGTAGTATAAGTTGTGTCATCACCTCCCACAATGAACTTAACTGGAACCTTTACTTGCAACCCTGTCAATGAAGCTGTGAGCTCCCAGTTTCTGCAGAAACAGTAAATCGAAACGAACTCAGATCACCTTCATTCCTCAACAAGTGAAATTTGCCACTAAGACAAAGAATCAACTCGATATCAAATAGAACTTACAGGTCCATAACTCGATAGTATTTCAATCCACCTGTGAATCCAGTTTTGCTGAATTTACTGACATAATAATTCACATCATCTTCAGACAACCAAGAAGGTAATGTAATTGGTTTATGAAGCTTTCCCCCAAATCCTAATGATTTGGGAACGCACAGCGGACCTGGTATTCGAGATATCAAAAACTTTTTAATAATTCTATCTGTACCAACACGAGCAAACTCCTCTTCAGCTTCTCCAGGTTCCTATTAGACCAAATCTTAGGATTAGGAAATGAACCATCATCACAGAAAACAGAGGAATGAAACTAAATTAACCTTAACAGCAACGAATTTCAAACAATTACGCAATTACGCACAAGATTCTGATTATCATTTAAACTAGAAAAAAAAATTTTAATGAAAAGGGGATAATTAGATGAAGAGTTGACTGAAACCTGAAATCTGCAGATATAGTAATCGGGACCAAAGCGAGCTCGCATGGCTTCTAAAGGCTTCTTATTGGGATTCCTTGGAGTAAACACAACGCTCATATTAACTAGGGCTTTGATCCGGTCGAATCGCAGCAAGCAAAAGTACCAGGCTATGACGGCCCCCCAATCGTGACCCACGAGGAAGACCCGGTCCAGCCGAAGGAAGTCGAGGAGGCAAACCAAGTCCCCCACCATGTGAAAGGCTGTGTAGCTGGCGGAGGAGGGCGGCGCGTCCGTTTCGCCATAGCCCCGGAGGTCAGGGGCAATACAGCGGTAGCCCTTGGAGGAAAGATACAGCATCTGGTGCCGCCAGGAGTACCAGAGCTCCGGGAAGCCGTGGAGGAATAAGATGGCGGGACCATGGCCTATCTCCGCCACGTGCATGTTTATTCCGTTCACGTGTACATTTCTGTGCTGTATTTTCTCCATTGAAGATTGAACTCAACTTGAATTTTGGAGCTGTTGAGGGATCAGCTACAGTCGTTGATGGCTTCTTATAGCTATGGTGGTCGTAGTGTGAAGTATAAAAGGGAACGTTGGGTGAATTGAAGCGTGAGCCAAATTTCAACCCATAACACGACGGTAAGGTTGCACCAAAACGACTCGGTAACATCGAATCACAAACGACGATTCCCAGAATCTGTGCATTGAAAATATCTTCTTTTTATTTCATAAAAGGCCCCTCGAAAGTTTTTTTAAAACCTTCCCCCTCAGAAGTAATGTTTCATAGTTTTTTCCTTAAATCTTTACTAATACAATAATCTAATTTGCCATTTTTTATAAATAAAAAAAAAACTTACTTTTACGCATTGGGTTGTTAAATTTTAAATAAAATTTATATTTAAACAGCTAAACTTCTTTTATTTAAATACTTCATCTTTTTTTATATATAAATCACAAAGAAAATTAATTAAACTCAGTAGGTATTTATTAATTCGGACAAACTTAAAGAGGTTTATGTAATTTATCCTAAAGAATACATTTGTTGTCTTTTAATTGTTGGCATGGCAAGAAACTTCTATTTTTTGTTTGTTTTATTGTTCTGTCGCAAACGTTTGTATCAATTATTCGTAACCTTGTTGCTTATTATTGATTTGCTCTCATTGATACATAGGATATTTCAATCCTCGAGGATACAAAATATTTGAGACTATACTCAATATCATACATTTCTAAAAAATTAAGAAAGAGACGAGCATCAATCCATCCAGCATGTCGAATACAAAATTTTTGTCAAAATTTGAATGTCCAAAGAGTGTTGATAATTTCCTCAAACCTCGGGGGAGGTAAATGTAATTTACCAATAATTCAACGCAATTAAGCTATAGGATTTTGCAAAGAAAATGTTTCCTAATTGCTAGCGCCCAAGTATAAAATGTTTCCTTCAAATGTAATAGGCTCACTGACTGTCGAAGAATAAAATTTTAGATGCAAATAAGAAACTGCTACAGATTTAACGTTTTGTCTAAGGTCTGGCACATTAAACAGAAACAAAAAGGCGAACCCAGAAAACAAAAGGGAGAGCAAAACCTTTCCAAACACATAATAATTCGACAGATAACTATGCCTCTTAACCATTGATGACAACAGCTCAGACACAGAATCCTCTGCTGTTTCTTCGCCCTCTAGCTTTTTCGAACTTCCTTCCCTTGGATCGAACATAGGGTTTGGTGTGGCTGTGTGGCACACCAGGAGCAGGTCCAAAGTGCTTCACTGCCTCACGAGCATTCTTCGGTCCTCTGAGAAGTACCTGTATCACCCAGCCACAAACTTTAGGTCATCAAAATGGATTTCTGCTTCCAACACAATCATCCTCAACAAGGACCATCATGACATTGTAACAAGATGTGATACAACACCACCCAACCAGGGGAACTTTGAGTGCAAGTAGCTTTTTTTTAAAAAGCAGTTCAAACAAGAGGGATCTAAGCTCAAAGTTCTATTGGCTTGGATAGGGTAACAAAGATATCTGGTTCTGCCTAGCAGAGGAATCGTTAGTAAAGAAAAACAATTCATGAAACAAATAAGAAGTATCGATCTAGAGACAAACAAAAAGAAGCAAATATGACACAAATCACTGTTGAGAATATAACTTGATGTTCTTCTCGAAGGACTACCAAAAACAAATTTGAATATACAGGGCACAGGGTGGTACTCACAAGAACCTCAGTCCAAAAACTTACATCCAAGAAATCGATACACAACAAATACACAAAGGTAAGCATGAGCAAAAGAAAATCCAAACGATAATCTCCAACCTAATAGTTATTCTTTAAATGATTTCAGCAAGCAAAATTAATTTCTCTACTCGATGATAGGATGTAATGAGACAGCTAAATCATGAATAAGAAAACACAATGGGGCAGTCAAGATAATATACCGTGTTTTGCCCAAGAGGCGCTCTGAGGGCAAGCTGATCAAAAGTCAGGCACTCGCCTCCTGCCTTCTCAATCCTAGCCCTAGCATTCTGGGTGAACCTAAGTGCGGTGACCTTGAGATTAGGGACTTCGTACACACGATTATCGTCAGTCACGGTTCCAACAACCACAGCAATCTTGTCCTCCTGGTATCATAAACATCGAAACGTATATATAACTGCTTCCACATTGCACACAAATATTGAAAAGTAGCAAAAGTTCATCAACGCAGGTTACTTAAGCAAATAATGAGCATTCATCAACGAAGGTAAGTTTCAGAGTTGAAATCCAGTACTGATATAAGATATTAAGCAAATAGTGAACATTTCACCCCTTCATTACAGGGCATTTCAGACAAACTGAAAATCATCTAAATAATTATAGTCAGATTGAAAGAGAAGTAGCAACAGATTTCGCTACCTTTCCCTGGGTGTAATTGATCAAGCGGGAAAGCGATAGAGGAGGCTTGTTGATCTTGCTCATGAACAATCTTTTGAGAATCACGGCATTGAACTTGCTACCTGTCCTCCTGACGAGGAACCTGTATAGCTTGACAAGCAGCTTCAAGTAAACATCATCGGATTTAGGAGCAGTGCGCTTCGTCTTCTTGCGCTTACCTCCGGCTTTCAGATCGATACCCTAAGCAAAAATCAACAAAAAACCAATCCAAAATAAGAAAGTGCCGCGTTAAAATTTCTATAACAAGGCAGCCGAGAGATAGGAACGGGAGAAATAAGGTACTGGAAGAGAAGAAACGGTACCATGGCGGCTGACGCTGTCGCTCCTCCTCCTCACTGCGGCGCCTGCAGAAAACTTCAAATGGATGGAAGCTGAGCGTCTAGGGTTTTAAAGCGGGGAAAGAAGGTTTTTATCGTGGAGGGGAAAAATTACTTGTCGATAAGTGGACTGAGGCCCAAAAGTATCACAAGGCCCAGTTTGGGAATAAATTAGTGGGCTTGTTACGGAATACTTCAAATCTTCGGAGTAATTTAGTGGGCTTTTTTTTTTTTTTTTCACTCCAAAAGCGCGATATTCATTTTCATCATGGCGGCCCAGTTTTGGAATAAAAGAGATGCGTGTCGAACTATAGGGCAGGTTTAACAGAAATTTTTGTCAAAATTTGAACGTCCAGTATTGGTAGTTTAATAAAATCTTAATGCGTGTTAATAGTTTACAAAAAACTCTGAGGGAGATAAATGTAATAGCCCAACAACATTGTGCTATAAAAGCCTTATCCCATATTTGATATTGAGGTACCAAAGAAGCCAAAAGAAACATTCATTAAACTTGAATTGTTCTAACTTCCCAATACTTTGTTACCATTCAACTTGAGGATGTTATTGTTATGTTAGGTAAGAAAAGGTTACTAATTTACTAAAAGAACAATCCCACAATTTTCTTCAAAAGGCATTTCCAAAGTTTGCTGAGAAAAGTACCAAACAAACTCCCACCAAATGAACATCCGTTTACAACTAACCCACCCTCTACACACATTTTCCCACTAAACTTTTGTAATAGACATACAAAAATGTGGAAAAAACAAGAACAAACAAAAAATATGAGATGAAAATATCGTTTACAACTTACAAGATACTTAGAAATGTATCTTAATGTAGTATTATGCGATGTTACGAGATTATGTAACTAATGAAGTAAGATTTCCTCACGACATAAATTGTCACGAATACATATACATAAGTGAATATTGTACATGTTCCAAGAACTTTATGTCGCCGTGACATTTTGATGTAAGCATATTGATCATGTTCGCTATGCAAAGACAGGTTAATCTATAAATCTTATGGTTGTTGGCAGATTTTGTTCTAACGGCCAAGCAATCTAGATAAAATTAGCGATGTATATGAAGAATGTCAAAGAGCCGATTATTCTCCACCAAAAAGTCGATGGTTGTTTATCCTTTAGTATTGCGAAGTCTATTGAGTCGGTGGTGTAACATCCCTATTTTTTTAATCTTCAAGACACATTGTTCATTATTTTTAATACCCTCTTAGTATTTTTTAAATTAAAAAAAAAACACAAATTTAATGCTGAATAATACAAGTCAATGTGGGTCATGTGTTTCTTTTTATCTTCTAACTGTAAGAGGTCAATGTATTTCATATTCTTGTATATCAATGCGTAAATATAGAACTTTTCAAAATATATAGTAAATATTTTTACAAATAAAAGTACTTTCCATATAAACCTGAGTTGCTTATGCATTAAGTACGGCAAGGCTGTATCCGCGGGAGGGCAATTTAGTCAAAGTGGAAGAAAGAAAATGTCCTGACGATCGTCTCCCACCCTCCTATCCTCTATTACACGTTTACCATTTGCCTTCTCCATTTCATTACTCTTCCCTAAATCATCTCCGTTTTTAACGGCGACGTCACTCCAGCTGTTAAAGTCAATGAACTCCTCCAAGATGCGCCGGAAAGTTGTTCCGGCGGCAGCCGAAAATGGGGACTCCGCCGACAAACAGGACCAGCTCCTCCTCTCCGTCGCCATCTGCAACGGCGAAGACTTGGGTCCCTTTGTGCGGAAGGCCTTTGCCTCCGGGAAACCCGAGACCCTCCTCCACCTTCTCCGTCACTTCTCCCGATCCAAGGAGTCCGAGATTGAGGACGTCTGCAGGGCCCACTACCAAGACTTCATCATGGCAGTCGACGACCTCCGTTCCCTCCTCTCCGACGTCGATTCCCTCAAATCCTCCCTCTCTAATTGCAACTCCCAGCTCCAGTCCGTCGCCGTTCCTCTCTTGACCTCACTGGATTCCTTCGTGGAGGCCCGGAATAAGTATAAGAACATCACGCTCGCCATTGAATCCCTACGCACGTGTATCCAACTCGTTGAGCTTTGCTCCCGCGCCAATTTCCATCTCTCCAAGAACAATTTCTACATGGCCCTCAAGTGCGTGGACTCAATCGAAAGGGGGCTTCTGAGCAAGACGCCATCTTCTACTCTCCGGCGCATGCTGGAGAAGCAGATCCCTGAGATTCGGGCACGCATAGAGAGGAAAGTGAGCAAGGAATTTGGGGATTGGCTGGTGGAGATTCGAGTAGTGAGTCGGAACCTGGGTCAACTCGCTATTGGACAAGCATCGGCTTCCCGGCAGAGAGAGGAGGAGCTCAGGATCAAGCAGAGGCAAGCCGAGGAGCAGAGTCGACTCAGTCTGAGAGACTGCGTATACGCCCTCGAAGAGGAAGACGACGACGAGCTTGGCGGCGGCGGTAATCGTGACGGAACACCCGGAGGTTTGGGATTTGATTTAATGCCGTTGTACAGAGCGCATCATATACATCAGACGCTTGGGCTTGAGGATCGTTTCAAGCAGTACTATTTTGAGAATCGGAAGCTTCAGTTGACTTCAGATTTCCAGGTATCTTCAATGACGCCTTTTCTGGAATCGCATCAAACCTTTTTTGCTCAAATCGCCGGGTTCTTTGTAGTTGAGGATCGGGTTTTAAGGACCGGTGGAGGCCTAATTTCAAAATTAGAGGTAGAGAATTTGTGGGATACTGCAGTTAGCAAGATGTGTTCTGTTTTAGAGGATCAATTTTCTAGGATGCAGACTGCAAATCATTTGCTTTTGATTAAGGATTATGTGAGTTTGCTTGGTGTCACCTTGCGTAGGTATGGGTACACTACCGATGCTTTGCTTGACGTTTTGAGCAAGCACAGGGATAAGTACCATGAGCTCTTGTTGTCCGACTGCCGGAAGCAGATCACCGAGGCTCTCGCCGCAGATAAGTTGGAGCAAATGTATATGAAAAAAGAGTATGAATATTCTATGAATGTGCTGTCTTTTCAATTGCAAACATCGAATCTTATGCCCGCATTCCCTTATGTGGCGCCATTTTCTTCAACTGTGCCCGACTGTTGTAGAATTGTGAGGTCGTTTATTGAGGATTCCGTGAGTTTCATGTCTTACGGTGGGCAGCTTGAGTTCTATGATGTTGTGAAGAAGTACTTGGACAGGCTATTGGCTGAGGTCTTGGATGGGGCTCTGTTGAAGGTCATCAATACTTCTGTGAATGGGGTTACCCAGGCAATGCAAATGGCTGCAAACATGGCCGTGTTTGAGCGAGCCTGTGATTTCTTTTTCCGTCACGCTGCACAACTCTCGGGGATTCCGCTAAGGATGGCCGAGAGGGGTAGGAAGCAGTTTCCTCTAACGAAAGCTCGAGATGCTGCTGAAGACATGCTTTCTGGACTGCTTAAGCAGAAGGTTGATGGATTTATGACACTCATTGAGAATGTGAACTGGATGGCTGATGATACTCTTCAGGGTGGCAATGAGTATGTGAACGAGGTCATCATTTTCCTCGAAACTCTGGTTTCTACGGCTCAACAGATCTTGCCTGTTGAGGTTCTTCAGAGGGTTCTGCAAGATGTTCTTACTCACATATCAGAGACCATTGTTAATACTTTACTTGGGGAATCAGTGAAGAGATTCAATGTGAATGCTGTTATGGGACTTGATGTGGATATTCGCATGCTGGAATCATTTGCAGAGAACCAAGCTTCGCTTTTGAATGATGCAGATCCAAACCAGATGAAATCTGCTCTTATCGAGTCGAGGCAACTAGTGAACCTGCTCTTGAGCAATCATCCTGAGAACTTCTTGAATCCAGTTATCAGAGAGAGAAGTTACAATGCTTTGGACTACAGGAAAGTAGTTGCCATTTCGGAGAAGTTAAAGGATCCATCAGACAGGCTATTTGGATCCTTCGGCACAAGGGGAACGAAGCAAAATACAAAGAAGAAATCTCTCGACACATTAATAAAACGACTTAAAGATGTGAACTGAGTTCATGAGCTCAATATTCAGCCTTTTTTCTTGGTATTTTTTTCACGTTAGTTTGCCATTTACTTGATTCAAGATGGAATTTTGTTTAATCTTTGTATGTATTTATCAGGTTAAGTAATATTCATTGGTTGTTTCATTCAATTCTTCATTATCACTCAAATAAGATTATGTACTTGTACTTCATCACATTCTCTTGCAGATTGAATGGTGTGTTTTCATCTCCTAACTATATAGCTCCTGCTTGTGTCAGCTGGTGGAAGTTGGTAGGTAACTGTACTTGAGTTTGGCTTAGTTGCTGTCCCTTCATTCTTAGAACTAAGCAAGAACACATGAGAAAAGTATTCAATAAATGGTGCTTCTTTACTGGTCTGGTTTCCGAGTTTAAAATGGACTTTCTTTAGTTCTTGCGTCTGAAATGCTTAGCAAATCAGAAGGGGTAGGAGAGGACTTGTAAATGAAGCAGTTGTGAATTCTATGAACCTGCTCAGTTCGTAATAACAACACCATAGTTGCAGCTTATCGAACACCCAACGGGCTAGTGACGTTACAGTTATTGGGCTTGGTTGATTTTTTTACTTAGCTCGTGTGTTTATTGCTTGGCAGATTGATAAATTAAGGGAAATACTACTGTATTTTCACAGAACCATTTCTTCATTGATAATGCCCCATGATGTGTTCATTAAAGGAATGGTTTGGTGAAAAGATTGTAGTCTTACCCAATAATTGATATTCAGTTGTTTCTTTCTATCATCCTACATTTGATTCTCCTGGACGAGAGAATGTCATGACTTGTAACTCTTCTTGCTTGCACATGGACAACGAGGATTGTCCATGGCAGCTAGATTGATCAATATAATAGCAGTGACTGTTTAACTGCTTCTTCCTATAATCAATGATTAGTTGTACTTGCAGCCTCCTCAAGTTGTCAGCATCTTGTATTATACCATAGGATACTTTCTGGTTTTTTTATCTTCATCCTACAGCCTCCCTTATAAGGAAATGCCCGAATTCGAAAAAGGGATAAGAAAGAAAGCTAGCCATGTCTTCTTCAGGTTCAGTGTTAGGCTGGTTTTGCTTGTTTCCTCTCTTGATCATCTCTTGCTGTGCTTATTCATGGCCGGAGGGGAGCCCTTCTGCCTATGAAGTTCTCGAGCAGTACGACTTCCCAGCGGGGCTTCTCCCGGAAGGGGTGACCGGGTATGAGTTGAACCCCTCCACGGGGGATTTCTCGGCTTATCTCAACGGGACCTGCGACTTCTCCCTCACCAACTTGTTCCACCTCGACTACCAGTCCACCATATCGGGAGTGATATCGGCGGACCGGCTGACGAAACTGAGAGGAATCAGCGTTAAGGTGGTGAAGGTGTGGTTGAGAGTGAAGGAGGTTAGAAGGGAAGGAGAAACTCTTGTGTTCTTTGCTGGTTTCACCCATGCCAAATTCCCTGCAAAGGATTTTGATGATTCTCCAAGATGTGGATGTGGGTTTAGCTGTAACGTTACTTCACAGTCTTCACCTATGCTCATGATAATTTGATGATGATCATCATCTGTCTGCCATGCTTGGTTTAACGATAATTTATCGTGATTTTTACTCAACAGTTATAAGGTCGAATTCTATATGAGCTTGGATTCCATTGAAATAAGCAAATATATATGACAAATATGTATAATTCGACCCTATGTAGCGGGATAAAGTTTCATGTGCAATATTTTCTCAAAAAATGCCACTTGAAAAAAAAAAAAAAAATTCATAAGCGGCCCTAAATAAGTTCGTTCAGATTTTAATGTCTTATTTATTTTGAAAGCAATTGGCTAGTGGAGTTATTGGAAGAAAATACACACTATAAGAAAAAGTCGTTTTTAATTGTTACCCCTAGGAGAACGTTGATAGGTGGAGTTTTCTTGGAAATGCAGCCCCGATTGTGATGCCCATATTGGTAAAATCGATAACTTTGAAAGTAGCAACAAACTAAGGAAAAATAATATTTTTGATATTACAAGTTAAGGCTATTTGAAATTTTATTATTAAAAGTTTATTCAATTTTAAATTTGTGCTTGTTTATATTTTGTTGCATTTTTAGTACCAATACCTGCTATAGCAGGTTTTACGTAGTCAAACCAAAGTCAAAAATAATTTGAGGGTATTTTACAAATTCTATAATTTTGTGGGGCTGAAAAGATAATTTTTCTAATATTATTTCATAAATATTTTCGCAGTTTTTTTTCTTCTCAATCGACATACAAGTTTTCTTTCGATTGAAGAGAAAGAAAACCGCAATAATGTTCTAGAAATTATATTATAAAAACATCCACAAAATTATAGAACTGTAAAATACACTCAAATTACCGTTGATTTCGGTTTGATTACGTAAAAAGCAAGTATTGGTATTAAAAATGCAACAAAGTATAAACATAAAACACAAATTTAAAATTGAGTAAACTTTTTGTATCAAAGTTGTAAATAGTCTAAACTTTTAGTACTAAAAATATCATTCTTCCAACATTCTAATGACCCATCAGTAAATTACTCAAACGTCAGGTTCGATCGGTAATGTTATTGTCAAAATAAAAAAGGTCAATAGTAATATTATCGAAGCAAATTTACATGAATTTATGTATAAATTTGATCTTTAATCATAACTCTTGATTCAATTTGATTCTAAATTTTGTTACTAAAATGACACAAATAATGGTGACTTTAAGAGTTTGTTCATACAAGTCTATAGACCGATCATCTTAATTCTGTTCGTACACCCAAATCAATTTCGACCCATCCTAATTTTGTCAACTCCAATATCATATTTATATTCGAAATCGTTATACGCAGTAACCGTTTTACTATTTGCAGTAACATTCCTTTGTGAAAATACAAAATTGCCCCTGGCCTAAAATAAAAAAGAAAAATAATAAAATCGGGTACTATTCAACGTGCGTGAACGGTACACAGTAACCGGTTAGAAAGAAACTGAAGAAATACCGCCGGTGTCCCCGTAACCGTTTTACTAAACGCAGTAACATTCTCCTGTAAAAAGTTCGAATTACCTGACTACGATCCATATTACACTATAAGTAAACACTATATTTATTTTTTTACTTTAAATTAGTTTGCATGAATTCTCTATATACCCCTTCATTATAATTTTCGAGAAAAAAACCCATTCGGGGGGGATTTTTTTCCCGGATCGGCGATTATTCGGACGTTTTTTTTTCTGTTTCTGCAACATTTCGACCGGGAAGACTGAGTACTCGGTTAAAAAAATTTCAGAAAAAACCGCCGTTTTCGGGCCATATTTTCCGGCCAAAATACCGCCAGAAAACGGCGGTATTTTCTGAAATTTTTTTAACCGGGTACTGTTCACGCATGTGTGAACAGTACCTGATTTTTTTATTTTTGACCCGAGATATTTTTGTCTTTTTATAAAAAAATATTGTTGCATTTAGTAAAATGGTTACTGCATATAGTATGCGTCTTTATATTTCATTCATTCAACGCGAAAGATGTTAGGTTAGAATCGTTACACGTGAATGTAGTCTCACAAATATTTTTACAAAACCGAAAAATCAAAACAGAAACAAACACGTCTCTGCAAGTTTCAACTTCACTCAAAACAATAGTAGTATAGCTGCTAGCCGCTAGCCGCCTAGCACCATGACATCCCCGACGGAAAAGATCAAATTCGTTTTCTCCTTAATCGTCCTCACCCATTCCTTCCTCCCGGCGGCGATCAGCGCCGACGACCTCAGTAATTCTACTGACGCTCCCACGGTGTACCAAGCACTGGCAGAGTACGGCTTCCCGGAGGGTATTATCCCAAAAGGGGTGACCAAATACGACCTGGACAAAAGCACCGGGAAATTCACCCTCTACTTAGACAATACCTGCACCTTCACAATCCAGGGCTACAGTCTGAGGTACCGGACCAGGATTACCGGCCACATATCTTACCATAAACTGAGTAGCTTAAGCGGCGTTGAGGTCAAGATCCTTTTCCTGTGGTTAGGAATTGGGGAAGTCTCCGTGGTTGGGAACGATCTGGCTTTCTCAGTAGGGATTATTTCTGCCGATTTTCCTCTGGATAACTTCTACGAGAGTCCTCAGTGCGGGTGCGGCTTTGACTGCGGCGTTGACCACCGCCGATTCGGCTGGAAGCATCTGGTATCTTCATCTTGATCCTCTGCTTGGCAATGGCGTCTCGAGTAGGTCAATTAAATTAATCTGAAGCTTAGCTCAAATTATGCTTATCGAATATCCATAATTCATAGTTTTATTTAATGTTACTATTGTATTAATAATCAAGTATTTATTTGTTTTCTTTGTATTAATTATTTTAATTAATAATTTATATTATATATATTTTTTGGTATTATCTAATCGAACTCTAGAAGCTTTAAAATTGCCATGAATTTATATCCGAAAACAAAAATTGACGTGGTTAACCCGGATCCGACACATTTCAACCCACATGGTGGCTGCGTGTACGATTACCCTATAATACGATAGAAGTTCACCGCCAATAATTCCGCAGACTATAATACCCTGGAAAAGCCAACTCCTGATCGGAATTGACGTTGTTTCGAAGTAGTTCTTCTTTGCTTAAAGACTTGAATCTGATTTCGTTTTCTTTTCTCCCAATCTTTGCCATTAAATTTTGCCTAAACCTCGTTGATTCTTGGAGAATTGTATTGGGATTTCCATAGAATCATCGGAATGAATCGGCTGGCAATAGTTATCTTGTTCATCTGTTCCTTCCTCATAGTCACCGGGGCAGAGGAGGGAGACGGTTCTGGCGCCTATGAAATCCTCAAAGCCTACAACTTCCCGGCGGGTATCCTACCAAAGGGCGCTAGATGGTACGATTTTGATGAAAAAACTGGCAAATTCAATGCTTATTTTAATGGCTCCTGCAGCTTTTCCTTGGAGGGTTCCTATCAACTCAAGTACAAATCCAAGATCAGTGGTATAATGACTAAGGGTAAGCTCTCCCAGCTCACGGGTGTGAGCGTCAAGGTCTTGTTTTTGTGGCTCAACATCGTGGAGGTCGACAGGAATGGCGATGATCTCGAGTTTTCTGTTGGGATTGCATCTGCCGATTTCCCAGTTGACAATTTCGACCTTATTCCGCAGTGTGGTTGTGGGTTGAATTGTAATGGACTTCAAGCGGAAAAGAAGATTTTCAGAAGACCCTTTTTGGTTTCTTCAATTTAGTCTCTTTCTGAATAGTAATTTGGTAACCGGACCAGAATCTGGATATGTACTCTCCATTGGTGGTTGTTTGTTTTATCTTCTTTCGTACCAATTTGGATTTCTTGTCCAACCTGGTTTGGCATCTTAATCTGTCATTTTGCTGGATTTTGCTCCATGATTTGTTCGTGTTATTGCTTCTTTCTTGAACTTTTGATAGGCCTGTTAGATGCTCATTATGATCTGCTTCATGCTTGACTATTACCAGTAATGTTCTTAAAAGTGAAGATGTGGGAAAATTGCACAATTGACATCACCTGCTTAATGTCTTGTATTTTGTAGTTAAAATAAGGTGTACTTTTTCAGTGTCGGACTTCTTTCTGGGGTCAAAAGGAGTGATAAGGTGTTCTACTTGCAGCTAACAAGGGTCAATGTGTTAGTTATGGGATTGAAAATTGGAGGGGACTGTGAACTTTTAACTATATTTTATGCTGACTTGTCCTGTTCTTAATGTCTGTATCTTAAGTGTTTCTATGTTCTTGGGAGATTTGAGGTTTGAATGCTCTGGGAATTGGGGTAGTATTGAACTATTTGGTGATAATGAATGACAGAACAGAAACTAAGTGCTTATGGAATCCTTTTTCGAGCATTAAGGTCTAGCTCTTTGGTTTAAACAAGTAGGAAATGCTATTGGCATCCTTATTATCCAAAATCATAGTAGTAAACTTTATTGGATAACTGATACATCTTCAGGGGAAGATGGATTGATGTCAGTTGGTGCTTGTTTATAGAATGTTTGGCGAGGATACAATTTTTGCTTCTCTTATCTTCACTGAAGATTTTCCTCAATATTGATTTCAGGTGTTCTTGCCTTATGGTCAGCTGCTGTTGTCTTTCTTGACTGATTTTGTTCGTCTTTTGTTTCGTATTTGTACGATGTGGGAATATATTACTGCTGTGTGATGGATATTCAACAGATTCTCAATGCTAACACTTTGATTCTGGATCCCGCCACTCTTCCTGGTGGCTGATTGGACATTTCAGCCTGTCTGCATGACACTTGTTAATTAGATTGTTGCAATTCTAGCTCAAAAATGTGTGTTGTGTCGAAGTATTAATTTGTGGAACGTTCTATATGTTCTGTCTGTAGCTTGCTTGTAGATGATGATATTTATGATCTTGGGTATAGCCATGGAGAAAATCTGTTGCAAGTAGTTTCCCTCAAGGGTGGTTCATTGTGCACTGAGCAACCATATTTGTTTACTACATATGCAGATGTTGCTACATGTAGGGTTATATCTTTGGAGAGATTAAGTTAGGGTCTTTAGATTTGGTCTTGAATGTATTACTAATGCAATTGGGATACATAGACGAAAGTCAATGAGTGAATGGTTATTTGAATGGTTCTTTTAACTGTGTATTGGTTATCCAGGATCTGAAGTTAGTGATATATGTTTCTTTGAGTAGAGTAATATTTGAAGAAAATTCGGAAAATAATTAAGTTAAAAAAATATATTAATTGATGAGATCAATTCACAATAGGAATCTTCTAGGTGCTATAGAAAAAGGTACATGTCACAGAATAGCATTGGTGGCAAGTGGCGACTGGCAACATAAACAATGAAAGAATCAATACATACGCAACAAGATACTACGCTACTATTATGTCCAAACAAAACAAGAGAAAGTGATGATTCATCAAAATGGAAAACGCAAATGCAAAGCGGCAATCAGAGACTGTTCACGTTTTAACCTCAAATTAATATTCGAGAGATTATTTAGTGTAATTGATGTAGGTTTCGTTTGATAATTATGATTCAGCATTTAAAATAAATGATTAAGAGTTTATTTGTATTAAGTGTGTGTGATAAATATTAGTCACAAGTCTTAATGAATTAAGTGATTATGAAGTTAAGTGCTTAATCGATTAAGTGCGTTTGATCACGAAAACTCGAGTAACTTAATTAAATAAGTATGTCTGAAAAGCAAATATAATTTCGGCATAACAAATAAGTGATGAGCGAATCACTTATGACTGAATCTGAATCGAAATATATATTTTTTTTTTCTCTTTAAAATTTTCTCCTTTTTTGTATCATTATTTCTTTTTCTTTTTTTATGTTTGTAATACTTTTTAAATTTGATCAATTCAAAAAGAAAATCAAAATAAATTAATTTTATAACTAAAAAAAATTACAAAATAAATTATCATCTATTTTTATAACGATATTAAAAAAATATAAATTTAATATTAAAAATAAAATAACTTTTTTTATTTTTAATAATTTAATAAAATTCAGACTTCACTTTTCAAATTCAAGTTTTATCAAACGAAGTCGTAGAATAATAGAGTGCGGTGCTATTTTTGAAAGATAATCATTTCCAAGTAATGATAGACGTAGTAAAAAACATAGTAACTTTTTCATAGCAACTCATGTGGCATGCATTTATTGGGCAATTATGTGATGTTAATAAAAATATAACCAAGGAATGCTTGAGTTGCTAATAAAAAACTACTGTCATTTGTTGCTGAATCTATCATTACTCATCATTTCCCTAAGAAAGTATTCATATAATCTTTCTTTTTTAAATAAAATCTATTTTTACCTTCTTGGAACATATTCATTAATAAATTTCTTTCTTTTTTATTTTTTTTTTACAAATTAATAATAAAATTTTATTAATATACTACTACAAAATAAGCTTGTTCTCTTTTTGACCCTTGGTTCCTACTCATTTGACTCACCACCCGGTCTTCCTCTTTCCCCTTCCGCATCATCAAAAGACATATACGTGAACACCAAGAGATTTTTGCAGTTGAACAAAAAAGAAGCCATTTTTATTTCGCTAGTTGATTGCATAAACATAATAACTTGAACGTGTTGAAATTACTAAAAAGTAAACAAAGGAATCATTCGACAGCGCACACCCCTTTGATAGGAGGGCAAAACCTA
This sequence comes from Leptodermis oblonga, assembly GCA_016801395.1. Classification (NCBI taxonomy): domain Eukaryota; kingdom Viridiplantae; phylum Streptophyta; class Magnoliopsida; order Gentianales; family Rubiaceae; genus Leptodermis; species Leptodermis oblonga. The sequence goes on along the minus strand of CM028760.1, from coordinate 1,029,583 downwards.
CGTCTTCGCGAGACTGGATGATTTAATGGGGGACTTCAGAGCGCGCGCGCCTGCGATTGGACGAATCCAACCCGAATCCAACTTCAATGCTTGTTGTTCAACAGCATGTTGCGGAGATCGGCGGCATCCATCTCAGCGGCGTGTCCCTCAGGCCTGTAATACCCGGTGACGGGATCCGGAACCCAGGAAGTGGCGGTTTTGGTGCTCTCCTCCCCTTTCATCATCACGTTCATATTGCCTCCTCTCACCCCTACTCCTCTCCCACCGCCGCTAGCCACCGCGCCCTGAGACGCCGCAGCAGCATAACCACGCCTGCAATAATAAAGCACACAGAACAATCAAAAAAAAAACGACTATATATATAAATAATAAAATAAAATAAAATTTTAAAAACTCCAGATCTCCAGACATAGAAAAAACAGAGACTAAAAATTTACCTGGCGGCAATAACGGAGATTTGGTCCGCAACGAAAGCGGAGACAACCTTAGCGTTGGCGAAAGAGCGAGCCATTTTTCCTCTGTTAATGTTTTGGGTAATACGAATTGAAATGATTTATGTATATATAAAGAAAGAAGAGCGGGGAGAATACGGATGGAAAGGAAAGCGCTACTGCAGAAAGAATTCAGGGGAGAAAAGCCTCCTGCAGCGGCGGCGGAAAACTCGGTTAGCTTTATTTCTTCTCCTTTTCTTTCTCTATGTTTGAGTGTGTGCTTGAAGGGATGGAGGAGAGGAGGAATAGGAGGGGTTTATATAGAGAAAGAAACGGAGTCCCACCGCCGAATTTTTCAATAATAAATATAATTATAATAATAATTATAATAAATATTGCGGCAATTTGGTTTGGATTCCTGGGAATATTTGGCCGCGTCAAAGACGGCTTCTTTCGAAGCAGAGAGACGTGAAGGTTCCCTTTGCCTCTACCTATTTGACACCTGCTCATTCATTCATCCCAATACCCAATTTTCACAAAAAGACGTTAACTACAAAATAGGTAATGGTTTTTTTTTTTTTTTTTTTTTTTTGTGGCAGAACTTGATTCACTAAATTGAAGAAGTCAATTGGAGAAAATTCTTAAATTAAATTAGTAAAAAAAATTTTGTAGGGGCTAAATACTTAAATAAATATTTTTTTGGATTAAAATATAAATATTTACTAAATTTTTTTTCTTGTGGAAGCCAGACCAGAGTAAGACAATCCTCCGCCACTGTTTTTAATTATTGGAATAGTCAACCTTATATTACAGTTTTCATTCAAATAAAGTATATTATTCTAATAGAACGGATAAAGTACCGGTCCTTTAATTTAGACTGCTGCTTCTCTTTCTTTCTTTTTTTTCGCTTAATTTTAAAAATAGTTTTAAATTGCCAATGACTCGTATCTCGACAAAGTTTTAGTTATTTTTAACTATTACGTGAGCTACTTTAGATCAAATTAAGGGATGAATGAAAGCCTTTCAACTTTTATATTTATTGTCTTTACTAATATGTGTGAACTTGACGTGATAAGCATAAATTGAAGTTTATGTACTAAATTGAAACATTTTCAATAAGAAAGATCAAAGAAGAGAAGACCAAAAACAAAATTAAGAAACTAAGGCTCCGTTTGGACAAGTACTCTTCAAAAATATTTTTATAAGTGTTTTTCAAAAACATTTTATAAAATATGTTTTTGAAGTTTTTTTAATGAAATATGTGTTTGGACAACTATTTTACAAAAACGTTTTTTGAGTTAAAAATAGTTTAAAAGATGTTTGGACAACTATTTGGAAAAAAAAATTTTAATTATATTTGATGCGGAAAATTATATAAAAATTATGTTTACGGTATATAAACCATTTTTTTCTTTTTCCTATTGGGTGGGCAAGGGTCGGGACGGAGTCGTGCTGGGTCTAGGGACGGGGCTGGGGCAAGGGCATGATCGGGGTTGGGGCGAGGTCGTGGTCTGGGCCTAGGTAGGGATCAGGGTCGAGTCCGAGACTATGGTCGGGTTCGGGGTCAGGTTCGTGGTAGGGTTCAGTGTCGGGTTCGGGGCCAGGGCTGTGGCCAGGTCCGGGGTCGAGTTCGAGGTAAAGGCTGTGGTCGGGTTCGGGTTCAGGGTCGGAGCGTGGTCTGGTCCGGGGCGGGGGTCGGGGGTAAGGGTCGGGGCCTGGGTCTGGTAGGGGTCGGGGGCGGGGTGAGGTCGAGGTCGAAACGTGGGCGAGGCTGCCAGGCCGGGGTAGGGGGCGAGGCCAAGGTTGAGGTCGGAACGGGGGTGGAGCCGATGTCGGGTCAGGGACGGAGCCGAGGTTGGAGGGCGGGACCAGGGTCGGGGCGGAGCAGGGTCGAGGCGATGTTGGGGTGGGTCCGAGGTTTGGGGCGGATCGGGGGTAAGACAGGCCGACCTGCGCGTTTAATTTAAAATGAGTTAAAATTTTTTTTAAAGTATTTTATAAAATATGTTTAAAGTGTACTTTAAAAACACTTTACTTAAAATTATTTTTAAAAAATATTTTGTAATTTTTTGTCCAAACACCATTTTAAAGTTTTTTATACTCTTAAAATATTAAAAATATTTTTGAAATACTTGTCTAAACAGAGCCTAAATGAGTAATTTGTACTCATACAATTAACTTTATAATTGCAAGTGACTATAATCATTAGGTTTGACTTGTTTTTTTTGCCAACCAAACACCAACTTATTCTTAATCAAGAGTTTATTAAGTATAGGAAATACTACTCATGTTTATCAAGTTGTTTATTAGTCACACACTTAGGAAAAATATCACTTTTTCTCAAAAATATTACACAAAGAAACAACATCATTTTTATTAAATTCACAATTAAAATTTTAAAATTCTCTCTAAATCCTCACTCACATAAATTAAAAAATATATATAATCATTATACTTTTTCATCTCTTTTTTACATAAATTTTCAAAAAAAATTCCTTTAAAATAAATTTATTCCCCAAACTAAAAAATTTCCTAAAAATAGTGATTAAGAGAACAGAGCCTTAATGACAACTTACAAGATTCAAGCTTGGTCAAATATCTAAGGAATGATTCTGTGCAAGTGCAACCACTGCTGTACACGTAATTGCGCTGCCCACGGAGATCCTGCGGCTCGAGTGCGACGTTTAGTTGGTGATCTAAATCATCTGACGGCCGATATTGATTGAATTTTGAATTTGATTTGACAGAGTAAACGAGTTTTGCACTAGTATGCCCTCAACGTGAATCGTGAAGCGACCAGTAAACCTCATGTTTCTCTGTTTTTTTCACGTCTCCTGCCAATACTTCTCAAATTTGAATATTTTTTTTCCCGTATTATTTAAATAATATTATAAACTTGTTTATTTATATCGGATTAAGGGCATGTTCTTTTTGGACGTTTTGAAAACAATTTTGAAAACAAGTTTTGGAAAATAATTTTATAATATAAAAAGTGTATTGAAAATGTAAAAAGTAGATGCTGAATAGTAAAAAATTGTATTAAAAATGATGAAATATGATTAAAATATATTAAATTTACTGTTGAAACTAAAACCGTTTTAAAAACGAAATAAAAAAAACATGCCTTAAATTTTTATTTTTGATTTAGTATTATGCAAAATATTACTATATGAAAAATAAATGAAGAAAGGTAATGTCTTAATGATATTTGGATGCGTGAAGAATCCCAGGCCACGTGTTACGTGAGTGTAGGGTGAGTTTGGCGGCGGACTTCCCGTTGCTTCATTTTACTTTCTCTACTATCGATGTCCTTTTAAGAAAAGTTAAGGATTACCAGGTTGGTGTTTTTTTTTTTTTTTCTTTACAAAATATTTATTTCAAGAGCTTCTAGTAGGTTCTATACATACGTTTATCTTGGGTAAAATTTCAAATATATTCATTTGTAATTAATCACGAGTCATTATTTGATTTGTTAAAGAATTAAATTTCTTTCACTGTTAAATAACACAACGCAAAACTCGTAAGTCTTAAATTTAACTTACTTATTAATTATCATTTCTATCATTCAGTATGAGATATTTAATACCTATCTATGACTCACAACACGGTTATTGTTAGTGTGAGTTTGAGGAGAAGGATTCATTGAAGGAAGTCCAATTGGCAAATGGAAAGAACTTGGAAGCAGAAATGGGGTCCAATGGGAGTCCAGAAAGAGGTAGTCATGGTCAATAAGGAAAGGCCACCCAACACCAGCCTAGCAATTGCCCACCGCCTCTCTTTCCCTTCTCTTTCCTTTATTTTTTGTGTATGCGTTTAGAGTGCGAAAATAAGAATTTCAAAATAAGCAAGTGATAAAATTAAAATTCTCATATTTAATTCTTACAAAAGTCTGATCATTTAAATTCATTTTTAAATATGAGTTGCCATTCATTTCCGTTTATAATATAGCGAGGTAATTGTGAGAAGTCATAATTTTTTTCTTCTAGTAAATAACCTTTTGAAATTTGAAGCCCTATTTTTATCAATTAATCTTTTAAATTATCAAATTGTTGTAATATATGGAGACGTTAGTCTTAGTTTAACAAGCGTCAATCTTTTAGATTTGAGAATAAAAAATATATTATCCTTAATTTTAAATTTGATGAATTCTATAGGAAAAAGAAAAAAAAAATAAAAAATACGTGAAGTGCATGGGATGAACTTGTCGTGACAATTTATTACATTTAAAAAATAAAAATATTATCATCGCTAATGATTTAATTACTTTAAAATAATTTTTTTTTAAAAGTCAAAACCGTTTGTGACCTCACGCAAACTGACGCTATTAAATTTGAATTTTTTTACCTCTTTCAAAATTTTCCTACTCGGTGAAGAGAAATACTATAGTCCCTGTACAAAACCATTCAGTTACTGAACAATGTGTTTTGATGAATTATTAATACAATTACATACATTATTATTTAGTGATTGAATGATTGCGTGAAAGGAATATAGTCGGATCCCACGTTTAATAATAGGAAATGAAAGAAAAGAAGTACAATGTAAATTTGTTTCAATTTTAAGCCAACTTACTTATAATTTATAAGACATTGACCCGTGCACGTACATATCACTCTAATAATATATTCACAGATGGATGATTCATTGATCGGTTAATGCACCCAACATAGTAATAGTAGTTGCTCGTAACGTCTCGTATTTTCTTTTATTTGTTTAAGGTAAACCGAATAATATTATAAAGTGAATTTTTTAAACTTGGACGTAGGAAGTGTATAGAACTAGAGGTTGATCGTACTCTTCGCACAACAGTAATAAAACTCCTACTTAATTGTAAGAATAATGAACTTTCACTTATTTAGGAACGCATAAATTTATATTTTGAAAAAATATCAAAAACTCATCACAAAGAAGAAATAAATAGAAATACGTTCCTCACAATTAAGGGAAAAAGATGGGGACCAAGGTTAAAGATTAGAGATGAGTATTAGGATTAGAGATTGTCGTCATCAAGGATGGAAATTAGATGGAAATTTGTTGGTGGAATTTCTCTTTCAAGACATTATTCAGTGCATTTATTGCATCACTGTATCATGTAAGACGGTACAGATACATACATTCAGGAGATATAATGTATGAAGAGAGTGTTGTACATGTAAAGGGCTCACGAATATAAATATAACTTTAAATTAATAATGTATTATTGATTTCTTACACTATTTTTAAGAATACAACCGACACGTTTAATAAATTTTCTTATATTTCTAATACCAAATAAGTATTCCATGCTTCCCAACTTTCATTTGGAGAATCTACATGTCGGGAATGTCAGTAAACTGATGATTTCGTTTGTGTAATATTAAGTATTAAACAAATTTTTTTTTTTGAACATTTAAAATAGGTTCTTCATCTTATCTTATGGCTTAATTTTGTACACCAAATTATTTGGGGCTTGTGAAATTGTGATCACTTTTGTCCCCAATGAATTGCTAGTGCTAGACGAACAACCGGCCATGCACCAATTCCCAAAGTCAGAAAAGGTCAATTAGAATCTTAATATCCTATATATATATATATATGGACCGCCACATTGGATGATTGCAACGGCGCTTCTCACTAGGGATAAGAATGAATATTGTTAAATACTAGTAGTAGTATTCCGTTTTAATCAAATGGTCATCTTCACAAAACTTACGACTTTTAATGTCCTTCCGGTATAATATAAAACAGTAATATAAAGTGTACTTTTTGAGTAGAACGGATAGAGTAAGTTAGTATTTGATTTATAATAGTTAGCATAGAAACGAGTATAAGTACGAGGATGAGGGTAGGTTGAAATAAAATGAGAATCAATTTAAAACTTGCTTACTTTTAAATATATGACATATTTAAGTCATTTTCAATTACGGAAATGTTCCTTTTGGTATTAGAATCATTTTTCATCATTTCCAATACAACTTTTTAATATTCAGTTATACATCTTTATGCTTGTAATATATTTTTTACACCAAAAAATTATTTTTCAAAAATATGTTTTGTTTTAAAAACATCATAAGGAATCTTGAACTTTGTTAGTAGGGGCTGGAGGAGGAGTCACTAATCCATATTGTCCACTCAATTACGTGTAATTGTTTATTACTCCTCTCTTTAGTGTTAGTGGTGTGAGGTGATCCATTTGGTGCTATGAATTACTACTACTTAAAAGTCTTGAAGATTCATCAAATTTTTATTACTTAAAATAGTATTAATTATGGTTTTGAGGGATCCCACTTGACAACATGCAATGAAAACCGAACATTTGTACTATATTTTATTGTCACTTTGTGGCCATGTACCTAAAAACAACAAATTTTTTGTTGTCACTGATAGTAAGCATTAAGCAACAAAGATTTACAAACTCATTCGTGGCCATGGAATTTATTTTATTTTATTTTAAATTCAGCATTTTTTTAATTTTTATTTTTATAGTTATATCATCTATTCTATTGAAGGCATGAGTTGTGGGGATAGGAAGAATGAAGTTGGAGTGTCGCATACGCTTCAAATAGGCGGAATTAATAGAGGTAAAAATCGAATTCCCGACCTCTGAGTGGTTCACTATGCGTCACAACTGCCGAAGAACTAGCTCATTACTACTAATCCGGATCTTATTCTCTATGTAGTGGCTCTCTGAGGTTGCCAAGAGGCAGAGCGGGAGGGGACATGTATACTTGCCTTGGGTATGCTTTGCAATTTGCAATTAATAAAAGATTGGAAGGATGCCGTTTGCAAATTTAACATTATAATGGGACACGGTTGATTAATTACGAACGACACATTATTCAAAACTTGTATATAACGCATATGACAATTCAACGTGTCATTTATCAAATTTAATATTAAAAGTATCATAAGAGCGCAATGAAAATATACTTATAAGTTTAGTTACTGATGTATCAACGATAATTATAAAATAGCTCGCTGAAACATAGCATATTAAATTTAACCTTTACGATATATGATAACGTACAAAAGTAAGAGATAGATGGAGTTTTACCCTTTTATGTATTTTTATTAATTTTAGGGTGGAAGTATTAGGATTAATTTTTTTGTTTATTCATTTATGTTATTTATTTATAATTATAAATTTACATTTCATTTTCTATTTTCTCTACTATTTGGATCAAAATTCTAAGAGTGAAGCCCAATAACCATTGCAAGCTGCAACTAATTGGAGCCCACTATCTAAATTTACGTGGCCCAAAGTTTAAATATTGACGGCCCATTTAAGTCTGCTCAAATCGAACCCCTAACTTCAGCCTGAGCCCACTCCCCAGCAAAACCTCCATAGCTGCTCTGCTCAATCGCTCCGAAGTGCTTCGGCTCAGCTATGGCGGAATTAGCGGCAACTCCAGGGACCGATAGCCCTCAAAATCAGACTATTTACATTAACAATCTCAACGAAAAGATCAAGCTCGACGGTATATCTCTATCTCTGTCTCTGTTTTTTGGTTTTCATTTTTTTTTTCCCTTTATTGAATGAATGGGGAAAGTGATTGGAATTTGATGTGTTTTAGAGTTGAAGAAATCGTTGAACGCGGTCTTCTCACAATTTGGGAAGATTCTGGAAGTGTTAGCATTCAAAACCCTCAAACACAAAGGACAAGCTTGGGTTGTGTTCGAAGATGTTAACTCAGCTGCCAATGCTCTTCGTCAGATGCAGGGATTTCCATTTTACGACAAGCCTATGGTACTTCAGAAACTCGAAAGCAGATTTACTTTCTCTTGCTCTTGTGCATATGTATATTTTCTCAATTTTACACTGAAATGAAGTATACAAGTAGCTTTTGTTAATGTAAATGCTTTATTTCGTGTTATTTTACAGAGAATACAGTATGCCAAGACAAAATCAGATGTAATAGCGAAGGCAGATGGCACGTTTGTACCTCGAGAGAAAAAAAAGAAGCTCGATGAGAAAGGTAAGATACATGTCACTACCATGTCTTGCAAATTATACATGCGGCCAGTGTATTATTAGCCTTGTATAGAGTTTTGGTTGTTAAACAATTCAGCATCCTGTGTTTTTGTTTGAAGAAGATTGTAATTGTAATTTGACATTACTGCTTATGATCTGTGTTTGGTGAGAAGGGAAATTCTCCTTTGAATTGCATCTAAGATACGTAGCAAGAGGTCGTAGATTGAGTGAATGCTTCACAGCGAAAAGTAAATAAAGTGGAAACTACAGTTTTTGAGTCATTGTGTTGAAAATTACAGTGTTTCAACCTTGGTGCATTTAATTCCATCGTGTGAATCTACAGATATTCATGATTTTCTGTTAAATAGTTCTAGGGTCATTAGTTTTTTCAATATTTGTACATGTAATCCCATCTTGCTAACCCTGAGATATTATATTCCAATGGCGATTCTTCTGAACAAAATAATCATTCACTTCTTGGCGGGCAACATTATTTGCTTTGAACGTTTGCGGCCTGTAAATTATTTACTTTTGAAGCTAGTGAGTAGTGTAAGATAAAGGGGAAGAGGAAGTGGTATGTTTTTTAATCTGAACATTTAAATTTGTAGGATATCTGATGAACGTATATTCTGCAAAGCTCTGTGCAGCTTTCTCCATATGAATTATTGTTATCATGTTCTTCGTATTTAAGGTCCATTCATTAATATATGTTGCAGGGCGGAAGAAAAAGGATCAGCATGACACAAACCTAGCCGGGGTTGGTCAAAATCCTGCATATGGCGGTCCGTATGGTGCAGCACCTCCTGTAAGAGATCTCTATCTTCTGTTTCTCTATTTACTTTTTTGATTTGAAAATTTTGTTCTTTCGGTTCTTTTTTTGCCCTTCTCATAATTAGTTTTTGGTTCATTCATTGTGATGAAATACAACTGAAGAAACTTAGTGAAAGAGTGGGGCACGGTGAAATTGAATAAATGACGTATGAAAAGATTATTATGGTAACATTGTTCTGATATTCTTAAAGTTATAAGGTTTGTTCAATTCTCATTATGAGGTCTGAGCTTTCAATCTTTGATGTAATCTAAGGTTCAAAATGATGTTCTTGTGAGGTCCTTTGTGAAAGGTATGGAACAAAAAATGGGAAATGTTAAGTGTCATTGACCTGATGGCATATTTGACCTCCTGATAACATGTTCAGAATTTTTGTATTTTGCCTGCCTTTTCATGCACTTCGTAGCTTCTTCCTTGTTAATGGGCATGAGTCTGGATAAGTTCCTAGTCAATAAAGTTTGAAAAGTTTCTCTTCTGGTATCAACATTGGTTGAAACCAAGGATCAGAGTTGACGGTAAGTGCATGTTCTCAAATACAATACTCTCTTCCCATGGAGTTTCTATGATACAAACTAAAATATGGAAAGTAGATAGAGAGGGAAACTTTTGGTATATTTAGGATGATGCTTCTGTAAAGATCTTCTAAAATATGCTAGTTTCTGGGGTAAGGCATGGAACTGTGAACTTTTACTTGTTGCTAAACACAACAGCTTAAATGTTTGCCTTCTCGTTCCATTCTCTTACTTGCTTCCATTTTGCCTAAGCGTTATATGCAGTCTGTTACAAAACTTTTCTAGGCTGCCTGTATCACATTTCATATTCCCTACTGATCTGTAATGGTCTCAAAGCAATTTTATTAACGCTTCCTCTCCAAATGTTGCAGTTGTCACAGTTACCCTATATGGCTGGTGTTAAAGCAGCTATCCCTGATGTCCCGGCACCACCAAACAATATTCTTTTCATCCAGAATCTTCCTCACCAGACAACTTCAATGATGCTACAGATGCTCTTTTGTCAATATCCAGGATTTAAAGAAGTTAGGATGGTGGAAGCGAAACCCGGGATTGCTTTTGTAGAGTATGAGAACGAGATGCAATCGACTGTAGCCATGCAGGGACTGCAGGGTTTTAAGATAACAGCAGACAACCCAATGCTTGTCACTTATGCAAAGAAGTAGATGGACATGGCTGGCATTCCCTTTTTGTTTTGTGTATCACTGTAGCTTAGTTGCAGCCAGAGAAAGGAGAATATGTTAAATTTTTCATCAGAATATTTACTAATTTGTGATACTTTCTGTTCCTAGATGACTAGGGGTAGGTGTGTAATTACCTTGAATGCTCTGTGGTATTCCTCCCATAATATTATGATTGAACTGTAAAGATCCTTCTTTTTAGTCATAAATTTTTTTATGGCACTAGTGGATTGGGTACCCTAAATTCCTTACTTTTGCCTGGGTGGAGTTCGAGTTCACGACTTCTGTTATGAGTTTTATAACTAATCACTGCTCGATTTTCGACATGTTTATGAGATGAGTTTGTTTATGACTAATCACTGCTCGATTTTCAACTGGAAAGAATTCCAGGTAAATGAGAACTAGACATGCCCAAATGGTTTGTTTTTACTAAGCCAAAAGATAATACTTTTTTGGAGTTACACAAAGAAGAGAAGAAATTCCACATTCAGTACGGAAAACAACATTATTAAAATTAAACCCTATCTAACTCAGTATTGTGCTTGTCCAATTGATCTTTTAACTCCTTCCTCCATCCTTGAATAAGCCTCTCTTGTTGAAGGATGAACTCATTCTTTGATTTCAGTTCTTCTTGCATCATAGCAATCTCCTGTTAGATTACTGAACTTTCAGCTCTGAAATAACCCGAATTCATGGAAACAAAAAGGAATCGAAAATCCGGATAATCTGTTCTTACCTTTCGGAGGGTTTCTGCTCTGGTAGGTTGATCCTCCCGTTGCAAACTAACAAAATAGAGTTGAAGGTTCTTTGCAGCCTCCATGAAATCTCTGGCATGGCGCTCCACATCAACTGCAGCACTCCAAGTAAATACTCAACATAAAAATGAGATTTAGTAATGCCGATACTAAAAGGTAAATACTTGCTAAAAATGTATGATGATCCTCTCTTGAAGGGGGACTATCGCGGAAGAATCAAATAAACCTCTAAAACTTCCATAGAAAATCTAATAAAGACAGTTGGTTTAGATCGGATTCACAGTATTCTTACTGAGAACAAGACAGAATCCCAGCACTGAAAGCAAAAAAAACATAGCTTTCCAACCACTACTAAACACAACATAGCCCCCATTTCCCCAGCCCTTTTGGTGTTCAACAAAAATTAAACATGACCCCCCCATAAAAGCACCATCCAGACATGATAAAAAAGGCAGAGTTATTGTTGTTGTATACTCACTCTGATGAGAAGGATGATGGGTACGGTCGATGGCTTGAAGTTCTCTGGCAGGCAAACAAGGAAGCAAAGCAGCCTCTAATGCCATGACACAGGCAATCATATCATCCTTTGATGGGGTTGGAGATTGTGAATCAAGTCCATGCTGTTGATCAACTGACTGCCTCTCCCCCATCATCTAATCTCTATCAAAATCTTCTAAAACTGCAGATAATTTAAGCGTACAAATCTAAGTAATCGTTAGAACATAGAAACTGCATAGGAAACAAAGCCCTCAAATCTTCTGTAAACAAACGAACTTTGACATAATTCATCCATGAAGGCAAACGCTCACAAAATTTTCGGCACTACAAAAATAACCCAGAAACAGAGCGAAACATAACACTGAATAATAGTTTGCTTTCAACTGCCGAATCACTGCTCACTTAGACAAATAAACAAACATGGGCAGTGCAAGATGATACTAAAGAACAAAGGGAAAATGTGAACCCATTTGTAGTAGAACACTTACCCAAGCTGAAATCGAACAGTCGGCTCGATTGTGATGACGGAATGAGAAGAGCGGAGAACCGAAAATACAACCACTCCGGCGAAACGGCACCGAATGGGAAGAGCGGAGAACAGACAAGATATATTTTTAAGAAGAAAAAAAAAAAAAAAAAAAAAAAGAGAAGCAAAGAGCCTAATTTGGACATTTCAGCCATGGATCCATGGGCTTATAACAAAGCCCATTTAAACAAAAGATATTCAGCATATTTTTTATTTTATTTTTTGTAAATTGTTATGTCATGGATATTAGTTAAAATAATTAAATAGGTAAATTGCAATTAATGGAACGATGTCGTTCTAGTAGTTTTAGTATGTAAGCTGTGATTGTATACGTGGCACTGCACTACCAGGGGTTATAAGGGCGGGTAGCACGTAATTTCGAGGGTATCAGATCATGGCATTGTTTCCCTTCTTCTGGAAATGAATCTAATTCTCTTTCCCATTGTCAATTCTCATTCATTCTTGTTCTTCCCCATTCTTTCTCTTTAACCTTCTGAACTCTGTTTCTGATTTGGATTATTATTCTGTAATTAAAATTAATAATTCAGATCCATAACACGTTATTTTTATAAAAGAAAAAAGAAAAAGAAACACAATACATACAGCCAGCCTTACAGGGGCATGACTAGTGAATGTCTGAGCTTTCCCTAGCTATTAAAGCTAACTGAGACAGTGAATGTTCCTAATTTTGGACATGGAACATTATTGCTGATCTTGTGGTAAACATATATCAACAAACAACAATACATAGACAGGTGAAATAAATGAATGAAGAGCAGTTTGCTACATAAATCAAAACTAAAACTCCGTCAATGGGCTAGAAGTTCCAATTTGTACCAAAAATCTTCTTTTCTCCTTCTGTTGAGTTCAGATCCACCTCCCTATCATATTCTCTTCTTTCTTGAATGAAGATGTTAAGCCACTCCTTTTGATCAAATCTTCTGTCTCTATCTTCCTCATCACTGATCCAGCTTTCAAATTCATGTATACTATTTTCAGATCTGGGCACCCAAAACAAACTCTACAAAATACAAAGAAACTCTGCGAAGAGAGACATAAAAACCCTCACAAGAAGGGACAAACTACTCTCATGGTGAGACTCAAGCTCCCATGGAGGGAGAACCAAAATATTAAAGAGAAAAAAGAAAAACAGGTTCTGTCCCCTTTTCCCGAAAGAAGAGAGAAAAATATTCAGCATATTTACAAAGCCTTAGCGTGGTAACATTCATGATTCATATGAAACTTCAGCAGTACAAAAATATACGAACATGACTCTTTACACGGGGACGGGGAGTACAAGCTAACTCCCTTCGCCAATGCAACGATACGAAACTGTATCAGCTTCTCGGCTGTCGTCATCTTCCGTAATTGAAGTTTACATGCAGGACATAACGCATCTTAATCTGCTCTACATTGTAAACAATGTACTCGTTGTACAAAAGGCTAGCCTGCAAATTTGACAGGAAAATTAAAAATCCATTATCGGTTACTGTTAATGACAACAAATTTTTCTTTTTTATTAACTCAAAAGAAGCCAAACCTTGGCAGTTTCTTGCTCTTTTGGCCTTCCAAGGGGAACAATTACATTGTCATCCAGAATTTTGGCCTCAGACAAGTCTGGAGCTGTCCTACCAACTCCTTTAGTGCTGCATTGTTTTTTTTCACTTTGTAAGTCATGCACGGAGTTAAAGAACACATTGACTCAGGTAAATCATAGTTGAGTGCAATGAAAAACATTTATCCAAACCTGAGCTTCCCCTCTGGTAATTTGTCGGCGTTGTAGTCTGCATTCAGCAGCTCAGCCATGTCTCCCAGTGCAACCTAGAAGGAAAAAGAGTTGGTTTATAAGGATGCATAAACTTCATTCGTAAAGAAGCATTATATGTTCAGCAAAAAATCCCAGAAAATAAATGAAGCAAAATCTCCTGCTAGAAATGAATTGTGAGAAACAAACCTCGCATAAAAGCAGCACACCAGTTGACGCAGAACTTGATGCAAAGCAATAATTCGCACTTTTTGAAAACATATCAGCAAAATAAACACCTTTCCCAAACATGTAGCCTGTGACAGGTGCTTCGGGAGGAGCAATTCTCAAACCTGATGGTTTGCACAGCACATTTCCATCAAATATTTCAATTCCCCAGCAGGTAGCTAAATGTAATTGCGCGCGAAATAAACAAAGAGAATAAACCTTGGGAAAGAATTCCAGTCCAGTTTGTGAGCCTAGAACCATGCCATAAGAGCATTCTATTCCTTGTTGTAGAGAACTGCCCAGAAAAGCATGATGTCAAGTTAAATGATCCAGAAAAAAGGAACAACACGGACAAGCAAATGACAAAGGACAGGAAGGAGAAAAGATCTCTTATCTGATGTTTACCTTGCTGAAACGTTCATCATCACCTTCTCTTGAAGCCCTAAAGATTTGAACAATATCAACAGTATAATTTGAATGAGTCTTTGCATGGGTGTTCCTCATGTACTTCTCAATCTGAAATGCGAAAACACATTTCTTTTCTTATAAGACCCCTAAAGAAGGCAAAGAGATGAGTTCTATATAAATATCATCACTACGTAATTAACATAAGATATTTATGTATACTCCATCAACATTAGCCAATTGCGCATCCTAAAGTTTTTCAAACGATCAAACACGTCAACAACAATAAATCGGGCAAAGTGAAGAAATACCATAGTATACTCATTAGAATCAACTTCAATTGGAGTCAAATCACAATGAAGCCGTCGATATTGACTGTACAAGGGATCCTCCTGAACACAAGCAGAACAAAAATGAGTATTAAGATGTATCTGTTCAAGCCAATAGCATAGGCAACTACAAAAATATCTCCTACTGATTGATTTTCTCTGTATGACATTCTTTCATTGCTTCTGGAGATTTACAAAAAGGGTAGAAACAAGTACCTCCATCCCAATATCATCCTCCAACAACTTCGTTGCAACCTCAATCTCCCCAAGAGCTTCAACCTTTACATTAGCAAAGAGGCAGAAACTATTTGTGAAATATTCACGAATAAAAAAGAAAAAAAGAAAAAGGACTACTTGTGAAATTTTCATAGTATCTAAACCACGGCTAAACATGTTCATTTGGATTGACTTCCATGTTAGCAATATTGATGGATAATCATATGTTTTCAAGTGGAATGAGGTAAACAAATATTAAATGACAAGGAATAATCACCATTTCCAATTTGGCTTTTAACTTTTGGGGGGTGTCGATGACAAATTCGCCTGCAATCAGAAATTGGTAAGTTAACAAAAGCCTGAAATGACCAAAGGAGAGAAATAATAGGAGAACAAAAAGGACACTTAATTCAACTGCATTCTGTTAGCCTATTAGGAGAACTTTCTTCACTAAAGAATGCTCATAAAAAAAATGCATATTGGTGAGAAGGCAGTGGAGGGAGAGAACTTACGCATCTTTCTATAGCCAAAATCATGGGGTATAACCGTGTAAAACTCCCTGCAGAGAACATGCATAACATGCTAAAATAAAACTTGGATCGACAAAACAGCGGGTAATGAAACCCATGCTAAAATTTGCTGCAACTATGATTAAGCAAAGCCATAATATGTACAAACTCTCACCCACTCAATTGCTCCAGAGTCTTCCTATCTGAATGCCCAATGACATCTGCAATTCTTTTCAGTACATCATATCCCTATTGACATTTAAGAAAATGTTATGAAGCAAAATAGATGGAAAGCAACCCAAAAACAGAAAGGTCCAAGTAAAGGCAGCAAGAATTTTAGTAAGCAAACAGATTCAAATAAATCAATAGCCTTGGAACATTGCTAAGTAAGGACACAAACCTCAAGTTTCTTTTTTCTATTACTTGAAGAAGTAAAACTCTTGCAAGAAAGTTTACTTTGATAAACTGATCAAGAAAATTAAAGTATTTTCTCCAGTACACTCTTTGTGAAAATATTAATGTACAAAATAGTATAAGTGGTTCAGTGATGTTTCCATATAAACATGATTTTACTTTAGTCAGATTGACAAGAATATTAAACAAAGCAGGGATCATTAAACCCTTACTAGATAGTTTCTCAGTCATTAATATCATCTACCTTTTTATGCCCTAAATCTGCCTACCTTTCCTTTTTAAACAATCATGAAGGATAACCTTAAGAAGAGAATATTTTGGTAGAACACCGCAACATATATTCAATGGAGGCAAATGATTAGGTAACTTACCTTCAATATTGTTGATTTGCTTAGTTTACCAAGAGGTAGTTTTTCAGCATTGTATCCTGTTAAGTTGTTAAGCAGCAAACAAATGTTACCAATGGCAATCACCAAGTTGCCATTAAACAAAGTGAACTGAAAAAAAATGTTTAGTGGACAAACAAATAGAATGTACAATTATTGTCATATATGATACTCCATAGAAGGAGCAAGATATAGATTCTTTTGTAACCAGAATCTCTTTTTCTAATCAAGCAAGCTGTATCAATACATATGATTGACCTCTAAATTTTGACAACAAATACATATGATTGACCTCCATCTCTTCTTATTTCATATCAATAACAACATGAAAACTGCCAACTAGGTGCAGAAGCAAAAGATATTTTTTTCTGAATCTTTTTAAGAAAATGAATGCATACGATACCATTAAATTTGAACAACCCCGTTGATGATAAACAGTCAAACAAAAGGCAGGGAACTAGGTTAATAAGCATGTATTTTGACAGCTAAACTAAACAGCTCTGAAGGTAACAGAACAGTGAAAATCACCAAAGATTTCATCCCAGTAACAACCTTCCTCCGACTTTACAGGAAGTGTTGATTAGTTTGTTTTTCCACCTGGTCCACGTCACCTAGTCCGTCTTCATTCAAAGATATCGACATCTCAACTAATTTATCACAATTTTTACATAGCAAATCATGTGGTATGCATTTATTGGTCTATTATGTGATATTAATAAATATAACCAATTAATATATGTCACATGAGTTGCTATACAAAAGTTGTGATGAATATTTGAGATGTCTATCATTACTATTATTTAAATCCCCGGTCTTTTTTGTTTTAGAAAAAGAAAAATATATAATTTTTAATGAGATCGGATAATAATAATAAATAAAAAAATTAAATGGTATGCTTCAGCACTTTCTTTGATCTCATTTGAAAATGCCAAAAATGAGATTAAAAAAAAACAAACCTATTTCTAGCATTTGTTGCTTCATCATGCTGATGCTACAAATGAGAGAGATGAACTTTGCAACCCTTGCTTCCAGCTTTGTCTCACGAGGTTCCATGTCAATTTTAGGAGCAGAAGGTTCTTGGACCTGGAAAGGTCATCAAAGTCTCAACAGAAATGAGCACCAACATCATCCTAAAGTTTGATGCACTAACTTAATTGCAATTAAGGTAATCTTTTTCCCTAGGATACCAAGTTCTTAGATACATATAAGAAATGCAATATAAGTAGACTCTGCATGCTTAAAACAACTCACAGTTGATTCTTGGTTGGTTTTTCTGTAGTCCATTTCCAACCAAGTATAGCTCTTGGGATGAGCAACAAAGTCATGACGATCCTGCCACATGTTCCTTGTTTTATCATAGAACTTGCCTACAAACTCATCAATAGCAGCTTGTTTCGACGGGTAGGGGCTGCTTAACTTATTCTGACCCTTAGAACCAACTCTACCCCATCTGTTAAAGAACAAAAATCTTCCGCCAGCATCGGATTCTGCAGTTATTATGGACACGGGGGAAGTAAAAATTAATGAACAAGACAGCATGGAGTCATGGACAGAATAGAAAAAACCCTAATCAAAAACAGGACAATACCAATTTGATGAGTCAATAACAAATATGAACATGGAATCTAAGAAAGCAAGCAAATCAGAAATTTATGACCACATCTAAGAGTTGAATACCTACCCAGAACTTGAATAATATAGAACTTGTTATTGTTATTCCCAACATTCGTCTGGTTCAAAGTGGCATCATAAATATCATCACCCTATACAGAAACAATAAAAAGAGGGCAGAGAGTTCAGCGATGGAGGATCAGAACTTAATTAAAATGAAGCCAAGATTAGAAGAAGAAAAAAAGTAAAATTGCCTCTTGCAGAACATGGTACGTTGACTTAATTTCATCCGGGATATACTGATCCAAAACAGCACCGCCCTTCTTGGTTGCTGTAATTTGTTTCTCCTTCTCGCTTTCTTCTTCTTCTTCTTCTTCATCTGCCACCCATCAAATAAATCCATTATAACACAGTCAAAGCTACAGACATTCATTCAACATGCTTTAGTTTTAGGGCATAATCAAAAGAACGAACCTTTGTCATCGATATTGTCACTGGAGAGCCTTCCAATGAGTTCCTTTTTAGACCCAGTGGCTAAAACCCCCAGAAGATTAGCCTGCTCACGTAACTCTTTAACACTCATTCTTTTCAAATCTTCCGTTGAGGGTTTGATTTTCTGCAACCCATTATTAGAATCCCCATTCTCATCATCATCATCCCTCTGTCTCTTGCGACCAATTTTAACATCCGTCGACTGCTTCTTCTCCTCCTCCTTGACGGCCGCTTCAAGTCGCCGAACAAGTGCGGGCTTGGTTCCGGTGGTACTGAGGCTTCGTTTGGACAACTCGGCCCGGAGTTCATCTACTTTGAGCTGACTTGCCATTGCAGTAGCTTATTTTGAATAGCTTGAATTAAAGGGTTTTTATATTGAGAAGGGAGAAGAAAGCTTCTCGAGGAAGAGAAAGGTCCGGCCTTCAGTGTGCACAGCACGATTTTTGGCGCCTCAAAACTGCAGTTTTGTAATGCCCCACCCACGCGACAGCAACGACGTCGTTTCGCGGTTGGCTAACCTTCCATTTCAAGTCCTTCAAATTTGTTCTTAAATGGTCAAATTTTTATAGTAATAACCATTTTGTCAACCAAACAAAGATTTTATTGACTGATTCTCCCTAATTTCTTCGGTTTTGGACTTAGATAGATATGTAAATGAGCCGAGCCGAGCCGAGCCTCTAAATTTTTTTTAAGAACAAAATTGTGATTTTCTTGAAAAGGAATGAAAGAAAACATAACCTTAAGGCTATGTTCTCTTGTGGCAATTTCTTAAGAATCATCACTTTTTTTTTTCAAAACTTTACACAAAGAAACAACTTCACTTTTTTAACAATTCAAAATTAAAATTTTAAAATTCTCTCTAAATACATACTCACATAAATTCAAAAAATAACATAATCATTACACTTTTTTATCTCTCACCTACACAATTTCCCAAAAAAAACTTCCCTCCAACAAAATTTCCCCTACACAAGCCACAAAAGAACAGAGCTTAAATGGTCAATTTTTCATAGTAACCATTTTGTCAACCAAACAAGGATTTAATTGACCAATTCGCCGAGAAAATCACATTTTTAGTCCCTACTATATATTCTCGTTACATATACGTCATTTTCGGATATAATGCAATTTTAAAATTTATACAATCACCCTCAAACACATGAAAGAAGATATACAGACCAAAAGTGCAACGTGACATAAAAGAAAGACCAAACGTGTAACAGAAGTTTATAAAAAAGACCAAAAGTGAAAGCAAAACAGTGCAAAATGAGAACGCTTACATACGAACTCAAACGAAAAACATATTTCACGTCTTAAAGGCCTGTTCTTTTTGGGCGTTTTGAAAACGATTTTAAAAATAAGTTTTGAAAAATAGTTTTATAATGTAAAAAGTGTATTGAAAATATAAAAAATAAATGCTGAATAGTAAAAAGTTGTATTGGAAATGATAAAATATAATTAAAATATATTAAATTTACTGTTGAAACCAAAACCGTTTTCAAAACGAAACAACAAGAACATACCCTAAAAGAGTTCAATTCCAAATTGTGTATAATTTATTATAAAATGTAACGTACCAGATTGAAATTGATTTTATCAAAATGTAGGCTTTAGTTTTACTCCCATCACCAAACAAGGCTTGGTATCAACTATTTTTACAACAGATTCATTATACAATCTCAATGGCCGAGCATTGCAACATAGATCCTCACACTCATCCTCAAAAGTGTTTTACAGCTCTTCGAAGCCTTCTTCATCTGCTTCCTCCTCCATCCTCTGGAACTCTCTTCTCCATGCATCCATCTGTTCAAAATTTGCATGTAAACAGTAAGATAGCTAGACATTTTAGATTCCATGAAAATGAAATGCAGTTAAGCTGAGTTATGTATTACCTGATCATCGGAATGTCGCAACTGTTCTGCAATGAAGAGTATGTTCCCGTTGTCACCTTTTTCCGGTTCTTTCCTAAAATCTCTCGCGACTTGATCATACTGGATGACATTCACTCGGAATCCATTGCTCATGAAAAGGTTGTCGATCCATTGTTCTTGGCTGGACTGATGATAAACGGATGCATCTTAACAATAAGGAGATGAAAATGACATAGAAGTGATACAGCATTGGTGGTTGCTGACCTTGGTACCCACTTCAGTTTCTAAGAACCAAGATGGCAATTCCCCCAGAAAAAGACATCCTTTTGCAGCTAAATTGCCGACAAGAAGCAAAATCTCTTTAAAGCTTGCAACATTCACCAGAGGCAATCCCTAGAATGCATAAGATGCAGTTTTGATCTTAGTTTCTGAAACCAAAAATAAAATCACCAATACACCTAAATCCCATCAGTTAACGACTGCAATGTGAGACTACGAAATATTGCTCATCGAACTAATCTCCTTAGAAAGCAAATTGTTTTAAAAAATAAGCTTGCATTCTAACAGGGACATGAACCAATGCACCAAATGCTGTAATTTGGCTTTTATAAAAAAGAAGGTAACTTACTAAAAGGAATCATTACTGCTAATTTTGAACCAACAATTTGTTAAGGGTGTAGGGATAACATGGTTTCCTATCATCTCAGAGTTCATGGAGATCAGCAAACCTTAAGAATGTCTAATCACCTGAAGAACCCAAAAACTTGGCCTGATACCTTTAAATCCTTTTCCGCGCATCATCTCTTCGATATTAGAGGACTCTGATGGTACATGAATGAACAAGCAGCTTCTTCCAGTCTTGGCCCCGACCTCTGTTGGTTTCTCAACAAAATACTATGAGGATATCTTCAACAGTCAGTATCAAACTATTCTTAAACATGCATAGATAAAGCTTCTGAAGATCTGGAATCCACAAGAGCCATATGAAAACCAACAGAAGTGCTAACTTTGCATAAAAGACAGATATACTTGCACCAGTTTGAAACAAAAATTACCTTCAAGCTTGAGAGCTGCTCCCTTAAATACCCTTTCTGGAGATATGTCGAATATCAGAGTTGATCGGGGCCAGTTGAGTCTATAAGGCCGAGTATCCATGCCATCTGTCAACAAAACAACCTGCAATACTTTAGTTGAGAAGCATCAAGTTCAAACTGCAAGAGATCAAGTATGCTGTTACAGGCATTGGCTAATTACCTGTCTAAGCTCGTCATCATTCTTTAGAGAACTCAACAACTTATCATCAATAAACTTTGTTGCAAGACAATATGAAGGCACTTCTGGCCTCATATCTAGCTGAATTCTATTAGAAGAAACAAGACAGGCAGCATACGGATCGATAAAGAGAGGCTCTGCAAATACAGTGTAAGCATGGCTTATAACTCTCCAATCTAGAAAGGAAAGTAAGCTAAAAGCTACAAATTTACATCAATTTCGAATAGCATTCTCATCAACCTTTGATCTCAAAAGGCTGAAAAGTGCAAAATTCAGAATGTTCTTCATTCGAACCCTAATGTAATTTATAATAATGAATAATGATTATGTACAATCTAGAATATTGATTTGCTTACCTGGTTTTTGAGTCTCTAGGAAACGGAGAGAGGCGCGTTCAGTGGCGCCCTCAAACAACGGGTCGACCCCATCCTCGAGTTTGGACCTCGGTCTAAGATTCCTCCTTCGAGCGGAGGAGACCCACGGTGACAGAGGGCGGAAAATGGCAGCCGCCGGTACGGTTGAGGCGCAGACCAGAGTTTCCATTGTCGCGGCCAGCAGCTACGTGAATGAGTGATTAGGGAGTGAAACGACGGCGTGGAGAACTGGACGAATTCCCTTTGCTACCCTCGCGGAAATGGCCCGAAAATCAATCAATTTGGGCCCAGATCCAAGTCCAATATGTGTATAATATGTCAGGATATAGGGTCTAAACGATGTCGTTTTAGTTTTAATGTAGGAAATTTATATATACCGTGAAAAACATCAAAAGGAGGATGTTGATTATGAATGAGGATGTTGATTATGAATGAATGAAAATTCTTTTCCTCTGATTTCTCTCTTCCTCTCCGGGTCTTCTCCTTCCCCGTTCTTTGCTCTCCCTCCATTCTTCTGTGTTTCTCCCATTTCTTCTACTTCTCCCTCATTTACAATTCTGATTTGGTAATTTGGGTCTAAGGGCATGACAAATGGTATCAGAGCAGTCCTTCCTTGGACTGTGAATGAAAAATTTCATTTGTTAGCATTTTGATTCGTTTCCTGTGAGGATGGAATTTCCTTATTTCAGTGGTAATAATCCGGGGAATTGGCTTCTCAAATTCGATCAACTATTCTCTATAAACTCAGTTCCAGATGCTTGTAGAGTTCCGTTGGTTCAACCGTATTTGAAAGATAGGGCTGAATTTTGGTTTTCCGGACAGTCGCAGAAGAGTGAAATATCTTGGGATAATTTCGCAGAACTACTCATTGATCAGTTTAGTAGCTTCTTCGACCGATTTCACTGTAATGAATATGGAACGACGAGTTGCTTGGAAATTTCAGAAGTTTGGGTCGCCATGGATGAGTTAGACGAACTTGTAATTCAGATGGCTAAAGGTGATTCAGAATCTGAACCGCAGACGACTTCGGCAATTCCGGAGGAAGTACCAGAGATGGGGACCGTCGAGGCTTCTGCGGGTAAAAATTATCCTATCTCTTCTGGTAAATTTGAAAATTATCCTGATTGTGTTGAGGATTCACAGGATAGTTTGTCTGGGGTTGATTATGAGTTTGATGATGATACAGTGGTTTGCACTAATGAGAATTTTGTGGAATTGAATCGTGGAAATTGCGATTATGTGCAACCCTACGTGGGAACAGTTAACTGGAATACTGTGGTTTATAAACCTGAATTACTTGTTGACAAATTTCTGTGTGTTATTCCTTGCGATTATCAATCTGTTGTGGATTTTAAGGTAGTTTTGGAGAGCATGGATGATTATTATGTGTTGCTGAATGTTGAACCATTGGGAGAATGGTTTGAGGATAAGAGAGAGCAAATGTCATGGGTTAAGCTGATAACATGTTTCAGGGGAGGCACTGATAGTAGTATTAAAGGAGTTTTAGCTACTATTAATTTTCTGCTTAAGAAATTCCACTTTCAGTTTAGGACTTACTGTTTACCTTTAGACTTGTGGTTCTATCTTGATTATTTTTATGAGCCATTGCTATTGATGTTGTGTGAAAATGCATTATTGAAATGCATTTGTATGCCTGCAACTGTGAAGGGATTGGAGAGTGACTGTTTTGATTCTCACGAGCTAGGAGGAGTTTGGTTTGCATTAATAAAAACTATAGAAGTTGTTGGAGGTTTCAAAAGGGTTGTTGGTTTATGTTGTTCTTGTGGGAAACTTGATTTTAATATTGAGAATCAAGCAGAGATGGAAAAAGAAATGAAGGAGATTGTGTTCCAAGTTGAGTATAAAGGATACTTGCCCATTAAAAATTCTATTTCGAAGGATGTTTTCAGCTCTGAATTGAAGATTGTTTGTACCTGGTTATTCGTAGGTTTTGAGTATATTAATCCTTGTAAAATAGATGAGTTGTTCCAGAATTATTGGCATGCCCAGGTGAAAAATGATTTGTATTTCTTTCTTACTGTCTCTATTCCTCATGGTGATGAATTGTTTCTGCATTATTTGAGTGTGGTGGAGGATGTTATATGGGGTGCTAAAATTGGCACAGTGTTCAAGGGTGGAACCAAATTTTTAGTGATTATAGTGAAGGGTGTTGTTATTCAAAGACATAAGTGTTGTTGTGCTTGTCTTGATCTTGTAATTTTTGTGAGGAATCTTGGTTCTGAAATGACTAATGGGGACTTTGGAGAGCTCTATCCTATGCATAGTAAGGTGGTTTTTCTGAAACATACAGAGATGGATAGAGGTTGGGTTATAATACCTCTGGCAGAAATTAGTTTTTTATCACAGGAAAGTTCCATTCAATTGAGGTCATTTAGAAGTTCTGCACCACAGTTGGTTACTTCTTGCCACCTTGCCACAGCTCCTTCATGTGCTTCCAACAGCCAAGAGATATTAATTGATGTGTTTGAGTTTGAGTTAGTGACTTGGATGGTTCTGACATCAAGTTTTAGTCAATTGGAAAACTGTGGCATGGTAATAAAAATGATGAAGAAGAATGAAAGCTCCAGGGTTTGGTTTGATGTTTGGATTTCTACTATTTCTAGATTTTCTTGGAATAATCTGAAGGGTAAAGCTTGGTATGATTTTCAGAAATTGATTCTAGCAAGATGGGTGAAAGAAAGATTTGGTGAGGATTTATTGGTGGAAAAGTCACTGGTTGATGGGTACTCTAAATGTGCAAAGTAGGATGATACTGACTTGGCCTTTGACCTTTTATTAGCAAGAGTTGTCTACACATTGAATTCAATTTTCAGAGGATATTACCAAAGGGGATGTTGTTGGAAAGCTAGCAGTATTCTAGCCACAATGCAGGCAAAAGCTGTAAAGCTTTTTGCAAGATTTTGGATTCGTCTTAAATCAGTGAGATCTGGAGTCATTACCTATTTTCTTGTTTCATATCAAACGCTTTTGAAGATGGTTAATGCTTACGTAAATGGAGTTATAAGGTTCATCTGCCATGCTGAATTTTTGACCTCCAGAAGTAATATGCATATGGCTTCAAGTAACATTATGGCATTTAAAATGGAGGGGGCAGATTTTGAGAATTGGAGAGTACTTCAGAAGGAGCAGAGTTGCCCTTTACAGTTTCATTATGAGAAGGTAGATGTTATTTTCCATCTGTTTTACAATGGTAGAGGGGCCCTTGAAAGATTACAATATTCCAGTGGTTCAGGTGTTGTTGAAGCTGTTATCCAGAAGCAAAATGTTTGCGCTAGCAATGTTATGACAATTCATTCAAGTTTTGTGGTTAATGGTTGGAAGAATTTTGGGAATTTTGTAACATTCCAAGACTTTGAGAGGCTTGATACATTTACTGGTATATTTAATGAATTGAACTTGAGTGGAATCAGCTACATCCAAGTCAAAGAAATTCCTCAGCCATGGGATAAGTTTGTCACAATATTCAAAGGAGGTAGTACAGTGAACTTTCGAGGAAGATTTGTTATGGGATGGTGGCAACTAAATTCCTCTAATGTTTGGAAATTCAATGAAGATCGCGAGAATTGGCTTCCAGTTGCTGAATTAGCTTTGATTGAAGACAAATGTGACCAAGTTCCTCCTGTTGCATGGCACCAAATATTGGAAAGCTGTATTGGGATTGTTTAGTTTTGAGTACTGTCTTTATGCAGAAATCTCTCATTTTTAATTGCTTCCAAGGCTTGAGGACAAGCCTTGTTTTAAGGGTAGGAATTGTCAGGATATAGGGTCTAAACGATGTCGTTTTAGTTTTAATGTATGAAATTTATATATACAGTGAAAAACATCAAAAGGAGGATGTTGATTATGAATGAATGAAAATTCTTTTCCTCTGATTTCTCTCTTCCTCTCCGGGTTTTCTCCTTCCCCGTTCTTTGCTCTCCCTCCATTCTTCTGTGTTTCTCCCATTTCTTCTACTTCTCCCTCATTTACAATTCTGATTTGGTAATTTGGGTCTAAGGGCATGACATAATATAGATGATTGTCTCTCGGCCCAGGAAAAATAAAAAAGTTTCCGTCTTTATTTTGGGTGATTACATTTGCCTCCCTAAACTGTGCAAAAACTACTAATCAATCCCTGCTGTTTTGAAAATTAAAAATAACTCAATGGACGCCGGAGGGCAAAGTCAATGGTGTGCCCAAACCGACATTCAATACGGGCTTGTCCAAAATGCTTAAAGCCCATTTGTGGAAGGCGGTCATCCGACAAGGGATGTCGGACAAGATGATAAAGTAAAGAGTGAACAGTCAAAAATATACATATATTTTTTAGTTGTGTCCGTTTTTATACTTATATTTTTTTTGTAGTCACAAATGTACCTAAACTAATTTAAACGACCCAAAAATGTACTGGTGCCTCACAGATGACTTTTTCATGGATATTTTTGTCTTTTCATTTTCATTTTTGTTTTTAAATTTTATTTTTCTCCTCTTTTTCAATTTTACTATTCATCTTCTCCCAAATTGCTTCACCTCCCTCCTCCCACCACCAACCAACACCGTTGCCCCTCCTTCACTCCACCCACCGCTGACGCTGCACATTCCCCGTCGCCGCCTGCCTCCCAACCCTCCGTCGCGGACGATGAAAACCGCAACTGCCACAACGAAAATGAGGCCCATAATCGACATCTCTACAAGAAAAAGGAAGTCTAGAAAACAACCTCAACACAAGCAATTCATGGTT
This sequence comes from Leptodermis oblonga, assembly GCA_016801395.1. NCBI lineage: Eukaryota > Viridiplantae > Streptophyta > Magnoliopsida > Gentianales > Rubiaceae > Leptodermis > Leptodermis oblonga. The sequence goes on along the minus strand of CM028760.1, from coordinate 1,002,809 downwards.
CAGATCAATTTCCCCAACAAGCAAATCAAAATGCCTCCGACAATTCATGGTTCATGGTTCAAATCAAAATTCCTCCGACAAGAAATTCATGGTTCAAACCAAAAGTCTCTAATGCATAGTTCAAATCAATTTCCATTAAAACCCCAATGGTTGTTTGCCCAATTCTCAATACAACTTTACACCTGTGGAAGAGAACCGAAGAGTCAAAAAAACTCAATAAATGAAAATTAACGCGATAATAGAAAATGAACAATCAAAGATGGTTTTTTTTTTTCCTTTTGGAGGAGCAATCAAGTTGTTGTTGAAAGAGTATCTACAAAGTTAAAGGGGAAAATGAACATCGGCGGCGGAGGGAGGGGGAGGGGGAGGGGAGGAGGGAGGAGAGAGGGGGAGGGTAGAGGAATTTGAGGAAGAAAATGAATAGGAAATTTAAGGAGGAAAAAAAAAAAGATGAAGAGGACAAAATTGCCCCTAAAAAAGTCACATGTGATGCACATGTCCGTTAGTACTAATAGAGGTTAATGGTGTCAGTACATTTTTGGCACATTTAAATTAGTATATGTACATTTGCGGCTACAAAAAAAGTATAGGTACAAAAGCGTACACAATCTAAAAGTATAAGTATATTTTTGGCCGTTCACTCTAAAGTAAAATATTATAATGGATAGGAGTTACAAACAATTATGAGAGTGACGGTTTTTGTTTTTAATAATGGAGTTTATGACAACCGTTACAAAAATAATGGCTAGAAAAACAATGAAGTAAATTCTTTAACCCCGATGGCAGTTACACCAGTATTAAGTCTAGACAGCGATTACGAAACATTAAGTCTAGATAGCAATTACAAAGGAATAAAAAACCTGATGATAACGGTTACATAACCATATAAATGGGACATAAATGGTGAAATAATTCTATAAATACAAATGAATAAACTCTAAACAAGGGTACACAATTATTCTCTGATTATATTGAAATTATAAACTCGTGCATTAACTAACTCGAGCGTTGGAGTGATACGGGAGGATAGTCCTGTATTTGTAGGTTGGTATCATAGTCTAGGAGGTCTTACCTGGATCCACAAAGAAAAGTGTCGGATGACATTCTCGCGTGTCATATCGTGTTTCATCAGTCAAAACCGGCAAAATACAAATAACTCCGGCTATTTCGATTTCTTTGTCGTCTAGTGAATCCAAATAATTATTTGTATTTTTCAAAACATCATAAATAATTTTATAGATTTACCCAAAATTAAGAGAGATAAATATAATTCCCCCTTCATTTTTACGTGAGAGGATTCTGAATGTATCGTAATTTTTTATGCCCTTGAGGATGTAAAATGTGATTTTGAGGCTAGGTAGGGATAGCAAAACGAGGAAGACGTGTCAAAAATATTATGTTTAATAATTTCATATTTAATGAGACGATAATATAATTTTACTTTAAAATGAAATACTTTTATGTATATATATATTTTTTAGTAAAATAAGGTAAATTTACTTGAAATATCTATCTCATTCACTTATATATAATTTAACATAATATTATAGATATGTGATATTTTTTTAAAGAAAATTCAGCTGGCAGTTTGGTTTGGTACACAAGTGATACTGAACTCGAAGCCCACCCTGTCCCATCATTAACAACGAATACGACTTTTGGACAAATTCTGGAAATGTGTCTATGGAGATTGCCGTAGAATTGGACTGACTACCTTGGCATTTAACCTCAAAATCATACCACACAGGGCAAAAATTACCACAAATTCACTCTCACCAACCCAACTCAGCCTACACCCAATCCAACCAACAACCAAACAAAATCACAGAAATTTGCAGAGCCAGAAAGAATCAAACAGAAGAAGAAAGAAGAAACACCTGCAACAAATCCAATCTTATCATCTCTCCTTTTTCACACCCCAGAAATCAAAGCCAGAAATGGATAACAATGGGGGCAGCAAAAACCAAAACCCAGAAGCCTCAGAAAATCAAATTCTTTCTGAAGACAATCAGCAGTTGAGCATTGCTGCATTGCCAATAGCTTCAATTTCGCATTCTCTATCCACAATCCTTCCAATCCCGACCCGTTTTCTTCCCACGCCGTCAAAGATTACTTCCCTTTTCAATTCGCAGCCCGCCAAAGTCAAAATCCCTTCCCAAGTCTCATCGCTCTATCATCTCTCCCTTTCTTCCTCCCTCTCCCCTTCAAAGCCCTTCCTCAAGTCCGCTTTCTCTGCCAAGCCTCTCCAGAGTCCCCTCTCTCTCGTGCCCAACCGCCCTTCCGACCCCTCCAACGCCGCCGCCTTCCGCCGCGCTTCCATCGTTTGGTTCCGGAACGATCTCCGCGTCCACGACAATGAGTGCCTCAATTCGGCTAACAGCGAGTCCATGTCCGTGTTGCCCGTTTACTGCTTCGACCCGAGAGATTACGGGAAATCCTCTTCCGGGTTCGACAAGACCGGCCCGTACAGGGCCACTTTCTTGCTCGAATCGGTTGCTGACTTGAGGAAAACCCTACAGTCTAAAGGGTCCGACCTCGTTGTCAGAATTGGGAAGCCGGAGACGGTGCTGCTGGAGCTGGCTCAGGCTGTCGGGGCGGAAGCTGTGTATGCCCACAGGGAGGTCTCCCATGACGAGGTTAAGGCGGAGGATAATATTGAGGCGGTTTTGAAAGATGAGGGGGTGGAGGTGAAGTACTTCTGGGGAAGCACATTATACCACATTGATGATGTGCCTTTTAAATTAGCCGAAATGCCTACGAATTATGGTGGGTTTAAGGAGAAAGTTCAGGGCTTGGAGGTTAGGAAGACCATTGAAGCATTGGATCAGTTGAAAGGCTTGCCTGCCAAAGGAGATGTGGAGCCAGGGGAGATCCCTTCCTTGGTTGATTTGGGTCTCAACCCAAATGCCACTATGCTTCAGGTATTATAAGTTCATCATAGTATTTTGTATTTGATCTTTAGTGAATGTGATTTCTCTGCTTTCTTTTTAGTTTCTTTCCTCTTGAGTAATGGATTTCACGCCCTGCATTTCGTGTGTTCTTGCATTTGGTTGGGCCATTAAGTTGTCATACATTCTAAACTCATAAGCAGAACTTCTAGACATCAATCTTTAAGGATTTGGTTAAAATGATCAGTTTTCTTTGGATCAAGATTGTTGTTTTTGAGGGAGATTGGGGTAGAACAACTTGGCGCTTTTCCTGATAAAATTCGCACTTTACCTCTTTGTAGAATGGAAAAGCAGCAGCAAATGCCTCTCTTGTAGGAGGGGAGACAGAAGCATTAGAGAGGCTGAGACGATTCGCGGCTGAATGCCAAGCACAGCCGCATAAGGGAAGCAAAGATGGCGCTAACGATAGCATATATGGTGCGAACTTTTCGTGCAAAATATCTCCGTGGCTCGCCATGGGGTGCCTTTCTCCCCGTTCCATGTTTGAAGAACTGAAAAAATCAGTCTCAAGGTTTGTGATGATCATGTATTTTCTTCCCTGCTGATTGTCTGTTTCATTTGTTATCTCAAGGGTTATTCTATCTTGCCATGTTTCCTTGCAGAACAATTTCTGCTGCTTCTGGCCCGAAAAATGGTGGCAAGGGCTCATCTGATACCGGGCTGAACTGGTTGATGTACGAGTTGATGTGGAGGGATTTTTTCAGGTAGCTAAACACCACTCTTTTGTTTTTGTATCCATTGCTTTTGTGATTTGAAGCTACCATTGTCACTTGGATAAGCTAGGCCCTGTACGTTAAGTTTTGAATTTTATACTGACTTCTCATCATTCCAATCACGGTTTCATTATTTTTTGCCAGATTCATCACCAAGAAATACAGTACTGCTAAGCTAAACAATGCAGCTCCGGTAACAGCCTGTGCACTTGCTGCTGCATGAAGTGTTCAATTCTGGTAATCATTGGATTAGAGATAAACAGAAGCAGATAAAACCACGTTTGTACCTAACCGGGATTGGTTTTGCCTTTGTGACTCAAGTCTCAGAATATATGAAAAAACCTTTGTCAGGGATGTCATTATTACAAATTTCGAAACGTTATAAGTTTTGTTGCATATTTCCAAACGTTATGTGTTATCATCTCAGAGTTTCAGAACTCAGAAGTAGTTTATATTAAAATGTCTGTAGTTAGTAGCGAAATTGAAAGAAGCAAGCTTGAATTTTGAGTACGTTTCAACTGATCCTTTTCTTCTTGCAACAATTTGCTATGTATATGTATATCATGTCTGATGCGGAGTGAGACTCCCAACAAACAGTGGGCGCAAACTGTTTTGGACCCGAAAATGCAAGCTCTGAGTTTCGAACCCCCAGCCTATACCCAAATATATGCTACAAGAATACTACCTCCCTTTCTCCAAATTATGAATGCCACCCTCTCAAAATCAAATGATGCCAGAAATTCTGAGGGAGGACAATACAACAAAAATGAGCCACAGCAACATGAAGTAAATGCAGGTTACCCACGCCCAAAATCTAGGACCGCCAAGCTCGGCGCCCAGCGTTATACGCCTAAATACCAAAACTCCAATGCAACCAACAGAAGTAGCGAAGAAAACCAGCAAAGAAAAGCTAAGCCCTTCGGCATTCTGTATGTACAGAGGCTGCTTGTATGCAATATAGTTGTATAATGTGTCGATGAGCCAAGGAACACCGATTCCCACGTAGATGTTCACCGAATTGCTGCAACAACAACAACAACAACAATAATACAACGTTATGGCTCCAAGATAGGAATCAGAAGAGGCATACACAATCATCTTACTTGTTAACTCTTACTCATACAACATTCAAGCAGCCAAAAATTGCATAAGGTGGCGAACAAAAATATATTGTCAGACAAGAAGCTCAAATTAACAGAAAAAATAAACCTGCAAGTGATGTTGGCGATAGCAGAGTCGGCAGTAATCTGTCGCTCAGCTGCTATCTTGCTTGCAACTAAATCCGGCCATGATGTACCGGCTGCCAATGCTGTTAATGCTATGACATGAGCATCTATGCCTGCACCAGGTTCAAGGTCATCACATTAGTACTGATAGTCGGAATCATGTTATAAGAGATAACAAACAGATCTTCAAGCAGGGTCTCACCTGTGACACAGCTTATTGAGTCTGTGAGTTTTGTCACAACATAAGCTATTCCACTTATAAAGATTAACGAACCAATGAAAGAAATCCATCCATGAGCAATCTGATGTGGTGGCACAAAGGCAAACAAGAGTCTCCATGGCACAAGAAGGGACTGCCAGACGATTCTTGCTAGTCGCAGGAATCGGTTTGATTTTCTTGATTCTCCAGTTTCCAACTGTTAAATTTTAAAACCATTTTGTTAATTGAGGAATAGTAAAGATATTACAAAGCAAAACATGCAAACATGTCTTTCGCTCACTATTGCATGAAACCGCAAAAAGAAAATAAAGCTATAAGCTATTCAACATATTCAGGACAGATATTATAAGCTATAAACTGCTTCATTTAGATAAAATAAAAAAGAATCATGAGACTGAATATTATAAGAGAAATACAGAAGACAGAAGCATATACCATAAATGCATCCACAAACAGCTGCTTCCACAGTGCAAGCAAATCAGGTTTTATGACAATGGAATCATTCTTCAGATTATCAACGGTTGATTCAGAAACATCACTAGTAGGCAAGTTATGATATACTGAATCTGCACATTACACGTCGTGAGAGTAATTACATGCCACATTGACAAAACAAGTATAACATAGACAAATGGAGGAAATAACACCCAGAATGTTAACTACGCTTGTCATTTCTCACAGTATTTTCTAATGTACATAGTACCAATAAATCTTGTAATCTCCTTCAGATGTACATTTTCACAACTCTTTTGACAGTTCAGATTTCCCGAAGAGGCAGAAGCAGATCAAGGGAATGCACACTGCTCTCCATTTAAATCAAAAAGAGTGAACCAAATAAACAATGCAGTCCGTTAGAGAGTGCAACAGCTTGTCACCTGTTGAATAACCCGAATGGATTGAGAATATATCAGTTATTTGCCTGATCCCATCTTCTTCATCCTCAAAGATTGTAGACGATTCACCATAAATATCTTTCACTTGGTAAGTAGTATCCTCAGCAGGCACCCATTCCTCTGGCCTCTCACTTCTTCCCCTGGAACAAAAGGAAGGTCCGCAGGATTAAGTACGGTAACTCTCAATGTGCTAGGTTTCTCTGTTTGTATAGAGATGGAGGTAGCATCGACAAAGTTAACGTGACAAAGACCCAAACTAAGACCATAAACCAAAAACATACAGCGGAAGGGATAAATATGGCCACTGCTTATCTTGAGCATAAGCATGCATCAGCAATAACCCAAATTGCAAAACAGTCAACAAAGACTCCCACAAAGTAATAACATCAGGAGTCCATACCTACAAAGTTGACATAGATATATCTTAGTACATCAGTAGCATCCTTTTTATACAATCTCAAGCTTTCATGATAATAATATTGTCACTAAAATGGTGAGAAAAGCAAAATTATGAACTTTGCAAAATAATCACCAGGCATAATTTTAAGCACAATTTTAAAGTGTTATCTTTACCACAGAAAATTAGTTCAGTGGAGAACGGTTTGAGGACAAGATATTAAGAGTATAACAGAAACAAAAATACCTCCAATATAATGTAGAGCCAGATGTATGCCCAGAAGGACCAAAATAGTTCTACCAACCAAACACCCAAATCTGATATCTTTTTCAGTTCTCCAGCTTTCGGAACCACAACACAGACAGCGTGTATGGGAAAAAGATCAAAAGCAGCAGAACCAACAAGTGTCCCAGGACCCAAACCTGAAATTAGAGTACGTATTATCAAACTACAGTTTCCATATGGCCAAGAAACAGGAAGGATCTAAACTAAAAGCAAACAATTTCAAATTTCAGCTAAACTGTCATTCGTTTACAGTAGACACAATCATTCTGTCTAGTAGTAGAACAATGACCGCTCAGGAAGACAAATAACCCATAATCATAATCGTTACACCCAAACTCACAGATCAATTCTCAATATTAACATATTATTTGTGTCAGCAGATCAACACAACAGCTACTCTACCAAGAAGTCACAGGCTTCAATTCATCCATTGTGCACCTGACCATTTTAAGCCACTAATAGAAAGAAAACAAGATAATCTTTAGTTCTGGATTAGCTAGTATGCATTAGAACTAAAAGAAAGTGTCGATGCTCCCATATCCTGTTGTTTGGACATTAATAATGTCAGTGGAGCAAAAACTTGAATCAAAGAGTTTACATTGGGAGGATAGTAGAAATTCACTACCTCCAGCATATGTGTTTCCAATATTTCGTATAGCATCGATTGTGGCTAAAGAAATCTGGGGAAAGCTCGTTCCAAAGGCCAGCAGAGTGATGTCCGCAATGGTATAATTCCACACTTTTTCATGCTTGAAGGTTTTAACCCCCGTTTTAGGATCTACCTCCTCCACCAGGCGCGAATGCTTAACAACATATTCCATTGACCGGAAAAATCGAGCAGTGATAGCGGACAACCCAATAAAACAATAGGCAAGACCCAAAGCGTACAAGAATCCCTGAAAACCATTTCCAAGAGCAGTTTCTTGGGGAAAAATCAAATAGGATTGGCACTTCGCAATCCCGAGGATCTTGTAATCAACCCCTTCCAAGCTCTGATTGCTCTTATTTTGCAACGCATCCATCTTCTGTCTTCAGGAATTGCTGTATACTCAAAAACAATCCTTCCTTAAGAAACATTAGTTAAATCCCTGACAACACAGCCATGGACAGTAAAAGACGGAATTTTTGTCCGCAATCCATTAAGGGAAACGCAACATCTAGAAACGATCAGAGGGAATGGGGCCGCAGAATTCTAGCGAAGATTCCCGTCACCTGCACTGATTTAGCCCTACTGGGATGAAGGAATCTGACAGATCCAAATCAACAAAGCAGCTGAATGGATGAATGCATGCTGCTGACGATGTTGCTGTAAAGATCACAATTCGTGTGGCTTTTTTATAGCCATAAATCCATGCCACTCCAGCTTTCTGGGCCAACTGAGACGGACACAGACTCTTCTTTCCCCCTGTTCACTCGTTTCCTAAAAAGGGCAAAGGTGCATTTTTTGCCACTAACGTTTTTCTCAAGATCCAACTTTGCCGCTAATGTTTTTTTAGCTCCAAAAATGTCACCGACGTTTTTAAAATTGTCTAACTTTGCCACTAATGTTTTTTTAGGTCCAAAAATGCCATTGACTTTTTAAAATGTTCCAACTTTGCCCCTGACTTCTTCTTCTCCACCTTCTTCTTCTTCTTCTTCTGCATCTCCATGACTTCTTCTTCTTCTTCCAGTTTTGGAAATGCAATATGAAATCCACTTTCTGGGTAGATTCATTTGCAAAGTTTATCTTTTTTTATTTTATTTTATTTATTTTATTCGTTTGAGATGATGGTGATGAAGATGATGATGCGAGGAAACTGGAATGAATGCACTTTGAATGATGCGATGAAATGATGGTGAAGAAGAATTACTATTTTTATTTGAATTTCGCATTTTATATATTAAAATTGCTGGGTTTCATATTGCATTTCCAAAACTGGAAGAAGAAGAAGAAGAAGAAGAAGAAGAAGAAGAAGAAGAAGAAGGTGGAGAAGAAGAAGTCAGGAATTGAACTGATTTTGATTATATCCTCTGTTCATATTTTTCAACTTCTTGTGGGTTACTCTTTTTGTGTATGTGTTTTTGCTGGTTCTAGTTAGAGCATGAACTAGTTTTCATTTTCCCTTTCTCTGGGATTGAACTGATTTGTGATGTGGTAATGGTGCTTTGAATTCGAAATTGTTCCATGTTCTTGTGATTCATCGGTTAGTTTCAAGCTAATCTTACAAACCAAAGCAATACAAGTTTGGATGAACTGAATATAACTGATTGGACTTTTCTTGCCAAAATTTAGCTTGATTTCTGAAGAATCTGATTCTAACCTTGTGCTGTCGGTTTGATTTTGGAGTTTTTTTTTTTTTTTCTCTCTGCTCTGTAAAATGCTATGCTGGTGATTTTACATGAAGAAGAAGAAGGTGGAGAAGAAGAAGTCAGGGGCAAAGTTGGGAATTTTAAAAAGTCAATGGCATTTTTGGACTTAAAAAACATTAGTGGCAAAGTTGGACCATTTTAAAAACGTCGGTGGCATTTTTGGACCTAAAAAAACATTAGTGGCAAAGTTGGACCTTGAGAAAAAAGTTAGTGGCAAAAATGCACATTTGCCCTTCCTAAAAATGTAAAAACTTTTGAAGAACTCATTATCTATTAGGAGTATATCATCATTACATGTGATTCCCGTTTTGTGGTTGGCTCCATAGTTGTTGAATCGAGATACATATCATGTATCAAAAATGGTGTTTTATGATACGCGTATCGTAAAATACGTTTGTATATAATAATATAGTACAAATTTTATAAATATAATATATAAATAAAAAAACATATTATAATTATATATTTTATATTATACATAAATAAGTATAAAAATTATAATTAACATAAATAAGTAAATAAAGCCAATATAGCACTTCAAACCGAAAAGGAGGCACTTCAGAGTGAGAAGGCAATATTTCAGGGCGAAATAAATTAGTTATCTTCCCAGCTTAGCTCCTCACAGGAAGAGAATGCTTGACTTCAGGCTGAGCTCCAACGGGTCCAAGGTCAACTCCCTGCTATTTTTCGTAGGGACTGGGAGTCTTGCCTAAAGAAAATCGCTCCCGCCTTCCTGAAAAGAGGAGCTGAAGCTATGCTTAGCAGAGATTGGCTTCAGCCCTTAGTTCAACGGCACTGTCGTGAAGCCCGAGATTTCTATCATCGGTCTTCCAGCTTAGGTAGACTTTTCAACAGTCTACTGCAATCAGTGGTCAAAGCTAGCTATAATGACGGAGTCACTGATCAAGCCAAGCTTGGGGAAACTATTAGGCCGAACAATCTTCCGCTAGCTCGCCGCAGACTATTAGATCGTGAAAGCACTTCGGCACAATTATGGGAGCTGTTCAAAGAGAAGGCCAGGTCGGCGAACTTAAGAATATCTGGTGCTCCGACCTGTGCAGAACCTGAGCCTCCACAAGACTTATCTGTCGAGGGTCCAGATCCATTTCTGACTCATGAGGAGTGTTTAAGTACTCTTCAAGTCCCGAACCTTGATGACGACCCGGCTCTGCTCGCTGAGATTCCACCTGACTTGGTGCCCCCTCCTAATAATGACGATACCAACCTTGTTGCGGCTTCGACTTCCACCACTTTTACCACATTCATTGCTGATCCTGGCGATGGTGCTAACCTTAATGGCGCTAGCCCTGATCAGCTCGCTTCATAATTTTACACTATTTGATTTTTTGTACTTATTTCAGACCACTTTAATTGAATTTCTCCTTACAATTGTATCAATTTCACAAAAGCCACTTTGAAAAGAGTTCGCTAACTTTTTGATATTTTTGATAGTGCGTTACCGACCTTGGGAAAATTAGCGATAAAGTGGTTTGACCTAATTTAACAATGATGTTGACGTCACCGAACTTGGGAAACAATCGAACCAAAGGGTTTGCATATTTTACCGACGATGTCGACGTCACCTGACGATGTCGGCGTCAACGACCTTGGTGAAAATCAAACCAAGGGGTTTTACAATTTAATGACAATGTCAACGTCACCGACCTTGGTGAAAATCGAACCAAGGGGTTTTAATTTGTTTAGACGATGTCGTGGTCACCGACCTTGGGGTTAAACCTTCCAAGGGGTTTTAAATCGATGTAGACAACGTCGGCGTCACCGACCTTGGATTAAACCTTCCAAGGGGTTTTAAATCGATTTTGACGATGTCGGCGTCACCGACCTTGGGATTAAACCTTCCAAGGGGTTTTAAATCGATTTAGACGATGTCGGCGTCACCGACCTTAGGATTCAACCTTCCAAGGGGTTTTAAATCGATGTAGACAATGTCGGCGTCACCGACCTTGGGATTAAACCTTCCAAGGGGTTTTAAATCAATTTAGACAATGTCGGCGTCACCGACCTTGGGATTAAACCATCCAAGGGGTTTTACATTTGTTCAGACGATGTCGGCATCACCGACCTTGGGATTAAACCATCCAAGGGGTTTAAATTTGTTTAGACGATGTCGGCGTCACCAACCTTGGGAAAAAATCAAACCAAGGGGTTTGCATCCAATACTACAGAAACACTAGTACCAACAATCAAAAGAAACTAGTCTTTTGCCTAAACCACTAAACAAGCCAAAATCCACAAAAGAAAAAACAACACTTCAAACTATCCAGATCTTCATAATCAAATGCAACCCCCCCCCCCCCCCCCCCTCCCCAAGCTCCAAATTCCGCATAAAATTTCAGAAATTAAAACCAATAGGCTTACCGTACCCAAATTTCAGCAAATAAGCTACCTTCCAAGACCAAGAATACAACCGCCCATCACTCATTAATAATCCTTCAAAGTTGGAGTAGAAATAGAATATGAAAACCGGAGTCCAAATATCTGAGAGCTAGGAGGAGTTGAAAATCTGAAGATATCCACTAAAAGCTCTCCAGCCGAGTTGAGGAAGATTCCCCAGCCGCATCCGAGTTAGAGGGCGTGCTTCACCGTTGTCCAGTTGGGAATAATATTAACAATGCACTAGGACCTGTCCTAGGGGAGCAAAACGGAGGAATAGAATAAGTTGACGACGCCGAAGAAGAGGCAGACGGCGGAGAGGGCCATGACCGAGCCCATAAAGCCAGCTAAAACTCGGGCCAAGCTTTGGGCCCGGAGAAGTAGAGAAGGAAGAAAGCCGAGAGCCCGAAGAAGAAGACGCCATAGATTAAGAGAAAAAAGGACATGTGCCAATCCTTCAACCTTGTGACAAAATTTCACATTTCCCGACCCAGCTAACTCATCTCCTGCCACAATTAATGGTGAAAACCACGGCACATGTACAGACCCAAAACACCTTGATGGTCGAGTGTAGCAAAATTTTACGAACCAAGAATCAATTTCGCACAAACCGAATTCTTTCTAATTTATTCCTTGACCCGTAAATCCCCATATTTGGGGAAATCTAGAAACTAACTTCAATAGCTCACAGTAGAGTCACTTCTACGTATTTACAGATTCAAATTCAGTGGGCTTGCTATTGAGGATGATTAGCTAACGACCAAGAACTATACTTGCACGGGTTAACATAATTTGTAAAGGATATCGTTTCCTAACTCCTCACTCAAGATCCTTCTTTCCAACCACATGTTTCCTCTTGGGTAGGCAGAAAGAAAATCCAAAGGAAACCCACGGTATGCAATTTTAACTTTTCACATGCATGCATGTTCAGCCAATTTAATACATAGCCAACCCCTGTTTGACAAAACTTGCATACCTTTTTGACAAATCATTCACAAGCATCCAACACATGAACAGGGCATTTAATTTAGAGGAAAGAAAGTCACCTCAACACCATGGAACTGGGAATCACGCAAATCAAAGATCAAGAAAGATTAAGCATGCAAATATTATCCACTCTCAAATCTTTGAACACCCATGACCCTGCCTAAGCAGGAACGGATCAAATTTCAAATAAAGACCCATAGGCGATACCATCGGAAGAAAACTCAAATAGCATTCCTTCACAACCACCGGAGAAGGATCAAAAGAAACAGAGAGAGAAAGATAGAAGAGGCCCCATGGTGTGCGCCAATTGTTGAATCCCTCCTTAGCACCGGGCTCACTTGACATCGGCCTCCTCTGTATGATCCCTGCTTTTGGGATGAACTCCCCTGTTTAACTCTGATGGCAAAGTTAGTATTCAATCTGAGAGAATATGCGTATGCTAAGTAAGAATTCAATTACCTCTCTTAGGAGTAAACCATCGAGTATTTATACTTGGCAAAAGTAAAAAAGGCTCCAGCAGTCTAAGCTAGATACTCCTTGTGTCATCCTCTAACCCCAACACGTGTTATCTGCACACTATAAAGGGGCGCTTAATATGAGACACTTTAGCCTAGGTCGTCTACAGATGAAGTCATCACCCAAGGTCGTCAACCCCTTAGGTCGTCACGGGTGGGTTCCGAGGTCGTCAAGGATGACGATAGCGCCAAGTCACCTCTGCATTAATTTAGTATCCAACAGATACGTATCGCATAGTACGAGTTTAACAACTATGGTTGGCTCTCAAAAGTCAAAAATCACAGTCGGAATCGAACATGCCTTCTGGGCTCCATATTACGTATACAGGTTTGATTTGATAATCCAAATGAAATTTTTTTACTAATTTTGGGGTTCGGTTAAAGTTTAAATTATTTTCAGTCAAGCTCAAGCCAATAATTGAAATTGGCAAGTGGCAACTGGCGACGCGTAAAGCGTAACAAGGAAGATGTCACTTCCTTCCAATTATTTCTGAAATTGGGCTTTTTGCGGAGAAATTTTTTGGGCTTTTACGGTTGTTGGTTAGCCCATTTATGTCCGTCGCTGGCCCTTTAACGAGTTCTTAGAGCAAACGAGGGAAGGAAGAGGAGTGAGGGAGGGTTTATGGAGGGAAAGATCGAAATCCCCTGCTCTTCCATCGCGGTTGATGCTGTCTTGCGGATAGGAACTGTAAGCAACTTTGATTTTGCTCTGTTGTTTTTTGAGCTCTTATAGTGTGTGTTACAGCGATCTTCTTTTGTTCACTGCTGTTGCAGGCGGGCTTAATCTGGGGTGCTTGTTCTGCATCTTATGATGCTAAAAAACTTGGTATTGTTTTCATTCATTGTAGTTTTATCATCATTTCTATGATTCTATTCGAATAGTTTTCGTTGTGTTAATTATTGAACTCCGAACATGTAGGCTTGAAGGGAATTTCTAGTGCGTCGTTATTGGTAAGAACTATGCAGCCATTGTTCATTTGCTAATTGCATTTAAACCTGTTCATATTTGTGATTAGGTTCTGAATTGATATTTTTTTCTTCATTTCAGGCGAAGTCAGTTGGTGGATTTGGCCTTCAATGGGGTAATTTCTGAACAAGTTTCAATTTTTACCTTAATTTGTGCACGTATGATCAGTATATGTTATTGAGTTGTTAAGTATGTAAACATGTTATAATGGGAGCTTAAGTATATTAACATGATGAGGAAGAACTAGAAGGAGATGAGACTGAAGAAATAGAATTAGCATAATGTCTCTTGGAATTCTTATGTAATTTGTTGCTGAGAGCTGTGCTTTTATGCTTATCTTTACTCACTGTGGATAGAAGAAGAATACTTCCTTGAACAACTGAAAGAATTTATCCTTGTAACAGTTTGGTTGTGATCTGTATTTCTTTTATGACTCGTGAAGTAACTTTCAGTCAATTTCTATTGAGATTTGTTCTTTCCCTTCTCTTCGAACTTTTTCCCCTTGTCACGGTAACATTGTTCTTCCAGATTTTCTTTTAGTTCTTTCCCTGGTTTACTGAATGCAGTAACATTTCCAGTTATTAGTTGACTTGCTGACCTTTGTTCATGTGATAAATTTCTTCATTTTGCCCATGTTCAAATTTCTAAATAAAGGTGGCTAAAGTGTTTTTGAAAGATTCAATTCTCATAGATGCTTTTATATATTTACACTCTGTTGTCCTTTTTTAGGACTCTTTGCTGCAATTTTTTCATTTACAAGCTGTGGCGTGCGGAGGTATAGAAGGCAGGAGGATTGGGTTAGTCTACCACCATAGGTCTTCAATTTTGTTTTTTCCCCTTCCTCCCAGGGTGCAGTGTAAGATGTTCGTAGCACAGCAGTATGAGCAGCTTGCTAGTCATGATGGTAGATTGTGTTATATTATGCACTTCAATCCCACTGTAAAGTAGGTTGCATTTTTCGCTCTTTATCAAAATAGTTCTGATTCTTACTTTCATTTCCATATTTTTAAATGATAGTTTGACACACGATGCAATTTTCAGTAAGATTTTCCTGATTTGAATGGATAGTTGGCTAGCTGCATTAACCATGTTTAGAGTTTAGACCATCGATTCTTTCATCCAAGTTGATCATGTCCTAGAATGTGATGTGAAGCTCCAAACTTGACATTTATACTGGCTGTTGATGTAGGTAAATGGCTTGGTAGGGGGTGTTGTAGCCGGCGCAGCCATTGCTGCAGGAACTCGGAATTGGAAGCAGGTTGCTGGGGTTTCTGGTGTTGTTTGTGCCATGTATCAAGCTGCTGATGATATGAAATGAAATTGAATTTGAATATTTTGTACCAAGATGAATCTCTCTGTTCATGCATTCTTCATCTGAAGAAAAAGGGTGAATTGTGTAGCTCAGAATGCTTTCAACCTGTTCCTCTTTATCCTCAACCCCTCTTCCTGTTTTATGAAGATGAAGATTGCTTAGATAGTGCATTCTCATGTAATACTCTCGTGGATATCAAATGGCAGCTTTGATTTTGTTGATTATTTTGTAATTATAGGCCCTTTAGCGGGAGTTGAGATCCAGTGTAGCGAGGGGACACAAAAGTGGGCTCCTAGCGACACAAATCTGGAATGCCTAAGTGAATCATACTCCTAAATTCCCTTCTTTTGCCTTAGGTACGATTCGAGCTCGTGACTTCTCCATAAGCTTATTTATAACTAACTATTGAACCACGGCTCAATTCCCGCATTTGTTGGAACTTGAAACCATGCATGGATCTGAAAATGATTGGAATCTTTTCCCATGCTGTAAGTGTATGGTTTATGAAGAGGCAGCCACCTTTCTTGTCAGTTGTCAGAAGGGAGAAGCTAATCCAAATACGTTGAGTGGGCTCACAATGTCCATATTCCATTACATACCATAATTACAATAAAAACTTACGTTTGATAATTCAATGGTAGGTTGGTAGAAAGATAGCAATAAATACTTTACACTGTTATAAAATAGTAATCGCCTCGATAAAATTTGTCACGATCACTGACATAACAATTGAATATTACCACGTAGATGTTACATCATTCACACTCCGTATCATTTTCCGTTACGTAACAAAATTAATAATGCATCCCATAATTAATTTACTCAAATTTGTATGATAAGAAGATAATTTTATCATTAATGACGTCATTCATGATGATTCATTACACCTGGGTCTGGTCCAAATTTTAAAATATTAGTGGATAATCGTTCTGGGCCCTCTTAAGCCCATAACTTTTGTTAAGTTAGAAAACGTCGGAAACTTCTTAAAAACCTCTTTCTCTGCAAAACCGAAACCGAAAGGCAAAAACGCAACGAAAGCCTCTTCCTTAATCTCCTCTATCCTTCCTATATTTAGAAAGACAGCTTTCTCAAACGCATCATCTCCCTTAAAACCTTTTCTTCCATCTCAGTTGGGTTCAACTTCAACACTAACGTAGATCTGGAAAAAGAAACATCATGATGATGATGATGATGATGAGTTTCATGGTTTCTTAAACTAAGTTCTGCTTTTTGCTGTTCTTCGACTAGGATAATAATGGACGGTGTGAGTGTGAGATATCATGAGGTTTGTGATTTATATTTATCTCCTCTTTTTTTTTTTTTTTTTTTCTCGATCGTTTTCTGTTCTTATCCACTTCGTACAATATGCTCTGCTCTGCTGCAATTTAATTGTGTCTTGGAATTGAAGAAATTAATTGGTTTTTCTGCGTTCTGATTATGTTAGGAGTACATTAGTAACTCCAGGGGAGTGCAGGTCTTCACTTGCAGGTGGCTGCCATTTTCTTCTCCCAAGGCCCTCGTTTTCCTCTGCCATGGTTTCTCTCTGTCTGAATTCCCTTTCGGAATATGTTTTATTTTCCCTTCCTCTTCTTCTTCAATTTCTAAGGATAATTGATTGATGTTTTTGCAGGCTATGGAATGGAATGCAGCGAGTTCATGAAAGGTAATTTTTATTCTTCTACTCTGTTTACGTTGAATTACAAGTTAAAAAAGGGACAGTTTACTTGGATTAAGATTTGCTTTTTCTGCGTCATTTCAAACAAAGAAATTGTTAACATTTAACAATGGAGTTTTCTTGCTTTTGTTGGATTTCTTATTCCATAATTCATTGACTTTTGAAGAGATCTTGACCATAACCTTTTCAAATGTAGTAAATTTAGGAAGTTGAAGTAGGTGCATGGTGGGTTTGGGGTATTAACTACACTCCACAACTTACCCTGTCTCCAAAGTAAATATATAGTGAGTGCTTTGTCTTACATCATCTTCAGTTTCACAAATAGTGTGTCGTTTGTGTACCAAATATTAAAATAAGATAACCTTGTTTTGTGTCGTTTGATAACATCATCGTTACACTTGTTAAAATAACGTTATTTTGATAATATGACGCAAATGTTAAAAATATGACTTTTCAGAAGCCTGATTAAAGTGCCTTTTAAATAATTATCAATGGTTTTCCAATATTTATATTATCACGTGTTTGCTGCCATGGATAGAGCTTTTGATGCCTTTTAATTTTTTTTGTTTTTTTTAAATTTTTATAAAGGTCATTTTATATTTTATTTTCATTTTCTAAATTGTTCTTAAAACTGAAATTAGTTGAAGGATAAAGACTGATGGGGCCATATAAGCATATAAATAATAAAGGAATGGTAGAGTCTAGAATGGGTCAAAATGGTGATCAACTTCACCGCATGAAAATTGAAGCCACAATTTAATGAGGAAACAAGAAAGGATTCATTAGGGTTAGTTGAGCGACTAGCTGCTACAAGTACAAGCCCCACCCAAATCACAATTATTGATGAATGATCGGTAATTTTTGACACGATACGAAATTAGAAAACGAGTCTCGTCTAGTCATGTACAACTTGTATTGCACAATTGGGATGATTAGTACTATTAATCACTTTCCATGAGGCAGACAAGCTACAAATTAACATGGACATTTATGGAGGGTCTCCATCTCTAATGGACAATTTTCGTAGTTGACATTTGTAGTCCGAAAAGACTGATGCTGAATACAGTATTAATTAGGTCAGCCAAACTCTCTTAAACACACAAGAGATTGAAACGTGTGATAGTACTGTGATGTCACTCTCATAGTATCATATCGGCAAGCAGGGTGTAAGCTATTCTCTAGTCCCTCTCGATCGAACCAATCAAAGTTTGGCTCGAGCTCAATTTTTATTAAGTTTAAGCCAGATTGTTAATAATTGAGTTAAACTTGAGCTAACTTAATATTAACTCAATAACTCGTTGAGTCAATCGAGTTGGACTATATATATAACTTTTTTTTAAAATTCAAAAATTGGTTTGAATTTTAAAGTTATACTAGTTCGAACTCAAACTTATTATAATTTTGTTTAACTAAGTTTGGTTCGGCTCGTTCCCGTATTAGATAGGAAAAAATATTTTTGTTATGTGACCAATTATAATTGCTACTAAGGCCTTATTAGTTTTGTCTATGTCTTGATTTTGTTTTTAGTTTTTTCAGTAAATTTTATATATTATACTATGTCACATTCAAAAAATCAATTTTGTATACTTTGTCACATTGGAAGGAGTAATACTTTTTCATTATTTGTAATACGAATTTTTACTATTTAATTACACATTTTTACATCTTTATATACTTTTTAAATTAAAATTTATTTTCTTCTAAATATGTTTTCAAAATGACCTTGTAACGAACAACAATAACTAAGGGCCTGTTCTTTAGCTACTTTTCAAACTTAGTTTGGAAAAAAATTTTGAAACTTTTTTTGTTTTAAACTTTTTTTCAAGAAACATGAGTTTAAAAATCATTTTTAAAAAAAAAATTTTGGGCAAAATTTTTTTTTTGGCCAAAATTTTTTTTTTTGGGGCAAAATCCTTCCCCCTTTCACCATTTCTCCATGCCGCCACTTCCAATCCATCACCTCCGGCGCCGGAGAAGAAGAGGAGAAAGAAGAAGAGGGAGAGGGAGAAGAAGAAGAAGAAGAAGAGAAGAAGAAGGAAGGGGAAAAAGAAAAGAAGGAAGAAGATGAGACATGGGTTTGAAGATGAAGAAGAGGAAGGAGGAGGAGAAGAAGGAAGAGGAAGAAGAAGAGGAAGGAGGAGGAGAAGAAGGAAGGAGAAGAAGGAAGAGGAAGAAGAAGAAGAAGATGAGTCGTTGGCGAGGGCGGCGGTGGGCGGCGGGGCAGCGGCAGTGGGAGAGAAGAAGAAGGAGAAGAGGAGAGATGAAGAAGAAGAGGAAGAAGGAAAAACAAGAAGGAGAAGAAGGAAGAAGAAGGAGAAGAAGATGGAAGAAGATGAGAGTGATGAAGATGAAGAAGAAGAAGGAGGAGGAGAAGAAGGAAGGAGAAGAAGAAGGAGAAGAAGGAAGAGGAAGAAGAAGAAGGAAGAAGAATAAGATGAGAGTTTGTTGGTGGCGCGGTGGGCGACGGTGGGTGAGAAGAAGAAGGAGAGGAAGGAAGAAGAAGAAGAAAAAGAAAAAGGAAGGAGAAAGAAAAAATTTTGAAACTTAATTTTAAAATGTATGGAAAAGAACACACTTTTTGCAAGTTTTGTTGGTTTGAAACTAAACTTGAGCCAAACTTAGTTTCAAAATGTTCAAAAGAACAGGCCCTAAGTGAATCATGAATTCTAAGTCACATGAAGATAGGAAGAAGATGATGCAAGAATTAATGTTTTCTTTCATGACTTCTAGGTGTCGGGAGCCGGTTAGCCGCTTCCGGTTACGCGGTGTTCGGAATCGACTACGAAGGCCATGGAAAATCGCGGGGTTCTCGCTGTTACATTAAGAAGTTTGACAACATTGTCAATGATTGCAGTTCCTTCTTCAAATCCATCTGCAACAGCCAAGAATATAAGGAGAAGAAAAGGTTCTTGTATGGCGAGTCCATGGGAGGGGCAGTGGCCCTTTTGGTACACAAGAAAGACTCCTCTTATTGGCATGGCGCTGTTCTGGTTGCGCCCATGTGTAAGGTACTATTCCCGTTCCAATTTAAGTGTCATTTTAATATTATTTTTTTCCGCACGAATTAAGAAAACGATTAAATTTTCTACGTTACTAATATATATGGAGTGTTTGGGCGTAGTCAGATATCTGAAAAGGTGAAGCCACATCCGTTGGTCATAACTATGTTGACCAAAGTTGAAGACATTATACCTAAGTGGAAGATTGTCCCAACAAAAGATGTCATTGATGCTGCTTTCAAGGACCCTCTTAAACGAGAAGAGGTTCGTTACTTCCATAAGATCTTCGGTCTGTTTTACCTATGTCTATCAAACGGGACAGAAGATCTGATTTTGTTGATTTCTGGGTTTTGGACTTTATAACGTTAATATTCCCTTTCTGTTATTCCAGATTCGAGGCAACAGGTTGATATACCAAGAGAAGCCCAGGCTGAAGACGGCTCTTGAAATGCTCAGAACTAGCATGTGGCTTGAGGATACTTTGAATCAGGTAAGACTCGTTCACCCGACCCAACTCGTCCATCATCGTTTTAACCAGTTTGGTTGGGTCCAACGGGTCACGGATCGAATTTTATGAACAGGTGACGCTGCCGTTCTTTGTGTTGCATGGTGAAGCAGATATAGTGACCGATCCAGAAGTGAGCAAGGCATTGTACCAACAAGCCAGCAGCAAAGACAAAACCATCAAATTGTACCAAGGAATGTGGCATGGTTTGACATATGGAGAGCCAGATTCCAACATCGAAATCGTCTTCTCTGATATCATTTCCTGGCTAGACAAGCGATCGTCTGTGTCCGCCCCGGATGCGGCTGTCGATAATTCCGATCATCCCACCACCCTCGCTGCCGCATTGAACTTCAACTTTAAACCGGAGGTGGAGGAGGAGGAGCTACCTGGAGGCGGCAACAACCCGATTCTGGAGAAGCTGAACGCGGTGGCGCCACCCGTTATCGAGGTTGATGAAGTAGGAAGGGAGAGGGCGAAGAGAAGAAATGGACCTGCGAATTACTTGTGTGGATGGAAGGGACGTCGCATGCACCATCACTCATCCATGTAGTTTATACATTTTGTTCATCTTCTCGAATCGCCATTTATGACCATATATATATCCAGAACTTCATTTCATTCAGCATATGAATCATCAAAAAGTTTAGAAAACAGGAGAAAGAATTCAACATTTCATTTACTAATCTGTGAAAAATCATCGATTATAAAGACTTCGGAGAAAGAAAACTGCAATAGCACGAAAGGATCCTGAAGAGTTATTCATGTAAATTGCCCCTGCAGAGGCTCTAGAGGTCTACAATGGATACTTGCTCATGATGAGAGAACTCAAAATTGACGAAAAAATGCAGAGAAAAAGAGAGACTATGACATCTTTAAACGCTATATTGAAAGGAAAACAAAAGGGTGCTGTTCGTTCTCCTTCCACCATTTTCATTACCACCAGCTACTATACTAGTCAGGCTCAGGCCATGGGAAATTGCTAAGAAATTTCTTTCTTCCCTGAACAACACACCAGATTTCCCAATCTATCTGACTGGAGGACTAAAATACAGGGAGGCCTCGGGCACACTTACGACACTGAGGTGCTGTCTTCCTTGCGGTCACCAAAGATGCGTTCTCTAAAATCAGCAACCATCAACGGAAGGCCCTTGCGAAGTGCCACTTTTGGTTCCCAACCAAGCAAGTCTTTTGCCTTTGTAATGTCAGGCTTTCTCTTGTGTGGATCATCCTCAGTGTTGGGCTTGAAATCAATCTTAGCATTTGGATCAATGGTTTCTCGGACAACCTGCACAAATGACATATGCTTAGAACTCATTGAGCTCGTTCAGCCGGAAATTCCATGTACTGTTCAACAATGCAAGTGTTTAGGGGTGCAGACAATCAGCATACAGGTGTTGTTAGGACTTAGGATTCAGCTTCCATTAGATCCAACCAAATAACACATAGGGCTCTTTCTATTTCGGGTGCATTGCCAAAATAATATTGTAAAACAGAATAACCAGTTCTGCCTAAATGCCATTAGTTTTCCACCATTTTGAGTAGTGACTCTCGAACATATCTTTATCACGAATGAATAAGCAGATGAATCCCTCATTACGAATAAAGAAAATGTTGCTGCAATTCACTTAAGTTATATGCTTTACATGCAAATTCAGGAAAAAAGGAAAGGAAGATTGAGAAACATGATTCACGTGGAGATTAGTACCACAGCACAGTTAAACTAAAAAGTGTCATACCTCAGCAAGTTCAAGCATGGTAAATTCACCAGGGTTCCCAAGATTGAAAGGCCCCACATGTTCTCCTTCCATCAAGCGAATAAGACCCTCAACCTTTAACATTCGGAGAACATGTAATCAATGATGTATTCAATCAAAAGAAAAAAGTTGTGTAACAAAAATAAGCCAGAAGCGACAGAAGATAAAGGTACAGCAACATTTACAAGTGAGCAACTGGTCAACATCCCCAACACTGCCTCCATTTTCACAAATGAATTTTATCTGTGTTTAGTTTGCATGTTTTTATATGCTATACACTGTAGATGTGTACGGGGCTGTTCAAAGCACAAGAAAATCAAATGAAATCCATCTGATTACCCTCTGAAACATCACAGATATACTAATCATCCATGTAATGAGTCTTTTATCAGGTTGAACAGTCCAAAAGAGTTAACAAAGAACGAAATGCAGATGAAACTACAGTGTAGAATGAAGAGAACGTGATCTGATTAGACTTTGGTAGATCAAAGCCCAATAAACCAGAAGACAATATCAGCTATGCTTAACATAGGTCCAAAGAATGTCAAGTATGACAAGGTCCCCTGGAAATTATCGACTTCAAGTTCAAACCAAAAAGAGAAGCAAATAATGACTCGGAAAGCAAACATATAGTCAGTCCACCCAAAATGTAGCAGAAAAAGAAAAGTAGAAGCTAAATCCAAAACAATTCCTACCAAATCTGAAACATATTGGAAACTTCTTGTCTGCTTCCCATCTCCATAAACGGTCATTGGTTCCTTCCTCAAAGCCTGCAAGAAAAGTTCAGGTCACACCATGCCCATTGAGTTCCTGTACTTATGCAAGAAGATCAAACAACAAGAAGTTTACCTGAGCAACAAAATTGCTGACAACACGACCATCATCAATAAACATTCTTGGCCCATAAGTGTTGAAGATCCTAGCAATTCTAACCTGTTTCGTATAAACAATGCACAGTCAACACCCCAACAAAAATTAGCAAAGAAAAGAGAAAGGGAAAAGTAATATATTTATACATCATTCTTAGCCACATCCAATTTAGAACTACTACAAGTATCGATCATTGGTCCATAAGCTAAAGAAACAAACAGGTACTGCCAGTTTTCATGTACCAAATTCCAATTAGAATGTAACAAAATAATTTAAACAAACCTCAACACCAGCACCCCTGTGGTAGTCCATTGTCAGTGTTTCCGCCGTACGCTTTCCCTCATCGTAACAGCTTCGAACACCTGTCAATACCTTAATCTGTCAAATAATTCACCAAGAAAGGGAAAAGAAAAGAAAAGGAAAAAAGGGGCAGCCCAATGCATAAATTTTTTCCACAAATTTTCAGTTGTGTTAGATCCTTAGCATGAGGACAACCATAGGCTCATGTTTGTCGTACATGTTACACCAAACTCCATTGGAGTTTACCTCGACGTTAAGCAAATCTGATTCTCAAAGCCGGAAAAAGAAATTTGTACTTTGTCCTTATAACTAGTCCAACCATCCCCAAATCATATAATTTCTCCTCCTTCATCCCATTTAAAGCTACAGCTATAAAGTCATTCTTCTACAGCTTGCTAAATCTATTTTCCCGGCTATTCTATTTATGGCTATTAAAGTAATTCAAATGCACTTATCAAAGCAACACCGGGGGAATGGCATATGGGAAAAAGGAACGAAAAGAAACAAGAATGGAACCCGAGATTCCGCCATAAATTGTTGACCATACGCAACGTACTACCTCAAGAACCCAGATCTACCTAACATCACCATTCGGCCGATACAAATTAATGCCTAAGAGTGCAAAATCTCCTCAAGTTTTTCGAAATCAAAGTTAGCATGCATTTGACAGAGAGAGGAAGCTAGAAAGCATAAAGTAGTAGTACCATACCAATTGGGTTAACATTGCCCCAGTAAGTCTCGACTTGAGGATGTTGCAGAGGGTCACCGTACACTTCGCTCGTGCTCGTCAGCAAGAATCGGGCTCCGACTCTCTTGGCCAAACCCAGCATGTTAAGCGTGCCCACAACATTAGTCTTGTAAGACATCAGAATCACAATTAAGGAACACAAAAACACAATCACATCTGATCAAAACAAAATCATTCTAGTAATGCGACCATTGTGATGAATTTTAGTAATGAATGCTGAAAAAGGATATAATAGTCTTGACGGGATTGTGCTTGTAATGAACCGGGGAAGCCGGACAAGCCAAGTGATAGATCTGGTCAACCTCCAACAGGAGCGGCTCAACGACGTCGTGCCTAATGAGCTCAAATCTGGGATTCCCAATATGATGTATCACGTTCTCCTTCCTTCCGGTGAAGTAATTATCGACCACTATGACACTATCTCCCCGGGCAAGCAGGCGGTCCACCAAATGACTCCCGACGAACCCCGCCCCGCCGGTCACCACGATCCTCAGCCCTTTCCGCTTCAGCCCTAAGGGGATTTTCCCGGTCCCGAATCCCACGCGGTTCGGGTAGATCATCATCCCGTGACCCGACTCCGCCGGCAAGTACCCCCTGGCAGAGATCAAATCGTTCCTGTGACTGCTGATGAGGCCATAATCAAACGTGTCGCGGGAAGAAGGGAGGAGAGCGAAAACCAAGGTGGCGATAGCAATGCCGACGAATACGAAAATCAAACGCTGCTCTCTCAGAACGTAACGAAACGGACGAATCACACTCAGCCACGGCTTGGGCGGTTTCGGAAAGTATTCGTCCGTAACCGGCTGGGATTCGTGTCCCCTGAAGATCAACTCCGAAGCCATTACGCTTCCACAACAACAGAATCGATGCAACGAAACGATTCAATCCGGCCTCTCTCTTCTCCTCCGGAGTACAGATGCCGCCGGTGTTGATTTTAAGAAAACCAAACTAGCAAAAAACTACGATTTCAATCCGATAAAACAAGAAAAGGGAAAGTGGGTGTGGGACGATTAGAGTGTGTATGTGGGGTGGTGGAGAGCGTGAGGAGTATATAAATATGAAGAAGATCGGGGAGGAATTGTCGCCGGGAAATGATGAACTCTGTCGCTGTCCGGCGTATGGCTTTGGTTAGGACTCGTATGAGTTGTGATGTGAGGTGATTCCTGACATCGGTTTTAAATAGGTCCTATGTTTTTGGTTTGTAAACATTATTGTCCTCGTATTTCTGTCCAATTTAATGTTTAATATTAATATTACCCCTTTAGGAGTTACAATTAAAGTTAAATTACAAAGATTTCCCTGAATTTTTTTCAAATTACTTAGAAAACCCTAAAATTTAGGAAAAATTGTACTTTTGATCCATCTTCTTGACTATCGTTACACTTTTGGTCAATCTTCTATCCCTCGTTGTACTTGTTTGTCCCTCGTATTTTATGTGTTGGCACTTTAAATCCCTATAACCGATAGTAATCAATTTTGAAGGTCATAATGCAATTTTAAAATTTATACAACTACCCCCAAAATTTCGTACAAAACTAGTTACAAGCGATCAAAATGACTAAAGTGTCAACACATAAAAAAAGAAGTATCACAAGTGCAACGTAACATAACATAGAAGATGGACCAAACGTGTAATGTAAGTATAGAAGATTGACCAAAAGTGCGATTTTTCCTAAATGAGGCTTTAATGTTATAAAAAGTTACGAAACTCATGTTTCAAAAATATTCTACAACCAAGCGAACTTTGAATTCGTACCAAATATAGGATATGATTGATAAATTTTTAAACTTTAATATTCACTAGGTAATTTCAGCTAACCTTTGGGATTCTTGTGATTTTCCCTAATGCAAAATGAGTAACTTTGTTTGTATGGTGATAAAGTTTGATTCTTGATTTCTTGTGATTTACCCTAAATAAAGGTTGGTGGGTGGAACTTGTGATGGAAAAATTTATCGTGTGTTTACCGACAAATGAATCAACGTGACAAACGTGTTTCGACCTTACACAATAACAATATATGATTACTCAAATAGCTAACTGATACAGTAAAAATATTATTCTTGTATATAAGGGAACAAAATTTGACCCTTAACTTTGATTATAAATTATTGAATATTATACAAATCTTTTGCCTTATAAAGAGATAAATTTTAATTTATTAAATATTAATTAATTATAAATTATGAATAATTACACTAAAGGCAACAAAATTTTAAAAGCAAACTTTTTAACGTGATAAGTGACTTTTGAAGTGCTTTATTGAATTTGACCGTCTGCGCGTTCATTTTCTTTATTTAAAATATATATATATATATATTTTATTTTATTTTATGGATTTGGCGGGAGAGATTCGTTACTTTTTGGCTTTTCCGGTGAGTTGAAGTAGTGTTTAAACGTGAATTTAGCTTTTCTTCCTCGCTTATTATTCAAGAAGAAAAGTGAATTTCACTACCAAAAAAAGCTTCATACAATAATAAACTTTTATTATTTTTAATGCATTTTTGGTATCCTTAAATTCAAAAATTAAAATTTCAACCACCACTATAATACCATATCAATCCTAGATCTTTTTCTCCTTTTTATAATTGGTAACATTTAATAAACTTCCTCGTGACACGTTTAAATTCAATCTTAATAAATTAGTGTTATTTCACGAAATAAAACAATGTCATTTTAAACGTGATACATGAGAATAAACGTGTCTTGCCAGATATTAATTTGGGAAAAGTTAAAAAAAAAAAATAAGAAAAAGAAAAAGAAAAAGAAAGGGGTGAGTCCCATTTCGATTTGTTAAGAAATGGTTAGAAGGGAAACATCTAACTCGTAATTTGGTATACAAAAGTGAGAAATGTGGTTACTTGATTATAGGCTAAGTCATAACTGAAGAAAAAGTAGGGAAGATTGAAGAGGCCAATCAATAGATTTTGAGTTATAAATTATGAAAGGAAATGAATCTGAACTCAAACTCAAAGGCAATTTGGTTATGCAAATTGCAAGGAATTGACGTCTTTGAGTGATTTGAACGCTTCATGCATTAAAGTCAAACCACACCCTCCCTCGCCCCAAACTCCAATAACAATAATAATAATTTAAACACTAGTAATATATATTAAGATTATAATGAAATCATGTAGTTGTTTTTTTTATTTATTTAATGTATCGTTATATATTCTGATCTATTACATCGAATGTATGAGATAGCTGTAGGAATCGCACCCCGACATCTGGATGGTCCGCTATGCATCACAACCGCTAAACACTAGCTCGTTCTTAAATTATTTGGTTGTTGATAATGGATGTATAATCACTTTTACTATGACTTTGGTAATGCATCGAATGTCATTATAAAGTAATTGAATAATTTCGTGATGAAACTGTGATTTTTTTTTTATAGGGTAAAAACAATAACTCTCAAACTTATTAAACTATCACACTAGTAAACAAGTTCTAAAAATAAAAAAAATCACATTAGTAATCATTTGGCAACTGAGCTGATTTAAGTAATGATTTGGTCACCAAACTATCAAACTATATGTCATTTGTACCATTGCCATTACTTGAGTTGTTCATAAAAGACGAAAAGTCTATTTTGTACAAAACTCGTGAACGTTGGAGGGGCAAAATTGTCTTTGTCCTAAACCAATCCTCCATCGCGTATGATTTGGTGACAAAATAACTCATTTTAATGGTTTGGTGACAAAATATTTATATAAAATAATTGGAGCAGCAAGTGTTTGTTAAT
This sequence comes from Leptodermis oblonga, assembly GCA_016801395.1. Lineage (NCBI taxonomy): Eukaryota > Viridiplantae > Streptophyta > Magnoliopsida > Gentianales > Rubiaceae > Leptodermis > Leptodermis oblonga. The sequence continues at coordinate 975,006 of CM028760.1, read as the reverse complement.
GGCATATATAGTTTAATGGTTAGGAGATTTTTCTTTTTCTCCTTTCGTATAATATATATATATATATATCTACTCTATATATAATAGAAAATAATATAGGTTTTACCTCAATCTGTCACTTGGATGTCACATAAGTCTAGCATTTAATGTAATATACCTTATCACTATGTAATTATTATTTATATTATCATCTAATAATATTATTGGGCATTCACCGTGCAAACGCACAGTGTTCACACCTAGTATATATACATTGATAGGAGTGTGTGTTATAAAAATGAAGTTCAATTGATAGTTTGGTTGAATACGAATCTCGTGGTGAACTTTGCGTACGTACAACAATCGACGACAACGTCATTACTATATTTTATCCTAGTCTAATTAACAGTCCAACAACAATCTTTATGCATGCTTCATATTGTTGTGGAATTTGACCACCCGAGAGAAAATATATAATACATCTTATCATAAACCCTAATAAATGAAATTATCATGTGTTTATGCATGTTTTGTATTTTCTCTGTGAGGAGGTAGGAGATGTGGGGAGAATAAGAACGAAGTTAGGAAAACTGATAGAGATAGGAATCAATTTTCGACATCGATCTGGATAAAGTCCCTTTATACATTACAACTATTGAGACGTTGATTCGTCCATGAGAAAACAAGTAGGAGTGGGCATGGCTGGGTCTAATTCAAAAATCGAACCGAATTCGAATAAACCAATTCGAATTCAGTATTCGAATTAGGTTTGGTTTGAAACCGAATTTGAATTATAAATTTGGTTTTAGAATTGGGTATCCCAACCCGAAAATTGAATTGGAATATAACATGATTTATATTTTTTTAATTTTATACTATTAAGTTTTATACTTCTAATTTTACTATTTTAATTTTTAGGGGTTTTTAGTTTTTTTGCCCTAGTTCAGTAGTTTGAAACTTTCAATCGCGATTCTCAAATTCCAAATAGAAGAGACGGTGATAGCGGGGGGCCAGAATGCTAGTGCGATTTTTAATTTTAATCCAAATTGAAGCTGAATTTTTTTGTGTGAATTCGGTTTCCACGGTTCAAACCTAATTCGATTTGGTTTATTTAGTTTTTAAACGAATTAGATTTGGATATCGAATTAGCCGAAAAAAATTAAAATTCGATAAAACCGCGGAAACCACAAACCGAACCGTTGCCTACCCCTAAAAACAAGTAGGAGCAAGGCATACACGAGTAAATGCGTCCTACTATCATGCCATGCAACAAAGGAAAAATGACATTTTTAGTCCATTTTCTTTGGGGGCAATGGCAATTTTCGTCCATTTCGTTTGACTTGGCAGAAATAGTCCCTTATGTTTGTATAGTGTGGCTTTTTTAGTCCATTTTACAGGTAAAAACCAGTCATCCGGTTTTTAGGGCTTGTTTGAAATAAAAAAATAAAATTAGGGCTTTATCGCAATTTTCTTAATCTCCAATGGCCCAAGTAATAATTTTTTCACTCCTCCCAAATTGAAAGCCATAAGAAACGATTCAATGAGAAATCCAGAAGAAGGAAAGCTCCAACTTTTCCTCCAATGGCTTCAAGTATCTAAATGAAACCCATTAGTCATCAACTGAATTCAATTTCATAAGAAAAGCTTACGGTTTTGAACTCAAGTTTTCTGATTTCTCCAAGTTTTCTTTTTTTTGTTTTTGTTTATGCTTTACATTGCACTTTGCAGACTACTCCTCTGTCCAAAGTGGAACTCAGATCCACTTCTCGCCCCTCTTCCTTCTCCGTTAATGGCCAGCACCACCCCATCAGACTTCCCATAATTTCGTCTCTGCCCAAACTAGCCCTAAGCGATGAGAAAGATGCTGCGGTGGCCGGAAATACGCAGGAATCGTGGATAAAGTGGGTTTAGGATTCTGTATAGAGCTTCATAGAGCTTCATAGATTGTGCTGTAGGATTCTGTATTTTCCCAAATTTCAAGTGCTGGCCAAGTTTTTTATGGATACTTCGCAGGATTATTTGAATGATTTTCTGGAAATTGTGTGGGTTCTTCTCTTCATAATCTTTCTGTCATAGCTAACAAGAGACAACAAAACATGAGTGCTATGGAATACATTATCACTGATATCTCCAGTGTGCTACTTTGTCCTTTCCTATATTTTGTCAATTGAGGATTTCAGTAGAAATTATGTGGCAGGAAATTGGCAAGCTACAACCATTGCTTATACTCCAACAAAAATGCAGGAGAAGATTGTTGCTAACTGTTTGGAAGGTCTTGGGGCATTCAAAAATTTGGATTTTGGAAGATTTGTGAAGGTTTAAATTGTAAAATTATTTTACTGATTTTAGAAACCTGTCAGGGAATGAAATAGAATTTTTGGTGATGATGGTGAGAAACAAAAATAATAAATGAATGAGGTGAGAAAAAAATTAAAATAAAAGAGAGAAAATTTGCAAAAGAAGAAGGATTCTCACGAGGAAGACAATGACCAGAGGTTGCTTTTTTATGGGTTTTCATTAGTGACAATTATATTGTCACTAACTCTCCCGTTTCTTATGGCTTTTAATTTGGGAGGATTGAAAAATTTATTGCTTGGGCAATTGGAGATTAAGGAAATTGTGATAAAGCCCTAATTTTATTTTTTTATTCCAAACAAGTCCTAAAAACCGGATGACTGGATTTTACCTGTAAAATGGACTAAAAAAGCCACACCATACAAACATAAGGGACTATTTCTGCCAAGTCAAACAAAATGGACGAAAATTGCCACTGCCCCCAAAGAAAAGGGACTGAAAATGCCATTTTTCCATGCAACAAACTAATGTTAAAGACTGGAAGTGGGTGGATGGACGCACCAACTCAAAATTGCACGTATTTTTATACTTTAAATAAATAAAATAGTAACATAAACATACCATGATCATCATCGTATTGCAGTTGCACATGCACATTACTTCTCTTTTTTCCCCTATATATATCTTCCAATATCCCTATTCCAATTCACATCCTATGATTTCAATACCAAAAATTGTCTTCAATCAAACGTTTATTGTAAATTAGCGATGGTATTATTCATCATTTCCATAAAAAGAATCACGTTTTTTTATTCCACAGATTGAAAATAGTAAAAACATGATTTTCTAAAATGAAATTGAAAAGAGATATACAATGAGCAATTCATTTGTAAGGGCCAGTTCTTTTTGAACGTTTTGAAAACGGTTTTGAAAATAAATTTTAGAAAATAGTTTTATAATGTAAAAAGTAGATGTTGAATAGTAAAAAGTTATATTGAAAATGATGAAATATGATTAAAATATATTAAATTTACTGTTGAAACCAAAACCATTTTTAAAATGAAACAAAAAGAACAGGCCCTAAATGTACTTATTTGTCCAGCCTGATCAGTACACAACTCACTACACTATTAAATAACTCTATTATTTTCATTCGAACAGTTTAATAGTACGATTATTATTGAAACGAAGAGAGAGAGAGAGAGAGTTTTGTTTAGACTTTTGATACAGACAGTACGTGGTAATAAATAGAATGACAATGATACAGGAGGAACTACGGAGGGAGTCGACCGGGGGAGGATTAACGTGGGAAAAGATGACCGGCGAGGTGGGAACGAAGTGGACTGAAACTCAAAACTCAAATGTGAACAAAAATTAAAAAAAAAAGGAAAAGGAAATATAAAAAAGGTTTTCGGTTGAATTCTGAACAGTGAGTGAACAACAACAACAACAACAACACACACCTGGCTGACACTGACATAGCGCCCTAGTTTGGAAGTCATCGCCTGCCTCCTTGTCCATTGGAAATTAAGCAACCTTTCAGATCAGATCTCTGCCTTACAGGTGGCCTGCATTCAAATGAAACAACCACGTCGCCCCTCCGCCGTTGGAGTGATCTCCACCGTCGCCGCCTTGACCTTCTTCCGCCTCCGATTTATTAATTAGTACTGGCCGCGGCTCAAATGCACTCCAACCAAATGGCATCATCTCACACCGCTGCTTCTCCAATTATATAAATATATATATAGTTTATTATAATAACAACATACAAAGGTTCTGTTCTTTTTATTTCGTTTTGAAAACGGTTTTGGTTTCAACAGTAAATTTAATATATTTTAATTATATTTCATCATTTTTAATATAATTTTTTATTATTCAGCACCTACTTTTTATATTTTCAATACAATTTTTACATTATAAAACTATTTTTCAAAACTTGTTTTCAAAATCGTTTTCAAAACGCCAAAAAAGAACATGCCCAAAATGAATTATTTATTTTGTAGAGAAAAAAAATATAAATAAAAAAAAGAAGGAGAAAAAAACAAATCTTTGTCGAGTGGTATTAAATGTTTAACATTGAACGCGAGTGAGTCCAATATGAGGACCACAGGCCCATTCATTCCGTACTTACTGAGGCCCAACATGTCACACTGTAGTGTACCCCAATCTCCCACCTCCGTACCTATAATTAATTTTTTTAAATTTTTGTAGAGATTCTTACAATTTTATTCCTTTACACAACACGCATTTCTACAATTAATTATGATTCTACAAAGCATTAGGTATGTCAACCAAATTGTTATACGCAGTAACCGTTTTACTATTCGCATTAATATTTTCATGTGAAAATACAAAAATGCTCCTGACCTAAAATAAAAAATAAAAATAATAAAATCGGGTACTGTTCAACGTGCGCGAACAATACCCGCTTAGAAAAAAACTGAAGAAATACCACCGGTGTCTCCGTAACCGTTTTACTAAACGCAGTAACATTCCCCTGTAAAAAGTTGGAATTACTCGAGTATGATCCATATTACACTATAAGTAAACACTATATTTATTTTTTTACTTTAAATTAGTTTGCATAAATTCTCTATATACCCCTTCATTATAATTTTGGGAAAAAAAACCCATTCGGGGTGGATTTTTTTCCCGGATCTGCAATTATCCGGACGTTTTTTTTCTGTTTCTGCAACATTTCGGCCGGGGAGACTATCTCCCCAGACGGAATTCCGGCGAAAATACCGCCGGCGGTCGGCAGTATTTCTTCAATTTTTTTTTAACCTGGTACTGTTCACGCACGGGTGAACAGTACCCGGTTTCTTCTTTTTGGATAGGGGCATTTTTGTCTTTTCACAGGAGAATGTTACTGCGAATAGTAAAATGATTACTGCGTCTAGTATGCCTCAATTTAAATATTACTAACAGACAAAATGTGACGTTGATTCAAGTTCAATCACATTTCATTTGAGGGCAAAAGTACATTTTTGTCACTAATATTAATTTTACCATTAATGTTTTTTTAGGATTAAAAATACCATTGACATTTTTAAAAAGGTCCTTGCCCCTGTCCCAAAATTTGGGGCAATTTTCTAATAAAACAACAATAAATGACAATTTTGCAATTCAAAAAAAATCCAATTTCCACTGTTCATCTTCTCCATCCGATCTGTACTTCCTTCTTCCCAGACAAATGAAAATGATGGCTGCTGAAAAATGAAAATCCACTAGAGCTTCGTATTGATATATGTTCTCTTTTCCTGCTATGGTTTTTGGACAATAGTTGCTTATGTATCACTTGCAGGTATCTACATTAAGTTTGTTCACCGTCAGTAGTTCATAAAAACTTCAAATCAGCTAATATTTTACTTGACATGGAACTCAATCCTCATCTCTCTGACTGCGGATTAGCAAGCCTTATCCATGAAGCGAATCAGGTAGGCTTAATTTTCCATAAGACCATCTTGCTTTTACTTTGTTTTTCTGAATGTCGTTTCTTAAGTTACGCTGTATGGGACAACCCAAAATTTAGCTGTATAGCATCACCTGATCCGAGTTAATGGGGTGCATCATGTTTTGCAGGCATTAAACCACAATGCTGGATCTGGGTACAGTGCGCCTGAGACAGCGACGCCGTGAGGCGCAGAAAAGGGGCGTATGGAATCAACAAGTTCTCCGAGCCGGTCGCTCGAAGCTTCTGGCTGTTTGTCTGGACAGAGGAAGTATGGTTGGAGAAGATGACAGTGGAAATTGGATTTTTTTTAATTGTAAAAGCGCCCATTTACTGTTGTTTTATTATAAAATTGTCCCAAATTTTGGGGCATGAGTGAACTTGGACCCTTTAAAAAACGTCAGTGGCAAAAATGCACCTTTACCTTTTGATTTGATGATTATTGTGATGTCGAGAATGCCCCTAGCTCATTTAAAAAAAAAAAAAAAAAAACTTGTAACCCAATATTGTATGTATTGACTATAAAGTAAGTAATTGATGATAATAGTAGCCAAAAAAACTATTTTCATACTTGATTGAAGAGTCTTTATTTTTTATTTAAGAAAAGCATAGTGAATTACTGATACAGAGATGGATCATCACTTCGGGGGAGCTGCATTGGCGATTCTGTCCACGAGAGCGAGTGCATTACTTGTGATACAAGTAACGTTCACAACTCTCTCTTCCAGCGCCTCAATCCCTTTCGCCTTCCGCCGGTCCGGGCCAGGTTCGCCGTTTATTCCATCCAAACAGGTGTCTTCGTCTGTAAGCGCCGCACTGAGCCACGTTAGAATGTCCTCGCCGGGAAAAGGAAAACCTTGGTCTCCCTCGGTGAAGTTCCTGAGCGCATAGAGCGACTTGTGAAGAACGTCGAGCGCATCCTGGAATAACTCGACGCAGTCAGACAGGGCATTGGAGTAGCCGGCTTTTCTCAGCCTGACGGCGTAACGGGCTGTGGACTTCGCTTCTTGGATGGTGACGGAAACCCCGGCCCTCGCCCATTTAACCGGATCGCTCTTCGCCGTCTTGGAAAAAGACGAGAGAGACCGAACGCAGATGTCCCTGTAGCGCGTGACGCTGCAGGCATCCTCGACGCAGCTTAAGGAGGATCCACACCGCCATGCTCCGATGATGATGATGAGCATGAATAATATTGGCTGAAACATCGATCAATTTGAAGTGTAATTCAAATAGTGCAGCACGAAGAACTTGCATTAAAACGAAGCAGCCATGAACACTAGAGGAGGCAGTTGGTAAAGAAGCAAGAATGTGATGAGTGCAGTAATAATAAAGGCTGAGATCGATCACAAGAGGAGACCCAAGATTTTCCCTTTTTTTTTTCTTCCCCTTTCTATGTACATTCATGTGACCATATTAATATGCCTTTGAAAAGCATCTGAAAACAAATTGGAGCAAAAAATAATGATCTATTCAGAGAAAAATAACTCAAATTTGATACTGACATCAAATGAAACATCATTAAGGAACAAGAAAGAAGCAATTTTTATTAAATATGACTCACAAACTCACTAGTTTGAATAATAACAAATGTACATCTTACTGTACAGTTATTGTCACAAACAACCACCACAACATCATTTCACATCTCATACTCATATAGAATGCTCAATCAGTGGTGTACTAGTATTCATCAAGGTTAGGGTTATAAAACTGGCACTACTCAAACAATCAAGAAAATATTGTGAACCGAAAGAGAGGGAGAGCTGTTAGACCTGGAGCTCAAACAACTCCTTGAATGTTGAAAAAACCAGCTGTTCCATTAGAGAAAATTTCACGCTAGAATCGATTTTATATATATCGAGCATCTGACAGGCTGATGATGTTGAACCATCACATGCACCGTGGCCAGCTACCTCAAAGCATCAATCATTCTCAAATCGTGTTTCTTGCGACGACATCTATGATGAGTCTTCTGAAGCGTGTTCTCTCCTACTCTCTCCAATCTGGAAACAGTATCGGCTGCAAGATACAAGTTACACATGATGTTAAGAATGACTTAGGAACCCCACAAAATTTTCATAAACAAGTCTAATGGCCACCAAACCAAAGCATATAAAAGATGATGAATTAGCAGGAGATCACTGCCAATCATCTGCACATACTAACACCCAACAATAAGTGATTACTGAGTAATTAATAACTTGCTTATGAGCCAATAGAATTTCAACAAAAACTGATTGCAGTGTTCATAGTGAAGTAGGCACATTTATACTATAGTGAAAAGAACATAAGGGGGATATCTAAGAGCCAGCGAATGAAAACACTCAAGCTTTGTGAATGAATAATATCAACTAATACTGCCTCTTCATCTGGAGCTACTTTTCTTCCGCATGGAAGTGATCTGGTATTGACAAGTGCTAGAAACAGCAAAATTGTTTGAACAAATTCTGTAACATTGGTCTTCAGCCAAAGGACTAAAAATAAATCATGAACATGACTGCAGAAACAACTTGCAACACTGTCTGCAGAGTTATGTAGTATGACAGGGCATTCCCAAACTGTATGCCATCTTGATCTGTCAAGCTGGTCTGCATGTTGATTTCATTTGATAAACGAATATCGTAAACTGTTATGCACCACATACAAAGTACTCAAATTCTCATCCAGCACAATCTCTTCGAGAACTACCAATTCACTACACATATCTGATTGCTTCAGGTACTCTCCTTTCCTGTGATGTACTTAGTACTACGAGATTCATACCATTTTCAAATTTCCAAATCCACCAAATCAATTCAAGTAATACATAATATTAAAATCTAAATGAAGTCATAAAGACTTACGGCATCAGTTGATAGATGCACAAAACTTAGAACTTGAATCTTAATTAAACTGCAAAAAGCTAGACATGTCTTCCAACGTGTGAACGGCGCTAGATTAAGATTACGGAAAAGGATCTTGATCTTTTGATGTCAGTCAATATTTACCAACAACTAAGCCAATAACTAGCACTGCAAAGACACTGTGAGTTTGATGCTACGGGTATCATTACATATTGAAGATTATATGTTCCACATTATGGCAATTTCACAAGCTGACAGAACCTTGTGCGATTCCTGAGAAAAAAACCCAGGCCATTACTAGATAAAGCTATTTAATGTCCATAAAATCAAGTCGATGCCATAAATGAAACCCGTTAGATCGTTATTCTTAAATTAATTCAGCAATGATCCTGAAGCAACATCACAAAATATAACTTGACAATAACATAATCCAACGATTTACAAGGATATCCCAATTCCAGAGCAAACGAAATCCTCAAAAGCAGTTCAAATTACCTCCAAATTGCTCCCCCCAGAAGGGAATTCGTGGATCGTCCTCTTCCTCATCGAACTCATCGCCGTACCCAAACTCCGCATCGCCCCTATAACCAGGTTCACTACCATAACCGGATTCGTTCCCCTGGCCCTGGTTGTCAAAATTCCCATTATGCCCAAACGCAGAACTCAGATTCTCTCTCTCGCCAGTCCCGCTATCCCTTTCCTTCCTCGTATTCCGAGTCGCCTCACTGACGTCCGACGACCAATTGGGGTCCCCATTCACAAAAAGCTCCCCACTGGAGTCGGTGCCAGCCGCCACCGGAAAATCAGAGCACGTGGCATAAGCCGCAGAAGCCCCAACGGAGCAGCAACGACGGCGGTGAGTCCCGCTCCGATCACTGCTCCGCCCGGAAACCGACCTAGAACCACGTCGGCGACGCTTCCTGGCGAACCAGCGGATTCCCTCGCGCTTTTGAGCCGATGACAAGGGGCGATCATCATCGAACAAGCTCAGCCTAGACATGTCGAGTGCTTCGACGGCAAACGAGGCCGAGGAGGTACGTCTGTCGGCGCGGCAGGGGCGCTTACTGTGGAAGGCATTAGTAGTAGAGTAGGGTTTAGAGGAATCAGAATCGAGGGTTTTAGGAACGGTGGGGGGAGGAAGCTGGAAGGGCCTCCAGCCTTGTAGCTGCAAGGTGCAGGATTCTATGGTGTGCCGGGATTCCAGAGCTCGATGCGCCATTGCATCCTTCTTCTTTGGATTGAATTCAATTTGGATCAGTATAAATAATGAGAAGTTTTTAGGGTTTCCGTTTCTCTGTTGGAAGAGGAAGGAGAAGAAGAGTATACTGTAGAAGAGCAGACTTGCAAAGGATTGTATCCTTGATGAGTTAATTCTCTATATACACTGACTCTGACTCGGTGACTCCCAGAAAGAGAAGCATTGTGTGAAACGTGGGTCGACAGAAATATAGTCGGTTGCCCATTTATATTTATGGGCGGGCAGTAATGCCATGGGCCTCATGGAACGGGAGAAGAGTTTGTTTCTAGCCCATTTATGTTTATGGGCCGGTAGTTTGCCATGGGCCTCGTGTAAGTAAATTTGCCCAATTATGACTCGTTTGTTGCCTTCTTTTTCTTTCTTTTTTTTTTTTTTTTTTTTCTTTTCAAAACACTGTTTGTTATCGCACCTTGTTCTAAATAAGAAAGAAGGGTTAACGAAGTTAAAGAATCTCACACCAAATCTTGCCAGTTTGCATTCTAAATAGCCAAGACCAGCAGAGATAAAAATAAAACCCGACTTCTAGGTGACCCGTTATGTGTCATAACTATTAGCAATGTTTCCTTATTTAACTTGTTTAGCCGTGTTGAGTCATGACTAATGGACCCTCCTACTACTCTAGGTTGTTGGGTCAAATATCACTACATTATTGATAATGCATTGTTATGGTTAAACAAGAACTACACTCTTAGAATTTGTAGCACCTAAATGAACTATTGTACTATCTCAATAAGAAAATGACAAACTTAGAAAGCCTCGAGGCTAAACAAATGTTAGGATGTATACAGGGATTTTAAAATCGGTAAAATCTCCCCATGAAAAAGTAAAAATGTGCTCAAATACAGTTCCTGTATATTTTTAAAAGTTTAAAAATTCAGGAGAAACCCAATTTTAAAGCCACTGACCAGTTATAAAAATCCAGGAAAAGTGTACTATTAACAATCTCACTCCTTGACAAGTTCTAGCAGGAAGTATGCCCTATAGAAAGCCAATTTACACAATGGAGTCTAATCCATGCCATGCAAATGCCGGTAAAGTTCAGTTCTGTAATCGCCGAACTGAATGTTTGAAGGAGCATGCAGGTTGAAAACATAGGAGATGGGCTTACACGCTACCATAGACTTCTTTGTGGTCACTTTATCATCCAGTAGGTTCCCAAAGCTTAGTTCATCAAAGGGAAATGAATCCTTCAGAAAGAAGAATGCTTCCCTACTGAACTTCTCCACCTGAAACAACATTCCCAGACCCAGTATTAAGATACGAACATCCAATAAGAAGAATTGAATTAAAACAATTGTCGGGAAAGAAGAGGATATGAGTTCGGGTAGGGATCATCATATCACATAAGCTGTGTTCTCCAAAACATTAAAGAGACAACTTATACTTGCATCCAACATTACCTGCAACTGAGAAAACCTAATATTGTTCATTACAATGATCAATTGCACGCCAAAGAGGGCATCTCCCAACATCCGGAGAGACAAATACTCGAAAAAGGTCTTCATGAGGACTCTCTGTCCTTCCAAAGGTACAGAATCAAAATGAGGAAACCACAGTATGCATTTAAGTTTGTTCCAGGGGACTAAGTTCTCTCCTGATTTGTGCATGATTGTCTCATAAGGGTGAGAAAGACCCCACAGAATTTTGGCACCTTTTAAAAGAGGATCTACTGCAACTTCATGTCGTGAAGGAGTTGTGGTAACTATATGGGATGGGTCTAAGAAACGAGCAAGATTCACAGAAAAATGAAAATCAGCATCATCCAAGAGTAGGACATATCTATTAGGAGATTCAGGAAATAATCGCAAAAGTGATTCTGAACCAGCATGATCATCTTCTTGAAGGCATAAACTTTCCTCAGTAACAGGTGACGATGGACCCGAATCATGAGAAAACTTGCAAATTTCTCCATTTCGGCATCCCTGCATACATAACAAATAGAAAGGATGCAGGCTTATTCAACAACATAGAAGAAAAAGGCAATAATCTGAAGAAAACAGAATTGGGCATTATTACAAATACAAATGATCTACATGTTAATGAAACTTATGTAAACGACTTGTCATTTCGAAAACTCCTTGGAGCAAAAACTCTCATCCTCCGTATTAATCAGATGCCGTAGATATTTTAGAGACCAACTTACTTCTTGAATTACCATTCTATTTTTAGAGACCACACTTAATAATTCAAGATACAAGGTCAACATGCGATCGTTTACTTTTCTCAGTGAAATTTGAAAGCCACTGCTTCAAGATCGCCATTTTCAGCTGTTTAGATCAGTTAAAAAAGCCAATTGCATGGCAACAAATGGGGAGATCACTTGATATTGATTTATCAGAATTACAAGTATTCCATCGCCTTTTGTGCCCCAACAATAAGCACATACCGGTACTAATGGAACACCTGAAAATATTTTATGTATTGAGATATAATGGAGATCCAAGACATAAGCTTCAGAAAAATGTTCCTGCCAATAACAGCTTACGTGTCCCCAAACATAGTAAGTCGTGCAACAATAAGGTGCAGACCCAATCGTTAATTTCCCACTAATTGCAAGAGGGATAATCCAATGTAATTTCAAGCAAATCCAAAACCTGTCACTTTGCTTGGAGTTAATGAAGAAGAATGCTAAAGATTAAGCTATGGAAAAAGATTCACCAAACATGCATGCTCACTGCTCAGTTAAGGAATGAAGCTATTTCAACAACTGATTACCTGGAGAGAGTAGAAGAATTTGCAAAGTGGTCTTTTTGCTTCAAATGAATGAGAATACAAGCATTCGCTGCCCCACTTACATCGTCCTTCAAGGAAATATCTACATAGAGGGGCCCCAGTGACACCAACATCGTAACCAACAGTAGATGTAACATTGTCTCCAGATGCAAACTCTGTGAGCTTAAGTCTCATCTATCTCATATGAAAGCAAAAAACAGTTAATTTAATACTAAAAGCAATCGCTGCAACTACAAGCGAAATATTTACCTCCTTGATAACAGTGGCCAACTTTTCAGCAACCTCTGACGTTCGAAAGTCATCAAAAGAAACAAAGGGTACAGCAGCACACTTCCTTACTGCAGCATCATTTGCATTTAATGCATCGTCATCCCCACTTTGGTCATCGTTGAGGAAACAGGTATGCTGATATTCACGAGGTTCATAATACAATGGTAGGCTATTCGATTTTAATAAAGTTTTGGGTCGAAATCGGTGAAGTGAATCCAGGATTTCATCATCTGCAAGGAAATATTTCATTTGTTTTAAGTGTATAGTATTCCACAATGTAAGCCGTTACATCTTAAGACAAGTTTCTGACAATAACAACCATACATATCTCAGCAACTTGATGAAGAGCTGACTGAACAAGATAGTGAAATGAGCACCACTCTTCCTCAATCTTAGGCAGCTGATCCACTCCATCTGATGTAAGAAGTTGTTTCAACTTTTCAAGACGATATTTGTCCTACAAAAGGAATACAACAAGCCATAGCAAAATGCTTATTTATAATCTCATACGCAGAACATAAAAAGTCAATAGAAGGATAACAGAGAATGCAACAGCCAATGCAGGCTATACCTTGAACACAAATTGCCAAAACTGGAATGCGCACAAATTTCCCATATAAAGGACCTCTCTTTTGCCAGTTAGATTAGTATTTCTGCTATCGCCGGCATAATAGTTACTAGCATACTCCACATGCTGAAAATAAAATTTATGAGTCAATAAAACTTGTTTGAACAGCAAGCTCATATTCCAATTCCAAAACTCAAAGAGTACCAAATATTCTTGTCCAAAGGGGTGAAAAATGGGGAGAGGCTGCATATCCATCAGTATGCCTACAAGGATGCCTTCGCGTAGTAAACCTAGGTCCCCAAATTTGAGTACAAGGACAGAAGCATCAAATGACAGAGTGAAGCTAGAGAGCAAGCGTCCATAAAATGTCGGCTCATAGCGGCCCCTAGCTGATCTTTCCAATGCATGGATGTATACAAGCAAATCAAGTGCATCTTCAACAACTTGATGGTGTGGAGGATCCAGAGCTTTCTGCAACAAGACTAATTGAAAAGCCACCTGTTTAAGTTTGTTCCTTTCATCCTTCATGCCTATATAACTAAAGCAACAAAGGGAGGCATCTAAGGGATGCAACAAATTCCTTTAAAATTGGCAGTCAGGCATCAAAGAGAACTATTTTCCTTGGTTGCAGAAGTTAGATAGGATCAGAAACCAAATATAGAAGCCTACTTTCTAGCTCAGCATTTTATTCCAACAAAAACATTACCATACAAGCTTGCAGCAAAACATCTATGCTTAAAAGTCCAGAAAACATGACTCCTGATTTGTAGAGGTTTCCGAAACACAACACATCACTGACAACAAAAAATGGTAAAGCTGATTGACAGAACAGTTTGAAACTATAGTTCATAAGAAACCACCACTGAAGCAAGATGCTAAATAGCAGCATAAAGGCAACTCAGTGTAATATAAAAGGTAAGTTCACACTTGGTCTTAGCAGAAAATCAACAAGAATCAGTTCCATCCTTTTTGTCAACACGCGTTGCTTTTAGCCATAAAAGGTGAGATATAAAGTTGCGGGAAAAGCTGGCTATCATATTACTCAGTGACAGTCAAACTAAAAGCTTGAGCTCATATGATGTCAACTCACATCTTTTCAATTTCATGTCCTATAAGTTTAAACCTTTTTCATCACCGATCAAAATCAAAATTTAGTATGCAGTAGAAGACTACCTTTCGGGTCATTTATAGCTTTAGATTCAGAACAGCAGAGGAGGAGTATTTGCTGCCTCAATGATAACCTTAGTATTGCTGGAGGATCATGCTCTTGTAGTTGATTGAAGAAGGATCCTGTAACCAATCGGTACACATGTCCATCACAAGTCCGACCTGTCCTCCCCCTTCGCTGGTCAGCCTATTGTGTAATTTTAAAAAGTCATCAATGAAACCTAAGAGGATGTTAAACTTAAATGGTATTGATATCCACAAAATACCTGAGACTTGGAAACCCAAACAAGTTCCGCAGATTCTACTTTACGATTATTATCCCAGAAAACTTGTAAAGAACGACATGAATCGATGACATAGCCTACTTGAGGAATTGTCACTGATGATTCAGCAATATTTGTGGCCAGTATTATCTGCATAGTTGCAGGAGAAAAAGGTGATACACTATGAGGTAGCCTTGATGTGGCTGCAGTATATTGTGATTCCAGCAACAACAACAAAAAAATCTCCGAAAGCATCTTAAACCAAATCTCATTGACACAAACACGTAAGGAAGCATCATCAAACCTAGCTTCCCTGGCTCCTAGTCATTTAATGTAGACACTGTATGATTTGGTACATTCAGTGTATAGATACTAGATAAGGAGAAAGGATTTTAGGGTTTAGGATTATATATATATATATATATATATATAAAATAATGAAAACAAGAGATTTAACACAATTTAAGTGTGTAAAAGATGAAAATGGAAATATTTTAGTTGAAGACGAAGTAATAAAAGAGCAATGGAGGAATACTTGTATAACCTATTTAATGAAATTACAGAAGGAAATACTTCTATATATTTTTGTAAAATTCAACCTTTGAAGGAAGGAAAAGCATTGAAAAAAATGACATATAGAAAGGCAGTTCGTCCCAATATATTCTAATTAAGGCATGAAAGTGCTTTGGAAAAGTTTGAATTACATGGCTTATAAATTTATTGTACGTAATTATGAAAACTAAGAACAAGCCTAATCAGTGGAGAAAAAGTGTATTAGTACTTTTATATTAAACTAATGAGTTCTACTATGAAACGATGGGAAAGGCAAATAGAAACAAGATTGAGATAAGAGGCTAAAATACAAGATAACAAATTTGATTTTGTGCCAAGAAGGTCTACAATGGAAACTATACATTTGATAAGAAAACTATGTGAACATTAGAATGAAAGAAAACAAGGCTTACATAAAGAAGTATCAACTCATATTAAAAAGTGAAGGCTACCTAGAAAGAATTGGGAGGAACTATAATAAAAGACATCTATCATTTAAATATATATGAAAATCATATGTCTCACCTGAACATGACAGCCAAAAATGATCCAAGCAGCCAACCCCACAGTGGCATGAAAGTTTAGTTTGTAGCCGTTGAAGTGTGTGAAAAAAGACAAAAATCAAGGAAATGATGACAAATTACCTTCCGGTGGGACTTGCAAATTTTCATGGCTTTCAAAGCTTGTACAGTGTCAACACTGCGATGCAGAATGTGAACCTTGAATGTTCCGCTGAATTGCTTCAAGAGAGACCATTGTTGTTCCAGCGTATAGTAGGTTGGGAGGAAAACCAGAATGCTCTTTTCAATATCTGGTTCATTCTTATGTATGTACAGAACCAAATCATGTATAAGCCTGTGCACTTCAGGTTTAACACCAGCACCACTCAACGATGGGCCTCTGCCAGAACAATATCTCAAGGATAAGTTCTCTGGTTCCATCACCATGTCAAGAAGTTCAGTCACCTATTGAAAAATAGTAATAATAATAATAAATTCAACATCCATAGAACAAAAGGGAACTTTTTCAGCGCAAAATCAGTAACAAATTTGAATGACCTGATTTTGTTAACATACCGGACAAAAATTTATCTACCAACAATGATTAAAGGAAACTTATCTCATGAAGCAACACTGATTTGAAAAAGAAGAACATTAAACAAAGAATTGACATTTAATTTAAGAAACCTAATAACAGATTTTCAGAATTCAAATAACGGTATGCTCAACAACAAATTATATAAGGCACCTGTTCAAGATACAGAACTTTCCGCTGAAATATGTTCTGTTGGCTAACACTAGGAGGAATTCCCAACACTTCTACTCTTTCATCCCTTCCAAGATCCCGAAAGTAATCACGGTATTTGTTTATATCAGCAGTAGCGGACATCAAAACAAGCCTAGGAAAACAAAGGATTAATAAAACCATAAACAGAATTGCATTAAATGTACTCAACATCTTGAGTTCTAGCAAGAGGAGAGAGAAAGGAGGAGGAGGAGGACAAGAAACAACAAAAAGCATTGAACAATTACTTAGGGTTTTAATATTTACCTTAAGCTAGAATTTTTAAACAAAAATTGCTTGATACAAAGGAGAACAAGATCAGACTCCACAGATCTTTCATGCACTTCATCCAATATAATAACTTTGTACTTCAAAGCTTTCATTCCCTTCTCACGCATTTCATCCAACAAAACTCCAGCGGTTTTGAAGACAATCTTCGAACTGTTAAAGAATTGGAGTGTGATTAGTCACTGATTAAACAAAAAACCAAAATGAACCATCTTGGACCTGATACAAAAAGTAAGAAAACCAAAATAAATTATTGAACCAACATTAAAAGACAAATAAAAGATGACAATGCATATATGTAACTCTTTCTCACTTCAAGGAAATATAGAACGGCTTTGACTGAATTAAGTTGGGGTAAGTGCTTGTGCTTATGCATGCATCTGTGTGCATGTTAGCGTGGGAGAGAGATGAGGAATTTATTCCAGCAGCATTAAATCCAACCATTAAAACTTGACCCTGTTTGAAGTCGACCATGTAATCCTGAATAGGACCAGCAAAAATTAACAATATTTTCACCAGAAAATTCGCTACTTTATTCTCACTTTGACAGAATAATAACTTAAAATTTTTCAAAGGTTGTAAGCATTAGTTTTGCTATTAATGCAAGTGCATTAACAATAAGCAAAGGTGGTAGGTTCTTGCATAACTGCAATTTCCTGATATATAGAGACATGTTTACCTACAAATTCAAATTCTTAAGAACATGGTTCCATTGAGAATTAGGGTCAAATTCTATTGAATGATTCACCAGTACTTATCCCTGTCATGCTCAGTATCTTAGCATTATGCCAATGATTACTAGATGACATCTACCCTGCTATACTTTTCTTTGTCCAACCTGAGGCCTGAATTTCAAGGCACTCATTGGAACAAATTGAGTGTGCTCCTTCCCAACCAATACCTACGAGATAAACATATGGATGGAGAAAAGTGGTCTCTCTAACTGGAGTGTTGTATACAATGTTCCATATGCTCGTAATTGTGAATTGGGAAAGTTCTATTTTGGTAATTAAAAATTTTGATATAAGACTCCTTATAAACAAGGAAGGTAACACTTACTCCCATATGATTAAAATTATCTATTCTTTGACTCAATCCTCTTTTTATATGTTCAAAGAATACCGAAGAAAAAGGCATGCAAGTTGGCAAGAGGCTCCATGGAGATGCAGGAGTAGCCAGCCAAAAGGTTAATGGAGTACAAGATTAACAGCTAACAAGGAACAACCTAAAGCTAAAACAAAGGCAAAAATGAGGAACTATGTAATGTGGACCCTCAGCAACTCTGCAATGTAAAATCAATACTTAGTGGTAGTGATTAAAACGACCTTGTTGAGAAAACCCTTGAGTGGCCTATGTGGTATCCAATCTCTCCCCCAACTTCACCGTTTCGAGCCTTTGCAACCATGGTGGCAACTGTAACAACCGCAAATCTCCTTGGTTGTGTACATAGTATGGGCTCCATGTTTTCTTCCAGTAAGAACTGAGGGATTTGTGAGCTCTTCCCTTGTTTACAGAAGAAAAATATGTTAGTGCATCACAAATACTGAAGAAATTATTCAAAATGAATAATTATCATACTCTATTAGTGACTTCTGTCACAGCAACATTTCTTGACAAATTTAACTTACTTGAGAAGCGCAGCAAATAAAAACAACTAACATGATTGAATAAATTGATCTAGGGCATACTCATATCAACACACGGTCTATATTTGTTTCACATCCCTTGATTAGATACTTCTGTTCTATATTAACATACACAACAAGAAAGTATCAGTGAATAGAGATACATCGGCTAAACGTAACTTCGCCGACATATTAAATCATTTAACGAAAACATCGCCATTTGTAAATGATAAAAGTCATAGATCATCTCTTGAAGCACTTAATGGGGAAGGAACTACGACACAGGCAAGGCAAAAACAAATAATTACATCTCCCAATTGTTCTGAAAGTCGCGCATTTCACCAATTAACTTTCCTCGAAAAGTTGCTTAGTTTAAACCACCGAAAGACAAACAGATCTCCGGAATTTAAGAAACACGTTGTGTTAACACTAAAAAGGTAAAAACATATGCAGCGATCAAAAAAGCAACAATCAGAGTCGAATGCAGAGGTGGTACCGCAACCAGGTTCGCCGACGATGAGAGTGACGCGATTTTGCTGAATCTTATCAACAATTTTGTCTCTCATTGCCGAGACTGGAAGAGCAACAAAATTCTCCGACGAGGACGACGGGAATGGAGATGAATACGAAGAGTAACACGATGAAGTCGGAGACGACGCCATTTTTGCTCCTTACTCTTTTGCTTCGAACTCGAATTTCCCAAACCCTCGCTCCGGATTTTGGGATTTCAACTTTGGATTGGGATTATGGCAATTTATATAGATGCTACTGCTGTAGTTGAGAAGTGAAAGTTCCGCGCTTCCACTTGCTCTTTATTTTGCCTTTCCTCCCGCCACTACAATTTCGCCGCGACAAGAAAAGACCTTTTTTTCTTTTTTGAAGACCAAAAGAAAAGACTTTGACTACTTGGAAATTCATGTTGACTCGAGTCGCGGAGTTGCACTCTTGCGGAACAATCGTTCTAATTTCAATTTATTTTCAAAAATGTTATTTAAAGGACAAGTGTTACTAAACGTAAGATACTTTCAAAAATTTTAATTGTGAAATTACTGAATTAACCTTTGAATTTTTTCTTCTTCTTCCTTCTTCGTCATCTGCGTCTTCTTCATTCTCATTCTTCTTCTTCTTCTTCTTCGTTATTCTGCAATCTGCTTTCTTCTTCTTCTTCTTTCAATTGGAGAATGACAAAAAAAAAAAAAAAAAAAATTGATTGCAAAACTTGGGTTCTGCAAACGGAAATTGCATAACCAAATAAATAAATAAACGAACATTCGCTGTCATGTGGCGAAGGTCGCCACCCATGGTTGCCGGCGAGGAGTTTCTCCACGCCGACAACCATGGCCTTAAAAAAAAAAAAAAAAAAAATTAAAGCATTAACTTTTATAGTTAGATTAAAGGGCATTAATGTATTTTTCATATTTAAAAATTAAAAAGTGTCATATATTTTGTAAAAAGTGTCATATACTTTTGTCTTTTTTACATTTTAAATGCAATTTTAGGTTGAGTTAGTGGTACAAATTTTTAAAAACATTTTTTTTATATAAAAAAAATCAACAATTTACACATAATTTGGCTAGTCTTTAAATATCTATTCCTCTGGCGCTTAAGTCAGTAAGAGCAAGAGTTCATAATATCAATATAATTAGAGAATAACCATGTACCTTTTTTTGTTGTCCTTTATTTTGAGTTGTCCCTACATATTTATAGAATATACTTGCTCGTTCTTTTTATTTGATTGCCTTTGAAACCGGCGTCGGGCTTTAATGCAGGTGTAATTGTCATTGGGTTTAATGCTCTTGTAACGGACATCGGATTTAATGCCATTGTTACCTCCCTCCAGCCATTAAAACAGTAACGGTTATTCAACAATTAAATCAGTAATGCCTTGTCATTACCTCCTTTATTAAATGATATCGTCATTACTACTAACACCCTACCAATACCGACGAATTACGGGCACCAGTATAAATTGTAGCATCGTGTCAATTATGGCCCTTATATTCTTTCTGGGCCGAGCCCAATTAGTTGTTCACCTTTAGACACACCACATACTATTAAGAGTTGATGGTTTCTATATGTACTAGGAGTGTTGTTCCGAAATTTGTTTCTCAATCGCTATTGGACAGTTTATAATTTTCTTTAATGTAAGCATTCGGTTTTGGTTTTAGAAAGAAAAAGAAAAAAGTTGATGATTGTTATACTTAATTTTGTTTTTGTTTGCGTTATATAATTTGGAAATGAAAATGATAAATGATAGAGTGGACACTTTGAAGGCAGCTGAAAACTTCCGGAGGAAATATGGGATCTGGAGCAGCCTATTTAGAAGATGCCACGAAAATAGTGATTTTTTTTTGGAGACCTCTTGTAGCCAGACCAATTTAAGATGCGAATGTACTGTTCTCCGACGACGTAGAAAATCGTAGGCTGATTTGAGGGGAAAAAATTTCCTGAGGGCCTAGGCGTCCAAATGGTCCGATCTTGGAGATAAAAAAGGGAGATAAGAAAAGAATTCAAAGACTCGTTCACCCAGGGCGGCAATACTGCTGCCACCTCCGCCGGGAGGACAATCGCCGGGTTAACTACAACGACATCTTTAATTGCCAAGTCCGGAGTTGGGAGTATCTCCAAGTATACGAGAGAATCAAAAGCACCATTCATGTCCAATCTGTTATCCAGGAAGAATATGTCTCGTTCTCTACCAAGAGTTTGCTGTTATTATAAGGGGCATACTATTTGTAATAACCATTTTACTATTTGCAGTAATATTTTTTTGTAAAAAGTCTATTTTACCTTTAAGTATTAAAAAAAAAAAAAATTTTCCCATAAAATCTCACACTATTTCTCCCTAGAAATACCGCCCAGCAGGTATTTTCGCAAAACCTCACCCCGTTCATAGGCCAAAAAATCATCTTTATCCGAAAAAATGTGTAGTTTATTTACATACCGTGTAATATGGATCGTACTCGTGACTATAAAATCAAATGTTGTGCGGTATTTTTTTTTTTTTAGTTAAAAGGTAAAATAGACTTTTCATATGAAAATGTTACTGTAAATAGTAAAATGGTTACTGCAAATAACAATTCCGTATAAAACAAGGCGACCACCTCCGACATCCATTTCCCATGTATTGACTTATTAAGAGCTCCAGATTTCGCAACAAACATACCCCAGCAACCCCGTTGATTCGCCACTTTTCACAGCAACTTACAACCAAAAGGCTGATTAAGTTCTCTCATGCTACGGAAGCCAAGGCCATTTTCATATAGGGGTATGCAATTTCCTCTCAACTATGTCACACTCGGCGGTTTTCTCCCCATAAAAATCTGGCAAATAACACATGTAATTGACATCCCATATCCTTTGGAACCTGGGTAAATTATAGGATGTGCGTTGGAATGGTGCAGAGTGCATGTTGAAGCAAAACCGGTTTCCCTCATGTCTACAAAAACCTCACATTTCGGGCATGTTCTTTTTGTTTCGTTTTGAAAACGGTTTTGGTTTCAACAGTAAATTTAATATATTTTAATCATATTTCATCATTTTCAATACAACTTTTTATTATTCAGCATATACTTTTTACGCTATAAAACTATTTTTCAAAACTTGTTTTCAAAATTATTTTCAAAACGCCCAAAAAGAACAGGCCCAGCTCTCAAAGCGACTGCGAATTTTGCCTAGCAGGGTTTAAAAATGCAAGACTTTGGTCATCCCTTAAAAAATATTACAGTCTGGATAAGTAAATGAAAATTACTCGTGCGCCACTCCCGTGAGTTAAGTGACTAAATTATTACTCCCTCCGTCCCATTCAAAGAGTCCAGACTCTTTGAGTATTAATTTTACCGCTTTTTTCCTCTATATTTTTTCCCATTTAAACAAATTTATTTTTTACTTTTGTTATGTTAGAAAGATTTTATAAGCGTAAAGTTGTTCAAAATGGAACAGAAAGTATACTTTCAAAACAAATAGGGATGAGTTCCCCCCCAAAAAAAAAGAAAAAAAAGGGATAAACTGATTTATAAAAAAAGAAAAAAGAACTACTTAAGAAATACGATAAGTTAAATGTTATTATTAAGTTCTCGTGCAATCACGACCATTGATAATTTGAAATCCACTCGGCGGCGGCGCAACATAACAGCGTACACGCTACAGCACTATATGTTTACCTCGGTAGTGTTACCTTCATTTGGCTGATTCCTACTTTTGCCCATCTACTTCTCTCGGTATCCCAGCAAGCAAACCCTAACAGTCGAAGTCGATTTTCTGGTCGTCCTCGGCTCCATCGCCAATCATTTTGCCGGTAATTATACTTCGATTCAAAGATCGTGCGGGTTTTCACCGGTTTTATTATCGGAACACGGACCTATTTAATTGTTACTTGCTAATGCGTACCTCAGCCCGAAATCGATATGATAGCCGTGGTTATAGTTATACTTCCGACCAATGTTTTTATCAAGTTCCGGTTGCAGTTTTAATTATTTAATTTCATTGATTGGTTTGAATGTTTGATGATTTTCTTTCTTCTTTTTCTTGGGTTGCCCCCGAATCAATTAGTTCTTTACACGTATT
This sequence comes from Leptodermis oblonga, assembly GCA_016801395.1. Lineage (NCBI taxonomy): Eukaryota > Viridiplantae > Streptophyta > Magnoliopsida > Gentianales > Rubiaceae > Leptodermis > Leptodermis oblonga. Next base: position 951,864 of record CM028760.1, on the reverse strand, counting down.
CGAAATCGTATTGACGTTCTTTGTAACTATTTTTCAGTTTGCATTGTTTTGTTTTGGAGATAATGAGTCGCTCAAGTAGAACTCTCTACGTTGGTAATCTTCCTGGTGATATTCGCGAACGTGAAGTGGAAGATTTGTTTTATAAGGTACTTTGTTCCCCCCTTGTTGCCCTAATTTTCGCCTTTGTTATGCTGTTTGGGGGTTTCGTCGCGGGGTTAGTTGCTGAGGAAGATAAGGTCCATCCGGATACAGGGACGTTTGACTTAAGGAGGACAAAATGTTAACGCGCTAGAATTTCACTCCTTCGGTATTGAAATTCGGTTTTCGTCATTGGCGGGTTGCTGATAATTTGGAACTTGAATCCCATTATTTAGGGCTGCCCTTCTAATCTCATTTTCTGAATTATATATTAACTGCAGTATGGGCCAATAGCACATATTGATTTGAAAATCCCACCAAGGCCTCCAGGTTATGCGTTTGTAGAGGTGAGTTTCATGCTGCTTAGTATTCAATTGTGTTGAAATTTAACTATTATTTGATTTATTATATATTTTACCACAGTTTGAGGAGGCCCGGGATGCTGAAGATGCCATTCGTGGCCGTGATGGTTATGATTTTGATGGGAATCGTCTGCGGGTATTTTTTTGTTTTGTTTTTCCAGATATGAAGTTAATTTCGCATCATATGATCCTGTATTATTGGTGCCTACAATTATCCTGTTTCAGGTGGAACTGGCGCATGGTGGGCGTGGTCACTCATCCTCAACTGATCGCCACAGTAGCCATAGTAGTGGCAGAGGGCCTCGAGGTGGAGTTTCCAGACGATCTGATTATCGGGGTATGCAATGAATTGATAATTTTATGTTGATTTCAGAACCATTTGGTGTCATGGAATGTTGTCTCACTTGTCCTTGATTTATCAGTGCAAGTCAGCGGATTACCTCCTTCTGCTTCATGGCAAGACCTTAAGGTGTGCTCTACTGTCTTGACTAATTTAATTTTCTGTAAAAGGAACTCATAATCGGTCTCTTATGAAGAGTTTATATCGTGTTTCCCCTTCAGACTACAGTTACTTCCATTTGTCTCTTGCATTAAACTTTTGATATGGATGGTAATAATTATGAACTTGAACCCTGTTGACAGTCATTTACCAACTTTTTATCTGATTTTTGCTGTCAGTTGCTTATATTCTAAATAGTTAAGGAGTTGCTATTGGCCTTTAAATGCATAAGGTTCTAGCCTTGTTAGAGCCATTTCTAATGTTATTTAGACGTGAATTTTATCAAAATCAATTTACCATGCTCAATCAAAATTTACACTCAGTATACCAAAAGTTTTAAAGCATTTAAATCTACAAAATAATATCATAAATGTTGTACATTGTTATTTACTGTAAAGAACACCTAAACCGTGTCTATAAAAGTCAATAGATTTTTCTTAGTGAAGAATTTGAACCAGTCTGACAACATGTAAATGAGCAATGAAACTGCTAATCACCATTCCATCAAAATTGTGTATGGATCTCAAGGTATTGCTTAAATAAATTAAAGGAAGTATTTCAACGCGGCTTCTATCATGGAAAGGATAACAGTTATATCTTGCACCTACATGAACTCCAAAAAACTTTTTGTTGTATTTTCCTCATTATGTGCAGTTTAGTGGAGTTAATGAACTACAAAACATCACGTGAGTTGGAACCACAATTTATAAACTAACCATGTATGCCTCCTAAATTTTTCTGCTTTATCTTCTGGTAATATACGTGAATCTGTTTTTATGGCTAGTTTGTAACTTGTGGGCCCTGGGGCTAGTTAAATTAGTTTCCAGATAAATGGGAGATTTTCCATGCTATGTCCTTTTTGCAAAAGCCATATGTAAAACCAAAATAAAGCCAGAAGATGAAGAATTTTTTTCCAGGAAAAACTGAAGAAGAGCAGCAGTTGTTTGGAGGGAAAATTTTTTGTCCTATGTACATTTTATGGGATGTGCTCTTATGTGTCTTTTTATTTCACGTAGGATCACATGCGTCGAGCTGGCGATGTTTGTTTCTCCCAAGTTTTCCGGGAGGGAAGTGGTAAGTCAACAAGGATTTTCATTTCTGAATTTTGTTTCATCCGTGGCGTTGGTATAAGATCTATTGGAGCTTTTTCGTTAATAACATGCAATAAAGATACCTGGGCGAGCTAGTGAGGGCTCCTTTGGGTGATTTTGGGTTGGGGTAGGGGATATTTTCAGTGACATTTTGCAATTCATGCTGATATGGGATTATTGAGTCTGTGTATTTCTTTGTTTGGTCTTGCAGGCACTGTTGGGATTGTGGATTATACAAATTATGATGACATGAAATATTCTGTGAGTTCTCTCTTATTTATTTGAATTTATTAACTTGAATCACTGAATCGGCATTTGACTGCATTTGGTTCATGATTGAATACTGCTGTATTTTTCTAATCCATATTCTAATGGATACAGGTAAAGAAGCTCGATGAGTCTGAGTTTCGTAATTCCTATTCTCGGGCAACAATTCGTGTATGGGTCAAGCGTTTGTGCCTCTTGTTTTAGATTTTACTATTATGAAGGCATTTGCAATGAAATCTAAGTTAATTATTAATTTAATCCTCTTGCAGGTGAAGGAATATAATTCTAGCCGATCAAGGAGTCGCAGCCGCAGTCGGTCTAAATCAAGAGGGAAGAGTGGTAGCCGCAGCCCAAGTAGAAGTCGGAGTAGGAGCAGAAGGTTGTTCAATCCCATAGATGGATTTCCCTTTGGATTTTTGTGAGGTCATACTGTTTCCTAAAATATTCAGCTTGTTACTTTTTTTTGCAGCAAGTCTCCTAAAGCTAAATCTACCAGGCGTTCAAGATCTCGCTCTAGGTCTGCGTCTTCAAGGTCTCGCTCTGGGTCAAGAGCAAAATCTTTATCAAGGTAGAGAGGATTTTGTTGGTTATTAGTATATTTCCTTATTCCGCATGATTCTCACTGTTTTGCTGGGCAATGAATGTGGACTTGGTTGGCATCCCATAAAATCTAAATATCCTCTGATAATACTTGCTCCGGCCATTGTATCGTTCTCTCGTTTATTTTACAGCTTCAATATTTATTGGTTTCTTTCAAAGATGTTCACTGGTTTGTAAAGAGATTTTTCTTCCCTATATTATTCTCATCCGTTAGTGGTTATGCCTTGTTTGACACATGCACATTCATAGCTGAGTTGGAGTTGGATGATTTATGTGCATGATTCTGCAAAATTTGCTGGTTTAAAACTTGTGCTTTTTCTCAACCCAGCCTTCTAAAGGACTGGCTAACTTCATGCACTTATTTTGTTTTTGGTTTCCCTCAAAGTAGTTATTCTGGCATCAAATTTCTGCATGGGCTGAAAATTTTATTTTTCTTTTTGTGGACGCAACAGTACTCAATTGGTTCAAACTATGCTTGGACTTTTTCTTCTGTTTCAATCTGCAACCTCTGGTTATTGAGCTGTGGCATTTACATCTTTACACCACTGTCATATCTGATTCGAGGCCTAAGGCGCAGGAGCTCAATCCTCACATTTTTTCTGGCCTGCTGTTCCTGGCAAACTTTGAACAGTTTGCTGCTATATATTCTCGTCATTCCTTTTAACCTTTGTTCTGTTCCTTCTCCCATGCTTATGTTTCCTAGGGAGTTATTTTTTGAGAACAGACCTATTTGTAATGGTATCTTCATTTTGTTAGTTTTATTTTTCAAACATGGCATCACCTTCTCTGTTTTTCTAGATATGGATTTATGCAGCGATCTGGGGATTTGCATATTTTGACCCTCTTGGAATATGGTTCAATTGCCTACAACTCTTTTGGTTGTGGAGGTATGATGGTCTTTTAGATGGCAGCTTTGGAATCCTTGATGGTATCTCTATTCTAATGCATACCATAAATGTCCATGGGTGCTAGATATGGGAACAAGAAGATCATGGATTATTCATGGTGAAGCTGGACTTTGAACTAATTGCCCTATGAATTTTGGGAACGCCATCTGTTTGTGGTAGAAACGTTTTTAACTTTCGCCAACACCGCCAAGCTAATAAAGCATACTATCAGAAACCTATAGTATGACTGGTTATTGATACTTTAAGGAGCTTCATTGGCTTTTTGAAGGTTTTTGTCCTTAAGTGGGTAATCATTTTGGTTGAAATATGTTGCTTTTTATTTTGTTTGGCTAAATTGTTTGTGAATTTCTTCTTATCCTTTTTGATTGTGGTAACTCTGACGTGGAAGTGGCATTCAAGGCTCTTGGATCACTTGTTAAGAGGAACATGTGGAAATTAAATTGGGTTATTTCTGGAACTTTTGCAGATCTCCATCAAGATCCAGATCCCCGGCGCCATCTGTAAGTAAAATTTCAAGCTGTTAATATTTTCTACTTGATCCCTTTTGTATTGGCGTCTATATGCGCAGAGAGTAGGTTACGCCCATTATCGTTTTCTGGTTTATTTTAGCGCCCGAAACGCGTGAGCAAGAGCCCAAGAAAGCAGAGTGCAAGTAAGAGCAGGAGCAGGAGTAGGAGCAGGAGCCGGAGTCAAAGCAAAAGTCCATCGAGGTTGTGATTTTTGTTTATTTCCATAAGACTTTGAGTTGTTCCAAGAATTTAAGGCTTCCTTTTGTTTTCTGTGTCTGATACATAAAGTTTTGACAGGTGAGAACCAGTTGTGGCTGATGTGCAGATATTCTATATTTGCAAATAAAGCGCCTTGTGCTGGATTCGAAGTGGTGGAAGTGTCCGTGGGGTTCATCATCATCTGTTGTGCTTAGCAGAGTTGGATTATGAATTTGGAAACGTTAATGTTTGGTGATTTGTTATATGGAGAAGTTTAGTAATTTAGCATTAAAAGCCCCTATCTGAATGTAATCTCTAGTTCTTTTGAATGGCGGCCTTGCTGAAGAAGATTTATCATTCTGCAGAAATTGAAGATTCATGTAGTGATATTTTGTTATTGTCTTGAACTGAAGATATTTTAGGGTTTGTTGTCTAACAGGTTTGTGTTGGTTATATTGATGGGGTTTGAATATGTTTATGTTAGGCCTGTTGACTGCCTTCATCTTTTGTGAAAAAAATTGCCATTAATAAGGTGGACCAATTTTGGTTGCCTATTCCTCTTAAAAGTGGATGTGGAGTTGATGATGAAAATCAATTTGTAGTTGATGAGAATCTTGATTGTTACTGTACTGAGGGAACAAGCACGGTAGTGGATTTGGCAAAAACATAACATTGGCCACTGCACTGAAGTGAATCATTATTAAAGAGAGGGTTCTGAGTGTTGTGTGGCTCACAATTAAAGTGGCCATTCCCATATCGGATATTTGTGGGAATTTCAAAGCCACAAGTCAAAAAGTATATGTGTCCGTTCCTCTGTAAGTTCCCTTGTTGGGGAAGAGAGAAAGGGGTTTGTTGATGATGATTGTGATGGTAGGGTAGGAGGATAGCTTTTCCCACTTCCAGCTGCTGGACCACTTGGACCACTTTCATTAATTGCTAAAATTGTTAGTAAATATCAGGTGGAAGGTAAATTGACTGTCTTTCTGTTGTTTCTAAATAAGTGTCTTTTTTTTTTTTTTTAAATTTTTAATAAATAAGTGATTATTTACATAATCTACGGCAAAAAATCTATAAAAACTTCTAATTTTATTTAATTAATGTTGTTTAGTGGTAATAATTACAACATTTTTCTATTATAAAAACTTCTAATTTTATTTAATTAATGTTGTTTAGTGGTAATAATTACAACAATTTTCTAATTGCACAGGTCCTTTATTTAGGAACCGAAAAAGGAATATAACACTTGATATAATGACGGTAATCTTGAACCGAAAAAGGAATATAACACGTGGTATAAATAGCGGTAATCTTAATCATCTCAACATTTATTTAGAGACGGATGAGGGAATAGGACACATGATATAAACAAACGGTGGTGATACGATCAAGTGAGTAATTACGCCAAACTATTGGGGGTGCATTTATAATTATCTGATGATGATACTGCAGCATTTGGAAATGAAAGTTACGGAGGGGGAACGATTCTGAATCTGGTCTGTACCTCTTCATATAAGGTCTGCCATTGCCATTCAAATCAAATTCCCCATTTCTTTCTCCTCTCAATATATTTATCATCTCCTCTCTTTCTGTCTTCACTCACCTGGGCTAAAAAACTTCCTCAATCACCTTAACTTCCATTTCAATTATCTGTATATATATATCTGTGTGTTGTTGTGATTGTGTTTGAATTTACTGGAATTAATCGTTTATCTTATCTTTATCCCTTTTTTCTGGGCTCTGAATCGCCGGCCGGAAAAGGGGAAAAAAAAAAAAATGTTGGAAAGTGTGTTTTCCAAGCTCTCGGATGATGTTGTTCTCAACATATTCTTCAAGCTGGAGGACGATCCTCGCCACTGGGCTCGCCTCGCCTGCGTCTCCACTAAATTCTCTTCTCTGATCTGGGATGTTTGTTGTAAATCCAAGTGTTCTCAGACCATACCTTCCGTCGTTCACGATCTCCTCTGCGGCGGGGAGGCTCCTCCTGGCGGCTGGGCTTCTCTCTACAAGCTTGCTGTTTCTTGCCCCGGTATTCACCAAGCTGGGGTTCTCTTGGAGAATTCGGATTTCGGTCTCCTGCGTGAGCTCGGGCCTGAAGAGAATTTCCAACGCAACCAGACTGCGCCCTTGGTCCCCTGTTCGTCGATCAACAGGGATGGTGATGCGGAGGTAAATGCTTCTGGAACTGACTCTGGTTGGTCTTTGTTTGATGATTTGTTCTATGACACTGTTTATGATGCTTCTGAAACGGCCGCGGAAGACCTGCGGCCCAGAGTGGCGGAGGAAGAGGAGCCCCAGAGAGATATGGGGTTGGTTAGACCCCCGGCTGCGCGTGAGTTTCCGGTTTGTAAGAGGAGGAAGATTTGTAGATCTCTCAAGTCTCATGCGGCTAAAATAATCTGGAAATTGAGCCGGGAGCAAGGGAACAAATTACTCGCCAGTCGGTTCAAAGGGGATTGCTTGTACATTTGCGATTGGCCCGGTTGTGTTCACATGGAGGAGAAGCGGAATTACATGCTTTTTAGAGGGATTTTCAAGAATTTCAAGCAGTCGAGCGTCTGGAGGACGATCAATGATGGGCACAGGCGGAAGATTGAGCTTAATTGTGCCTTTTGCTCATGTAAGGGCACCTGGGATTTGCATTCTGCCTTCTGTCTGCGGAGGTGCTTTGGTTACCACGATGACGGCGAGCCAGTTGTTCGAGCTTATGTCTGTGAGAACGGCCATGTTTCAGGGGCCTGGACTGATTGGCCTCTTTACACCTGAACTTGTGTTCTCTTCCACCTTTGATTACTGTGGTGGTATAGTTGCTCATTGCTTATTGAAAATGTATTCTGGAAGTTGATGCTTTCAATTGTTGTCATTATATTATGCAATAGATAGAGGTTTAATTTCATTTCAATGGCCTGGTATGAAGCTGAAGTTATTTGTTCTTGTGCCATCTGCTTTTGAAGCACTGATTCTTGTTTGAAGAAACCTGTAAAATTGGTGGTGTCATTCGGAAATCTGTGGCTAATTCTTTCATTTTGGAATGTAAGTGACAAACAGCGATTTCGAGCCTATTGTTAGCCTAACAGCGAGCTGATATACTCTGAACAGAATGAAGGTAATTTGCTTTGCCTCTCATGGTGGTGAACTTGCATATTTTGGGTTGTAAATAGTTTGGAGAAACTCTGTCTGTAAGTTAAATCTTGTGCTATTATGTTTGGCCGCACATGAAGAAATTGAGTGGAAGAGAACGAATGCAAGTTAGACGGGGCTCTTCTGCTGGAAATCTAGATTGTTTGGCAAGCTCTTGCACCATCCATATCCCATGATACATGGATGGATGTTTCATGTTTGCCTTAAAGATTTGCATTTGCCTGCAGTCCTTGTGAAATGCTTTATTTGCTTCTTCAACTTTCAGGAGAGATGATGGTTTGGATTCTGTGTTTGAGGATGGTTAAAATAAGGCATTCAAATGTAAATAGCTGCGGAGGAGGGTTCCCTTTCTCCCCAGGCATTTTGTGAAAAGCACAAGAGGGCACAGAAATAGTAAATTCTTATTTTAGAAATGTACAAGATTGTAACTTTCTAGCACAAAATGTATGGATTTGGCTGTTGAAGAATGATTTGAAAACCACACAATCTGGCTTGTTATCTGGGAGAGGAAATTGCCTCTTGCAGTCAATTGTTTCAACTCTAATCCATGCAGTATCGAGTTAATGTCAATCACATTTCAGTTATTCACTCGCATTTTATTGTAAAACGGAAGTCCAGTTAGTATACATATAGGTATATTTGTCTATAACAATTTGATATTTTAACAGTTGTCAACGAAATTTGCTTCAAGTTCTGGAATTCCCACGTAAGGCCAAGCGAGAAGGCTCCGTGTCGTGCTCTCTTTCCACATGCGGGACGGGCCCACAAACAAAAGCACTTCTACTGTCGTTCGTGATATTATTAGCTCCCAGTACAAACCACACAAAACAAGCATTTTTCTTTCTTTTTTTTCTCTCCTTACCTTAGAAAAAAAAAAATGCTGCGTTCAACGTGCTTCTGTAGTCTTGCTCTGTTTCTCCTGGTCACATTTTCACCATTGGAAGTCTTGGCAACTGATAGCTATAGCCGAGCTGATTTCCCTGCGAACTTCGTTTTCGGCGCGGGCTCTTCTGCCTATCAGGTTCCATTACCATATACTCAATCCTTCCACTTTCAGTTTTTCAGGATAAGTTTGGTTGCATGTGCTAAGCCCTTATGAACAGGGCTTCGTTGGCTCACTCGTTATGGGATAGAATAATCATTTTTAATTTTTTACTGTGATTGAAATCTTTTCTTGCTTTTTACGAGGCCATAATTCTGTATCCTTGGGCTGATAAAGATTTTATCATCAGATTGAAGGGGCTGCGTTTGAAGATGGAAGGACTCCTAGCATTTGGGACACATTTGCTCATGCTGGTCAGTTTTTTTGTTTTGTTTTTTCATGTTTGGGAAAATTTCAGCATAAATCCCATAATTCCTGATGAGTTTGATTAGGAGTACTTATTTCTGATACTTGTCTAGGATGCAGATAGCAATGTGGAGATTGCTATAGGTTTTATTGCTTTGAGAAGCCTGTGATACAGCTGATTTTGGTGTGTTTCATCTTATTTTGATCCACCAGGTAAATATAATGGGGCAACTGGAGATGTAGCTTGTGACACGTACCACAAGTATAAGGTTGCATTCACATTAACTCTTCCCTGTTCCATTAGAAGAATCTACTTTGTAATACTGAAACGCTATGTTTCATCTCTGGATCACAACCGAAAGTGGATTATGAGGCCATTTGGTCTCTATTTTTAATAGCATTTTGGTTGCAGGAAGATGTTCAACTCATGGTGAATACTGGCCTGGAGGCCTACAGATTCTCCATATCTTGGTCCAGACTTATTCCTAGTATGTTTAATCATTAATGTTATTGTTCTGCCAGCGTAGAATCCGGACTCTCATTGCCTCTCATGACCAGTGTTGTGTTCTGTTTACAGATGGAGAAGGACCTGTCAATCCCAAGGCAATACAATATTACAACAGTCTTATAAATGAGATCATTAGCCATGGTTGTTGCCAGATAACCGACATTTTATGTTAAATGTAATTGCTTATAAGAGATATGAATTGAGTTTCTATCTGCAGAACTGCTATGCGTCAATCTATCTCGGTGACCTCAAGTTATAATCATGCAGGAATCCAACCACATGTCACACTTTTTCATGATGATCTGCCACAGGCACTTGAGGACAAATATGGTGGCTTGCTAAATCGAGAATTCGTGTATGTTTATCTAGACTTCTCAATCTTTCTTCTGCTGCCACTTTGATGGTGTACACTCTAGTTAATTAATGCATCTTCCTTTTCATGACTTCAGGAAAGACTTCACAGCTTTTGCTGATGTGTGTTTCAAGGAATTTGGAGACAGGGTTTTCCATTGGACAACCTTTAATGAAGCTAATGTGTTTGTCTTGGGTGGTTATGATCTTGGTTTTCTGCCACCGGGGCGTTGCTCTCTGCCAGGAATATCCGATTGCATTCCGGGTAACTCCTCCACAGAACCATACATCGTTGCTCACAATATCTTGCTTGCTCATTCATCTGCAGTAAAATTATATCGAGAAAAGTACAAGGTATCGGTACTTCTATCCTTTGCAGTTTGATTTTCCAAAGATGGAACTTTTGCACTAATGCCTTCTCCGTCTTCATTTATGTGTGTTTGAATGAAAAGTGAACACTACTAATTGGTATTGTTTTCTCATAGCAGAAAACTCAACATGGTTTTGTGGGATTGAATGTCTTTTCGTATTGGTTTGTTCCTCATACCAATGCCACAAATGATGTCATTGCAACTCAAAGAGCTCTTGATTACTATGTTGGTTGGTGCGTTTACACAATATTCTATGTAAATATCAGTATGCCTTTTTGCCCAAAATGTGCACATTTTAGAGTCTCATTTGCCTGACAGGTTCCTTGATCCTTTGGTTTTTGGAGACTATCCGAACATAATGAAGAAGAATGCAGGAAAAAGACTTCCAGCATTCACCAAATCTGAATCTATGCTGGTTAAGGATTCATTTGATTTCATTGGGGTGAACCACTATGCTACAGTACCGGTGATGGACAATCCTAGTAGCCCAAAATTTGATGTCACAGCTGACATGGAAATCCAACTCTTATGTATGAAACTTCTCAACTTCAAATGTGCCTGATTTTTTTTCATTCTGAATGAGTTTTATTCCATTCAATGCCCCTTGTGAAAAGGAAACAAACAACTGATTATGATTCTTTTGTGTGTTTGTATTGTTGTGTTGCTCATCCAGTTGAGATAAAGCCTGTAGATCTGGTGAGGCTTGATTAATCTTGTCTCATTTGCTCAAATTTGTTGCTTGGTTGTACTGATTGTGCTGTAACTATTTGGTTCAGTTTCGAGTGACGCCGTCGGGTCTTTTCCACACACTGGAGTATTTCAAGCAAGTTTATGGCAATCCACCAATCTATATACATGAAAATGGTACTCTGTCTGTCTCTCTTTCAAACACCAGAGCCACATGCAGCAGTGCTTGTGTGTTTTGCATTTGCTTATGCCTTTTGAGTTCTTGTGTGTGAATAGGTCAGTATATGCCTCGAAATGGAACGCTGGATGACACCCCAAGGGTAGAATACTTGCAAGCCTACATTGGAAGCTTGCTTGATGCTTTGAGGTAGGATTTCAATTCTGAAACCGGATCATCTGTCCCACTTTTAATGTCACCGAAGTATACTTTTGAAGGTATAGTACGCAAATGAGACACTAAAAGTGAGACAGAGGATCCGCTCTTCTCAATTTCACCTTTGAGTTCATTTCATTTCATGAAATATGGTCCAAATTCCAAAAGCTTGTGAGAGTGATGATCTTATTCTGTAAATTTTTGTTTGTTGAAATGGTGGAAGGAATGGATCAAACACAAGAGGATACTTCATGTGGTCATTCTTGGATGGAATTGAGTTACTGGATGGATACAAGTCTAGTTATGGTCTGTACTATGTAGATTTGGATGACAAAGAACTGAAGAGATATGCAAAATTCTCAGCCCATTGGTACTCCAATTTCTTGCATGGAAGAAGAAGTAGTAGCAGCAAAAATGACACCATTGCTATTAAGGACACTTTCATATCTTCTTCTTCTTCAAGAACCCATGCCTCCCATTGAAGTCAATGCTTGGCTTCTTTCAAATGTCGGGAGAAAAAGTAGTACTTTATTCAGGTATGGTTTTCCAATTTTATTGGATTTCCCCGAAAGGACCTTTATTCTCTATTTGTTGAGAATGAATTGCACTAGTTACATTACGTTGCATTTAAATAATCCAGTGTTGATTTACGGCTCTGTTCTTTTATGGCTTGTGTTGGGAAAGTTTTGGTTTTTTTTTTTTTTTTTTAGAAATTTTTTAGTGGGAAGTTTTTTTTTGGGAAATTGTGTAGGTGAGAGGTAAAAAAGTGTAATAATTGTGTTATTTTTTTGAATTTATGTGAGTAGATATTTAGAGAGAATTTTTAAATTTTAATTTTAAATTCTTGAAAAAATATTGGAAGAAAAATAATAATTTTTGAGAAATAGCCACAAGAGAACATAAAATGTTGTTTCCCTTTGAAAAATTTTGGACCTTACGTTTTAGTGGACTTTAGAATTGAAGTGAGAAAATTTGCTGGCAGGTCTTACTGGATGGGCCTGGAAACCTTCCAGTCGACATCAACTTTATAGACTTAAGTGGGCTTGTTTTTTATGTTGGGTTTCAAACAAGTTTTGAAATTTAATTTAAAAAAAATAATTTTATAATATAAAAGTATATTGAAATATAAAAATATGTAGGATGAATAGTAAAAAGTTAAAATATATGGTGAATAGTAAAAAATTGTATTGAAGATATGATTATAAAATTATTTTTTTAAAATTAAGTTTTAAACATTGTTTCAAACCTAAAGAGAAGAACAGGTCCTTTGTGTCTTATTTCTATACTAAATTTAGTGAAATAATAATAAATAAAACTACCAAAAGTGTCCTGAACGGCTGGATTTGTATTTTTGAGTTTCCAAATTCCTATGGTCTGTATGTATTTGTAGTATTACCTACGTCTTGATTTGTACGACAAATAATGCAAAAGATACCTCAACCATCGTGGCCCGAATTCGTATCGTATAATAAATAATGAGTTGTCGAGTGACTTTAAGGGTCTGTTCTTTTTGTTTTTCGTTTTGAAAACGGTTTTGGTTTTAATAGTAAATTTAATATATTTTAATCATATTCCATCATTTTCAATACAACTTTTTACTATTCAGCATTTATTTTTTACATTTTTAATATACTTTTTACATTATAAAATTATTTTCTAAAACTTGTTTTCAAAATCATTTTCAAAACAATCAAAAACAACAGGCCCTAAAGTATTATGGGGTTGGGGTTACGAACTTTCGAGCAGCCTGGCTATGCATGTTCTGTTCGTGACCTAATTGATAACACACACATCTGCTTCACGATGAATCCATCAGTATTGGAGTTCCATTAATACTAGTAGCCATTAATGAAACCATCAAAAGTTGTAAAGTTGGCTTTCCGGATACGATAAATGAGAGTTCAAATTCTATAGGGACGGCTGAAATTGAAATTCTGAATGAAAAATGAGCACAGCAATGACGTTTCCAACCATCAACATCAATTTAAAGACAAAAAGCATCGGGCGATATTTTTCATGTTTATATATTAATCCTATCAAACAGACGGGGAAGACGAGATTTCCAGAGCCGTTTGCTTTCTTCTTTCTTGTTAATTGTCCCGGAGTCATTTGTGAAGAAAATGTAAACAGAAAATTAAGGAAAAAACGACAAAGAAGAATTTCCCATTTTCTGGCATTGTGTGTTGACTGTTGAGTGTGTCTGTGGATTATATAAACATTGTGGCATTGAAAATAGTGAAAAAGTTCACACCATCGGACTCTGCAGGCTCTGAAAAAATCAACCCATGTCGGGAAAGACGAGTTCGATGGATGAAAATCCTGGGATTTTCAGATTTTTGGTGATAATGTCACTGTTGTTTTTGTCGGAGACGATGACCGTCGCGTTCCCCGGCGTCGTCGAAAATTTTACCAGGGCGGACTTCCCGGCTGACTTTATATTTGGAGCTGGAACTTCCGCATATCAAGTATGGTTTTGTCTCTATAAGATTGTTTTGATTTCTTATGTCCGTTACAACTGTTTATGAGTCACGGACGTGAACTCTTCTAATGGAACGTAGAGAATGAAGTGTTTGTTATTAATGATTACAGGTAGAGGGGGCTGCTTTTGAAGATGGAAGGAAGGCTAGCATTTGGGATACTTATGTTCATTCTGGCTCGGGTTTGTTCATTTTTCCTCTGTATTTCTTCTTCATCAATCATCAGTATTTGTACTAGTAATTAATGCCATGGCTCCTTAATCATCAGAATCTACTACAATATTCTTGGGTGGAGCCACTGGAGATGTAGCATGCGATCAATATCATAAATATAAGGTGGGCTTCTCTTTAAAGATTGCATTTCCATGAATCTGTTGTTTTCAAATTTTGCCAAACGAACATGCCCTTACTTACTGCAGATGAAATGTTGCCAAATACCTGAATTTCAGTAGCCCACTGCTTCACTTTTCTTCTTTCTCTTATTAAGTTCAATCACTGTGGGTAATATTAAGAAAATGTAAAACCAATTTCTCTGTTTTCAGGAAGATGTACAACTCATGGTTGACACAAATTTGGAGGCCTACAGATTCTCCATTTCATGGGCAAGACTGATTCCTAGTATGTAACCTCAGTTAGTTTGGCTTTGACTCCTGAAACTTCTTTTGCTCTTCCTTCTCACACTTTGTTATCCTGTTTTCTTGGAGATGGCAATGGCCCTGTCAACCCCAAAGGACTGCAATACTACAACAATCTCATTAATGAACTAATCAAGAATGGTAAACTTCTTTCTTTGCCATCAAAAGCGATAACTATTGAAAGCAAATTTACCATCTTTTTTCTGTGTTTCAGGAATACAACCACATGCCACTTTGTATCACCATGATACTCCTCAAACTCTTGAGGATGAATATGGAGCATGGCTTAGCCGAAAAATGGTGTAAGTGTGCATTCGGGCTTTGTTGGTTTGTACTTGGTTTGTGTTGTTGCAATTGCAAGAAAACTTAACATTTGTTTGTGATTTCAGGAGAGATTTCACCAACTATGCTGATGTATGCTTCAAGGAATTTGGTGACAGGGTTGCACATTGGACTACCTTAAATGAGGCAAATGTATTCGCGATTGGAGGTTATGACAATGGAATCACCCCTCCCGGTCGCTGCTCTGCGCCTTTTGGGATCTTTTGCACGAAGGGGAACTCCACAACCGAGCCATATATTGCTGGTCATAACTTGTTGCTGGCACACTCATCTGTTGTGAATCTTTACAACAGGAAGTACAAGGTATATATCAATAGTACTCATTAGTCTTTCTTTTTTTTCTCATTGGAATTTTGGTTTTCTGAGTTTGAGAGACTGAAATTATGTTGCTAATGCAGGCCAGCCAACATGGTTATGTGGGACTAAACCTCTTTGCCTCTTGGTTCTCTCCATTTAGTAACTCTACAGAGGATTTGATCGCGACTCAGAGAAGTATTGATTTTTATCTTGGCTGGTAAGCTGTGATTGTTCTGGTCTAGTGATGGTACACTCTGTGAAAATTCAGAGTGAAACTGTAGGGTGACTGACGTGGCATCCACTGCAGGTTTCTTCATCCATTGGTGTTTGGAGACTATCCTGAGGTAGTAAAGAAGAATGCCGGGACACGGCTTCCGGTCCTTACAGCACAAGAAGTTAAGCTTGTGAAGGGTGCATTTGATTTTATAGGGCTGAACCACTATTCTACAATATACGTTAAGGATAATCCGAGCAGCTTTAACTTGAAAATCCGCGACATAACTGCTGATATAGGAGCTAGCATTTCCTGTAAGCAAGTTGAAAATCCTGCATTTTTAGTCCATTTATTTTGCATTGCTATTAGTTTTCTGATTGATTTGAGAAAAATAACATATATTCTGCATTTATCTGTTTCTGGTTTCTGCAGGGAGTCCTAAGTTTACACCTACAGATCAGGTTGCCATTCATTGGATTAGATCTTTTGTTATGAATTCCCGCTTCCTGTGTCCCATATGAAGGGTCATGTTTCGATTTGTACCTTATGACTTAGAAACAGTTGTACCGCTGGACTTTTTTAATGGGACGGAAGGAGTATAAAGTATAAATTATAACCCATCGATCGTGTTTCTTGACAGGAAGACGTGGATTCATCTGGGCTTTATGATCTTCTGGAGTATCTCAAGACAGCTTATGGAAATCCACCTACTTTTATTCATGAAAATGGTTCTCCCTCCCTCCCTCCCTCCCTCTTTACCATTTACCATATGATATGATTAACTAACTACGGAGTGACTGTTATTTGCATATGGTTGGCACCACATCAAATCTTTTGTAAGTGGTACAGGTGATTTGGCCTGGCTTGGCACCTCTTTTCTTGCCATTTATGGTTTCTTGTTTAACAGGTAAAACGATGAAGCGCAACGAGACATTAGAGGATGTAGCAAGGGTGGACTATCTGCGGTCATACATAGGATCTCTTCTTGATGCTATAAGGTCAGACACTTACACATAAGCACCATTACATTAGCATTTAGCAGCAGTAACTCTCCATTCTATTGTTCAGTTTTTTCTGACATTTTTTCGATGTTTTAACGTTGTTGGATTGGAAGAAATGGATCAAACACAAAGGGGTACTTCCTGTGGTCATTCTTAGACGGATTTGAGTTGTTGGGTGGCTACGAGACAGGGTTTGGTCTGTACTACGTAGATTTGGACGACAAGGAACTGAAGAGATATCCAAAGGTCTCTGCTCATTGGTATTCCAGTTTCCTCACCGGACGAAGAATTGAACTTCAAAATGTAAACTCTGCTTCTTCTTCTGCATCATCCAAAGCCTCTCAGTAGAGTGAAGTAGATACTTTTTGGCACAAGTTTGGCTTTGGCTATGCAAATATGCATACTTCCTTCTTGAATGAATAATAAAGAAGCTGCAGAAACTAGTATACATGGGCTGAGACTTGTGTATATTTCATTATTAGCAGGTGTTGTATAAATTTACCTAATGATGCAAGAACTACGATTTGACAGCTTATTTTTCATCGTTACACCATAGTTTGCACGATCGTAAGATCAATTCGAGTATAGGTTTGGGATATAGAATCACAAAATCCTATAAATAACTGTGCATATGTCAACTTATTAATAAATTATCAAAAACTAGTCTTATTTGGGTCAATTTTACGAAACAGATAGCAAGACTAACAACTATTCTCTACACAGTTGTAAATAATAAGATTCCAGTTGTAAATCTCATACACAATAATGGCTGTCACTCAAGATCACAGCAGATAAAGGGAGATACATATATACTTTAGTGTTTAACCTTAGGCTTCTTCACGATCATCACTGTGCAGTGGGCATGATGTGCACAATAATCACTCACACTCCCCAAAACAGCCCTGTTTCAACAAGAAGAAATTACAAGCCATGGAAAAACGAAACTTTTTAAAATTCTTTCCTTCCCACTAAAAGAGTTGGGGAGGGGGGGGGGGGGGGTTAACATGAGAAAATGATGATATGTACCTCTTAATGGCACCATAGCCATGGCTGCCAAGAACCAACATAGAAGCATGATATTTATCCACAGCCTCGCACAGAACATTTCTTGGATCTCCTTCCCTAATTTCCAGGGTCACATCATTCACCTGATGAAGAACATCATTCAATAAACTTATAAGATGCCTGCCATAAGTATAAGTATGGCGTAGCCAGAAATTATCAGCTAATGCATGTCTTTTTTTTCATCGTCAGCGACTCGCGATGATGACGATCTAAACCCGAAAAAAGTTTAATACTAGTAGTAACGAAAAAATTGGGGATTCTTTAGACTCTCTGGACCCCTAGCTTCGCCTATGCCTGCCAAATTAGGAACTAATAAAATTACCGATTTAGAAAAGCAAATCTCCTTAGCCTTTTCAACGACTCTGGCAGCAATCTTCTTCAAATCCGAATCCACAATCGGCAACACATCAGCAGCACCTAATTAATAATCATCGTCGCAATCAATTTTTTTAACAGTAAGTACTAAGAATTAATCAAATTCAATCTCCTGAAAACGCAGTACTAAAACACTAACCGGGGCCGGCGAAGCCGATGGCTGAAGTGGGAGAAGGCTTGGCGTTGACGACGACGAGCTTGAAGGGGCAGAGCTGGGCGGCGGGGACGAAGAAATGATCCAAAGTCCACTCGAGAGCGTAGAAGCTGTGCTCGCTGTCGTCAATTCCGACGACCATCACCGATTTTTCGGAAGTTGCCATGGCAATACGATTGCGAACAAATGATTGGTGGGTTGGATTTTACTCCAAATTTAGTAGTACAATTTGTTAAGGTTGTGAATTTCTTCGTGTATGAGCAGTGAACTTTTATAGGACCAGATTGAGACTGGGAGGTTTCTCAGTCACATGTCTCGTCAATAATAAAAACGTGTGTGTCGATGATCTTGTTTTAGAGTACTATTCTGTTGGCCGGTTTAAGTTTCGCCGAAAGAAATAGTTTTTAAACCATGAAAGTGGCAGTGGCAATTGGATGGTTGTTTTTATTGTGTTTTTGTTACCGGTATTGGGTTATTACTTTGTGACCGGGAAATTTCCAGAAGTAAGTTTGGAATAGGCGTTTCTGTTTCGATAACTCTAGGTGCGAGATGATTGTTTATGCTTCATGATGATGATATACATACACTTGTGTATTTTTTTTAAAAAAAATTCGGACGGTCAGTATTTAACTTATTTTGGTAATTGTATTCGTAAGTAATCATTGTATTAGTATTGATTAGTTTGTGAAAAAAAATAATTATTATTGTCATCAAATTGATGATGATTGATTCACAAATAAAATTTTAATAAAAAAAAAATTCGCATTAAAATTTTAATATATTATAATGATAATTTTTATTAATTAAAATTTTTTAAAAGTTATACAAAAATTTTTTGACAAAGAATGATTTTCATTCCAGTCAAAATAGAGGGGAATGAGTGATTAGGAAAGTTGGGAGTGAGAATGGAGTTCAGAAATGAATCCCCCAAACTAAACATTTACTTTTATTCTCATTCTCATTCTCCACTCCCAAATTCCCACCAAGCGCACCCTTAATATAATCCTTGTGAAAATAGGTTGATGAAAAATTTTACTAAACTTTGTATCTCAATCGTTCTAATGACTTCCATCCAAGAAAATAGAAAATAACATTGTAAATTTTTTTTTATGATGTGGCCATATATTAATGCAGAACTATGATACACAATTTATACATAGTAAATTCTACACAAGAGAATATACTGATTAGATTAAAAAAAAAAAAAAGAAAAAAAAAGCCACAAACTAATAAATTCATAGTACAACAAGCAAGTCGCCTGTTTCATATCATGATTATGCAATCAATGATATGAAACAATTTTACAGGGTAGCTTTGATCTGAAAAGGATGAGGGTTCTTGCAACAACATTCCAGTTGTGATTTTCATATCATACATACACATTATTGGCTATCAGATAGCAACGGTGGCAGGCACTGGCAGCAGCAGCTTTCAATCCTTCAATTTAATTAGTGCTTGTGCTTAGGCTTCTTCACGATCATCACTGTGCAATGAGCATGATGTGCACAATAATCACTCACACTCCCCAAAACAGCCCTGTGTAATTGGAATTGGAATTGGAATTGAATCAAATCATCAAGATAGTTCCAAATTGATGATGAATTGGGGAAAACAGGGCAGAACACATATGATATGAATTATGATAAATACCTCTTTATGGCTCCATAGCCATGGCTGCCAAGTACCAAGATGGAGGCCTGGTGTTTTTCCACTGCCTCGCAGAGAACATTCCTCGCATCTCCTTCTATCACTTCAAGGATCGCATCACTCACCTGTTACAGAATCACTAATTCAATTCAACAAATCTATTAGGAGATAAGTACTC
The DNA here is from genome assembly GCA_016801395.1 of Leptodermis oblonga. Classification (NCBI taxonomy): domain Eukaryota; kingdom Viridiplantae; phylum Streptophyta; class Magnoliopsida; order Gentianales; family Rubiaceae; genus Leptodermis; species Leptodermis oblonga. The sequence goes on along the minus strand of CM028760.1, from coordinate 932,191 downwards.
CTGCAATTTTACGCTTCCCTGTTTGACTGCTAAACCTAAAATAATTTAATTGCAAATATACCGATCTAGAATTGCAGATCTCCTTGGCAGTTTCAATTACTCGAGCGGCGGTCTTCTTCAAATCCGATTCCACGTACGGCAACACATCAATACCACCTAATCTCATTCAAGTTTCAACTTCAAGCATCAGAATCGAAATTATTAACTCACCGCATCGCGGGAAATGGAATTACAGAGAAAGTACCAGGGCCGCCGGCGGCGGCGAAGCCGATGACGGAAGAAGGCAGAGGTTTGGCGTAGACGATGATGAGCTTGAAAGGAGCTAGGTGACCGCCGGGGACGAAGAAGTGATCCAGAGTCCACTCCAGAGCGTACTTGCTGTGCTCGCTGTCGTCAATTGCGACCACCATAACAGACTTCTCGGAGGTTCCTGCCATGATCAATGAATTATTAGGAGGCTAAGGCTACTTCAAATGAATTCCTTCTTCTCGGCTTAGGACTATTATCAATTTATACCCACAGGGAGATACTTCTTTATTTACTATTCTATCCTTTCAATATCTGAAGACAATTCAAAACTGTTTTGATCACAAAATTGAAAAACTAAACTACACCGTATTTGGCTCGCGAGAATAAGAATAAAAATCGATAAAGAGAAATGACACGAAAAATTTTGATAATTTAAATTATTATATCCTCTCCAATGCAATTAAAAATTGCTCATTTTCATTTTTGTAAGTCAAACGTACGACTATTAAAGAGTAAATGATAATAATTTTTTTTTTTTAATATTGTATCTTCTTATTCATAAAAAATTATAAATTGAATCAATTAACAAAAATTGAAAATATTTTTAATTAATTAATGAAGTGCTATTTTGTTATAAAAATAGGCGTAATGCTGAATTCGCACGCATTTCAGTGGGGTCCTAAATTTATTTATAGACCACAAGAACAAACGTGAAGGTTCGGGAACTGGATTGCCAGTTGCCATTCTACTTTAAACGTAAACGTAAGCCCATGGGCCATGCATTTCATTAGGATTGATTGTCATTCCAACAAAGAAAGTGGGAAGAATAATGAATACAATGGGCATGCAAAAGCTTCACCCTTAAACTTAATTTTATGGATTTTGGAATTGGGTAATTATTAAAGGAATATGATTCTTTCTTATCCTTTTCAAATCCAGCCACTTGGGAGTGGAGGCTGAACCTAACGGTAGTTTTATTTGACACTATCACACATATTACGGGTTCTCACTCATGTCCATACTCCTAATACTAATCTCTTCCAAGCACGTTTAACTTCGGAGTTTTGATGAAATTCGGTGCGTTAGTGCTGGTATAATCGTACCCTGGTACCAACCATATTAATTATTTTTGAAGACTCTTATTTTCAAATTTTATGATTTTTAATGAGGTTAGAGCTTAATATTGAAACTATTATTATCTTCGTCTCGTTAAAAGAGTTTAGTAGTACAACTGTTTACGAGTCACAAAGGTACAACTCAAAACTGAGTCTTTATATGTGATGAAATGAGAATCACATTTCATTTATATCATTACTTTTTAAAGTGTGTGTTTATTGTAAATCATATGTAATTGTAAAAGTATGTCCATAAAAAATTTCTCGAAACTTTGTATCTCAATCGTTGTTAGACGATCTCTCGTTATGACTCAACATAACATTTCCTTTCAACAACAGCAAAAGAAGAAGAAGTCACCTGTTTCATTAATATATTGATAAGATTAATATAAAAAAAAAAAACAACACAAACTAATAAATTAATACTACAACAAACAAGTCACCTGTTTCGTTCGTATCATGACTACGCAATCAATGATATGAAACAATTTTACAGAGTACTAGCAATGATCTGAAAAATATGAGGGCTCATGCAAGAACATTCCAGTTGTGATTTTCATGTCATACATACACATTATTAAGCAACCAGAGAAATAATCAGATAGCAATGGCGCCAGGCAGCAACTTCTTCAAGACTTAATCAGTGCTTGTGCTTAGGCTTCTTCACAATCATCACTGTGCAATGGGCATGATGTGCACAATAATCACTCACACTCCCCAAAACAGCCCTGTGGAATTGGAATTGGAATTGGAATTGATGATGAATTGGGGAAAACAGGGCAGAACACATTTGAATAATGATAATATGTACCTCTTTATAGCTCCATAGCCATGGCTGCCAAGTACCAAGATGGAGGCCTGGTGTTTTTCCACTGCCTCGCAGAGAACATTCCTGGCATCTCCTTCTATCACTTCAAGGATCACATCAGTCACCTACAACAGATATTACTAATTCAATTTTACGCTTTACTGTTTGATTGTAATTGTATTCCCACTTTAATTACCGATCTAGAATTGCAGATCTCCAGGGCAGTTTCAGTGACTCGTTCGGCGGTCTTCTTGAAATCCGATTCCACATACGGCAGCACATCAATAGCACCTAATCTCATTCAAGTTTCAATTTCAAGCATCAGAATCAAAATTATTAACTCACCGCATCACGGGAAATGGAAATATAGAGAAAGTACCAGGGCCGCCGGCGGCGGCGAAGCCGATGAAGGAAGAAGGCAATTGTTTGGCGTGGACGATGACGAGCTTGAAAGGAGCTAGGTGACCGGTGGGGACGAAGAAGTGATCCAGAGTCCACTCCAGAGCGTACTTGCTAGGCTCGCTGTCGTCAATTGCGACCACCATAACCGACTTCTCGGAGGTTTCTGCCATGAGCAATGAATTTTTGCTGGCTAAGGCTACTTCAAAGCAATTCTTTTTCCTAAACCGCAGCAATCAACTTGGAACTATCATCAATTTATACCCACGGGGAGATTACTTCTTTACTATTCTATCCCCACAATATCTGAAGACAATCCAAAATTTGTTGGAATTAATTAAACCAAACTTGTATTTACTTATTAGGTAATTATAATTGTAGTAGGATTTGTTATTTGTCTATTTTCTATTTGATTTAGTGTTTGTTTTGGGTATCCTATTTGTTTTAGGAAATAGTTCTGGATGAGATTTATGGTAAGATTCAGGGATAGTTAAGCCTATAAATAGAGGCATTGGGTGATCATTGTAATCATAAAGAGATGACAGAGATTTTACAGAGATTGATAGGGAAAAACTGAATAGCCTTTGGGTTGTTTCTCGATCAAGCTTCGGCTTAGGTGCGCCGCACAGATTTTGTGTGTGCGGGTTTGTTTATTGTTTGTTATTACAAAGAAGTCTTATTCCGCTGTGCGTTAATCTCTTTAATATTATTTTTGATATATATATTGTTTTTATATCCTACAAAAATATTTGGCTCGCAGGAATGTAAATGAAAGTCAATAGAGAAAAAAATGACGCTCAATAATTTAAACTATTATATCATCTACAATGCAATCTAAATTTCTCATTCTCATTTTTGCGGATCAAACATACTTTTAGGTAAGGACATTAAAGAATAAATGATGATAAAATTAAAGATTCAAAAGCATTTCAAGTGAATACGATGGGCTTGCAAAAGCTTCACCCTTAAACTTAATTTTATGGATTCTGGAATCGGGTAATAATTAAAGGAATTTGATTCTTTCTCATCCTTTTCAATTCCAACCACATGCGACTCGAGGCTTAGCTCATCCGTAGTTCCGGCATTATTCCACATGTTGCGAGTTCGATTCCCGCTTGAGTTTAAAAGAAATCTTTATTCTATTGATTACGCAATGCCATTAGATATTTTGAAACTTTAGCAAATAAATTCCGTGATTTCATTGAATTTATTAGTTGGAATCTCATTTGAGCAACTAGATATGAAACATAATTAATGACTTTGAGCAACATGTAATTGTGATATCTCATTAATAAGGATATAATGGTAGAGACCATTCTTTATCTGGTTAAAGCGTAATATAGACGTTACTATCATCTTCATCTAGTTAAAAAAATAACTTAATGATACAACTGTTTATGAGTTAGAAATGTACAATTCGAAATATGACTCTTTATATAAAATAAAATAAATATCACATTTCATTTATACCACTACTTTGAAACTGTGAGTTTATTGTAAACCATATATAATTATATTCATAATAATATAAAATAAAAAAAATTTAAAAATCGCATGTTTATAATTTACACAAATGTAAAATGTAATAGGAGTACTCATTTCATTTTCGTTAAAATAATCATGTTTTTAATACTAAACTAAGGAGAAAATAAGAAAGTCGCAAATGGTCTTTGTAACCCAATAAATAAATAAAAAAAGTTTAATAGCACACCCATTTAGAATAGAGTAATAATACAAACTCAACTAATCTCCTCAATTTTTTTACAACAAGTGAGGTGTTATGTATTTATTGGCTATACTTTTATAAAATAATTATTAAAGCCCATTTATTGGCTAAGTATTGGGCTGGCTGGGGTTACAAATTTAAGTGGTCCTGATTTGGACACGCCAAAGCCCATTAACCACCCAATCAATTGTTATCGTAATCCAATGACGCTTCAAAAAGTGCTCAATTTTTGTCGCAATCTCATTGCGCTTTCAAAAGTTGCAATTGTTATTGCAATTCCACTAACGCTTTCTTCAAAAGCTGCTCAATTGTTATCCCAATCTAATCACGCTTTCCGTAGATTAATTCCCAAGTTGATTATTCTGTGGGCGCGGCACTGAAAACAGTTTTTGGAGCTTGGACAGAATTATGTGTCACAAGCAAAAAGATAAAAAAAAATAAATGTGAATTTAATATTATTTCATATAATCTGGTAAATTATTAAAATATCTTTTGAATTTTAAAAAATATTTCGAATCTCCTTCTGAAAAAACAGAATATCTGGTAAAATTATTAAAATACTTTTCATCTAAAATATATCTGTCATTTTATGAAAATTAAAGGGCATTTTGCTTTTATTTTTAAAGAAAAGTGTGGGTGGTGGAATTCCCACCCCACCCGCACTATAAATGGGTTTACATAAAAAGATAAAAAGGTACTACTTTTATAAGCCAATAATATTTCTCCACCCCGAATCCAATTGGTTTTAACCACTAATGAGTCAGGACCCAACTTGTTTCGATACATGACAAGTTGTTTAGAGGTCGGTGTTTGATTCTTTTGTATATCAAAATTTTACTATATATTTGTGTAGTTTTGACCGTTAAAAATAGGTAATTCATTCCATGTGTTTGTATTTTATATTTTGTGAGATTTTAAAATTACTGTCAATACCTCACTGTGTAGGTTGGTAATAATCTTTTGCCACCCATGTAACAAAGTCTTAAATAGAATATTAAAAAGAATTGTTATCATTTTGATTAAAAAATAAAGAAAGTCCTCCTTTGGCTTTGAGCTTTAGCCGCCGTCTCACTGCAGACACCGAATTTAAAGTTTGAACCTATGACTTCATGCTGTTATTATTATTATTTTTTAATTCTTACATTTTCAATAATTGAACCTATAACATCGGGTTTACAAGGTCCTCCCTTACCATCACCAACCTTCCATCCTAACATAGCGATAGCTTTTGCTGCCTTGGTGCTTTTAGTCCTTTAACTAATTAATAATACTGATGACAGTTTAAACTTCTTCAACAATTAATGAATAAGGATTATTTTTAATATTTATATTTATTTATTGGCAACAAAGGATGACTGTAAAAAAAAATGTCATTGACTTCTTTTTTTCCTAAAAAAAAATGAAAATGACGTCATACTGATTAAATACTGAGTCGGCCTCAAATGTTTTGAAAAAGTCTTCTCATACGTAACTAAGACAAATTGTCCACTAAACTATTTCATAAGGGGCTTTTGGTCATTTAACTATTTTTTTCCGTTCACCCGACAAGGTGCTCTTTTCCGATGCGGCTGTCGACTCATTTGAAAGGCGAGCTATGCATCTGCTTTATCTCCGTATGTGAAGGTTGGCTCTTCGGCTATGTCAAAAAGCTTATAGGCATATGTACGACCGAGGCTGTAGAAGCAGTAGGCCGCAAGAGAATTCCTTCAACTAGCGTCGCATCTACATAGTGTCCCCAACGGAATGGTAAAAGATGCCTAGACCGTTATACGTAGCATCAAAATTTGAATGAGGAGTAGAGAAATATTAGAATTGATAGGTATTTATAGAAAAATAAATAGTAAAAAAAAGAATTTAAAACAAATAAATAAAATAGATCCAATGAGAGACAAAAAAAAAAAAAAAGAAGGAAAAAATTGTAGTAAAAAAAACTAAGCCTTAATGGCTCTTTAAGTAAAAAAAAATTAAAAAAAAAAAAATTATTGCACTCGCGAGTGAGAGGAACTCGCTAGGAGAATGCAACGTGAGGTGCACTCCTCTAGCTGGTGGGGCTCACCGTCAGCTAAAAACCCAACTTCTAATTTTAAAAACTGAGTTCATGACGTGGAGGAAGAGAGTGGTGAATTTGACTTTTTACTGGGTTAAACCCACCACCCTAATTATATTACAGCTTGCGGGAGCATACTTCGGCATGTACCTTCCTTAGTTACCTAACCGCATCTACTTAATAAAAAAATTCCTACTTTTTAAAAAAATATTTTGAAATCTTATCCCCAATTTACTTATCATGCTAACAAGATCCTACTTGGCAGAGCACAACTGTACCCAATGATCTTCTCTATACATGTATGTATCTGAACAGAATTAAGGTCATATTCGTTTTTCCTCTACTTCACTCTACAATTATTTATAAATCACAAATTACAACTTTAAAATAAAAGAAATTTTAATTTCGTTTTTCATACTTCCATCATCTCCTACATTTTTTATTTGCTAGAAAATTATTTTTAAAAATATATGATTTTGAAAAACTCATTTAAAAAAATGATTTAGTAATTACCAAGAAGCACACTGAAATCTTGCTGGAACGAGTTAGTGCCCCAGCAGATAATGCACAGGACGGGTCACTCAAAAGTCAGGAGTTCGATTCTTACCTTTATCAATTTTACCTATTTATAGTGTAAAATTGATAGTAAGTCAACTATTCCCATGAAATTCGTGATACGTTATTGTAGAATTGACTTCTTGCATTTATTGCTTTCTTTGCACGTCAGATGTCACCTGGTATTGGTAAAGCTTAAAAAAAGCGGCATTATTTATGGGTATTTTATTTTCAAGATTTTTGAGGGACAGACACAGGCAAAGCTCCATTGACACTTTTGGATTCCGCTGCTTATTCATTTCCACCGCCGCTGTTTTGTTTTCAAGATAGTGCGACTGAAATCAGCAAGAAAAAGAGAAAAAAAAAAAAAAAATTCCATTTTTTGGCTAATGACTGAGAAAGAAGAGCTGATTCATTGATTATTACTCGGAATTTTACTGGGTTTTTGGTTTTGTTGACGAAGGAGAAGATGAAATTCTGCAAGAAGTACGAGGAATACATGCAAGTCCAACCCCACAAGGAGAAGCTTCCTCGGGTTGGCTTCAAGAAACTTAAGAAGATTTTGAAAAGGTGCCGCAGGGATGTTCAAGTTCAAGCTCAAGCTGCCGATATTAATGTCGTCGGTCACCATGTCGGAGTTGCCAGCGCCGCCACCCCATCCTCCTGCGCCGGCTCCTGCCCAGGTTTTCTTAATTTCTGACTTTCTTCAATTTAATATGGATTTGGATTGGATTTGGGGTGTCTATCATCTAATTAATTTCATCTGGGGTTTGCTCTGTTTCTCAATTCCCACTTCAAACCCAAAATTATTATTTTTTAATTGCTGGAAATTGAATGATTAGTTAGCTATATTGTTAATCCCTCGTTCAATAAGTTGTCATTTCTATCATATCCCTTGATTTATCTTAATGATTTTGGGATGGTCCATTCCACCACCTCTGTTTTTGAAAGTTTTCTAACTGATCAGAGCCAATTTTGAAGAGAGTTTTTGTAATCTGCAGTATGTGATGGCACCTTTTTTCCTTCTCTCCTGAAGGAGATGTCTGAAGTTGTTGGCTTCTTCAATGAACACGTGCAGAGATTGCTTGAGCTGCATCTCTCATCTGGTTTTCGAAAATGCTTCATTTGGTTTAAGGAGAAACTACCGGGGAACCATGTTGCCTTGGTTCAAGAAGGCAAAGACCTGGTGAATTATGCACTGATTAATGCCACCGCCATGCGTAAGATACTTAAGAAATATGATAAGGTATCCATGCTCATGGTAATTCCTCAGTCAAATGATTGGATTGACCTGGCCTAACCTGCTGTTCTTTTGCTTATCCCTGTAGATTCACTACTCCAAACAAGGCCAAGTGTTCAAATGTCAAGCTCACAGCATGAAAATCGAAATTCTCCAGTCTCCATGGCTGTGTGAGCTCATGGCGTTTCACATCAATATGAGAACTGATAAGGCCAGCACATTGAATACTCCTGCATTGTTTGAGGAATGCTCCCTCAAATGCAAAGATGGAAAGCCTTTGCTCTCCTATTCAGTCAAGTTGGAAATAGACCTGACATGTTCGATATGCCTAGTTAGTTTCTATTTCTATATCCCTCTTTCATTTGCTTGCAGGATTCTGCATCATTCTTTTCTGTATTGTTAACTGATGACATGACACTAGTAAGTTCTAGTAGAATTTATTGCATCTCGTCGCGCTAATGTTGTGGAGATCAAATGCCTTTCTGGGAAGTTAATACTTGTGATTTGGTTATGTTGTTTTGCTTCTGAGATCATATATTTTTCGACTCTTTTATCATAACTTGCACTGTCAAATGATTTTCCTCCAACAGGATACAGTGTTTGATCCAGTATCTTTAACATGTGGACACATCTTCTGCTACATGTGTGCTTGTAAGGCTGGATCAGTCAGCATAGTGGATGGGTTAGAGGCAGCAAAACCAAAGGAAAAGTGTCCCCTTTGCCGCAAGGTAAATATTCCGAATTCTTCCCTCACCGAGTCACCCCAAATTCCCAGATTAGTAACTCGTTTTATCATAGTAATTGAGCATTAGAGTTTATGCTAAATGTATGTAGAATATTGTCATTGATTTTGAAGTCATCGAGTTGGAATCGCAGGAAGATGTTTTCGAAGGTGCTGTACATATGGAGGAGCTGAACATTCTGTTAAGTAAAAGGTATGCACTTGATGTTAAACTTGTATTGTAGTTACATGAAGCAGAATTTAGTTCAGCATTTGTTCGAACTCAAAATCGCAAACTTGAGCAGCTGTCCCGAGTACTGGAAGGAGCGAATCCAGACTGAAAGAGTCGAAAGAGTTAAGCAGGCGAAGGAGCACTGGGAATCACAATGTCGAGCATTCATGGGGGTTTGAAGGGAAAGACAGTTCAATTTCATCCTCTTTGATTTCCTCTGGGAATTGTTTCTTTTTCTATTGAAGTGTGACGTAGATGTGTATATGCTTTCACTGTAGGTTTGCCTTAGTTGCAAATATGAAGTTACATTTGTTTAAGATTCTGATGTGTATTACTTGCCTGTTTGTAACATTCAAAACTTACTCTCCAACTGGCTATTTGTACCATTCAAATGCATCACTTGACATTTTGTTTCTCTGCTGAGCAATTTTACCAAAATTATTGAACATTGTATAGTTATGTAATCACTGCAAATATGAAGGGGTATTCTATTCTTGCATTCCATGATAGGATACATTCAAACATGTCTAAACAAAGCTGCAATTCCTTTCTCAGTACAAGCTGTGATCACTAACAATAGCTCACAAATATCCTACAAAATTTGCAAGTATAAAACCCAACTCAGAAACGGCATCTTGATTTCTATCCTCGAAAGATCAGTCAGGGCGAAACAAATCAATTCTGCATCCACAATGGTCCGCAATAGCCACCACATTTCATGAATCTTGTTCTGTTTCTCCGCAACTTAAGAGCCAAGAATCAAGGGATTTCTACCTTTGCACATGTGATACCGTTTGCACAAGTTCATTAACGTTGCTAATGAGTACTGCATCTTGTTTTGTTTTGTATCCATGAACATGCTCTGAAACACCAAACACCAGAAGCTTATCAGGAAACAGACATTACATACGCATATAATCAAAGCCAATCAAATACGCTTGAACTTCCTAACCTGATAGTCATCTCCATATTCATCAATTAGTCTACCAATGTAACTGCGCTGCATAGTAGTTAGAGGCTGTGGAGGCGCAGTTCTCCCATCACTTCTCTTCTTCCCAAGTGCAGACTTCAAATCTAAAAGAAAAACCATGCCTAACTTGTCAGTAGTTCTTCATATCCCAGGATGCATTTGATAACAGAAAAAGTGGGGAAAAATTGGTAAAATCACTGAGCAAATCATTATAGTCCAAAAAGCTGCTATGCATACAAAAACCAAATGAAATTTGCTTACAATGACAAGGAAAGGAATGTTGGGAGCAATTGCAGTTCATTATATCGAAGAGGCTTCCGTAAAAAATCAATCTTGTACGCGGCCATGGCAATTCATTATAATCTTTTCATTCAAAAGATAAATAAAGAGTGGAAGTAGCAACTGACCATCCTCCTCGAGTTCGCTGCCGGAATCCAAGGCGGGGTCGTCGTCCTCATCGTCCGACGGAGGAGGCGGCGGAACTTGGAGGGTATCTTTTTGGACGAGGTGAGCGGTGCGAGAGCTAGCGCTGAGCAAGTTAGGGTTTGCAACTACGCCGAAGGACCTGTAATTGTGGATGACGCTGGCTTGGTCGTCCCACTTGGAGTCGGGATCAATAAGGGAGCGGAACTTGGGTGGGAGATTGAAAGCCGGCTTGAAGATGCGAGGATTCTTCTTAGGAAGTCCGACTTGTACCTTGGCCCTCGACCTCTTGTACTTCCGCCGGGACCTCCCCATCTCCTCCTCCTCCTTTGTTCTGGCGGCGGGGCCTCTGCAATTTCGCGGTGGATTTTTTTTAGGGTTTATGCTTTAAAGAGGAACGGCGGGGAGAAGCTAGTTTTTAAGGGGTTTAAGTAGACCATAACGACGTCGTATCTGCTTTTCATATGAGAAAAGGTTTCCATTTACTTTTTTTTAGTTTGGTTTTAAAATTATAAAATTACAATTGAAATAGTTGTAGTAAAAACCACTAAACAACTGTTCAATTTCAAAACTTCCATGAAAATTAGAAAAATAATTAGGAAAGTAAAATTATCACGTAAAAAAAAAAATCAATAATTGACATAACATCATATGATAAAGTCATTTAGTAGTTTTAATTGGAAACATCCAATAAATTTTTACAGTCAATCACATTGAAAATTTACTCTAAATTTTTAGATTGTATGGTATCGTCCATCTGAAATTTATTTTGGAAAATTTTCATTAATACTAATACAATGTTATCTAATTGGAAGCCAAGACAGGATACGACAGACAGAAGATCTGATCTCTTCTTGTGCAATACAATAGTACAACACTACAACGATACCACTTCAACTTCAAGAATTGGCTCCTCTCCTCAAAGTCTGTCTGACTCTGAATATACGTATACATTTATATGCTACAAAACTATAATATCATCTGCTCTTAAATCTTAGGTATAACTATAAAGCAAAAGGTATGTGCTTCTTAAAACTACAGAGTCAATCTGATATTCCTTCTGCAGTCATGAATTTCCAAGAACACTGCTGCTAATACCATATGCATGGCTGTTAGATCAGAGTTCAGAAGATCGGTTCGCGTATTCTTGAACCAGAGCGCCAAAAAGCGACCGCCTCTCCAGCAACCTCGATGGCTTGTCAAACTCTTTTGCTTTTCCTGCTCATCCCCCAAACAGAAAACAAACCATATAGATGTAAGTGAAAATGCAGACAGCTTCTACAGGGGTTTTTTCCACAATGTGCTCAATGTATGTAAACAAAAAATGAGAAGTATTGCAGACCTGCATCGATGACAAGAACTCGGTCGCAGTCCATCACCGTGGGTATTCTGTGGGCAATGCTGATTATGGTACACAAAGCGAAGTCCTCCCTGATTATTCTTTGGATAACACCATCCGTTTGAGAATCAACTGAGGCAGTTGCTTCATCCATGAACAAAACTCTGCTGCGTTTTAGCATCACTCGTCCCAAGCACAGAAGCTGCCTCTGCCCAACACTCCAGTTTTCTCCATTGTCCACAACTGAATTACATTTTTAAAACCAAAACAAAAGATCAGCAACATCGAGCAACATCGACGGCCACTAGTACTCAAAGAAGCTCAGACAGAATCTGCATACCTGGAGAATCAAGCTTATCGGGTTTTGAAGCAACTACTTCCTTTAGCTGGCAACGTTCAAGACTCTGTAGTAAGAAAGTTCACAGATAAATGAGTAAAAACAGATGTGATTAAAGGATTGAACTCATTTCAACTACTGAAGTTTACCTTCCATATTTCATCATCTGAGTACTGTCCAACAGGATCGATGTTGCTTCTCACAGTTCCTTCGAAAAGAACAGGTTCCTGAGGGATGATACCGAAGCGGGACCTAAGATCATGAAGCCCAAGACTGCTAATATCAATGCCATCAACAATGATTCTTCCAGCTGAGGGCTCCACCAACCTAAAGAAAACCTGGATCAAAGTTGATTTCCCACCCCCAGTTCGTCCTACAACACCAATCTTCTCACCCCCATTTATGCTGAGTGTTATTCCTTTGATGACAAGAGGGGTATTAGGACGATATCTGACCTGTGAACACCACAAATTCAAAACTTTTTCAGAGAATCCCACAAAATCAATTCAGGAAGTTCTATTCTTATCTCTCAAAGTATGCTATAATCTTCAAGAAGTTACCTGTAAGTCCTCTAGTGCAATGTTGCCCTGGTTCGGCCACTCTGGAGGGGGAAGAATATCTTTTCTCTTCCACTCTGCTTCTGATTGAATGTTTGTAAATTGCTTTATCCTCTCAACAGAAACCATTTTGTTTTCCAGAAAGCAACTCACATAAATTGCCCAGAACAGCACACTGTTGAGGGACAGCCCATATGATAGAGATAAACCAACGTGCTCTGAGCAATAAGTAACAATAGATCAGTAACCTCTCCATCCAAATTTTTGAGAATTCTTGAAATGCAATAGAGAAATTTGCATAATGTGTTTGCCTATTAAACACTCAATATGCAATGGAGAACGAAATGGATTACTTACCAGGCTTGATAATGCTGCTCGGTAAGACAATTAATAACAATGCAGAAGTACAAAGGATTAGGCACCCCATGAGTTCCAAGCGAAAACCCAACCATTCATTGGATCCATTATTGTGAAAATCCATACGCAGGTTTGCATTCACACGGTTGACATTTTCCTGGGAAAACCTGTTTTGTTTTCTGAAGCATCGAATGGTAATAACCCCAGATATGCTTTCTGAGAAGTGATGAATTACAGGTGCTTTTGTAATAGAGTCGAGCCGAGTCAATTCACGAGAAGTAGCAAGATAGTATCCCTGGAACCAAAAGACACAGAGAGAGAGAAGTTACTATTAAAACACTAAAGATGTACTAAGAAATGAACATTAATTCAGCTGCTTAAATCATATCCATACCCGATACCAATAATTCAGCCAGCCAAGTGGAACCAAAAGCACAACGGTTGGCCAAGCATTTTGGCATATGATGATGATAATCCCGAACAATGTAATATACATGGTCACAAAAAAATTCATAAAAAGTGGGAGAAATAAGTCAACATTTGTCTGATCATTTGATGCCTGCAAAATTTCATATGAACAGATGATTATGTTAAACTGTAAAGGAAACATCTTCAAACTTTTGGAACTTTCTCAGCATAAGATTCAAGATCTTTACCCTGCTTAGTATTCTTCCAGAAGGCGTAGTATCAAAGAATGACATAGGGGCATGCAGTATACTATTAAGAATTCCTCTGAAGAATATTTGTGCAGTCTTAAGCCCCATGAGTACTAGTATAACTATTCTTATCATAACTAGCAGAAAGGAAACACCTCCAATTGCAGCATAAATCCAAATGAACAGAGAAGGATTGAATGACATGGCACGCTCTTCTGAGGTTTCATAAGCCAACCAGTAATCTCCTGCCATTAATGATCCTTGCCACAAAATAGAGGTAAACAGAACTGAAATCACACCCCACCAGCCAAAAGATTCAGTGCAATACTGCTTGTAGACCTGCAAACTAACTTTCCCAGTTTCTCTCTCTTCTTCTTTTATAAGTTTTGAATTTCCCTTAGAAGAGTTGGGTTGATCTAAAGATTTACTCTCTCCGTTTTCTTGCCTAGGACTCAAAGATGGTTGAGGTGATTTTGGAGGTTCAGCCAAAGTCATGATTTGTTTGGAGCTTTCTGCCTCGACTAATTCCATTGATGACTCATGAGCAGCCACCAATGTTTCGAAATCAGTTCCAGTACCAAGTAGTTCATTGTACTTCCCTGATTGAACAATCATTCCATCTCGCATAACCTGGTTAATTTAGAAATTCACAGGTCAATTCCATGAAGAAAACCTAAATACACTGATCAACTTAAATGAATGAAATTAGAGAAGCAAGAAGATGATGAAAAAGTGTGACACATACTAGGATCAGATCAACATTATGCAAGAAGTCAACTTGATGGGTAACAAGTAAAATTGTCTTCTCCCTGAGGGCTCCCCTGACACATTCCTGCAAATGAGAAAGAGGCCATTAAACTGAAGGACTATCAAAGAGGCTGAAATCCTTTTGTAGTGTCTATGAACAAGTTATCACCTTGAATATTTCAGAGCCAGTGTGAGCATCTACAGCACTAAACACATCGTCAAGTAGATAGATATCGCAGTCTTGATAAACTGCCCTGGCGAGCTGAATACGCTGCTTTTGCCCACCACTGAGATTGATGCCACGCTCACCAATTTCAGTCTGGTCTCCAGACTCCATCATTTCCAGGTCCTTTTCCAAACAACAAACCCTGATAGCTTCCTTGTACCTCTCCTGGTTCATTGGCTCACCAAAGAGGATATTTTCTTCTATCGTCCCATTCTGAATCCATGATGTCTGAGCAACATACGCTGTAGTACCACAAACCCTGAGCTGCAGCAACAAAAAGTTTGCAGGTAATTAATTTAGAGATCATAATAACTTAAACAAATCAAGAAGCTTTATTAATTAGAAGCAAAACTTTTTAGCATAATTTACCTTTCCTGATAGTTTATGCATCTCTCCGAGAATTGATGCCAGAAGTGAAGACTTTCCTGATCCGACAGTCCCAACAATGGCTGCAAGCTCACCTTTCCTGATTTTAAAATTTAAATCTTTCACCACTTCTTCCCTTGTATCTTCATCCCAGCAAAACGCCCCATCTTCCACCTCCACAGCAATGTCACCCCCACAACCTTCTACTCTCTCCACCGAATCATCAACCAGTTCCTTACTCATCATGTATTTATCCAACCTATCCAATGAAATCAGTGCCTGAGAAAGCGAAATCATTGACTGCGGAAAAGTCCTGATTGGTTCCTGCAACATCTTAAAGAGTGAAGTAGCAGTAAACACTACCCCCGCGTCAAGTGGATATCCTAGCAGAATTGCACTTCCGAATGTCAGTGTAGCTATAAATACTGGAGTGGTCCACAGCACAATAACATTTCCAGAAAACGAGAGCATAAACCTGGATAGCCAGTAGTACTCAGTTTCACGGAAAGACTGAATTCTCTTGTTAAAATGTTCTTCCCAAGCCTGGAACTTGATCACCCGCATGTAGCTTAGCATCTCGTTTGTTGCTTTCATTCTGGAATCCCTGTTCTGCATAATATTGAACTGGAACCATTTATTCCTTTTGGTTCCAAACACCACAAACACTATTATGCAAACAAGTCCGAGTAGCGCCACGAAAGTCGAAAGTCCCAGGTAAGTATAGAGAAGAGATATAGCAACAGTAATCTGCAGAGGCATCAACCATATAGCATGTAGCTGAAGCATCATGTCAGAAAGCTGCTGTGCATCCACAGCCATGTAATTCACAATCTGTCCAACACCATGAGCTTGCCTAGACGAGCACGAAAGCCTTAAGCCCTTCTTGTACAAAGAAGTAATAAGTGTGGAACGAATGAGCATCCCAAGTTTTTGGGAATTGAAGTTGAATTGGTGTGAGCTCAAAACTTCCACAAACTTAGCCACCAACAGAATTCCCACCAGGTAGTAGCCTTCATACACTGAGCTCCTTCTCCCGGCTGTATAATCGACGAAACGCTGAATGAGTGTAGGCCCTATATACATCACACAGAGCCTAAGAACTGCAAGGAAGGCTGTGAACAAAATTTCCTTCCAGAAGCACCGCAGCAATGTAGTTCGAACAGGGTTCTTAGAATTTTCTTCAGGCTTAGGCCAATTCCTTTCGAAAAGCTCAGACATAACCTCAGCTCTATGTTGAGGTGAAAGAGTAGGGACCTCATCAATCTTCAGAGGAGCTTTGTACCCTTTTGCCAGAAGAGGATTAACCCACAGCCAAAAAGCTTTGGATACAAAAGATGCTGAAGCAAAACCAGTGACATTAGAAGTATTGTCCTCAAGTGGGATTTCCAATTTGTTCTCACCATTCGTTAAAGATTCAGCAAATCTACTTACAATGATCCCAGTTGAACCCTTTATTGCAACAGTTAAAAGAAAAATAGACAAAGGGAACTCAACTACTGAAACTATGTCATCAAATCTTAACGTTGAGCCATCAGTTTCGTGTACGGATATCCAACGAGTAAGCCCTGAACCGAAGAACAGAGTTTGGACAATGAAATTGGCTACCCAATAGAGTCGAAGAGTGAATGGATGAGTGAGTGCCTGGAATCTCTTTTCATGGGCAATTAGAACTGTAATCAAGACATGAATTATTGCTTGAAGCGACCAAAATATTCCATCTATTACCCTCCATGACCCCTGGCCATTCCTACTAAAAGCAAGAATGCTTAATCCAATGGAAGAAATTGCTAAAATAATGGCAACAATCAAAGTCAACCTAAACCAAATGCTAGCTTTAGGAGGGGAACTGGAACTGGAAGTTTTTTTCTCCTCTAAAAGAGGCTTATTGACATCAGAATCAGAATGACTTTTAGGCCTGAATCTAGACCATAGTTTTTGTAAGGCGAAGACAAGGAAAATAACCAACAGCAGAACGTTAATTATAGATAGCAGAGCTCTCTGAGGACATGGGGAAAGAGTTAAGAATCTCAACCATTGAACCAGAACACCGGTGCCTGAATTTTCGCCGGAGGATTTCACCACCGAAGCCGAACAAGAAAGAGACGTGAGCCAGGTAGCTGAGCTAGACGACATTTTAGCTATGAATTTTGGTTCATGCAGCATATCCATATAAAAATCCCTGCTCAATAGATTCATCCATCAACCCTTGTTCCTGGGAAAAAAAGTGAACAAAATTCAACAACCCGTGAAGGGAAAACGTTAAAAAGATAAGAAAAATGAATGCCCATCATATTGATCAGTCAAGTCGATCATCCCATCCCCCCCAAAAAAAAAAAAAAAAAAAAAAAAAAAACCTTTAATAAACTTCGATCATTTTGAATAACTCTGCTAGTGAAGTCTTACAAATTTTTCCCCAGAACGAACAGGAGTGCCTTATTCCGCCCTTGGAGTCTGGAAAAAGCCCACGCCAGGATTCCAGATTCGGGAAAATCTTTAGGCACCGCCACGAACTGGAAGGAGGAGAAAACAAGCTTCATCAGCCTCTCTCAGCTGCAGAAAAATGGCGTTTCTCCATGTCAGCTGAAAATTCAAAATAGAATACGTGTCTGAGATTGACTGAGGTCAGTGACAGGCGAACACGATTGAATGAATGTTGCCCAGTTTGCGCTCTAAATACTAAGCAGTCAATAGTGAATACTAATGGAAAATTCATGGAAATTTCTAAAAAAAATTTAAAAAGTGGAAATTTTCAGACAGACCATAGGAATCGACGACAGATGACGAGGGTTGGCTTACGTTTATTTTTTCTTTAAGGAAATATGCTTCCTTATGCTGTCAATTGTTCTGCCACGATCAATGTTTCTCACACGATGCAGGCGAGGCTCCAACAAAATAACAAGCACGGGTCATTCGGGAGCAAAAATGTTAATTTGGGAAAGGCCGCTTATTTATTGGTGCCGCTTGTACTTGTGTTACTACACTTGGGTGTTAACAGGATTCAAACCTAGTTGGCTTACGTTGATTTAAGATTTCTGTTTTTTTTCATCGTTTTGAAAACAATTTTAAAAACAAGTTTTGAAAATAGATTTATAATGTAAAAAGTATATTGAAAATATAAAAAATAGATGTTGAATAGTAAAAAGTTGTATTGAAAATGATAAAATATGATTAAAATATATTAAATTTACTATTGAAACCAAAACCGTTTTCAAAACAGAACAAAAAGAACAGGCCCGTCATATGAGACTATTTCTTGATTTTGTTAATTTATAATCAAAGAATGAATAAATAATATACCACACGATTCAACGACTTTCATTTCATTTAAATAAGAAATACGATGAATCAGGTGATCATTAATTATGGTTATGGTTAGATCTGGAAGCTAACTTCAATTATAATGGCTTGATTTGTTCCTACTTTTCTTATTTTCGCAATTATTAAAATGTTAATTTTTAAGTGGTTGCGATTTAAAGTAATAGATTTTGTTTGTTTCATAAAGGAAACAAATCTTATCGGTGTTTTATTTTACTCCCTCCGTTGCATAAGAAGAGTACACTTTATAATACTATCTGAAATTCAATAATAAAAGACAAATAAAGATACTACTGTTATTTTCTACGTCCTACCAATTTTTTATTTTTATTTTACTTTTTGGAAATGAACATTATGTGCTACCAATTTTATGGTTGTAAGAAAAGTGTAATTTGTCGGTACGAGTTTGATCAAATAATTTTGTATTGTCTTTTGTATTAGTACACTTATTTTTAAATCGTTGGAGCTACGTGATATCAAATAGTTATATTATTACCACAACAAAAAATTATTAATCAGAACAAATTTATATATAATGTCGTATAAATTTTCTTTTATTTGAATACAATTACAAATATTACTATAACAATTACACAAACCATATTAAATATTACTCTCTATGTTCTATTATAACGGTACATTTTGACAAAAGTATAACTTATTGTGAATATCAATGTCCAACACTTAGAATATCTAACTTGACATCATTTGTTCTATTTATATCTTATTTCTTAAGTACGGACTAATTGTGTACCGCACATAATTATATTAGTATATATAGAAGGCTTTAAACAATTATAAATGGACTATTCTAATTGAGCAACAACTATTTATGAAAATAGACTTTTCTAATAGATTGGGTTGAGTAATTCAAACTTTGAATTGAGGAAACAACAATAATAACTAAGGGCATGTTCTTTATGTTGTATTTGAAACAGTATTTGAAACTTGGTTTTAAAAAAATAATTTTATGATCAATTTTTATTATTTTCGATACAATTTTTTACAATTTAGCTATATATTTTTATATTTTCAATACATTTTTTATATTATAAAATTATTTTTTTAAAATCAAATTTCAAATATTGCTTCAAACACAACATAAAGCCGTAGAAAGAGAAACGGCGGCAAAAAAAAAAAAAAAAAAAAAGGGAATGGATTCGAGTGGCTAAGAATAGAAGAACCTTCTTGTATTGGTTTGGTTGCAACTAACGTGGACAGTTGCAAATTAGAGAATCGAATGCACAAAACAAGTGCCCTGTCAATTGCAACCTATCAATTTACTTAAAATATATAATTTCAGGTTAGAAGATAAGTTTAGATTAATTAGATACATTAAAAATGAAACACATAAGCACTCTTACGTCCAGTTTACTAAACCGTAAGAGCTGAAAAAGTAAGAGTGAAATGGGTATGAAGTTGTAAAAATACTATATTTTCGATCTATGTTTAGTAGCTTCGGTTATACAATTGTCAAACTCAACTTATCAAGTGAGACATAGGAAGTACTATATATGCTTAAAATGTAAAAATTGTATTGAAAATAACAGAACTACAAAACGGGCGCTGAACTTTTGACTATTCTTATCTAATGCCCAAATTTGATCAAAATTTTACTAATTTGGGGCCTGATCGACTCGGCCTTCTAGAATATTGTGATTTTGACAATTTAAGAGCCTGGTTTTTATAATTAATTATAGTTTACCTGTCACTTGATGAACAAATAAAATAAACAATAAGAGGACAAAAATGGGGAAATTGAAACTCTTGCACGCCACTTCATTCAAAGTCGTGTTTGACTTTTTTTTCTCCCTATAATTCTAATTTTTTGTGCTTGTGAAACTTAGTTCACACTCGAGATTTTGCTTTTATATGCCGAAAGTTTGCGTTATGACTGTCCTATTCTTTATTTGTGAATATTCATTTGGCAAAATTTGATTACAAAAAATAATAAAAAATATAGATTGGTATGACGTTTTTTCCCCCCTCAAGAACAACACAAGATAGCGCTTAATGTTTTTAACTAATGAAATGCCCATGGTAAACAAAAAGAATTATTATCAACAATTAAGAGTGAACAGTACATGGCATAATATCGTTTGTCTTACTTCTCTCTCTGAGTAGTTTTCCTTAACGTTTGTAACGTACAGTGAGTCATGCAATATCGAATGTTCGATTATTACCTCTATCAATTATGTCTGCTTAGGGTGACTTAGTGCTCTGAGTGAAAACAAAATAGCTTCTTTCTATGGTTCCGTAAATTTCAGTACTTTCTTCAATCATCGAATAGCGATCATACACTGAAAATAACAAAATTGTCCATTAATGAAAACAAAAAAAAGAAGGGCGTGGAATGGAAGTACAGCACAAACGAACAAACAAACAAACAAACTCCTTGAAATATACTTCCAAATTATTTACTTGACATACAAAAACTAAAAAAACCAATTAATTACTTAATAATAAAAGTGCAATTGAAAGACTTGCCTACCAAAAATTGGGAATAAAATTCCAATAAAGAAACGTCCAAGAAGGAGAGAATGAAGCGTCACACTCAATTTGTAGTCTTGGGAAACTGAATGTGACGGTTTCTTCTGCAGGATAGCTGCATTATTGCATTACCAGATTCACGGTTCGATTTGAAAAATGTACATATTTCATAATTTATATTATTTTCATCGTTTCATTAGAATGAGGGATCTTATGTTATTATTAGAGAATGAATATCAACTTCATTCAGAACAGCAGGATAAATGCTAATTATGCCATGGATGCATCGTTTTTGCTAAATGAATATTTTTCTTGGCTGTAATTGTAAGCGGTCGCTATCTTCGTCCGGATTCCAGCCTTGGATTGTGGCTCTGTTATTAACAGGGACCAATTCCAGATAGAATCTCCTTCCATTCCATTTCACGTGGATCACTCCACGATACAAAAATGATTCGATACAATTGGTTTGTATCGTTGAAAATAGTATAATAAATTAATACATGTTCATCATCCTCATTATAAAGTAATAATTATATTTGATTTTGCATCCTCTTACGTGCTACGATGAATGTACTGAATAATCTCCATTTACACGTCTCAAATTTTTTATTGTCAAACATACAAAAAATAATAATATTATTATTGTAATTTTAATAAAAAAATATAAAAGAGAAATGGACATTTGGTTAAAAATGAAAAAAAATTAAAACGACTTGTCGTCATGAGTGATCTCACTCATTGGGTCAGGACTCAGGAGTGTCGACCGCAACTGTCCCGTATAAGAGAGTTTTGTCTTTTGACTATGGAGTCGAGACGAGAGTATTGGTGCCACACTTCATTGCAAAATTGCTGCTGATTTTACCTTTTATTTATTATTATTATTTTTTGGCTGGCCATTCATAAATCATAATGGATTTCTGGAATCATTTAAGACCAAGATTTTTTGTGGTTTAAAACACGTGTGAGTGGAATAGCTGGAGTCTTGGTCTACCTTTAGCTTCAATATAAGGTTTTTTCTCCTTCATTTTGGTCAAACTAGGCAGCTCTACCATTTGGTTTGGAGAACAACAGTAAACGAATCTCTTTTGTATTTTTGTAAGACTACCGCTCTGTTTTGTGGGATGGAAGCAACCTCAAACCACAAGTTAATTTATTGAAGATCATCATCATCACCATCACCGTATACATTAATTATTGATCAAAACATGTCTCAACCAAGCCATATAACTTGTTCAGCCCGGTATGAAACGTCCTTATTGTTAATTGAGTACCCGATTCTCTAATCGATTTACCTACAACAATACTTACAACTTCTCCCAATTCAACTAGGTCACCATCGACTCTGGTCATAACAAAATCGACAGATGTAAGCTACATCTGTCTCATACATGTAAAGAGAGTTCGATTAGATATTGTTTCGACGTGAAAAATTATGAACGGATTGACAAGTCTAATTCCAATGTCTTGATTTCTAGCGTCAATAACCGTGGTCCGTAAAACATCTACGTTGAATAAAATGCCCAAACTTTGGAAAGCAAATCTTTGGGTTTATAAGGATAGTCCACTAGTAAAAGGAATGAATCGGCCCATTGACTGTTTGGTTAATCAATGTGAACTTACGTTGAGCCCAATAAAGGCCCACGAAAAAACAGGTTTGGATTTGGCGGGCTTGAGCCCATTGTGTTTAGGTCAATGATCCAGATGTCGCGTCCGTATATGATCTGATTGTGTGAGCGTCACACACGATCACATCCTTAGAGGTTTAAGAAGGTTCTTCTGGGACTAGAAGTCACGCTCACTGCTTCTTCTTCCGCTTTCTCTGCCTAGGGTTTTTGTTCTCTCTTTTGAACCAAACGAATAACAACGATGAGGTAATTTCTACTCGCCGATTAACTGTTGTTACCGTTTCCGATGCTCATTTACACGTCTTTGTGTAGTTTCGGTTGCTTTAATCGTTGATTAGGTTAGGTTGATTGGGTTTCAGAATCCATTGTTCTTTGGTTACCTTTTTTTGAATGGTTTGTTTCCTTGTGTGTTTGGATTTTCAATTATAGGGCGGGAAGATTGTGTCATTTTTGTTTGATTTAGTTGGCGTATGTATTTATCTGAGGACTTTTGTGCGGAGAAAGTTGAATAAGTTGGCTACTCTAGTGTTAATGCTATATGAACTCCTACTGAGATTTTGCCCTAGAAATGTATTTTGAATGGAAATATTTCGTATATGTGTGGATTCATTTTGTCTCACTTTTTGGTTTACTTTTCGGTTTGTCTGATTGTACGTTTGAAGTTAGTAGGGTTTTATTTTCTTCCTCCTTTGGTGGGCGAGGAGTGTGGGCAGGAAGGAAGTGTTGAGCGTATTTTTTTGGGGAATATTTATTTTTCCCTTTTGTATTATCCATTTAATAAATTTTTTGATGGCTAGATTTGAAATGATAATTGTGTTGTGATTGCTGTATTTTTCTGTTTGACCTTGTGGATGATTTAATGAAGTATTATGGGCCAGCAGTGCTACTGCCGCAACCTGCATTAAATTGGAATTAGTATCTGCCTTACCAACGAAATGGTTGTTCTGAATAGTGTAGTTTTAATCTTGTCACTTTGAAAAAGAAATAAAATAAGAGCTTAGAAATGATGCTAATTTAGATTTGATCATTAGAAGGGAAAATAATTTACAGAAAGCAGAATTCAGAACAAATGGGTTGGTTAGGAAAGGGTAGGTATATGCTATTGAATGGCTGTAACTAAGTCAACTCCCAAGTATTTTTTTGATAATCGATTCTCAAATCCTATTGAATGCAAGATGAGTGGTTAGTTTTATGTAATGGTCAATATTGCTTGAATATATATGAAGTAAAGATATATTTCATTTGTGCCCTACATCTACTAAATTAGATGGTAATTCCAAGGGAAGTCGGTCCCCCTCCACTTCTCTGACTTTTGCAAAATGAAACCACCAATGGATACAGTATATTCCTGCTTATCTTGTTTATAAATTGTGTGTATGTTTGCTGGGTTTGCTACTATCTCCACTGATAAAGGGTGTCATTTTGTAGCCGGCATCCTGAGGTGAAATGGGCCCAGAGGGAGGATAAGGTATATATCACGGTGCTTCTCTCTGATGCAAAAAATGCAAAGGTTAATCTTGACCCAGAAGGTATTTTTACATTCTCTGGATCAGCCGGATCTGAAGACAATGTCTATGAGCTGAAACTCGAGCTTTTCGATAAAGTTAACGTAGAGGTGAGTGGTGCTGCTTGTGTAAGCTTTGCAGGTTTTGGGTCTTAATTGCTATGATTTTACCTCATTGCTAGCAGATCTGTGATCTTTTTATTAATTGCTAGATTGATAGATCAATCCTACATTTAGAAATATGTTTTGTGGATCTTTGCTTGAGATTTACCGGAAGTTATGACTTGATTATTGTGTTTAGCAAATAGAAATGTCTAACACTCTTGCCTGCACTCCAATGCAAGAATTGAATTGTACATGCATGCAGGCTTTTGATTACTATTAACTACATCATAATTTTATGCAATGACACAGTTATTTATTACGGGTTTCTCTCTTGCAGGAAAGCAAAATAAACATAGGGGTGAGAAATATATTCTGCATCTTGGAGAAAGCTGAGAAGAATTGGTGGAAGAAACTATTACGTGGAGATGGAAAAACTCCTCACTACGTTAAAGTAGATTGGGATAAGTGGGCAGACGAAGATGATGATGCTGGTATTCTGTTTTCTTTCTTGATTATATCGTTGTTTTTCCATGTGATTTTATTATGGTCGAACGACCTAACGATATTCTGCTTTTCTTTTTGTTCATTAGCTCCTGCTGATTTAGATATGGGTGGAATGGATTTCTCGGTAAGGATGTCAGTCAAGTAAAACTTTATTATTTGCTACTGTATGGTCTACATATCCATCCTAATGTTTGTTTATCAACGTAAATTTCAGAAATTCGGTGACATGGGTGGCATGGGCGGCATGGGTGGCTTGGGTGATATGGGTGGCCTTGGCGGCATGGGTGGCCTTGGTGGCATGGGTGGTCTTGGCGGCATGGGTGGTCTTGGCGGCATGGGTGGTCTTGGTGGTATGGGTGACATGAATTTCGATGGTATGGGTGATGATGATAGTGAGGATGAAGGTAAGCTATCCAAATTTGTATTATCTTTGGGAACCATTTGTTTAATTTCGACGGTTCTGATATCTTGTTGTGATGCTGCATGTGTCCTTTTAATTTGGCCGAGAAATTGTTCTGTTTGCGTTGCGCCAGCTGCTTGAATGATTCTGGTGCTGGCAACTTACAACTGCTTTACACATTGTGCGTAGTTATTAGAGATGTCAAATCAATATATTGCCAAATTGGTTAATTGCATTAAGGGGGATATCTAATCCGTTCCATAAAAATAATCTACAGTTAATGGTACTCTTCAAGAGTTATAGCACACTAAATTGGCCATTGAATATACCTGTTTCCAAATCGTGGCAGTTTAAATGGATATTAATGTCATACGCTAGCATTATGAATTCAACATTGTCTCCATAAACTGAGTTTCTTTATACTCAACTGCTCGTTACGGTTGCCATCTTCCTGTTTGTTGGCTGCTTTACAAACTCTGCATTATGTCTCAGAGTTTTGATGCCTTTTTTAACGTCAGTTGGACATTTGTTTTACTGCAGGGCAAGAAGTAACGAAGCCTGCCGAGAAAGCTGCCGAGGAAGTGAAGGCTCCAGAGGGAAAGAGTGGAGAAGTTGCCTCAAGCTCTTGAGAGATTATATGTTAATGAGAGGGTTTTTTGGCACTGTGGTGCTTTACCCTTCTCGGCAGAGCTTTTATTAACAAGAATTAAGGTTGACAATATTTTCCTTGTCTTTTGGCAGGAATTGTAATTCTGTTTTCTAAGATTCAAGAGTGTTGTAACGTTTAGCAAGTTTCTTGGATAAACACGAAAAAGGGAAGGGAAAAAAAAGATTCAAAATGCATGTAATTTTGGCTACCGACTTGGGAATATCTTGGTACCTTTCACCATCATCAAAAAGTATGCATGTAATTTTTCTGTTGGTCCATGGTCTATTAATCAGTTTTAGCAGAGCTTCCAATTCCCTTTTAATTTTTTATTTAATTTTTATTTTAAAAAAAAAAAAGCTTCCAATTCATGCCAAATATGTTTGGCTACGATGGTTATATATGATTTACACTCAAAATAAGTGTCGATTTAACTGATTTTTCAAAATTTACACTAATTTTGTAGTCTTTTAATTAATTGATGTAAACATGCATGCAGATTGATATATTTGGTAATACGATAAGTTCGCATGTGAACCGCTGTTATTGTGTCTATGCGTTTATATGGGATTGAAACCTATGAGAGAATTCTAGTTCGCATGTGAACTGAATTCTAGGCTCGCAGATGAACTGCTGTTACTGTGTGTGTTTATGCGGGATTGAAGGAGGGCGGGTCTTAAGGTGAAGCCCATACTCAAAAAAAAGAAAGAAAGAAAAAGATAAATGAGAAAAAAAGAAAAAGTATAAGGTCATTATATGTGTACATAAAGTAAAATTTATTAATAAAATGAGGTTATGATTAGTGTAGGAGAAATTGTAATTAAAAATATTTAATATCAAATTAATATGCAGGTTAAATTAATTTTAAAATATTAAACGTGTGGTAAAAAATAAAAAATAAAAACAAAATAATAAAAGTTTCTTATAAATATAGAATTGAATTTAGGGGTGATTTAAAATGTGAGTCCATCGATCACTGTATAATGGCTGCCAATTGCCAAACCCTAATAACATTCAAAGGGCTAAAACCCCGTAGCAAAAGGACCGAGTGACTAGAAAAGCGTGGAAGCCGCCGGAGGTATGGACATGGAGGTGGAACCACCGCCGATACCGGAATTACCTTCCAGTCCCGGCTTAGGACATTTAAAGCGCTTCGGCCTCAAAAGCTCTATCCAAACTAACTTCGGCGACGAATACGTATTTCAAATCGTTGCCAAGTACGTGTCGTCGCCTACCCATTTTTGTGTGAATATATCTTTATATATATGCAGACTTTGAAAATATGGTAATAATAGATGAAGTGATCACCTTAGGGATGATTGGGCATCAATGGCGGTGTCACTTTCATCGAACGTGGTGAAATTGTACTCGCCGGTGTCCGGGCAGTATATTGGCGAGCTCAGGGGCCACACCGACTCTGTAAATCACATGTCCTTCCAAGTTCCGTCTTCTCCGCACGTTTTGTGTTCTTCCTCCTCGGACGCTACTATCAGATTCTGGGACACTAGGTGTTTTCAGCAGGCCGGTCTTTCTCCCCTTGTATATCATTGCATATGCCTATAGAAATGATATTTCCAGTGCATAATTTAAATTACTGCACTTACTAACTTTGCCAGACAATAGAATTTGCATTGTGTATGTTTTATTGTTTTTAATTAGTTTACAAAATGCAGGTATCTATCATGAATGCAGGTCCATCACAAGAGGCATTTAGTTTCTCTTTTGGTGGAACCAGTGATCATCTTCTTGCGGCAGGGTGCAAGTCTCAGGTATATGATCATATTTTCCATCCATAGAATCTGTTGTATGGATCTTTTTGCTTGCAGAAGTTTGTTCTGACAGCATTTTCAGTCACTGGGATTTTGTTCTTTAGTCAAGTAATTACTAAATATGCGTGGGATTCATCTTCAATTTGTAAATTATGTGTTTAGTTTGAATCTTATCAATTGATTGTGCTGCTGCAGGTTCTGCTATGGGATTGGAGGAATAATAAAGAGGCTGCACGATTGGAAGAATCTCATACAGAGGACGTTACTCAGGTAACTTTTGATCCTTGTTCCTTCCAATTTCATTTCAGCCGCAAAGCTGTCTTAAGTTAATGATCGTATTTATTATATATTTTGATCCACTTGATAATCAATCATGAATTTATGAAAGTTTCTGGATGAATTTAGTTCAATTATTTCACAACCTTACCAAACTACCCATGTTACAGGGACAAAGGTTTGACTTGTTGCTTACCTCAATTGGCCAGTGTGCTCTTTGTAATGTTTCTAGTATGTTTGTTGATCCTTGCTGCTGCGAGGGGATTTCTTTGCTTGGTTCAGTTCTAAACCTCTTATTTCTTAATGGATTGTCTTGATGGGTGTTCTTATCAGGTACACTTTGTTCCTGGGCACAAGAATAAGCTTCTCTCTGCTTCGGTTGATGGATTGATGTGCCTGTTTGACACCAGCGGAGCTATAAATGATGATGATAATTTGGAATCAGTAAGTAGGATAAAACCTACGCATTATATTCTTGTTATCTGTTCTTTTATGTTGCTAATGGTATAGTAACCAGCCAGCCATTCTAAAATGTCAATTTGCGCTCATATTTGTTCTTTTTTTTGCCATTTTATAAATTTCTTCCCCTCACACTTCAACTTATGCATTGGACTCTTTACATCTTGTAGGTGCTTAATGTAGGAACCTCAATTGGGAAAGTCGGTTTCTTTGGATCCGATTATAAAAAAATTTGGTGTTTGACACACATTGAAACTTTAAGGTATGCAAATTACGTACTGTTTGGCACAAAAGAATGTATATTATCATTTTATTATTGTTTCTCCCCCTTTGTTATTCTTTTCGGTTTATATATATGCATTCTAATTGCTCTTGTTAGTCTTTCTTTTCATTACTATCATTTTTTTTGGCTGGGTTGGGGTTGAGTGGTTCTTGCTTCTTACTTTACTTTCTGTTTAGTGTCTGGGATTGGAAAGAGTCATCAATGGATGTCAATTTCGAGGATGCTCGTTCCTTGTCTTCAGAGAGCTGGACACTGGGCCATGTGAGTTCACTTCCCTTCCAACCTATTAAATTTGCAGAAGGCGAAAGCATACTAATGTTACTAATAATTGTGAACTTCTGTTATAATTAAAGGGTTACGGGTCTATGTTCTGGTGAACTTGGAATGAGTTCTGCTGACGTTTACTTCCACATTGTTGACAGATTGACTACTTTGTTGACTGCCACTACTCAACAGAGGAAGATTGTTTGTGGATGATTGGCGGTACAAATTCTGGCACTTTGGGTTATTTCCCCTTGCATTGCAAAACAAGTCAGGGAGAGAGGTCCAGAATTGGATCAGCAGAAGCTGTTCTCCTTGGAGGTCATGAAGGTGTTGTTAGGAGTGTATTGCCTCTGAGATCCCCCATGCAAGGAAAGATCGGCGCGAGCAAAGGCATCTTTGGATGGACCGGCGGTGAGGATGGTCGATTATGTTCTTGGTTGTCCGATGAATCATTCGATACGAATCGCTCGTTTATTTCAAGTGCCCTGGTTACAAAGACACAAAAGAACACCAAGAGAAGCAGGCATAGTCCATATTAGAACCTTATTTACATATCTCGACCATGTTGTAATTTGTTGTGCCTTATATGCTTTTTAAGCTTATGTTGTTTAGGCATAACTGTAATTCTATTCACAGTTTATTTTGTTTTGGCAGACTCATGTCATTGAAGAACACTGCAAAGAAAACTTGCTGAAATAGTGAAAGCAGACTGAAATGGATTGAGCCATTGTAACGTCAACAAATTAGTGGAATGATATAATTTTAAAGTGAAGTTGTTTTAAAAAATTAGCACACAGACAGAACCAAACTACCATAAACAAAGAACTAACATCTTTTTCTATCTCCAAAATTTCTATAATAGGACAATAAACAAGTGCACATTTTTTAATGAGGCTACATAAAATATTCAGACGATTGGGCCAATCCAAGCCTCCCCGGTCAAAATTACAACATGGATTGTCTCCTCTTTGGGGAGAGTTACTAGCACATAACACAAACACAGGCGGCGCGTCTAACCACCTCCGGCATATCAGCCCCTCTAGTCCACTCTCCGGTGGAGCAATCATAAATCAGCACCAACCCTTCTCTCAAACCCCTCTCGTTCCTCCCACCCCCCCTCGTCAACAAGTCATGAATGAGCACCAGCTTTTCCCCCATCCCTACGCAGCTAAACCTAACCGTGCTGTCCAGTCTAACCTGAGCAGGCAGCGGCGGACTCTTTATCCGGCACCATTCTCCGAAATTGCTGCTCTTACGGACCCCATTCAACCTCCAAAATGAAACCTCCACTGCATGGCTGGAAAGAACGTACACAGATCCACCGGTGGCGCAAGCAGCCACCACACAGCCACCTCCGGGCACAGCCCTGCTCCTCAACCAAGTACGCGCCGCCACATCATATACGTCCATTGTGCTTGCATAAAGATGGACCGACTCGGTTCCGGCGGCGCGTGAAGCCAAACCCGTAGATTCGTTCTCCGAATTTCCAATCCTCAGGCCACCAATTACAAAAAACAAGCCGTCCACGGAAGCCCCAATACACCCGTATCTCCTCCTCGGTCCATGAGACACCACTCGCCATGAATCCTCGACTGGGTCGTACTCCTCCACTGCCGCCGACCGGGAACACCCACCGGCGACGTATATTTTCCCGTTTACATCAGCCACGGCGAACTTCTTCCTCTGCACAAGCATTCCAGATTTCGGGACTAAAGTCCCGGTCCAAGTGTCAAACCGGAGCATCGCATCCCGGCCGATAATGTAGATCTTCCGGCCGATGGCGGCAACTCTGGAATGCGAAAACAAAGACTGCAGCGACCCGTGTTGCGAGACGGCGTCGTCGGAGGGAACGAAAGACGAAACTCTCCAAGAAGAATCATAATCCAAACGGTGGCTCCCCGTGAAGAGCGTAGAATTATGAACAGCAAGGGAGAATAGAGTGAGGTGGAGGAGATTGTGGTGGCGCCGGAGTGAAAGGAAAGCTTGGAAATCTAGGAGATGGGCCCACCTGCGGCAGACGGAAGGGAGTGATGGAAGCGTGGAATGGGGAACTCGAGAGAGACATTCAAGAAGAATGTCATCTGGAAGAGCGGAAATGGTGGTTGCAGTGGCGGCGTAAGGTCGAGGATGGTGGGGGTGGGGATGGTGGGGGTTGGGGAAACAAGATTTCATCAGCCATGAAAAATGGCGAGAGTTGCAAGTATCCGATGAAGACGACATAGGCTGAAATGAAAGGTTGGGTGGGAAATTGGAATCGATAATGAGATTTTGTTTTCTTTTTGGGGGAGAAAGTTTACAATAATGACAACTTAACAGAGGTATGGATTGATTGAATTGTTGAAAATTGAAACACCTTTATTTCAAACACAAGCACACTTCATCAATTCATTTTAAAGCAAAATCTTTTCAATTGCAATTTTACTTTACAAATTTTAAATCTTATATTAATTTTCTTTTATATTATCAATACAATTTTTATATTTTAAAATTATTTCTAAAACTATGTTTCCAAAAATTTTCAAAATGAACTGCGCCTCAAACCATGTCGGATTTGGGTGGGTCCAATAATCAACACCATAAGATGCAGGGGAAAGAAAAAAACGTCAAAGTTAGGATAAGAGGTATTTTTTCTGTTTTATTAAAAAAAAAAAAAAATCATGTGAAGTTGTACTTGTGGAAAAAAGTTATATTATCGAATTTTTTATTAATTGATCACAAACATTTGTAATTGTCAAGAATTGAGCTAATTGGTCGATAATTGAAGAGAATTATAGAAAGAATTAACAGAGAGAGGGAGAAAATGAGAGGAAGAACGAGAGAGAAGGCGAGAAAGATCACATTTAAATATTTTCAAAAATTGCCTCTAATCCTTTAAATATTAATAACATCACTTTAATTAAAGAAATATTACAATTAAGTCCCTAGTTCAAGACAATGACGCTAGTATTTATTAGCAGTGAAATAGGGGAAAATCTTGGATGAGATGTATTTTCCTCTTTATTAGGCCCAATTGTTGGACTATTACTTTTTTTATAGGCCTATAGGCTAAAGTTTCGCGAGGCCCATAGGAATCGACGGCCCTCTTTAGTTTACTTGGCGCACTTTCGTTGGCTCTGTTCAGACATTTCAAATTGATGAGCAGAGGGCGGAAACTCTGCAAAAGAACGAGACGGAGAAAATGGAGAAGGCGAGATGCGACGCTGCGACGGAGTCGAAAGTGGACGAGAGATCGGGACGGCGGAGATGCTTCTCAAAAAACTTGATTGTGCTGACAAGGTTCATGCCAACCGAGAACCAATTCTGTCATCTCCTCTTCCCTCACCGAGGTATTTTTACGTTTTGAATAATTAGGGCGAATTCTGGCGAAACCTCGCGCATTCGTTCATCTTTTCAAGTTAAATTCGCGATGAATTAAGCAATGACATTTACCCGCTCTTGTTACAGATGAGAGTGATTTTGCGTACACTTTGCAGGTAATCTAACATCTCACATTGGTTGCGCTTTTTTTCTTTTTTTAAATTTTCATATACTGAAATTATTTTCGCATCGCATCTGTAACATGTAGTTATGGCTATTTCATATATTTATTCTGTTATGGAAAACTTTTGCGGTTTCTTATACTAATTTCACGCACTATTGCTGTTTTCTGTATCTTCGTAACTGTTATTTCATAGTTGATGATTTTATGACCTGTTTAGTTTATAATGAAAGTAAAATAGTAGTTACTCGTGAGAATTCGACAGATTTTGATTTTTCCCCATTTTTATCTTTGAAATTATGCTAGAGTTGAGCATGAGCTTAACTCTACTAAGGTTCGTCTTTATTTGCTGAACTATATTTTGATGTCTATCTAATTTTACAAGGATATTGACATCTCCTATTAGACCTACTATATATGTTTTCAGTATGATTAATGAGTTTTAATGACTGGAATTTATTAAACACAAATGCTTTACAAATCAATACGTATGTATAGAGTAGAAGAGAAAGTCGTAGAAATTGTATTAACTTCCTTACACTATTTGCTTCTACTATGACATTTAGTTATTAATTTCAATTGCAAGAATCTATGTCTTCATCATCTTTGAACATAAACATGCTGCCATATTTGCTTGGAGTGCTGCCTCAAATTCAAGTTTTTGTTATCTATGCTTCAAATTATGCCCTCATAGTGAGTACCATGCAGGATACTAAGAAAAATTGACATACTAGCCTGAACAACCAGTTAGCATAATCATGGAGTCTGAATGTCATGCAGACATGTCTGAAAAGAATGCATTCATGCTACTAATCAAACAAGGTACTAATGCCTCTGCTGTATGGACTGTTTTATGGAAGCTTTTAATGTATATGCTTCTGCTGGTTATTGTCTTCAAATGAGAAGTCTGTCAAGCATTATTTTTGTCATGTGTACTTATTTAATTCCTTTTCTCCTCTAGGACGCCGAGAAAAAAAATAATGTTGTTATCTGCTGAAAAGGATAAAGCCGTCCAGGATCTGCAGGATGCTTTAGCTGTTGATGCGAACGAGCTTCAAGGTAAATATGTTGGGTATATTCTTATGCGCTTGTCTGCAAATTCTGTTTTTGGATTGTTTAATTGCATTGGCTGGTGTAATTTTGATTCATAATGTGGAAAGTATAACACAGATGCCCCCAATGTCAGTTGCAGCACCTAGAAAATGTCACTTTCATGGCTGTATATTTCATTGATTGGTTTCTTGCATCAAAAACTTTCTAGGAAATGCCTTGCTTGTGCGACTTAAATTGGAGGCACTAAGCACTGTGTTGTACTAAATGATATAAAGAATTAGATAAATTGCTACAACTCTTGAAATGCACATTCTTGGCAGAGATGAAGCGCTGAGCACTGCAGAGCATCAGATTAAGAGCTTGGAGATGAATCTAAGTGCTGCTCTTTCCAGCCACCAGACAGAGGAGGCATGGGAAGCAAACCTTAAAAAGTGTTGAAGAAACATGGCATGTAGGTTTAGTAGATATGAATGTTAGAGCACTTTTGTTCAACATACTTCAAGGTTCATATCTGTGTGTTAAATAATATTATTTTCATCTGTGAGAGTTGAGGCTGAAAATGAGGTATCGTCTAGCCAAATTCTTGAAAAGGAAAACTACAACATGAAAAGATGAAGGTATGTACCTTTATATTTCTCTCATCACCGAAGATGCCTATTTCACATTTCGGTATGGTTGTTCTCCTGTTCTCACAGTTATCCTCATTGCCATTTGTGTTTGGGGTGATTTTTCAGGATGAGCATTTCACTTTCCGTGAACTTGCTGATAGAATGATTGAGGAAGAAGGATAAAGAGATTTCCATGCTTTTAAATGATAATGAGAGCCTTCGTCAAATGCTAGAGTCCAAGCCATTGGTAATTCTCTGTCATCTCTGTATTTAACCAAATATGTATAAGTTTGATAAATTATTATTCTCTGTATTTCATTACATATATGTTTGAGAGACAGTTACTACTTGTCTGTAGTAATACATGGCTGAAATTGAGAAAATTATTTAGTTAAGCTATGTTAACTATATGCTGTTAAATTCCTTATAAACCTGGGGATGGCTGATAAGGACTGACCAATTTGTAACATAGTTTTCTGTGTACATCATACTTGTGCTGTTTTTACTAGTCATTTACAGTTTTTGTGGATTTGTTATTCCATCTGTCCACTTTCATTTATCTCGAACCTGTCTAGTATCTCATTTACCAGGCATCTTGCTTCTGGCTTCTCCATTCTGAAACTGGTGCTTTACTTGTTTCTCATGCTTTGGTTATCTTTCTGAGGACAATATATTAAGAGTGATTACCTCTCATTCTTTTAGGCTAGAAGCCATTTCGATGATTCAGGTACTGCGTTTTCTCTTCTGTTTTAAGCATCTTGTGGATCAATGAGTTCAGTATTAATGCAAACTTCAGTTTATATACCGACCAGATGCTAGCTTTTTGTTTATCCTTGTTCAAATCTTTGCAGATCTTCATTTTTTAGTTTTCTAAATTAAATTATTTGTCTTATGTTGGCATCCATCCTTGAGCCTTCTTGAGTGAAAGCCATTTTTTTGATGTTCTTGAGCCTTGATGATTGATGCCCATGAAATCTCTGAAGTTTATATTGTAATAGTTCAATAGTTCAGTTTGTGCAATCATGTTTAAACGCTAAATCTTGTGGACTATCTGATACCTCATATTGCTCTTTGCAACTAGTTAAAACCTTTTGTATTTGAACTTGAGAAGACATGGAAATAATTGCTCTTGCTGATGCATCATGTTCATAGCTTTATTTCTAATGGCATTCTCTGATAATATGGTGAAACAAATTCACTGCAATACAACGGTTGGTCAAATTCTCTTATTTGTTTTGGTTAAATTCATTCTCTATTCGTGTTAATATTTACTGCTTAAAGTGGTGCACACATATATAATGAGGACATATTGCCCATGGTATTAAATCAGCATCGTGTTTTTATGTTGGCTCGTACCACAGTTGTTGTTTCAACATTGTTGGTCCGCACTGCTATTTGTTGAAATTTGTATGTGGAAGAAGTCCAACTTGCACTCCTCAATCATCTGAATGGTGCCTCTGGAGCTTGAGCTGTTTCTACAGAATAGCCTCCGTCTTTTGATTTTATTTCCAAGCATCATGTGATGCATGAACATCATGTGATGCATGAAAAAGGCGTACCACTTTTCAAATTTTTGCTTTAAGGCTAACACTTAAAATTTGAAATGTAATTGGGCCTCACTTTAGATAGCCAGGTGGGCCATAGTATTGTTCGGAGGCCCAAATAATGTATAAAATTTAA
Organism: Leptodermis oblonga; assembly: GCA_016801395.1. Lineage (NCBI taxonomy): Eukaryota > Viridiplantae > Streptophyta > Magnoliopsida > Gentianales > Rubiaceae > Leptodermis > Leptodermis oblonga. The sequence goes on along the minus strand of CM028760.1, from coordinate 896,662 downwards.
TGATGTAGTCCCAAGAAAGTGACCGGAAAAAATATTGGGACGACTGGAAAATAACAAAGTTCAGTTTTAGTAACAAATGGGCCGCAGTGGACCCTGAATTGCGCATGCATTTCCCAAAGTGGGCCTTTAATAAATTCTAAGGCCCAAACGGATAACAAATGGGCAAAATCCGAAGCCTAAGGCCCAAAAAAACATGGAAAGTGGGCTGAATTAAATTCATTTGGCCCAATAAAGCCACATAATTGGGCCAATTTTATTTTACGGCCCAGTTATGAAATTTTCATGGGCCATACGGCCCAATAGAGTAATTTCATGGGCCGTATGGCACAATTGACCCAATTAATTTGGAAAAGTCACGCGAGATTTACTCGGCCCAATAAAACTACAGAATTGGGCCAATTGCCGATTACAGGCCCAATGGTTTGAAATGTGGGCTATTGTTGAGCTGAATTGTAATTTTTGGCCCAATAAACTGCGTGTTTGGGCTTAATTAACGATTGCGGGAACAAAGTGGGCTGTTATTGGGGCGAATCAAATTCAAGGGCCGTTATCGAGCTTCAATGGATTATTAAACATAAAAAGACTTGCTTATGGCCCGACCTGATAAGATTGGGCTTATTTCGAAAACCAAAGTCCAATTATTTAGTTAAGCAGGCCGAGTTTAAGTTTAACGGCCTTCACCGTAATAACGGGCAAGGATTACACTTGATTGGGCCGTTATTCTGAAACGAGTTAAATAAATGTAACAGCACATAATCGTCAATTAGGTCATTTTTTGATTGAATGGGTGCAACATCTGTTCAGCAACGGACCACATCAGCATATGGAAGTTTTTCAAAAGTCAAATTTTGCTAGTTTAAGTAATCATTGCATTACATTTACCTCCCTGAGTTTCGGTGAAAAGAGATCAGATAATGTAAAAGGACATTTTTAATTGGGACATACTATTTGCAGTGACAATTTTGCTATTTGAAGTAATATTATTTTGTGAAAAGTCTATTTACTCTTTAGCTAAAAAAAATTTCTTTTTTATATTTTTTATATTACACGATAAGTAAACAATCTATACATTTTTTTACGTAAAAAAAATTTGTTTGTTAAGAGGAAAAAACCTTGTCTGGCCCAAGATTGACAAAAATATATTTCAAAATTCCGTCCCCTATTTACAGTAACATTATCAAAATACCACATAAACACTAATATTTTGATACCGCCCAAATTTTGGACCAAATTGGGAGGCGCCCACCACTTTGAGCAGTATTTTGGAAGAAACTCAATCCAACATAAAAAATATATAGATTATTTTTTTTTTTTGGTTAAAAAACTAATTTTGATTGTTTAATTGCATTGGCCGGTGTAATTTTGATTCATAATGTGGAAAGTATACATTAATTCATTTATCACTAACACGTTTATTCAAATATGGCCGGTATACCCGAGGATAATCCATATTACACTGTAAGTAAACACTATATATATTTTTTTACTTGAAATTAGTTTGGCTAAAAAAAATCTCTGTATACCCCTTCATTATCTCGCATCTGTAATTATCCGGCCTTTTTTTGTCGTCTCTGTAACATTTCAGCCGAAGAGACTGTCTCCCTGGCCGAAATACCTCCGGACGAGCTCGGAATGAGGAAATACCACCGGCGTCCGGCAATATTTTCCCCGCAAATATTGCCGGTGTCCAGCGGTATTGAGCGGAGAAATACCGCCAGCGTCCAGCAGTATTGACCGAAGACATACCGCTAGGCACCGATTGGTATCTCGGGTCAATACCGCAGATGTCGAGCGATATTTGCCAAGGAAATACCTCCGGCGTTCGGCGGTATTTGAGGTAGAAACATCGCCCGGGCGGTATTTTTCGGCGAAATATCGCCAGCCGCCGGCGGTATTTCGCCGGAAAAAAAAACCGGCAGTTGCCTTCGGTTTTTTCCGCCAGAAAGCCCTTTTTCCCGCCCGAAATGCCGCGATATCCCTGCGACCTATGCTGATCCTTGGGGGCAAGTGGTTAAAGCCTTGATATATGAACAGTTCACGGAAGCTGTGGAAGTACCAGAGAGTTGTAACATTATATGCCCAGCAGAGTAATATTTTACTTTCGCTTCAGTGGCGGGAGGTCGATGTCTATAATGATCCGATCAGTTTCATCAATATGGATTTAATAAGACAAAATCGTTCCATTGCTTTGTTAACGACAGGGGAGGTCTTGCTACCCCCAATCTATCCGACGTGGAGAAACAGGGCCTCAGAACAAATGCAGAGTTGAAAATCTCATTTGTAACCACGATTTGTTGCTTTCAGGAATAAATCGACTGTTGAGTGTTAGTATTAGATGTTTTTCATATCTACTGTTTCACGTTAACTGCAATTTAGTGCCTGTTCTTTTTTTTTCGTTTTGAAAACGATTTTGGTTTCAACAGTAAATTTAATAAATTTTAATCATATTCCATCATTTTCAATACAACATTTTACATTATAAAACTATTTTTCAAAACTTATTTTCAAAAAAGAACAGGCCCTTACTTTTGATTTTACGTTTACAAGATGAGATTCTCATATTTTAATTTCTGTATGTAATTAATTTTAACATTACTGAAGACAAATAAAATATATGTATCATCTCGAATGATATATTACTTTATACAATGCATAAAAAAACAAATAAAATACAACCCACTAATTTATAACCTCTTATTCAATAATTTATCTTAACATTATTCAGAAAACAGTCAATAAGATAGCACATGGGACCTTGCGCCAATTTACTCCAGTGCCGGCATCAAATTTCTAGTGCTTACCGTAACCGCTGATAGCTTTCTGGGGTCCAGTGTCTCGTCCACTTCCATGTCGTCGGGACTAACACGAACGTGCGTTCGCTGCTGGAAGTAGTCGATGTACTCAAGGCACGACTGATCGGGTCAAAGCCCTCTGCATCTAACTAATCAACATTTACGGGGCCTTAAAATTTGTTGAAAATAACTTGGTTGGTGCAGTCATCTTTGAAACCCCCTTTCTTGAAATTTTAAAGAAGAAAAGTTTAGATTTTAGTATTGAAACTTGGGAAGAAAGAGGTTGGCAATTTAAAATTGATTTTAACTAATGCAATATAATCTTGTCTTCTTACCATTTTGGATTTTATGCAGCAAATCTTGACTTTAGTGATACAAAATTGAAATTTTAAGCTCACTTTTGTTGAATTTAAAAGGCTGCATAAATTGGAATTTTGAATTTTATGCAGCAAATCTTGACATTTGCGGGGCCTAATACGTATTAGGCAACTCAATTTGCAGCATTTTAAATTCAATAAAAAGTAGCTCAAAATTTTAATTTTGCATAACTAAAGTTAAGATTTACTGCATAAATGGTAGGAAGACAAGATTAAATTGTATTGGTTGAAATCAATTTCAAATTGCCAACCTCTTGCTTCCCAATTTTCAATACTAAAATCTAACTTTTCTTTTTTAAAATTTCAAGAAAGAGAGCTTCAAATATTACTGCACCAACCAAGTCATTTTCAACAGATTTTAAGGCCCCGAAAATGTTCAAGAGTAAGATGATAAGTTGGATGCAGAGGGCATTGGCCCGATCAGTCGTGCCTTAAGTACATCGACTACTTCCAACCGCGAACGCACGTTCGTATTAGTCCCGACGATATGGAAGTGAACGAGACACTGGACCCCAAAAACCTATCAGCGATTACGGTAAGCACTAGAAATTTGATGCCGGCACTGGAGTAAATTGGCGCAAGGTCCAAGTGCTATCTTATTGACTGTTTTTTGAATCTGTTAAGATAAATTACAGAATAAGCGGTTATAAATTAGTAAATTGTATTTTATTCGCTTCTTTATGCATTGTATAAAGTAATATATCATTCGAGATGATATATATATTTTATTTGCCTTCAGTAATGTTAAAATTAATTACATACGAAAATTAAAATATGAGAATCTTATCTTGTAAACGTAAAATCAAAAGTAAATTGCAGTTAACGTGAAACAGTGGATATAAAAAACATCTAATACTAACACTCAACAGTCAATTTATTCCTGAAAGCAACAAATCATGGTTACAAATGAGATTTTCAACTCTGCATTTGTTCTGAAGCCCTATTTCTCCACGTCGGATAGATTGGGGGTAGCAAGACCTCCCCTGTCGTTAACAAAGCAATGAAACGATTTTATCTTATTAAACCCATATTGATGAAATTGATCGGATCATTATAGACATCGGCCCCCCGCCACTGAAGCGGAAGGAAAGTATTACTCTGCTAGGCATATAATGTAACAACCCTCTGGTACTTCGTGGCGACAAATATTCCCAAAAGATGAGAATCAAACCAGAATTCCTCATCTGCTGGAACTACATAACAGTCTACCACCCTGATTGCTAACTCGTAATCGACTAGCCCAATAACGAAACGCCAAAAAGTAGTTTCATCCCGGAGTTCTTGGTACCACTACTCATCTGCATTGTGTGCGAAATAGGAAATACTCTAAAATCACAATGTCCATCGGCCACTACATTAACGTGCCCAGTAATGTATTCGAACACGAACTGCTTCAGAAATATGAGAAGGTCGTAAAGTCATTCAGAAGCATGGGGCCTCACAACCCTTCGTCTCCTTTGTCCGCCTGTAGATCGCCGACCTGCGATTGTAAATCATATTAAATTTAGTATGTATATATGTATTTAGCCACAATGACATGTACATGAAATACATATATTTGCACCTCGTTGTAGTGCATTCCTTTCGACATGCTCGTACCCTGATAGATCTCGTTGGGTTGGCTTGTGTCTCGGCCGTCCCCTGTGTGGCTTACTAACTGGCTCAGCTAGATCAACAGTTTCTGGATAAAGCGTCAAATTTACCACACCCATCACCCTGTATATCTCAACGCTTGGACGCGTCATTACATCAACAAACATTTCATGCAGTCGCCCCTCTGCGGTTTGCCTCGCCTCCTGAGTTTCTGGAATATCATTATCTCCCAAATGCAGGGCGTCAACATTGATAGGATCAATTGGATGGTACGCGCGCACCAACTGTTGCATCTCACATGCACATATCAGACCGAAACTAGTTCGGAGTTCACAACCACACAGCGCACTATCTTCCCCGATAAGGCTAACTCTTTTTGTATATTCTTCTTCCACATTGTAATACCAGATAAAAACATTCTACCGTTAAGCCTACTATACAGTAAGTAGTCGCTCTTCCCGTATGTTTTGCTGCTCAAAGATTCTATTGCAGTCCGAATTTTATCGAAGTGCAACCCTATCATAAGATTAATGTCGTGAAAAATACCTGAAAATGCCTTTCTATCCGTACCAATTGCCTTCTTCAACTGTGCATGTGCACTCTCAACCCTAAAAGACAATTTACATTAAAAATCAAACTGTAACATAAAGCATTATATAAAAGATCATGTAATTATACAATATACAAATCATAAATTAAAGTTATAAATAACTTACATATTCGTTGTGTGCCCTCCGTAATGCTTTATACTTTTCGTCCAACAAGACATAAACTTGTCCTTGTGAAGATCCAATAATGTGTTTTTCAAATACGGAATAACATTTATGAATCTAAATTTATTTTCATATTTAGTATCAATATAATCCACAGCTTACGTGAACTGTTCATATATCAATGCTCTAACCACTCGCTTCCAACGATATAGAAACATCCGTTGTAGTTTTGTCGTCGTTAATCGATACTACATGTTTCTTGACATCCATTTCAATGTTTCCTACACAGTAATTGGGTAGCATGTGAGAATACTAATTGCACAGCATTCAATAAGGCAATCTCTCGATCAGTGATAACCACATATGAATATTTGTTTCGCTTGAATAAATTGCTCAATTGCGTCAATCTCCAGTAATAGCTCGGAGTAGTCTCATCTCTCATGAAAACGAAAGCGATATGAACATACTGAGCTGTGAGTACATGAGCCACTATTTGCAGCAGAGGCATGTCATACATATTTATCTTATACGTAATATCAATAAACAACACGTACAAAAACATAACAAGTAGATGAGGTGCCTTCTTGTGTGCAAAGAAGATGTGTCCGACTACATTACTGACGTCATCACCTGCGTGCGCAAAGAAGTATTCGTGATCATACAAAAATTTGAATAAATACTGCATGTTAGTCATATCTCCCCTCGCATCCTTTTTATTTTTTGCTGCTTCATTGTACACTTGTCTTATGTAGCTGACATTTTTCGGATCATCCGCTCGCAATTTGGCTAATATATGCTTCGGCCTGATGTTAATATTTGATATATCTGCAATCTTCTTCTTCTCCAATTCTGTTAACCGTGACTGCGCTGAATGTCAATTTCGAGCTTCTTCTAATTCATGATTGTCATCTTGCTGCTTGTATTGCTCTGCCTGTTTTTTTCTTTCTGTAGGGGTGACTTATCTCCAACTTGTCCTGATCTATCGCACCCTATCTCAACTTTACCTTTTCTCCCTCTTGTAAAGAACAGCCCCAACATTTTCGAAGAAGAAGTAATTTTTGCAGTCATATTATTTTCAGCTGCTCGTGCTTTAACCAATGCAATCATATCTTCCCTACTTTTGAACTATTCGTTCGTCTGAAATAAATCAATGTGGTCAGCATAAATATCATCCTTCTCAATACGAAAATCCTGTTAATACAAAAAGCTGGTTCAGCATTCTTAAACCGTCAAATTTAGCTGCAGCCAATAAATTTCGCAATAATCTTGTCACTGAAGTTGTGACAGAATTACGATCAGCATAAGTCGGAGGGATATTGCGAATATCGCAACCATTTCAGGCGGGAAAATCGAAGGAAAAAGGGCTTTCTGGCGGAAAAAACCGACAGCAGCTGCCCTTTTTTTTCCGGCAAAATACCGTCGGCCGCTGGCGGTATTTAGAACCGAAATACCGCCGGTGGCCGGCGATATTTCGCAGAAAAATTCCACCCCGACGGTGTATCTACCTTAAATACCGTCGACGGTATTTCGTGGGTCAATACTACCGAACGTCAGCGGTATCTCCTTGGCAAATACCGCCCGACACCGGCGGTATTGACCCGAGAAATACCGACCGATGCCTAGCGGTATTTCTTCGGTCAATACTGCCGAACGCCGGCGGTATTTCTCCGCTCAATACCGCTGGACACCAGCGATATTTGCGGGGGGGTATTTCCGGGCGTCTGGCGGTATTTCCACACCGGGGAGACAGTCTCCTCGGCCAAAATGTTACAGATATGGCAAAAAAAAGCCGGATAATTGCAAATTCGGGACAAAAATCCCCCCCACAGTGGGTTTTTTTCCGAAAATGAAAGAGTATACAGAAATTTTTTTGACAAACTAATTTCAAGTAAAAATATATATACAGTGTTTACTTACAGTGTAATATGGATCGTCCTCGAGCATACCGGCTATATTTGAATAAACGTATCAATAATAAATGAATTACTGTATATAAAATTGTTGGTGTAAATGAAAAATAAGTCTACAATATCCTGGACAAACGTTGCTATAGGTGAAAAATGAAGAAATTTTTTTTTTTTTAAACCAAAAAGGGCAAATTAAATTTTTCATAAAAAAATGTTACTGTGAATAGTAAAATGGTTAATGCAAATAATATGCCCTTACATAAAACACGCTAGTGACAATTTTAACCACAATATTAAAGCCAATCAGAAACCCAAAATACCTTTCAACTAAGTCAGAGGTAAAATGTAGAATACTAAATTAAAAATCATTGTTGTAATTGGAGTCACAAAACAACGATAAAACTCATTTAAGAAATGCTTCCAACAACCTTGTGGTGAGAATGATATAACAGAAGCAACTCACAGGGCTCAGTTTAAATCCCAATAGTTGAGTAATTACACTTCAACCAAATGAACCATTCCTTTTAAGAAAGTGGATTCCATTTAGTTGCATAAGGATATCACCAAACAACAGCCAATTACGAAGAAAGACAAACAGAAAGAACCTCATTCTTTTAACTATTTATCTAGAAGGATATAAGAATGAATGTACCAACTCTTTTCCCAATCACAAAGAAAAAGAGAACCAAGAATTTTCTCAAGCTAGTACTAATAAACAATCACATTTTTCTCAATTTCTCAACCAAGCAAGCTGTAAAATAAAATAGTGAACTGTTACCCGTCTACTGAACCTCATGATCAGAGAGTAATCATTTTTTGCCTGTATTAATGGGGGGGGGGGGGGGGGGGAGAGCTGCAGCCCAGAAAGAAAAAACTACATATCAATGCATTTACTTAAAGAGTCAATATCATCAAGAAATAGGGTAACTGCAGTGCAAAAGCTCAAAATAGTAAAATCAAAATGAAGAAAAAAACATGGGAAGCGAAGGTACTTTAACTAATCAAACAAAATAGATATTTTGACTTATTTTCATCATCATCTTCTGGATGTTTGTTCTAATAAGCCGTCCTACGTTTCTACTTCCTACTATTCTCATCAACAAACAATTTGTTTTGCGCAGCTTTATTAAATGAGCATATACTTTGTGTTGCAACTTAACAGCTCAAACCATCTTTTAGACTATATCCAGTCCAATTTGAGGCTTAAATTTCTTTCCATGGATTTTTTTAAATACCTGTGATATTCATAATTAAAGATAGACAAAGAAGAATTTGGCAAAGATAAAGGTTGTTGGTAGACTCTGTATATCTTCGAGAACATGTTCCCTACCAATCTTAAAATGAGCAAGTTTGAATTGATGCTGACTGAACATAAGATCTTGTTGGGAGACTGGGGGTCAAAAGAAGTATTTAAATTTTGTTAAGAAACATTAAAGAACAATTAATTTGTCAATATAAATTCATATGTAGTCAATACAGGCCACCCATGCCATTCTCTTCTCACGTTGACGTACACTGTTTAACTGAAGCCATTTTAAAAAATAGCGATCCTTTGATGCACTCTAATTTGGGGAACTTTAATAAGATATAAAGTTAGTTTTCACATACCTTCAAATAGTGAGAAGCTTTTGATAAACTTGTTAACAATAGTACATGGGACAATAAATTCAGGGTCATAACATCAATTCATGCAAATTAGAATAGTAAATTCATAAATAAAACTTTAGATTTTCTGACTGCAGAAAATATATTTTCACGTATGAGCAGGAACAGAGTATTGACTGCACAAATAGTATTTTCATGTTTTAATGAAACTAAAACCTTCGTGAGACAAAGGTCCATTTACCGACAACCTTACCAAACTTCAGGGAGAGTGGCACAAGCCTGGAAAAGCCAGCACTTTAAAGATTTCTAAGCGCCTAACCTTAGCATCCAATGCACATCTGCCAAACAAAAATATGCAACATGGAAAATTATATTCTATGTCAATATGGAAAGCAAATGTGAATATTCAATTCGAAGCTGTCGTGAAGGAAGAAAAGAGTAAGTAAATTCATAACTTGTGTCATATGACTAAAGCATAATCTCGTGAGAAGTATCCTGCCAAAGTAAATTGTCCATGATTTTCCAAGTACAGCAGTAAAATGAGGAGCAACTAAGCATATGCATCACCTTGAGCTTTGCAAGAGAGGCACCATTCATTTTCTAGGCACTCTTCCTTTAATCTCTCCCAAGCATCAAATTCAACTTTCTTGTGTGTATCTTCAAGATGTCAAGCCGAGACTGAAAATGTAGAAAATTATTGAAGTATGAAACCAAAAAGCAAGGTACTGTTCAAGAACATTGAAGACTGGAGACTAAATATACATATAGAATTGCAAGGATCTAGATTGCAACCATCACCTCTCATAGAAATTACAATGTCAATTCTGCCTAGACTTGTTATTATTTATCCTAGTTGGAGGTTGGGAAACTTTCCATGCTCTCTCTGATTCAATGGCACTACTAATCGACACTTAAAAGCTCCAGGCATGCAATAAAAAACCTGAACATACAGTGTGTAAAGGCCAAAGAAACCATGCACAATAATTATGAAACCGACAGATAAGTTAACACTTTTGGAGAAAAATCCAAGCTTAAGAAACTGATAATGCAACATTAGGATGAATTGTAATATTTCTAAAATAGAATTCACATCAAACAGAGTGTGTTAGTCTTATTTCTAATTTGCTTGATTATGGTCAGTATAAACAGAACCAAAAATAAAATGACAGTAAGAAAGCATTCTTATTCCCAACTCTTACATAAACTCACGACCAAGCCTCCTATCAACAAACTACCAAATCAAGTACTGTAACCAAAAATAGTAAAAAATAATTAAAGAGCATATCTATTCACACTATATCATCCAATTTACCACGATAACCTCAATTAATACAGAGAAACTCAATTTTATTTTAACATAGAAACTCGACCGTACTATGATCAAAACTCTGATCATACAATACAAATGGAAGGAACAAATGAAGCAACTAGCACAAATTTACTAAAAGAGTCTCTCCTTCGAAATCATATTTCCCTGGGAAGACTCTCGGAAGTTCCATCTCGTTTATAGCACTCTAAGATTGACCTAAAATCATTACCTCCGACAAATTTACCGGTCTCAGTTGCTTTATCCTAAATCAATTAAATCGAAGAAGAATAATCGCTAAAATCAACGAAATCGTAATCATTTCAAAAGTTCCATCTCGTTAATAGCACTCTAAGATTGACCTAAACCATTACCTCCAACAAATTTACCGGTCTCAGTTGCTTGTTCCTGAATCAATTAAATACAGGAAGAATAATCGCTAAAATCAACGAAACCGTAATCATTTCAGACCAAAATTATCTTACAAAACTAGAATAACAGCAACAACCTTCGAGATCAAAAGAATAATACCGTTTCGTATTATCATGACAGCGTCGTACTTCTCCGCTTTCCTGAATGCCATATGCTCCGAATCAACAAGCGATCCGTAAATTTTAAGCCCCTGCGAAGCGCCAGTTTGAATTTTGAACTGTTCCCTCCAAAATTAGGGTTTCTCAAGCCTCGAAGTGAAATATCGATGATCCCCCAAATAATGTAAGGGGAAAAAAAAAATAAAAAATGGTCGTGCAACAAATGGGCCTTAGTTTCAACTATCTGGCCCGTGGACCTATCTATACATTTCAAAGCATTTATATAATATAGTTTTTTTCTTTTTTCCTTTCGAGATTTGATTATTAATTTGTTCTGTTTTTTGTTGGAAACCAAAAGTATATGAAGGTTTTTTTCTATTACAAAAACAAAGCTTGAGGGAAGTAATTGTAATATACAAATATTTTTAAAGGGTATTTAAGAAATTTCAAATTAAAAATTTGGTCAATTCTGTAACTTGATATTCATGACCAATACAACATTTGCTACATCACATAAAATGGTATAACCAAAAATCCAATTAAGGCAAACAATAATAATGTACATAAAATGTAACGAATAATAATATTAATATGGATTTTCAATTAAAAAATCAATAAAATTAAAACAGAAAAGCTTCACAAACAAATTCACCAAGAAAGCAGCCACATGAGGATTGGATTAATATGAAGTACAATCTTTATGCTTGCCTTGATCAGCTCTTCCCCTATGGTAATCTACCAAAATTCTACTAAAGTAGCACTCCTTGTTCTATATCTCATCCTCCTATTACCACTAACAACAAGATCCAATCTTTCCTACAACTCACTCTTCAAACATCTCCAAGAATATATATAGATGCAAGGAAGGAAATGAAAAACCATCAACAAATGCTTATTAAAACAAAGAGACATATATATACATATACACCAATGGATGGAGGGGCGGGGGGCGAAAGGGTTATTTTTGAAGGCAGGGTTTTGAAAACTTTTCCCGATCACAGAGTCAATGTCACCATTAACTCAGCATTGTACAGACTCAGCAGGAGGGAAGGGAAGGGAATGGGGTTTGAAAGAAAGGAACCCGACCCGAAAGAAGTTTTTCCACCATCTCAGGTCCCAAATGCTGGGTGTGGGGTGAGAGGACAAAGAAATAACTGGCCCTATACACAACAACAGACAATCTCTACATGAAGTAACTAAGAGATTTCTTCTTCCTTGAACCGCCTTCTCCATAAAGTTCATTCCATTGAAGAAGCTCATTCATATTTGCTGACTCTGATGACACGCTAGCACAAACCTACATTATTCAAAATGTAATTTCAAAATAAGAAGAAACTCACATATCAACACGACCATACTTAACAAAATTAAAGATAAACCAATGGTTATCTTTCACAAAAACAATAACACAATTGTCATGCTTGTATAGTAAATCACAGTTTGGTTAGAAACTTATAGTTTGAATTTATCATAAAAATATTAGAAGTGTACTGAAAATACAAAAAGATGTTTCTGAAATATAAGAAGGTGCATTTGAAATGATAATTATAGAATGGGTTTCAAACTTGGCTTTGAACCAAAATACCTTACAGGCCAGCCAAAACAATGAGCAGCCATAGAAATCCATGTATGACAACTAAACTAGCGGGCAAACAAACTCACCTGTTCATGTGCATACTTAAAATCTTCAATGCTAAGTGGTCGAACATCCAAACTGCTATACAATGCTGGTAAAGGTCTGTTCTCAGACAATGCCGATGCCTTCTCCTACAAATCATGCAATCGCACAATTAAACAAAATATTAAATCAGAAGATCAAGTACACAAGAAGTTGAACCTAATGGCACAGTACCCATAATCCTTCAAAAACAGACAAGAAGAAAAAGCCTTTGTTCCACAAAGTGGGGGTTGGCCATATGAATCATATACTACTATCATGTTCTGTCAAAACGGTATATACTCATTTATGTTTAAATATAACATGTCTTTCTAATACTTTTTCACAATTCTTTCTAGGTATTCCCTTCCCTTAAAATTTGAGTTAATTATTCTCTATTTTCTACAATGGTGGAGCTAGAACAAAAACTTAGTGGGGCCACTTTAACATTGACGACACAAGTCAAAAACTACAACTAAACTAAAGTATATACAAAGAAAATAAAACTCAGTTCATTTAGTAATTACATTATTAAAGGAGAAACACATACAATTTATGATTATTTGTGACAATAGCTTTGAAGTTGAAAATTCAAACAAATAGGATAAACTAAAGGCTAAAATACATTAAACCCCTTTAAAACTGCTCCCCTGGCCCTTTAGATTGTATGTACTTTATTATTATTACCCTTTTTTCTCCTTGAAAGGATGGGCACCGATACTATCTATACAGCATGTGTGTGTGCATATACAATGAGGATTTCGAGTGGCATCAGTACCCAAAATCTGCAAGTGCTTTTCTACATATCTTATTGAAGCACCTAAAGATATCATATGCATATGTCCAAACCACTTTCGGTATATTATCTAATTCTCTCATCCATTAGAATAACCCCCCCCCCCCCCCCCCCCCCCCGGCTGGTATTCATTACTTATTCTATCTAGTATAGTGCATCTGCACATTTATCTCAATATATTGAACAAAGCCCAAATGAAAAGCAACAGTATAAAAACTAGTGAAAAGGTGAACAAAGCTAGACAAAGCCAGACCATATGTACCATAACAGAAACGTGTCTACTAATAATAAACAGCTCAGTATTTATAGCAATTACAGAAGAGAGAGGAAATGCAATTGACAGAGCAAGAAGTATAAGTAACTAACCTTCTTTTCCTTCTCCAAAATCTCTCTTATTGGACAATGAGCAGCAGTTACACACAGATTCTGGAATGAATCATATTAATTTAGTAGCAGGAGAGTCATCAAACAAGAAAGAAATTGGAACAAGAAGACTTGGTAGCAGACCTTTAAATCACTTCCAGAGTACCCTTCAGTCATGTTAGCAATTGCTTCCAGATCCGCATTTGGTGACAATTCTTCTTTAGACAGTATAACTTTTATAATCTTCTCCCGGTTGTGTGCATCCGGTAGATTCACCATCAGCCTGAGAATAAAACAAGCAAATTTACAATTTCACATGCAATTTCTGAATGGGAAAGTAGAGAGAAACCTGTGCTGGAAAAGAATTTTTACCTTCGAGGAAGCCTTCTAATAACAGCCTCATCAAGGTCAAAAGGTCTATTTGTTGCGCAAAGGACTAGTACCCTTTCCCTATCTTTTGTTCTTAGACCATCCCAATTCACCATAAACTCATTCTTCATTTTGCGCATTGCTTCGTGTTCGCCAGGATTTTCCCGCCTTCCTAACATGCTGTCAACCTATAACATGGGCATACAATTCTTCTTATGTCTAAAGAAGGGAAAGGAAAGAGCTTGAAAACAAACATTAAAGCAAGGACAACACATACAAAACAGCTCTTTCTGTCAATACATGTGAAACATTAAAGCAAGGACAACACATGTCATACTGACCTCATCAACAAAAACAACACTGGGAGCAATTTTACTTGCCAATGTAAAGACTGCCTTCACATACTTCTCCCCCTCACCAAACCACTGCAAGCAGTAAAAACAATTAATTAAGATAAAAATCCGCAACAAAATCTCCAAGTCAAGAATGATATATATATATATCTGTATGTTACCTTAGAAGTGATGCTTGACATCGAAATGTTAATAAAGTTCGCACCAGCTTCAGTGGCAACAGCTTTGGCAAGCATTGTTTTACCGGTTCCAGGAGGTCCAAATAGCAATATTCCCTTGCAAGGCTGTTAGAAGTAAAACGTTTAGCAATCCTTCATAGATCTAGCCTGTGACCAATATGCAAACAGATGCATCACTTTCATTCATAATGGGCATTTAGTTCTAAACCTTTGTCAGCTGTCCTTTACAGAATAATTCTGGCCTTTGTAGAGGAAGCATAACCAACTCTTTCAGAGTATCCTTCACATTTTCCAATGCTCCAATGTCTTCAAAAGTAACTCCAATATCACTGGGTGGAATAACCTCAGCAAGTAGTCTCTTCTCAAATTCGTTCTCAGTAACCACGTCCTATAAGCAATGCATTGTTAGAACAAAGGCAAATAATACTTGAGAAACCTGAAATAATAATAATAATAATAATAATAATAATAATCACCTTGAGAGATTTCTTTGAACTCTTAGTTTCATTCTGAATGCTCTGCAGGAGGGTGAGCCCATACTGAATGCTACAAATTGCATAGCAAGACAATGTTTATTATTTTGCACTTTAAGATGTACTTCGTACCTTTCACTGGATAGACATATGTACTTACCTCTCACTGCTTACAGATAGTTTTTTATCTGTCCCAAAAGCTTCAGAAGAATGCATGAAGTGATGACTTACAGCCCACCCGATAATTTTCTCCACATCTACCATAACAAGAAAGGCTAATTAATGAGCATTTCATCAAGTAAATTATCCCCAGTACCACACAGCAACTTAACCTAAAACTGCTTACTTTCACTTGTCAACGCTTGATCTTTAATGCACAGTTCATCAAGGTTGGTGCACTCAATGCCAATTCGATTTAGTACCTAAAATGATTAGGACAATTGAGAAACAGTATGAAGCAGAAACTGACTAGCAACTACAAGAAAAACGCTTTAAGCCATTAAACCACCTACTCAGTAAATGGATAGAAAAAGACCACAAAGTAGGGTAGATAAATTCCTTTAGTAATAGTGGAATAAATCTATTATATAGCAACAGAAACTCCCAACTACATCCAGCAACAGAAACCAAGCACAACAATGTGCAGATAGCAATAAGAAAATACCAGTGAAACCAGACAAATCCAAATAGCAGAGAGAGTTGAGATTGAGTTTACTACTTACTGTCCTGATGCTAATAATGTTTGACTGTGACTTCAATGTTTCAATATCACGGTCCAATTGTTGTTTCCAATCAGCCAGTAGAGTTTCATCCTGTCATAAAATTTAAAAAGAAAGGTTCAATTGACACACTCAACCAAGCAAGGAGCATTAGCATTTCACCAAACCACGTGCTAATTAGGGATACCTGAGGAAGCTGTATTGTCACTTTATTAGGGAAAACGCGAGAAAGCTGCTTTACTGTCTTGGGAGTTTCTTTGCTTCTCTCATGAAATTTACCAAGGTTATCCTGGAAAAGAATATATTACATTCATTTCTAAGAAATGCATCATTCAAATGTCAAAAGATGAGATTAGAAAATAAAATATAAAGCACATACAAACGTTGACAGAAAATCCATGCAGCACTCTACACCAATTAATGAAATCCAAATAATTATAGAGAGACATGTATAGATAGCATAAGATTATCCTCCATGAGGAAAAAGAAAACTGAGAACAAACAACAACCCCCCATCCCCCACCCCACCCCAAAAAAATTGGTAATAAAGGAAACAACTACAAGAAAATTGCAATTCATAAAAAGCAACATACCGGAAAGGATAAGTCAAGCAGTGCTGTTTGATTGCTTGAAAGCTTTGTAAACAGAAGGCCTCCCGGATGGGACTGGGAAAAGAAGTGTTTAATAGCATCAATTGTGATCAAAAAACCAAATGATTTAGGGATGCTAACATACAACACTTACTTTCTCCTTTCGGTTGTCTGTCTGGGTGTGTGAAAGTATGACAACTACATTCTTTGGCAATCTCTCTAGCTTAAATTTAAAGGTTCCAAGAGCATCATTATTTCCAGTCACAGATTTCTCAGTTTCTTTAACAAAAATAATCAATGGACTGCTTTTACTTTCTTTGAAAGCCACCTAAAAACACAGGAGAGAACGAATATTACACCCGATGTAACATGTTGCAGAGTCTTGTGGCACAGAGACAAAATATCAAAATTAGCTATAATACCTCAAAGAGTTCACTAATAGCAAACTTGTCAACATCATCGGGGTCCAGCTGAAGCTCGTTAGCTGCATGGTAACCCAACAAAGGTTAACAAGTGAAAGCAGGGAAGCTTTAATGAATGAAGAGAACCAAACAGCTGAGTTGAAAGAAAGCAAAAAGAAGACAGAAATACCAGGACAAAAGAAACCATGATCCTCTTCACAGGAGCCCCCAAGATCACTTCCATCTGGTATTGATCTATCAAATCTCACCCCAATTTTTGATTCACCATTTCCCTCAAATGTCAGAACCACTTTGCCTTTGTAACCATGCACTGGACCCCTAATATTGGAAGCCGCATACAATAAATCATAAATCCAGGAAAAGGGCAAAACAATGCCTCAAAGGAATACTTTGTCCAACAAAAGCAAAGGCAGCATGGCTGGTGGGTGTTCATGAGAGCTAGGATTAGAATCAACACTTTTATAATATCGCAACACTGAGCTAAGGATGGTTTGAAGTATCTTCCCAGATAGTCCTAATGTGTTAAGTTTCAGAAACATTAAGGCTCTGTTCTCTTGTGGCTTTGGTTGGGGAAATTTTATTAGAGGGAAGTTTTTTTTTGGAGGGAAGTTTTTTTTGGGAAATTGTGTAGGTAAGAGATAAAAAAGTGTAATGATTGTGTTTTTTTTTTGAATTTATGTGAGTAGGTATTTAGAGGGAATTTTAAAATTTTAATTTTAAATTGTTGAAAAAGTAAAGTTGTTTCTTTGTGTAAAGTTTTAGAAAAAAAAAAGTGATGATTCTCTACCAAAGTCACAAGAGAACAGAGCCTAAATTTGCAATTCAAATCAAAAGACGCTTGTATTACATCAACATCCATACCAGAATTACCACAGCAAACAACATACATTGCTAGTCCTAGTTCCGAAGAAAACCTAGCATTACAAACCCTAAATTAACCGCAATACTTACGAAAGATGTATCATCGTTACTTAAGACCGATTAAAAGGAATCAGCTAGAAAACTATGACATAACCACGGTAAGACTTCAGTACTCCATCCCTACTATATTGAACAGGATACATGCTATCCAGATGAGCCGAAGGCTCCATGCAACATTCAGAGCTAGAATATAAATCAGATTGATGAAGAATTTACCTTGAAGGATTTTGCACACCACCCACATACTTCACCCTATCACCTGCCCCAAGAAAATTAAGACAATATAAATAAATATCTTCAGCTCATTATGTTTTTGTCATTCTTAACCAAATAAATAATAAGACAATTCCCACGTCAAAAGTAAAAAGACTGCAACCATGAATCATGGAACACCAAACGGAATGAGAGACCTACAAATCTAAATACCTTGCTTAAAGGTATAAGTTTTTGATGATGCAGTAGATGCCTCCTGCTTTGGCTGTGCATGTGAGCTTATGGTGGAACCCCCTGTTATTTCAGCCTCGACACTGGAAGCTGGTTTCTTAAATTGTAAAGCAGTATGAGCAGCCCGTTTAGCAAACGCACTAAGTTTTTCAGGCTTTGAACCTTCTTTCCCAGGATCAATTTCCTTTGCTACCGATCCCTGGATAGATAACAAGTCAAAAATCCCGGTAAAAATGAAAATAAACAAAAATGTTAAAGCAGAAGTATGTTGGTTTCTTACACCAGGCAACACAAGCGAATCAACAATGAGCAATTTAGCAGTAAAATGCTTCGCCAGTGCTTTGGTTAATGTCTCTTGATAAATATCCGATCCTACCAGCAATATTGGGGGAAAAGATCAACTTGTTGAAAAGGAGAACAAGAAAATAGAATATGCAAGGGCAGTTTAAAAGACAACAACGGAGATACTCTACCTGCAGGACCTGATAATAAAATTCTGGGGCACACAGTGGGGAGATCTGTGGTGTACTTGGAAAATTTGTTACACTTCAAAGGTATGTAAGTAGAAGCAATCAGAACATTCTTTGTTGTCTCGCTGTCATAAAGCAAAATATGAGTAGAAGCCAAAGGATTGAAAAACTTGAATGATATATGCTCAAAAGCAATTAAGTGTTTTAAATAAGGGGCTTAAGTACCACCCTAATGTGCTTATTTTCTCCAAATTCTTCTTTCATTGGAACCATACACAAGTAATTAGAGATAGCCACAATAACCTATCAAACAGAAAAATGCAACACTAATGCAATGAAAATTCATTAACATGTCACTCAAAAATCAGTACAAGATTAGAACATTAGTTTAAAATGCTTTTTTCTTCTTTCTGTTTTCCTCCCTGAAGTTTTGATATAATCAGTAGCCATTACGCCCAAAAAAAAAAAAACTTTAAATAGAGATCATTACAACGTTAGTTTAATATGCGCCTTCCTTTCTTTTTTTCCTCCCACCCTAGAGTTTTCACATAATCAGCAGTCAGTGCGACAAAAAGCTTTTAAGTAGTGATTAGGCATAATAGTACCCCACTAAAACAAGCTCTTAGTGACCACAAGAATTTAAAGCCAAACACACACAAAAAAAAAAAAAAAAAAACATATGCAAAAGCCATCCATATTCACTTCATAGCCTGGCCACAAAATTCGTCATAAATGACTCCAAGTAAAACAAATTCAAGCTGAGACATCATAAGATGAAAAAGTAATCCCAAACATTGAGATCAAACTATTACCTCAAATAATATGGAAAATTTTCAAATGAGACTTCGATACTGTTTGGGTCAATTATCCTTTGCTGCAACAAATCTTTAAATACTTGTCGCCTGGTTGATGTCAGTGATACAGGATCTAAATCCCTGATTCCCAAACGCTCCTTTGCAAGTTTACCAAAGCCACCACTTAAATCAAAATCAGGAGGAGCTGATTGAGCAATAAGTCTCAATAGTGAACTTATGTTATGTGATGCTGTTGCTACCTTCCCAATGTCTGGATCGACAGATTCCACTCCCACGAAGTCAACATTCAAGTTTTCATCCGCAGCGTTGGAAGATGGAGCATTCGTCTTGTCACCCAGGTCAGGACTATCGTTATCATCAGCAGTGTCTTTCATTTCAGCGTCAACAATACGGTTATCTGACACCTCACATGCAGAAGGAACTGTAGGCATCTCCGGACCATGTTGGGTGTCCTCATCATTTGCAGATGAAGGTTGAAGTGGAGATAACTCTTTCTTAGGATTTGATAAAGATGCTAGAGTAGATGCCACTGCAACAGTAGAGGAATCTCCTGACCTGGTCTCACAATGCAGCCCCTTGATTGGCCCACCATGAGATTCTAATATGTTGACAGAAGGTGTAATCTCAGGACCAGATGCACTGTCACTGTTAAGTTGCTGGAAAATCTAATGTTATGTTAAGGGAGCACACGTCTCCTTGAGTTAACAATTAGTGGAAAATTCAAAAACACAAGAACATCAAATTTGATAGATATGAGAAAAGCGGATAGCATTTTAAATCACATTGCTGAAAATTATTTTTAGGGAAAGAAATAACTAGTTAAAAAAAAAAAAAAATTCCAACTGTAACGCAGTCAAAATGTGACACCATGATACTCATAATTCAATCATTTCAGACAAAACTCCTGGCTAAGACAGCAAAATATGTCAACTTTCACCTAATATTGCCGTAGATGTCAAGTAATATCTATCAGAACATTAAATTTAGACGTCTTGATATGCTTCAAGTATGCCTAACATAGTTTATGGTTACCATAAAATTAAGTGACTAATGCTACTTTTTAGCATCCTTTTCACCAGATGCAGCTTCTACACAAGTTAAGCATGTGAATTGAAGGATACATAAGCATGTTTTCCAGAAGAGCTAAAAACCACTTCATCGCCTCCTTTTAGTGGCACAATAGAGTTCTGTGGGTGTATCTTGCCATTAACTTGCACAGAACCTTTTTTGCCAGTAATTTCAAGCACGGTAATCGGACATCCTCTCTGAGTATGGGGGAAAAAAAATTAAATTAAATTTTAGCTGGTACCCCACTTTGGCAATTAAAATTCATTGGTTTACAAGATGTATGTTTCTAGACAATGAAACACTACATACCTCTGAATCTTGGAGTTTCAGAATGCAAAGAGATTTACTAACTGAAGGGTCTCCAACATACAAGTCGCATTCAGGGCCTTTTCCCACAGTGAAAGTGGAGCTATTCATCACAACATGACGATTCTGGGGGGACAATGAACCAGGTGAAAAACCCATAAACAAATGCAAAAACAGTAACTTCAAAAAACTAGTGTTATGTTATTCACCCAACTCCGTTCTTTATGTTAAGAAAAAAATAGTTCAACACAAAACAAAACAATCTAGATATACAAAAAAATTCCAACTTGGCATCACAGATTGCCAAACGGAACTCTAAAGAACGAGGGCCACAACAAGGGAAGAACAAACCTGAGAATACTGCGAGAGAAGCTTCCCCCAAGCAACTCCCGTATTAGAAGATTTTAACTGCCTTTTCTTGCCCCGATTTTTCGATTTGGCCTTCCCCACATTAAGAACAGAATCACCTAAAGTGGGATCATGAACAAAGTCAATAGAACTCCAAAATTCTAGAAGAAACAGCATAAAGAAGCAGCCTTTGACGCCGCCCCAAGAACATGCAAGAACAGAGATCGCACCTAGACTCAACGGCGAGACAAAGGGCTCACCTTCAGCCTCAGCCTCCGGCAATTTATCCGGCGCGGAACCTTCTGGCAGCTTCAAATCATCGGCCGCAGCCGTCAGATCAGACGACCGAACCTCCTGTTCCGGAGTATCCCTCCCGTTCTCCTTGCCAGCGCTTATACTCCCCTCTTGCGGCACATCATTAGTCGACGAAGACTCCTCCGCCGCCTAATTCCCCATCAAGAAATCAGATTAAACCCAATAACACAAACAATTGATACTCAATACTTTTTCTTTTTTTTTTTTTGTAAACAATAATTACATGCATGATGAATTAACTTAAAAAATGACCCGAATTGAAGATCAAGAACCCTAACCCTAACCCTAACCTTGGATCGTTTGCCGTTGGGGAGAGGAGAGGAAGGGGATGGGAGAGGGCGCTTGGAAGAAGAAGAACCTCTCCTTGTTTCAACCATATTATCGTCGTCCGGATTGAATTCCAAGAATTGGCAGTGTATATATGAAAAATTGAATCGGTATCAAAATTGCAACTTTTTTATTTTTTCAAGAATTAAAGAAAAATAACAGAGGAGGAGAAAAAAATGGTGAATGATTGCGGAAGATCAGTTATCGTCGACTAGAGAGAGAGAATGAGAAGAAAGCTTCGGCCTTTTCACTTTGCTGCTTTTATAGAGAGAGCTACTGCTTAAAATACTGATACTTTTTTGTTCTTTTTCATTTTTTACGTTTCTGTGTTTTTTAGTCTTTGAACAATTTGACCGTCTGGTAATGAAACAGATCGGTCTCAAGTGTTTTTACTTTTTTACTAAGGAGTACTTTTTTTGTTTTTAGCTCCTAACTATGCCTTAAATAATCTATCAATTTTAATTACTTCATCTGCCCCCACTCAAATAATTCACTTTCAAAAAAAAAAAATTTATTGTGAATTTATTTACATTACATACTGGTGTGCATAAAAATAGGCCTTCATTGGGGTAGGTCCAATGAACAAAAGAAAGTATAAACAGTTAAAAGGTAAAGATATCTGAAAGGTATAAAACCAAGTTTAGATCGGAAAATTCCATAAAGCCGAACCAAAGACATAAGCTTAGATCGGTTTAAACCTTAGGTCGGTCCCACTAAGTTTTCCTATATTCATCTCAACGAGCATCACCACCGAGCCATAGAAGTTAAGTCGGAACAAGTAAAGGCGCTGACACAGTAGGTAAAAGTCATAATAGGATTAGACATATATTTTGAATGCATGCAAAAATCACTCAGAACGATGACGTGAAGAAAGCCATAAGTCTGATTATGATGACAGGAGCAGTTAGATATGCAGAGAGACGGAGCAGTTGGGAATGCTGATCATTACATTACAACGGGCATAATCTGAGTCTTATTATAAATACTAAGTCTTCAGACTTAGAGAGGTACACAATCTTTTACATTTTAAGCTCTTTGTGAATACTATTCATCTTCTTCAACCTCACTAACTTGATCGTCGGAGCCTATACAGGGGGGAAAGCACCGCTCTTCTCTAACTCTTTCACTGTATCTACCGGAATACTTCCCAGTCGGAGTTTCTCATCGATCTCGTTGGACCGAGCCATCCAGACCAGTTTCCTCCTTTGTTTCCTTTCATTCGGACGTTCTAACATCGAGTTGGGCCTTGCTATTTCAAACATCCATTGGGCCTTCTGAAGTATCCATTAACGGACAGTTTGCGTCACATCACATACTCTTATTAATATAATAATATGTGGTTCACAATTAACCCTTACTTCTAAAGTAAGGATATAAATTAAAAATATGGTGACAAATTACTTATTTTAGGTGTTGTACCTCACAACCCATAATAAGTTGTACACATTTCAAAGTGAATTTTTTGAGTGGGACGGATGGAGTATTTATCATTATTTCTTTGGCTAATTTCCTTAATTTATAAAAGGTGGGTTAATTGTTAATTACATGTAATTACTATATTAGTAAGGGTACAAAAAGTAAAAATAATTTAAATTGAACTATTTATAATGAAATAACAACAAAATTTTAGAATGAACTATTATAATATAACTGACGATAACAGTAGAATAATATTTTTGTGGATTTAATTTGATTTGATTTTGGTGATAATATTTGCCAAACAAACAATCTTAATATTTTATTGTATATTTACGCATCAATTGTATGGGTTAACCTTAATATTTGATTGTATATTTATATTATACTCCACTACTTTCAAAAATATGTCATTAACTTTGCTTCAAAATATTTGTTTAATAATTTTTGAACACTTAATTTTAATATTTTCCTTTATTAGTGAAGTATTCAATTTTACTACATTAATTATTAGTATCCCGCCAAATTAATAAAGGATTGAATAGTTATCTTAAAAGCTTTATTATTGAAAAGTTATTGAATGCATTGGCTGCATTTTTAAAACAGTGCAACAAGTTTGGAACAATTCAGATTTAGATTAATTCGTAAACTTTTACATGTACATTACTTTCTCCCAAAATAGCATGTTATCCTTTCAATGTATTTAATTACACAATCTCACGTGATGCAATAAATATAATGAATAATTTTATTTTTAGTGTTATAAGTTAGAATACGCGAATTGTAAGCTAAAAAGCTAACAGACTGGGCTTTTGTAAAAGCCTACATTTGAAAATCAGCTGGACAACCCCAAACACGAGAGCCTGCAAAATAAACAGTAATGGGCCTGGCTTGAAATAACAACTTATGATTGGCCTCTCATTTCAATTCTAATGGGCCTCTTAAAAGATATCTATCGGAGATTATCTTTTATGTGGAGGTTTCGGTTACGGTTACGGGCCACCCATTGTAGATGAGGTTCAAGAGGGAGGCAGTCAATCCACGTGTCTTTAGTATTTAAGAAATTTTGGCAGTTTCGGAATGCCGGAAAGAAAATCTGTCCCAACTTTGTATAGGAATGGGAAACCCAATCTTGAAGATAATATTAATATCTAGATCTCGTACTTCACAGTTCACCCTCCAGCAATCAAACAACTATCCAAAATGTACATTCACTAACTTTGAATGTTACGGTAACGGTTTACAATTCGTGTTGTGTTCATGTTATTGGAGTTTGTGTTGATACTATTCAATCATAACTTTATTCGTTTAATTATTTGTATCGATCTATTTAACTCGTGAACATTTGAGTTCATGTCGGGTTTGTATTGTATTTTCGTATTAAAATATAAATTACTCGTATTAAGTTCAAGTTATTCAATTATTAACCCTATTTTTACCCGCTCAATTATTTGTGTTACCAAACTCGACCCTAACTCATTTATCCATATAACCCGCGAATTTGCCAAACTCAACCTTAACCCACTTATATCATGTCGAGTTCGTATTGTGTTGGAAATTGCCTTTACAATAGCGAGTAGATATTACATACTCCTTATGTTATATTGAAATGATCCACTTTGGTTGTGGGGAGAGAAATAACGAAGTTGAGGAGCCGTTGCAGAGTTCTATCAGGACTGTGCTCTAAATAGGCATAACTAACATACGTATGAGTCGAACCTCGACCTATGAATGTTTTACCATGGGCCTGTTATTTATCTTTGGTTTCAAACTAAGTTTGAAAATAAGTTTTGAAAAATAGTTTTATAATGTAAAAAGTGTATTGAAAATGTAAAAAGTAGATGCTGAATAGTAAAAAGTTGTATTGAAAATGATAGAATATGATTAAAATATATTAAATTTACTGTTGAAACCAAAATCGTTTTCAAAACGAAACAAAAAGAACATGCCCTATGTGTCACAACTGCTAAAATACTTGCTCGTTACTATTAGTTATCATATTAGTTGGCCGTTTATGAATGAAGTTCGATTGTAGCTTGTTAAAATGTAGTGTAGAAATGTTAGGTAATCTGGGCAGATTGATTGATTGATCGTTACTGCAAGCGCTGGGGGCAACAAAGCAATAAAATCCACCAACCTTAAAACCAATAATTCATTTTGGATCGCTATTATTTTGACTTGGATAGTTTTAACAATTTACAGAAAAATTCAACAATCAACACAAATCAGCTGAATTTAATGTTATTATTATTTGTTCATATTCAGTCTCTTTCACTGCCCATTTGCAACCTTTCCATAGTCCAAAGCCTGAAAGTGTTACAAACATGTGCATTAAATTAAGGGAGTTATAGAGAACACTTATAAAATATAACGTTTTACATTAAAGTAAACAAATAAAAAATATGATTTTTTTCCCCCATTGGAATGAATTGCTTTTAGAAACATAAGAGGACTCCTCTTATGTCGGTGGTATTTTTGCCTCTAAAATTTACTTTGTTTTATTTACTATACACATCATTTGTTCTACTAAGTTAAGCATGGTGCATTAATATATATACTCAATACTTATATTAGAAGTTATAGGTAATATATGATACATAATAAGTTATACGTGATATCCGATAGTTCAACAACTAACTCATAACGATGATACATTTAACGATACACGACAGTTCAGCAACTAACTTGTAATTATAATACATTCATCGATATATGATAGTTCAACAGCTCACTCAAAACCGTAATACATTTAGCGCTATACTCTACATCAAATGCTATATGTGATATGCTAAAACGAATACACGTGTTTTTGTAACATACATTTGATACTTTAAAAGATAAATCGGTACGCACGCAATTGGACGGTCTGACCCGTCATATATAAGTTTTCGCGATAAAATAAAAGCAATCTTCGTATATTTTGAAATTTTATTTTAATTTTCACCATTACCATTAACTAAAAATAGGAAAACGGAGTATTTTATTAAATTAAAATGCAAAGGTCAAAAAAGAGAAACAAAAACAATAGCGAGGTTCACATGTCAACAGTTTTTTAAATCGCAATCCGAGGGTATCATCATTGTTCTTTTACGAATATATGGGTTAAGATATTTTCTCTATTTCTTATTACTATTTCCTTCTTAAAATAAATAAATAAATAAATAAATGAACTATTTTTGTCAAAAATTGTTGGCTAATTATGCACGGAAACGATAAAAAAAGAAGAAGTAAATATATAAAAATTATTAATAACTCAATGTACTCTAATATCAAATTACATGTAGACTCCAAATTGAATTCAATTTTCCCCTTATTAAAAAGACTATTTTGAAAAAAATACTATTATTAGTGTTAGGTTTGATACATAAAATAAATAATTTAATATTATATTTTTTATTTATATCGTTAATAAGGGTATGTAAATTTAAAGTTGACGAGGATAATTTTCACGGAATAATTTCAATTTCCAAATTATTTTCCTGGTGATATTTCCATAAATATCTGACAAATTATATTTTGTAGGGTTGTTTCAGGTTTTTGATTTTTGAAAAAGAAAAAAAAAAGAAAAAACAGAAAAGGAATCCTCAAAACAAAACCCAAAATCCTCATCGTCTAGCTGCGGAACTCTCCCCATAACACAAGATTTCTGCCTCTATTTCCCACAGAACCTTATCACTTTCGCTTCCTCTGTTCTTCCCCCCTTTTTCCTTCTCTTCTCTTCTCAATCCCATTTTTCCATTTATCCCAAAACCCTTTTTGCTTCAATTTCTTCACTTCTCGAAGCCGCCATGGACCCGCAGGACGTCACGTCGTCTCCCGCCACCACCAATTCCACAGGTTCTACTACATCTTTCAATAACTCTTCTTCTGCAATTGAAACTGTTTCTAAAGTTAGTAATTTGAATTCGGATGGTGTTCAAGAAACTGGTACTGATGGTAGTAGCCCTGTTATTAGTCGTAGTAATGGTAAAATTAGTTCTTCTGTTGTTGCCGGTGAGGATGACGACGAGGGTTTCGTGAGCGGTGAGGAGGAGTTTGAAATGGCACCCGAGAATCTAATTGATTATAAAGGGGATAATTCTGACGTTGGCCCTGTTGTAGCTTCTTCGGAATTATCGACGCCAAACGATGTAGTTGATGATGATGTCGAAAATGTTAATAAAGATGGAGTCTTGGAGGGTCGGAAGGCGGTTGTTGGCGGAGGAAATGAAGGTAAGGTGGGGTACGAATCTGTTGTGGCTGGAGAGTTGAGTGGGGATAGCATTCGCAGCAACGTTGCTGATGATTCCAAGGAGCCCCAAGTTGTGGAACTCCCCAAAAAGCCTGAAGTTCCGGACTCTGTTGGGGACTCGGACTTGAATTTGAGTGGAAATGGTGTTGAGATTCAGGGTGGCACCTTTGAAGGTTTAGGAGATAGTGAAAAGGGTTCCGACGTTCCAGAATCGGTCGGAGAAGGTCAGGCGGTTGACTCCGCACCAGAGGTTGCCAAGGCTGTTGAGTCAGTGGGAGACTGGGCATCTCTGAATAATGGAACCAGTGAAATAAAGGAGGAGGAGCCCGTTCAAGAAGATGGGCTAAAACATACGGCGGAAGGAGAGACTGTTGTGGAAGCTATTAATGTTGACGTGATTGAACCTGGGGTCGTTGTTGGGGAGACAGATGCAAAAGATGAACACTCAGAGATTCCACACGAGGATCTGCCCAATTTGAACACTGGTGATGCAAGAAGCGAAATTGTTGAGGAAGAAGAGAGGAAACCAAGTGAAGAAGATGGGCTGAAACTTACTTCAGAAGGGGATTCTGTTGTGGAAGCCATTAATGTTGATGTGACTGAACCTGGGGTAGCTGTTGTTGGGGAGACAGCTGCAGAAGACGAACAGGCAAAGCTTCCCGGGGATGAGAATGGAACAGTTCTGAACATAGGTGATGCAAAAAGTGAAATTGTTGGAGAAGAGGGGGCGAAATCTGTTGAAGAAAATGGACCGAAAGTTACTTCAGAAGGAGACTCAGTCGTGGAAGCTATCAATGTTGACGTGATTGCACCTGGGGTTGCTGTTGTTGGGGATACAGTTGATGCCTCTGGTATTGCAAATGGCCCTCAGAAGGTGGACGAGACTGAAATTTCGGATGGATTTGTTGGCACTCAGGATGATGGTTTAGAGGACAGTGAATATACTGAACCAAGATCAATTGAGGATGCTGCGGAAGTAAGCCAAGGAGATGATGAGCCGAAAACTCAGCTGGGGGAAGAGGCTGAACTGGAAGGTTCAATTTCTGATGGAGAGAATGATGAAATGATCTTTGGAAGCTCTGAAGCTACTAAACAGTTCATTGAGGAGTTGGAGCGAGGATCAGGCGGTGATTCTCTTTTGAGTGGTCATAGCTCACATGATCATGGACAGAGAATTGATGGCCAAGTTGCAACAGACTCGGAGGATGAGGTTGACACTGATGAAGAAGGTGAAGGTAAAGAGTTATTTGATTCTGCTGCCTTAGCAGCTCTCTTGAAAGCTGCAACTGGTGCTGACTCAGAAGGCAACAGCATCACAATAACCTCCCAAGATGGATCCAGGCTTTTTTCCGTTGAGCGCCCTGCTGGTCTTGGATCTTCGCTCCGGTCTCTTCGGCCTACTCCCCAGCCAAGGCGTCCCAACATTTTTTCCCCTTCCACTCTAACACAGGGTGGGGATCCTGACAGTAACTTGACTGATGAAGAGAAGAAAAAATTGGAGAAGTTGCAACAACTACGAGTGAAATTTTTGAGGCTGGTGCACAGGTTAGGCCTTTCACCAGATGAGTCAGTCGCGGCGCAAGTCCTCTATCGTTTGTCCATTGTTGCAGGAAGGCAAAGTGGCCAACTTTTTAATGCGGATACTGCCAAGATGATGGCTATGCAGCTTGAAGAAGAGAAGAAAGATGATTTGGACTTTTCTTTGAACATCCTAGTTCTTGGCAAATGCGGAGTGGGAAAGAGTGCCACTATAAATTCAGTTTTTGGTGAGGAGAAAGCTCAGATTGATGCATTTCAACCTGGAACTAGTTCGGTGAAGGAAATTACTGGATTTGTAGATGGAGTAAAGATTCGAGTTTTTGACACGCCAGGCCTTAAAAGTTCTGTAATGGAACAGTCTTTCAACCGTAGTGTTTTGTCTATGGTGAAGAAATTCACTAAGAAAAATTCCCCGGATATTATCCTTTACGTGGATAGGCTGGATGCTCAGACTCGAGATCTCAATGATTTGCCACTGCTGAGGACTATCACCAGTTCTCTTGGACCTTCGATTTGGCGAAATGCTATAGTGACACTGACTCATGCTGCTTCTGCACCTCCAGATGGACCTTCTGGTTCCCCTTTGAGTTATGAAGTCTTTGTTACTCAAAGATCTCATGTTGTTCAGCAGTCTATTGGGCAAGCTGTAGGTGATCTTCGCATGATGACTCCTAGTATGATGAACCCCGTTTCACTCGTTGAAAACCATCCTTCGTGTCGGAAGAACAGGGAAGGCCAGAAGGTGCTCCCTAATGGCCAAAGTTGGAAACCTCAATTGTTGCTGTTGTGCTATTCTATGAAGATCTTGTCAGAAGCAAGTTCCCTGTCAAAGCCTCAAGATCCGTTTGACCACCGTAAGCTGTTTGGATTCCGTGGTCGCTCTCCGCCTCTTCCATATATGCTGTCTTCCATGTTGCAGTCTCGTCAGCATCCGAAGCTTCCTAGCGAGCAGGGGGTAGACAGTGTTGACTCTGATGTCGACTTGGATGACCTCTCAGATGTGGAGAATGACGAAGAAGATGAGTACGATCAGCTTCCTCCATTCAGGCCTCTCAGGAAAGCTCAAATTGCAAAGCTCAGCAAAGAGCAGAGGAGGGCATACTTTGAGGAGTTCGACTACAGGGTGAAGCTCCTTCAGAAGAAGCAGTGGAAAGAGGAATTGAGGAGAATTAGAATGATGAAAACAAAGGGAAAGGATGCTGCGGTTGAATATGGTTTGGCCGAAGAAGATGCAGATTCTGGCGCTGCTGCTCCCGTGGCAGTTCCATTACCTGACATGGTGCTACCTCCTTCTTTTGATAGTGATAATCCTGGCTACCGATACCGGTTCTTGGAGCCAACTTCACAGTTCCTGGCCAGGCCAGTTCTGGATACCCATGGTTGGGACCATGATTGCGGGTATGATGGTGTCAATGTTGAGCACGGTCTAGCTATAGCTAATCGTTTTCCAGCAGCCGTGACTGTTCAAATCACGAAAGATAAGAAAGATTTCAGCATTAGTTTGGATTCCTCAATTTCCACAAAGCACGGGGAGAATGGATCGAGCATGGCAGGATTTGACATCCAAAGTATTGGAAAGCAGCTTGCGTACATTGTCCGAGGTGAAACCAAGTTCAAGAATTTGAAGAAGAACAAGACATCTGGTGGGATATCGGTCACGTTCTTGGGGGAAAATGTGGTTCCAGGATTGAAACTCGAAGATCAGATTACTTTGGGCAAACAGTATGTTTTGGTTGGCAGTGCAGGGGCTGTTAGATCTCAGAATGATACAGCTCTTGGAGCCAACTTCGAATTGCAGAGGAGGGAGAACGACTTCCCCATTGGCCAAGTTCAATCTACATTCAGCATGTCTGTTGTTAGATGGAGGGGCGACACGGCGCTTGGCTTCAACGGTCTAACTCAGGTCTCTGTGGGGCGTAATTCGAAAGTTGCTGTCCGAGCAGGAATCAACAACAAGATGAGTGGTCAGATCACGGTTAGGACAAGCAGTTCAGACCAGCTTTCTCTCGCGCTGACCGCGCTCATACCGACCGCCATTTCCATCTACAGGAAGCTCTGGCCTGGCGTTGCTGACAAGTACTCAATGTACTAGTTCCTAATGTAATGCTGCTGCTGCATTGGCTGGTACGGTGCACCTTCGAATTGAGTCTTTGTGAAATTCTTGTCATCTGGTCCAGTACATTCTTTGTTCCAGCTATTGGTGTTAGATCAAAAAATTTTGCTCGATTGAATGTATCAGAATGTGAGGTGGAACTGAGAGGGTATAATTTCATTCTTCCGCTTTGTTTTTTCACAAATTTTTGTACCTGTATTTGATACTCCATAAGTTTTGAATTTCACTGATTTTGCTGTGGCTCTGTCTTGTTCTGGCCTCCTCTAATACATCCTCCGACTAAGTTCAGTGGTACATATCTTTCAAATGCGCAATGTACAACTCAACTCGAGATATGGCTCCTTACTGATTCTGTATCTTCCCTTTTATAGTGTTCTGGATTGTCATTTGATTTACTTTACTGTCAATATGTTCATTCTCCCAAGGCAAAATCATAAATTTCTGGAAAAAGTCTGGATCTTTTCTACATGGGTTTTGAAGATACTGTGATTGTTTTCAAGAAATTAGTGCCATTTTGCAATTTGTCCAGGTGATCAGAGGAGGTTTGAAAAGACTAATAATCTTCAGCCAGAAAAAAAGTAACTGAAAACTACAACGTTAAACATTTCATTTCAATACATAACACACAGAAATCACCAGCAGCCACAAACAGGTTACACTTCATGAACAGAAAAAGGACCCTTAAACATTTCCGACAGTCCACCGGTTACTTTCGACTTTACTGACTAATAATTGCGAACAAATTACACTGAAGTTGAACAAGGGACGGCAAATGGGGATCAGCTTGAGGCGGCAAGGGCTTCCCCGTTGGTCGAAATACAAATGGTGGGTTCATCCTCAGCTCCCCGGAACAGCTTCCCTATCCTCTCGATCGGCACCGTGGGAAGGTACTGCGACACCGCATAACCCTTCTCCACCGCGTAATTCACGCCCTCGTTGTACTTCTCGCACCAATAAGCAGCTGTGGGAACCATTATTTGAGCCACTTGCGGAAACAAAGGGAGCCGGTTCAGCGACCTCCAAGCCGTCACTGCAATTTGCTCGGCTACCGGCTCGTACTTCTGATAAGCTTCTTTTGCTGCAGGCTCGTACTTTGTGTACACCGTCTTCCCGATGTTCGTAGCCGTGTCCACCACGCCGGCGCGTTGCACTTCCGATGCCACATCTCTAGCCACCTCCGGAGCCTTCTGCGCCGCCGCGAGTAGCTGTTGCGAAACATGCTTCAAGAGGGAAGGCACATGGCGGTTCATCTCGTTCATCGACGCGTCTACCTGTAGAAAGTGAGCCGATCACGTGAGCAAGTACAATAGGAGAAATAAACTAATAAAAATTAAAAACCCAATAGAATCTTCAATTCTTCATCACAAACCTTGCGATCGACGAACTTGAGAAGCTCGAAGGGGACGTGGCAGAATTTCTGGTACACGGGTCCGATTACGGCTTTGACGGTTCCTTCGACTCTCTGAACTCCGGGTCTCAACGGGCCGGAGTTTTGTTTAGCATAGTCGTAAAGCGAGGAAGAGAAAACGATCAAGTAAATAGCCGCTGATTGGACGAAATCAAGATGCTTGAGTCTTCCCACCTTTTTATCATCATCCCCTTCAATCTGTAAGCTTAAAAGCCGATTAGAATACCGAACTAATCAATTGACAAAAGTAAATGAAGAAAGCGATGCTCACCGTCACATTCGCCGAGGGCGTCGCCGTCGCCGGTGACTGTTTGACTTCAGATTCGGCCATAACTGAAGACGAGAGAGACCGGGGCAGAGATCGAGTTTGATTTGACTGGTTGGAGAGATATATAGGAGATGCAGATTGTAAACTATGTAACGGCTCCGCGCTAGTTTTATGGGAGGTGGTTCAAGATCTGCTGCCGAGAATTGGATGAAACCAAATTTACCTTTATTTAGGGCATGTTCTTTTTGTTTCGTTTTAAAAAATTTTGATTTCAACAGTAAATTTAATATATTTTAATTATATTTCATCAATTTTAATACAACTTTTTACTATTTAACATTTACTTTTTATATTTTTAATACACATTTTACATTATAAAATTATTTTTCAAAACTTGTTTTCAAAACGTTCAAAAAACACAGACCCTTAAGCTGCTGCAGCTGCTACGGTAGGGTCACGACATCTCTTCCGCGCGTGAGGAGCAAATCCTCCTCCTTTTTGTTTTTTTTTCTTTATTAATTTCTGTCTTCAGTGGACTGAGAACAGGCCCGAAATGGTAGAAGCAAGAGAAGTTTGTAATTTGTATATTCATTTACCATGTGAAATGGTCAATAAATGGTTCGCAATTCAATTTAATTTAATTTAGGCTTAATTTATTGAACTAATCTCTCCATACATATTAACTTATGTAATTTGAACGCACTTTTCTTTGTCTGTATTTCTTCTAATGAAAAACTAGGACTACACGAACCCATGTATCGATACTTCATGTACCCTTTCACACAACATAAAAAAAATTATGAGAGGAGATATGTAGTACTCGACACAGAAGATCTAACCCTATTGACTATATGGCATGTACATATTATCTATTCATAACACAAATTTATGACAAATATTCATCATTAGTTGTATTTTTAATATACTTATTTATATTTTAATATTAAATATATATGTATTAAAGTAGCATCTTCAGATTCAATTCACTTGTTTTAAGATGTTATAATTAATTTTAGTCATTTGTTCTTATTTAATTAAATTTAGTTAATTGTGTATGGTGATGCTATCCGAATTAGGTACACCCATCCGTTTACCTAAATGGAAGGCCGGATGAAACAACCAATTGAAGTCCAAACCATATTGAAGTCAAGGCCCTTCAATTTGATCAAATGGAGTGTCTCAAATGTGCATGATTATTATTATGATGTTTCTAGCACATTATGTTGGTCAACAAATAAGTGTGATCTCACTTACAAGTTCATGAATGATTCAACCTTAAAAAAAGTCTCTTCAACTCAAGTTACTTTGATTCTTTAAAATATTTGAGTGCATCATTTGAAGGGTTTAAATACATTAAAATTGAGTCAAAAACATCTCCAAAGGTCATGCAACTTAAAGTCTAAATAAAAAACCAAGGTCAATCACACTTTCAAAGGCTAACTCCGTTCTTTTTAGTCTATTTTCATGAACATCATCACTTTTATAACAAAAAAAAGTTACACAAAAAACTTTATTTTCAAGAAAATTAAAATTTTAAATTTTAAATTTTCCTCTATATTTCTATTCATATTTTTTCAAAGATTAACATAATTATTACACTTTTTTCCCTCTTTCTTACACAATTTTTCATAAAAAAAACTCCCTCCAAATTTTTTTTACTCCTAAACCAAAATATTTTCCAAGTTGGTGACTAAAAGAACAAAGTTTTAGTCATACTTCTAGAAATAGTTTTTGTAAAGCCCCGTATTTTTAACTTTAAATTTAAAATCAAGTTTTGAATTATTATGAGTAATTTGAAATTTTAAGATTTAGATATACTAAAGGGATAAAATTTGCATGCAAGATTCGGAACAATATAAGACTTATCTTGGTGGCTTAATTGATTAATTAAAAGAAAAAGAAAGGGACAACTGGACGGTGGAACCAAGTTTCTTGGCTTCAATATTTTATACGTATATAGATACACATGTAGCATTGATTAAACAATAAGAAAGAAAGGGGAAAACAACAAAAGAAAGAAAGACCGAGAAAGAGAAAAAGAGAGGAAGAGAAGAGAAAGGAAAAGACAAGAAAGGGAAATGGGATAAGATATAAAAGTGAAGAAAAGAAAATAAAAAGGAAGAGGTGGTGGACACTCAGTCAACCACGTAGCCTCATTCCTACAAAATATATATATATATATATATATATATATATATAAAAGGGAAGAGAAGAGAAAGGAAAAGACAAGAAAGGGAAATGGGATAAGATATAAAAGTGAAGAAAAGAAAATGAACAACAATACCAAACCGAAAAGAGAGAAAAACGGCAAAACCGAGAAAAGAGAGATAGACAGAAAGGAGAAGAAGGAAAAGTAGAGGAGAGTGGAGCCTGGAACTATAGAGGGGAGGATTGGAACGGGAAACTGGAACCGTGGAAGACAACCGAACCGAAGGGAGTGAAGTTAACCAATCTATAAATTACGAAATTAAATTATAGATTGACATGTCATGAATATATGCAATTCATAAATAATAAAATATTTATTCAGGGACATATCTTAGCTGCAGAAGATCTTACAGAGATAAATCGACGAGGTGTGTTTGATCACAACCGTACGTAAGTATCGATCGAATAGAATCCATATCTAATGACAAGACTTTATTTATAGATATCTTTATAGTATAAACATATTATCAGTAGAAAACTTAACACAAATAGGAAACTATTATAAGATATTTATTAATAAGTCCCTAGAGTTAATTTATATAATAAATTAACCCACAATTAATTATTTTAATTCAATCAATTATTCTTTTGTGTGTGACCCTTTAAGTTCTTAAACACGTTGAAAAATAAATATAAATTATAATTCCATAATTTAATTGGCTTTATGACATAAAACTAACATGGAGAAAGGAAGAAGAAGGAGAAAGGGAGGAAGAAAGGAAAACTGGGAAAAATTTAGAAAAATGGAATTTCGATCGTGAATCTTGATTCTAATTCGGTGGATAGGGCTTTAGCGATCCCATGAACACAACGGTAAACTTAAATCGCTTAATATTAGATTTTGATTTTTAGTGCTATAAGTTTAAACTATAAACTTATAAATTTTCTTGAATATATGATTTTAGAAGTTATATAAATATTTTTGAATTGTTAGAAATGTTGTATATATTTTATAGGAATAATTCTTAATTAAAACGAATTAAAGAAAAATATGTTTAGTTATAATGGATTTTATTTAGTTAATAGGAGTTTGGCAACAAAAAATAAATAATAATAACAGTTGAGGAAAGTTTGATTATTGCATATTTATTTTGGAAAGAAGAACATAAAATAACAAAACAAGAAAAAATAGATCATTGGCTAAAAATGGAGAAAAACGGCTTACTAGAGATTGATAGGGGTTTAAAACAAAAAAAATATATATATGTATATATATATATAATATAAATACACACGTATGTATGTATGTATATATAAATATATATATATATATGTATTATTAATCGGTTAGCATTAGAAATTTAATAAAAAGTTATTTAAAGTTAAATTGTCATTTCTATAGTTTTAATTATTATTGGGATTACTTTATTAAAATAAATTTATATTAATGCAGATTTACTTACAAAATACTAGCAATACGAGGTGAGTGTTCTCACTAAATGAGTTAAATATTTTAATTGAGTAAATAAATGAGTTATCATGTTTTACTGATTAATTGATACGTTTAGTGAAATACATGCTCTATAAGTAAAATGTATAATTATGATCTTTATATGTGAAAGGGTGATATTTATATATGTGATATTTACATGATTGTTCGTAAATGCCGAGTTAACGTGTATAAGTGAAATATATGTTAAACCTTATCGTGTGTTTCTGAGCTACGTGTCAAGCATGAAATGTTTGTGTTCTATGCACTCATATATGTGCACTATGTTATATGTTATTTGCGTGTTTCCTGTTACTTGTTATTTGACAGTCAGATTTGGGGTCCCCAAAGCGTATCCAGTTGTTGAGATCGGGTATGTTGGTATTGGACTGGAGCGCCTGACTAAATGACTGGGGCGTTTGTTTTCGGTACTATCTCGAGGTGTACCATTTTGTTCCGTGCACCTGTGTATGTGCACAAGTTTGCTGGCATAGTTGACGGGGCAACACACCGTGTATTGTGTCCGTCGCCCTTTCCATTTCAGCACAGGTAAAGTATAATTGGTAATGTTTACCGAAGGATCACATAGATCCTCGCTACAGCTTACTGATTATACTCTTTCGATCCTTTACGTGTTTAGGAAATATTTGCTATATGCCGGTAATTATTTATTCAGTAATATTTTAATAGTGCGACCTCACTGAGCTTATGGAAGCTCACCCCAAGACCTTTTGCATGTAATATAAATTAAGGACAGCGTTATGAAAAGTGTCAGAATTATAGGACAAATTCTCGTATTAAGAAAGTAAGGTAAGAATATTGTAATAGTTATATAAATACTCTTATATAGTTTGTATTAATAAAATAAAATGTATTTTATTTTAATTAAGTGTATAATTAATTAGTGCTTTTGTATCCTGAATGAGTCATGGTGCAAACCAGCAGACAGTTCGACCTCGTCTCCCGCCCAAACAGGGAAGTTGAAGGCCGGGCTGTTTCAGTTTTCTTTTTATTAGTATATAAAAAGTTATCCTTGTAAACCATAGAAAATAACTTTGATGAAATGTGAATTTTGAGTTTCTTAACTTATATTAGTTTTTTTTTCGAACTTATCAAATAATTATTTTGTGAAGTTTAAAAACTTATCGAACAATGTTGGTGAGTGTTTTACTGAAATTTATTACTTGGGTTTATGACAGAATATTCTAAGGATTTATGTCATGCAAAGATTCAACACGCGCAGATGTGTGGAGTTTGCAGGAAACGCGGGGAAAGCAGGGCAGTGGGCACGTTTGGGATATGAACCTTGCCGGCACATTTCTCGAGGTCCAATATTATACGGGTTGTACATTAGAATATTTTTATCTTCAATTATTTTTTATATGGGCTAAATCTAGTCCTTTCCGGAAACAATTTTTGGCCTAGGGGTTGAGACGTCACTGTTGTTCATCCATTCATTTGTTTCTTTAATTAAGTTTAAGATTTTCCTTTTTTTGATATTTGGTGTCCCATATTGCATATGCCAGCCCAATTTGAGACTCAAACACTTCGCCCCAATGAAATTTATGTTAGGGCGACAATTTAGCTCTAAAATACAACGATGACGTCACTTCACATTGCCAATATGATAGAACACATGATCTTGAGAGTTGAGACGACCAGTCTCACGCTCAAAGCTCCGCCCATCATGTGTGTGATCTTGCAAAAGACGGAGGTGGCTCTAATAGTTGTGACGTCAAGATTATGCCACCTTATGAATACAAAGTGCTCTGCGTAAATGAAATGTATGTTTTAAATCACCGCATTGAAAGTATGTCAAAATAACTTCAGCGTTACTAATTTGAAATTTGGAAAAATGATAAAAAACACTTTACCAGAGTATATACACCGATTAATATGAAGCTCACATCCAATGCATCTCATAGTTCATTAGTAACAATTTCAAATGCTCAATGGACATAACATACTTCGTCAACATTCTATTATTTCAATCATGTTACAAAATTAGTAAGGAAATATTTAAACATAGTTTAGATCCATAAACTCAATTTTCTCACTATTGAGAGATAAAGAGTGAAGGAAAATAAAATTTGTAAATGTATAAAAACTCTGTTAGAAAATGTGACGTAATACCAGCGTATCTAGAGGGAGTTTGGCATCTCATTTTATTTTGTATTTTCCGATTGGAATGCATTAGTAGCGAGTTAGTTAACGGCGTCAAACTTTAACACCGTTAGTAAATTAAGTTACTCCGCCAGCTCGAGGAGGAGGGGAGGCAATCGGCGCGCCTAAAGATCTGAGATGGACGACGACCACCACGAGAAGGCGGTGGAAGTGAAGAGGCTGCTCAGGGACGCTTTCGGTGAATCGTCATCATCGTCAGACGAAGGCGATGAGTTGGAAGATCAGCAGAGCGGAGGAGCCCCTAGCTGGGAAAGAATCCGCCAGATCGATGGGTTATGGATGCGCAGAGACTTCCTCTCTCTCGACCAACAATCTTCGTTGCTCTCATCAATACACAAAGGTTTTTGGCACTCCATCTCTCATTTATCGATTTAATTAGTAGCTGATTATGCTACTGCACTGCTAGGTTTTGGTGATTGATTTTTTTTTTTTGTTTTGTTTGAGGATCTCTGTTAAGGTTTATTGATGTTACCTTATTTTTCTGGCAGAAGGATGGCTGAGCGACTCCCCTAGCAATCAGGTAGGATAACACATCCTTCAGTTTCTCATCCAACATATCAGAGTTTGCTTACCCGATTTTATTGTATTTTAAAGGCTATGAGATTTGGGGATCTTCCCAGCTGGGCTGTTGAACTTTCCAATGCTATCCGTGAGGCTGTCTTCTTCAGTAATTCTCTCTCAGAATCGGATGACTTATCAACTAGGGAAGATAACACAGAGGAGGAGCCGTTTCCATCACATTTGCTATGGAGAGAACCTCTGTTCGATCAACTCATTATGAACACATATCAACCAGGTGAGGTGTGTCTCCTTATTCACTCGTTTGGTTTTCTGTTACAGTCTTTTCAACCTTCTGAAATTGTTCAAAATCTGTAGACAAATGCATTTAAGGGTATTAGAGGACTCATGGAAAAACACTGTTTTGTAAGAATGTTAGCTGAATTTGCCAAACTGGAATGTCTGAAAACTTTATGGAATTCAACTTAGCTGACTAATTGGATCCAGTTGGTTTCTGGGAATCATTCATCATAATCAAAGTACCCAATATATAGTTGAGGGTAAAATATTATTTGTTGCTTTTTCTTGTTTCCGCATTATATGAGGCTGGGATCACTGGGGAGGGGAAGGCTTCGGTGGCTCATGAGAGTTGCTAACATTCGATCCTGAATACCTTAGATGCCATGAGATGTACTGGGTTACGGCTAATTGATGCAATTTTCCCTTGCTAGCATATCTCTGAGTTTCTGACAATCTTAGTTAATCAACAATCCAACATCATCGTACTACTTTCTGCATCATAACTGTTATTCTATTTTGCAATTTACATCTTGCTGGCGACTGGTGCAGGGAATCTGTGCTCACGTAGATCTTATGCGATTTGAAGATGGAATTGCTATTGTTTCTTTGGAATCGTCCTGTATCATGCATTTTAGTCGAGTTGATCAGATTCAGAACGAGGTATCTGGCAGTAATGGAGAAGAATCCGGTCACTCTTCTGAAAAGATTCCGGTGTATTTGACGGAGGGATCTCTGGTGCTGATGTCTGGAGAAGCACGGTACCTCTGGAAGCACGAGATAAATCGGAAGGCCGGGTTTCAGAAATGGAAAGGACGAGAAATTGATCAGAGAAAGCGAACTTCTATAACGTTAAGGAAGCTTTGTCCTCCTGCATCATAAATCTTCTGGGCATGCATGGCTAAAGGAAGGAAAGGAGTCGCAATTGGCGGATTACTCAACCTGACTGACCAAATTCCATTCCTTGAAAGTTGGCATCAAGCTGAAGCCATGTTAATGTCAATGATTGTTGTACTTTGGTTAATAATTGTTGTACTTTGGAGAACCTCAAACACAATGCATACACACATACAATAATTTCTGATCTGACACAATAAGTAAAGTTAAATTTGATATTTAGTTAAAGTTGATAATATCGATACGATACACTACTATAACACAAACTCGAAATATTTACAAGCTCGAAATATTTGCAGTTAAATTAATTAGAACAAATAATTAAAGATGTATATCTAAGAATGGGCAGGCACCCGCATCGTGTGCAATATTTGCGATTAAATTGATTAGTACGAATAATTAAGTAAATTTAAGAGTGCGAACCCCCAACCCGATATGTCGGGCTCCCGCCAACCCGAGTTACGGTGATTGATTATAAAAATCTCATCATGGAAGCAAATTTCGATCAAAGAACAATCCAGCACCTACTAATTTATACTTGTAAACAGGAGATCTTACCAATTAACTAGCTACAAGCATTTTCTGCATATGTGAACTTACAGAAACATTAATTGCAATGGCTTTCTAAGAAAATTAAAAAAAACACTTCCGATGGCCTTCTAAGAAAGACAGAAAAAAAACTTCCGATGATATACAAATGCATCATACATTACATATGTATCTATTAAAACAAACGGATTTCTATGCAACCACTTACACATCTCAACCTTAATTACCCTGCGGACCCATAATGAAAAGATACATGAAGAACAAAAGGAAGAAAAAAACCTATCAATGATAAACTAGCTTAACATTTACAAGTGATAACAACAGAGCCCATAAAAGACAGGGCTTAGCAAGATCACCGGCGATGGGATTCATGTTCCGAAAGCTCCGAACGCACCCAAACAAAGCCCCAAACAAAGCAACACACACCGCCAACCCAACCCTATTAGCTCCGGCCCTGAAAACGATGGGATCCCAAGCTAGGCCCAACGCCGCCTGGCCCAGATACAAAATCAAAGCCGTGGGGTTCCGATGAAAGCCGCCCTCCGCCCAAACCAGCCAAGAAGAGAGGCCCATAAGAAACGAAGAGACTATGCAGGCAGAGTGCAAGGCCCAGAGAGGCGGATACCAAAAGGGCTTCTCCATGGTAGCGTAATTGAGATTGGAGCCGAAGAGCATGATGTCTAAGAAGGTGAGAGACAGGGGAAGAGCGACGGCAACGCCGAGCGAGCGAAGGCCACGCTTGGCCATGCCGGACCGCTTCTGTCTTCCCGTTTTGTGCATATCGGAATCGGTATCGGCCGTATCCTGAAGTCCTTCTGTGGTGGTGGTTCTGTGTGTGAGTACTTGATCTTCCGAAGAAGCCATGATCGATAAACTAAAAGTGATTTTGATTTGGTTGGAGAGAGAGAGAGAGAGAGAGAGAGAGAGAACGCTAGGAAATCGGAGGAACCAGGAAAGGGGCTGGGAGTGAATTGAGGCTGTTGAGGAGGAAGGGGCTTCGTAGTTTATAGAAGAAATTAATTAATTTTGAGTTTTGATGGTGAGATGATGCTAGGGACACATGCCCCAACAGATGTCGAAAAGGCATGCGATGGCATATACACGTGGGGAGAAGTATTGCCATGCCAGGATGAGGCAGCACAAATGAAGAGATTTCACATTTATTTGTTTCTTCTCTTCTTCATGGTGCTTACCATAGTTTCTAAAACGGGAACACATTGGATGGATTTAGGGTAGAATCGGAATTGATAAGAACAAAAGACGTGGAGATGTAAGATTATATACCTATATATTCCCTTCGTCTCACTCAAAAAGTTCACTTTAAAATGTGTACAACTTATTATGAATTGTGAGGTACAACACTTAAATTAAATAATTTACCACATATTTTTCACTTTATAAATAAGGGTTAATTGTGAACCACATATTGTTATATTAGTAAGAGTATGTAATGTAAATAAATTCAAAGTTGACTATTTAAATGAAACAAGATTTTTTTTTGAAAGTGGACTTTTTGAGTGGGACAGAGAGAGTATTACTTTTATTTGAGTTATTTTAATAAATTTTTATAAAATTAAATAGAATTATAATTAAGATTGCTTTATTTTTTTGGATAGTAAAATCAATAATATATTCATATATGATCTGTCGTCAGTAGTGGAGTCAAAAAATGCCTTTAAAATTTTCTTGAAGGTTCAATACTTAATTTATTTTCTTTTACTGTTAAATATATTATAAAAAAAATTAATAATTAAAATTTATACAGCAGTCATCGTTATTATCCAAAAAAACACACACACCACCCAAAAAAAAGAAAGAAATTGTTTTTTTTATCCCATTTCGTGAGGGTTCATACTGACCTAATTACTAAATTTATGATCTTGCCAAAATTAAAGATCAGTTCTACCCAAACAAAAGGGGAAACTAACGCAAAGAACCAGTGGACAATCTCATACTTCACATTGTCATGTGATACGAAAGGACTTCCAATTCGAGTGATGTACTTTTACCTATGCAAAATGGTAATCTCATCTTCATAAGAAAGAGATTCTCTTTTGCTGAATTTATCTCTAGCCACACTAAATGCTTTATTTGTCTAAATACTAACTTTGACATCATATTTTAATTGGGGGACACTCCCAATTGTCCAGGTATCAAAGATGACGAATTGGAGCAAGTCTGACCAAAAAACCCTCACCGACAAACCACGCTTCATCAAACATGTTTTTTAAAAAGTTGTTTTCTAAATCATATCACTATAATAGTATAGTTTGATAAACGTACTCTTTTTATTAATGTTAATGTACAGCACATA
Source organism: Leptodermis oblonga (assembly GCA_016801395.1). NCBI lineage: Eukaryota > Viridiplantae > Streptophyta > Magnoliopsida > Gentianales > Rubiaceae > Leptodermis > Leptodermis oblonga. The sequence goes on along the minus strand of CM028760.1, from coordinate 853,553 downwards.
AAATAGTTAATTTCACACAATTTCATTCATATATATATATATATATATATTTCTTAACTGTAAGTTAATTGTGAATCACACCTAGGGCCTGTTCGGGAGCCACGATCTCAAACTAAGTTTGGGCTATTTTTGTTTTGAAACCCAAAAATAGACCCAAAACCTTGTTCGGTTAAAATTTCTCACAAACCAAGTTTGAAACCCAACCTTCACCATTTGTCTTCTCTTTCCCTATCATTCATCCGCGACACACCCTTTTTGAAAACAAAAACCTTCAATCCACGGTCGATTGAATCGACCGTTTTCGCTCCAGCTATCGGAGTCCGTCCAAGTCTCCGATTCAATCAACCATAGAAGCCGGCGAATTCGACGTGAAAAGTTTGTCTTCTCTGAATCTCTCTATCAAACCTTCCGGTGCCCATTCGTGGACGGGATCGAATTTTCCTCACCGCCACTGCAACAGCCGACGAGGGAGATAGGTCGTGCTTCGGTTCAGCTATAACGCCGCCATCCCATATTCATCTTTCAACTAAAATTTTGCCCAATTTTTCATTATTTTGGTGAGGATTATCTATACTGTTGCCCTAATTTTTTCCCCCTTTTCACAAACCTTTGCTTAAATTGTTCTGCCACTGCACTATTTCAGAGTTTTTGTTCTCGGTGCTATAACTCCCCTCCGCCGTCTTCGTTGCCATTTTCTTTAGGGCCTGTTCGGCAGGCTTGTTTGAGACTTGGTTTTGGGTTGTTTTGGGTTTCAAACCCAAAAACAACCCAAAACCCTGTTCGGTATCCAAGCTCTCAAACCAAGTCACAAAACACATCACAAACCCAAAACCAATTCAGAAAACTCTCTTCCCCTTTCAATGGCGAAAGTCTTCCTCCTATCCCAACGGCCTGCCATCGATTTCCATCGAGCTCCCCGATTCAACCATAGAAGCCTGTAACTTTGAGGCAAAATCTCAGTCTCCTCTAAAGCTCGCTATCAATCCTTCCGATCTCTTCTCGTCTGAACAGCAAGGAAGGCTCGTCACCAAAACTATCTGGCTACAGCAGCTCAAGGAGACTGCTCTAAGAACCCCAAAGTGCTCTTTCTTCGTTTTCCGTTGTAAAGGCACCATCTTCATCTTTCAAGTTAATCTTTTCCCAAGCTTCTTTCTTTTTGGTTGAGCTTATCCATAATCTTGCCCTAATTTTTCCCCCATTCAGCAAAATTAATACATCGGATCTGCTTTGGGATAATCTGGTAGGCCCTGTATGGTTTAGGTTGTAGTTTTGTACTTTGTAAGTATTCATCTCAATCAAATGAGAATTTTGGAATCAAAGCTAAAAGACAATATCATATTGATTTCCTCGTTCATTTTTGCAATTTTTGGACCCTTTAGGAGAGAGAGGGGAGGAGAGCGACGGTGGTGGGTAGTTGTTGTTGCTGATTTGAGTTTGTGATCGTGGTGGTGGGTTTGTGAAGATGGTGAAGGAAGGGGGAGAGTACTGGGTTGAGGTATTTTTTTATTTTGAAAAAACCCAAAAAATAAAAAATGCCAAACAAAATCATGTTTGAAAATTGTTTTGAAAGCCGTTTTAAGAACCTTGTTTCTTTGTTTTGGTTTGAAACCATTTTGATTTGAAAATTGTTTTCAAACTTGGTTTGAAAACTTTGTAAAGAACATGCCTGTAATTATATTAGTAAGGCTAAAGTAAAATTAAACGGATGGAGTATTTCATAACAATTTATGTTTGAAAATATGTTTTTGAAAAAAAAAATGTATCAAACATATTTTATATTTTAAAATGAATTATGAAATTCAAATCGAAACCAAAACTTAAAAGATTGAACAAGATTATATACCTACAATAAACACTTCAGTGTTTAGATTTAAATTGCATAGCCATTTTTCTTGTTTGGAAAATTTTCAGATAAATTGGTTCCATTTAGCCAAAATATTATCTCCAAACTGTGATCAGTGCATTTGATTAATTCGAAAATATGTAATTTCAGAAGAGACTGATTAAAAAGAGTAAAAGAAACCTAAATGAAACGGCGACGTATAGGTGCTATTAAACTACCGCAGACTAATTTCAGAAAGCTCCAACGCCCTGGGCAGCCCGGCAGAAACTCAGACGACAGAAGTGGCTGCTTATGCGCTGTCGTTTTAAGGTTGAAATTTTACTAGGAAATTAGTTCGATTGCACGCAGAAGCCGGCCATGGCTGTCCGACCAGCCGCCAAACAAAAGCCCAATCGGAAACTCGGATCGCCGATCAACAAGCTTGTAAGAAACCCAGAAGTTGCCTTCGCATTCGCTTTGCTCTTCGCTGATGCCGTCCTTGTTGCACTCGTCATAGCCTACGTCCCATGTAACTTAAGCATCTCATTCAGTGCAATATTTTCATTTCCATTTGTTACTTGAAGATCCGTAATGGGTTGCTTAAATGTCCATTTATCTGTCTATATTTTCAGATACAAAGATTGATTGGGACGCTTACATGTCCCAGGTGGGTAGAACTTCCATGTTTCTCTTTATTTATTTTTGACACTTTGAGCTACTGTACTTGAACGAATGAACTGATTTAACGGGGGAATGAATGAATGAGATAGGTGACTGGGTTTCTTGAAGGGGAGAGAGATTACGGCAACTTGAAAGGAGACACGGGCCCTCTGGTTTACCCTGCAGGATTTCTCTACATATATTCCGCTATACAATATGTGACCGGCGGTCAAAATTTTCCGGCCCAGGTATAAATTTCATTTACTATAATGAGTGGTTAAAGAAAGGAAAGGTTCTAGTTCTATCGTTTTCACTGTTGCCCTTTTAATTTCTGCAGATTCTCTTTGGTGTTTTGTACGTTGTGAATCTTGGAATCGTGTTGTCCATCTACGTGAAGGCCAACGTGGTATGAAGCTAAAATTTCTCAGTTAACAAACTTATGGTATAGCTGGAACGTATAGTTTTCCTTAAGTAGAGCTTCTTTTAAGTGGTGTGTATAATGTATAGGCGTGGGATTTGATCTAATTGCTTAATATGTTCTGGCTTATTTGTGATCTAAGCCCAGTGTCTCAAATATGGCTTATTACTGTTGCTTGACATAGCTCCTTAAGTGTTTCTTTCTTTATGTTTTATAGATGAATATTTAGTTCTTATTTAATTCTCAATGCTTGTCTAATAATTATACCTGATGAAGCACGCTGTGGCTGGTCTTGCAGGTTCCTTGGTGGGCACTTTCCTTGCTTTCTTTATCTAAGAGAGTTCACTCAATTTTTGTGCTTCGCTTATTCAATGATTGTTTTGCAATGACTCTCCTTCATGCTGCTTTGCTTTTACTTCTTAAACAGAAGTGGCATCTAGGTCTCATCATATTCAGGTGTGCTTACTGTTGGTTATGTGGTGATTTTTGCAATTTTCCAGTTGTATGTTGCTTGATACATTGAATTGATTGAGATGGGGTGGTTCCTTTCTTGTTAGTATAGTGTGGCCGTGTCTGTAAAGATGAATGTGCTTCTTTATGCTCCCCCCTTGCTTATCATCATGATGCAGGTATACTTTCTTTGTTCGGTTTTACAAAATTTGGATCTGATTCCAATATTATTTTTGACATGCTAATGCTGCATGAATGAAACTCAAATACAGGCTATGGATGTTTTTGGAGTAGTATCTGCTTTAGCAGGTGCAGCACTAGTGCAGGTGCTCATACTTTATTCATGTTACTCAGGATGATACATGCTTCATACTTTATTCATCTCGATATCCAAACATTTCTTCATTGTTTGCTCTGTTAGGTGAGTTGAACTTCATTGTAAGCATGGAAGCCTCTATGGCTAAAGTCTGCAAATGCTTTTGCTTCTCACTGTGAGATGGTTCTGCAGATACTCTTGGGGCTCCCGTTTCTGTTAACTCATCCCATGGCGTATCTATCAAAAGCTTTTAATCTAGGACGCGTCTTCATACACTTCTGGTACTTTCTAGACTTCAGACAGCTCTTCAAAAAAAGAAGGAACCAGCATGCTTCTGATTCGTAGTGCATTTTGAGACCAATCTTCTTCTTTTGAATAATTTAATATTTTTTAGATTTTATTTTGTTCTGCCTTCTCTTTTTGGAAGTAGCAGATCATCTTTCCATTGTCCATACATGAAGTTCAAACATTTTATTTTGTCATGTTCTTACATTGTGGATATATTCAGTGTTGTATGTTACTTTGTTTCCTTTTCCTTCTACCAATAGAGTGCTCACAAATACTAACTTCATTGAGTCACAGGTCTGTTAACTTCAAATTTGTTCCCGAACAAGTTTTTGTATCAAGAGGATTTGCTATTTCTCTACTGGCTGCTCATCTTGGTTTGCTGATTGCTTTTGCCCATTTTAGATGGTGCAGGTGAGCAAAGTTTTCCATTTAATTTGGTAATACTGATTTTCTTTTAGAGACGACAAGTAGGTGAGAACAGATAGTGATGTTTATCTTTTTATATGTTGTTTGCGAGCTAGCTAGGACGAGGTATTTTTCGTTGTATTATTTCCATATCCTTTATGATTAAGAGAGGAAATAAGGGATGTTAGGGAAGCATTTTGGCTTATGTCTCCCAATGTATTTTCAGATGAACTTGAGGTTGTGTGCTTGGTAAACTTTATATTGCCCTTTTGAGATTGGGTTAGGATGTGCAAAGCTGGTTCTACTCAACTCCAAGCTTCTGTTCATATGATGATTGTAGGCGTCTAATTTGAATTTTTTGTCTGATTTGAAATTCAATTTTGGCAGGCAAGTAGGAGGATTACCTTCTCTACTGCGACTGAGAATCGTTGATCTGTGTTCCTTTTCTATAAAAAAATTCTTCAGTGTCAGCTCAAACTTGAAGTCTATCAGAACAGAATGTAAGTGAAACCTTGTTGTTTCTATACTCCTTTTCAACTTTCACATATCATCAACTTAAAAAGGTGCTACGTGTTTCTTTTCTTTTTGAAATTTCAGAAAATTAATAGTACATTTTGTTTCCTTGAAATTTCATTCAGATATTGCTACCACTATGTTTGTGGGGAATTTCATTGGCATTGTATGTGCTAGATCCCTGCATTATCAATTTTATTCCTGGTGAGTCCTACTAGAGCTTTTCTGGTTCTATCTTGCTATTCTTTTGGTGGTATCACAGTGAGGAACCTTCAAATATTTAGCTGTTATGATGTTTGTAACCTTGCCCTATATCTATTAGAAGAGCTCAATTGAGCAACTTCTCTATGTATGAGCAAAGTATCAATTTCCACCCGGCATGCGGTAGAAGATTGTGTTGATATTTACCTAGAGTTTTCCATTTGCAGGTACTTCCATAGCCTGCCATACTTATTGTGGAAAACGTCCTTTCCTACATTCATCCGGTGCGTTGCTTCTTTTAGTGTTGAATCTTGTGTCTAGTTTTACCATTCCTGAGCAATTGTCCATACCGACAGAAGTTGCATCTTTTTGTGCAGTTTAATTTTGTTTGCGGCTGTAGAGTTGTGCTGGAATGTGTATCCTTCCAACATATATTCTTCTGGGATTCTTCTGGCTGTCCACTTAGTTATATTAGGGGGCCTCTGGACTGCACCAGCTGGAAATCCTTACGTTGATGATGCAAATGCTAGGTCAACATCCAAAGAGAAGCAAAGGTGAAGAAAGGGCTCCAAGATATTTTATCATGGTTCAAATTTTGTAAAACCTGAATACTTTAGCTCAAACTCATAGAAGAGATTTAGAATCTGATGAACGTGAACTACAGGTCTGTTGTCTGTGTGATTCATAATTAACTTGCACTTGAAAAATAGCTATTTCACTTGATATATTGAATTCATAAAATTTGTATATTTTCAAAATACGACTTTCTGTTGTGACAAATGAGATATAAAAATAGACAAAAACTAGTCTGTATGTATAAATGTGATGGGGTTTGAAATTAAACTTAGGTTTCAAACCAAGTTTGAAATTTAATTTTGGGAAAATAATTTTATAATGTAAAAGTGTATTGAAAATATAAAAAGATGTAGGTAAATAGTAAAAAGTTGTATTGAAAATGATGAAAATTGATTATAAAATTGTTTTTCCAAAACCAAGTTTCTTGGTCTAAAACTTAAGTTAAAGAACAGGCCCTTAAGTGTTAGAAAAGTATTGGAAATACCAAAAGATACGTTAAAGTATATCAAGAAAATATCAAAAAATAAAAAGTGTTTACAAACTCATTATTCCAAGTAGAGATGGCCACGAACCGGAACCGATCCGGAACCGGACCGCCGGTTTTGGAACCGGAACCGGAACCGTGGCCCCCGGTTTCAGAACCGGAACCGGACCCACCTCTTGCGGTTAAGGTTCCGGTTCCTCTTGTCTGAGAGACCGCCGGTTCCAAAAGGTCCAACCCTCCGGTTCTAATGTGAGAACCATAAAAATAATAATTTTTTCATTCCTCTTGCACAAATTCTAACATGCAATCCTTTGCTAGAATTGAAAGGCTTTAAGCAAAGTTGATTGACAGCTTCAACTATTTGTTTTTTTTTAACTTCTTTCTTATAATTATAATTATAATTATATTATATGTTTAGCTTATAATATATATAAACTATTTTTAAATATATATATATTATAATAATATATAAACTAATATATGCTTTTTATATATTTATTATTAATATAATATAAATAAGCATTAAATTAAAATTAATTAATTATTAAATTAATTAGATCCACCGCAACTTTCGCAAATGATAAAGATGATGAAGATGAATTATATTGAATATTCAAGATGTATTTATTTTGTAAAAGTTTCAATGCTACAAAGTTCAAACTCTGATTTCTCACGATTTATAACAAGGCATCACTCTCTTATTTTTTTAAAAAAATAATATATTGAGGTATTATTCATCTTTATATATATTTTTTCACAATTTATTTTTGTATCTTTTATTATATAAATCATTTAATTGTTTAAATGTATGTACCATCGCTACAGATTTTATTTTATTTTTGTAATTTTAATTATTTATAAATAATTGAGTTATTAATTGAGTCAAAATAAAATAACATTTATAAGTTAAAATTGTTAAATAAATGAAAAAATTGTTAAATAAACGAAAAAGATTGAAATCGGAATAGGAACCGTGACAGGACCGGAGCCGTAACAGACTGGAACTGGAACCTTGACAGAACCGGAATTGGAACCGGAATCGGCGGTTCTAAAACCGGCACGGAACTGTCCTTCCAAGGTTCCGGTTCCGGTTCCATTGATTCATGAACCGTAACCGGCGGTTCCGGAACCGTGGCCATCCCTAATTCCAAGGCTAATATGGTCATTGCGGTTATAATTACGTCGGCGCTAGCGGGGCAACAAAGCTTGAGGACAGGCGGCAAATTTGCTTAAATTGGCCGAAACACAAATTTTGAAAATCTGCGAAATCCCAATCAATTTCATTTCTGCTCCATTCAATTCAACTTCAGTCGCCGACTCGCCGGTGCGAAATTGTCAAAGGTAAAGCAATCCAGGCCTCACGCTGTAAACGGAGTCAAAGTTCGGAGAAAGCTTTCAGCTACAATGGTAGGGATCAATTCCTCCCGCTTTACTATTTCTCCGATCTCTAATCTGTTTTTGGTTTTTTTTCCCCGTCGTTAACAGGATTTACTCGCGAAATTCCGATCAACAAACATTGTTTATGCGTTGCCGTTGCCCTCCCCATCTGTTCGGATTAATTGCTTGCATATATATTTCACAATTATGTATGATCAATTCCCCTGGTTCGCTTAGTTATACTTTCTTTTGCTGGATTTTGTTTTTGATCACGCACCTCCGGTCTGTTGCTGTCGGATTTCCATGAAATTTCCTGAAGCGAAACTGCAGCTGCGACAAATTTCTCGTCGTTTCACTTGTTTTAGTTCATTGTTTATGTTGTTTAGCATGCTGTTATTCCGCGTAACCATTTCGCCATATCTCATTTCATGATTTGTGTTATATTAGTCGTTGTTTTAATAGAACGCATAGGCATATATGATCTATATGGCGGATGGGATAAAGTTTAATTAGTTATTGTTGTTTTTATTGTTTATGTGAAGGTTATTTGAATGTGTGATTGAGTTCTTAGGCAAGCCAAGGCACCTTTCTACGATAAATGAATTTTTATGTGAAGCTTTTTTTGTTAATGAAAATTTGAAAAACTCATCTCAACTTTGTTTTGGGAGGTTGTAATATGTGTAACCGTTGTCGGGTGAATGCTTTTAGTTTGCTACGGTGTTGTTAGTAGCATTAATGTGCTGTTGTTCGGTGTCATACGAACTCATGCAACCAGCACTGTCGATATAATGATCAACTTGAATTTTGTTCTTTGGTGCTGCAATTTTTGTGATGCTAAATGAGTTTTCTTGGGGTTATTGTTGCACTTTCAGGATAAACAAACTTCTGGAGATCCAAAGCAAGGCACTGGTGATATGACTGCTTTTGTGAGTAAACTATATCCCTTATTGTCTTATAGAAATATATGAAGCTGTATTTCCTGTCTTCAAATAATAGCTTAGTGAATTCGATTGAGGCATGAATGGTTTCGAGATCTTTCCCGCATAGTTGTCGAGTTCTTGTGACCTTCCCTCTCATCTCTTCCCTCAATAAATGAAGTTTCTGTTTTCCTTGTATTTGTAGGTGGACAATCTTCTGGAGCAAATGGTTCGTACGTAAATCTCTGGTTATGTATATTATGGTTTCTTTTAATTATTCATTATTACTTTCCCTTCTGGGCCATTTATTTTCAATAACCTATTGCTGCTTATTATGATTTACTATTTTGCAGCGAGCTAGGTTCAACTCAATGTCTGAAAATATTGTTTCAAAGAATATCCTTCAACTATTATCGCATTTATGTTCTATTTAATTTGTTTGTCATCTTTTTACACAGCTTAGATTGGCCTTTATGTCACTTGCGCAAGATATTCATACCTTAACATGCTAGCCATGTTCATGGTAACTAGCTCAAAAACTAATTTTCTTCATCATCATTGATTAGTTTAAGTTGCTCACGAAATCAGTACAGTTCAAGTTTATACATAATGATAGATACGGAGTGTTCTCCTTAACTGCGATGTACTTGATGACATGGGGAATGTAATCAACCAACTGGAGGGAAGCATTAATGACCTCAGAACAGAAATGGGAGGAGAGGGTTCTCCATCTTCTTTGCCTGTCAAGAAGAAGTCTGATGAAGCAAACTCGTCCTAAAGCAATGGCAGCTTATGGACAAGCCTATTTGTCTGAGGCATTTTTGGGTTGTCGTCATTAACATACTCGTGTTGTTTCTCCTATGGATAAATGCTGTTTCCTTTGCGATAGAGATTCTATCGCCTTCGAGTAGGCTAGCTTATATGCAGTATAACTGTAGTTGTGTTCATCCTATCCCATATTGGTACTTACTATTTCGCACATCTATTCAACAATTTTAGCTTTGATTGTCAGGTACAATGATCCTTATATCTCCAGTAGCTTCAGTTTATCCACATTGTCATCATAGTATTCAGGTTTGTCTTGTCCCCCTGCCTTCTGGTATCAGCTCAATGATGTCTTATTGCTTTGTTTGTGAACCGCCTTTCATCTAATGTTTATTAAACCTTTATGTTATAATGTTATGACCCCTTGTTTGGAGTGAGAAGTCATCAAACACCAGTAGTTATCATAGAGCTTTTCTGGACAGGAGATTCAACAAACCCCTTATAGCGCCACCAAGGTTAATTGGATAAGTTGGAATTGGAAGACTTTATTCTTCCTTTGTCAGTAGGAACATGAACCTTAGAAGTATTTACTTTAGTCTTAAAAAATCTAAACATCCCTCGGGGAGGATTAGGGTCGTGGTTAATAGGAGGGACTTGTAACATTTACGTCTCCGACTGAAAATTAGCAATGAGTAGAAAGATCGAGTTTAGAATCTTATTACTTAGTTCGACCAAAATAGAATGAAAGAAATGAAGGTGGTGATTTTGTTTGTTGGAAGTCGCGATGATGCCATCCTCCCCTCACATGCTCAACGTGCAGTTTTAATTACTGACCTCTGATTCAAATTATATATTTAGTCCTTTAATTTGTTTTGAAGATCTCGAGTTGCCAATTACACTAACTCCATCTTCTATAGTCATAAAATATCCCTATTTTTTTACCATATAATGCTCCTTCTATTGAAAAACTTGGTTGATATATCCTACGAAAACTTACTAGTAGAAACAAAAAACACAGTGATCAATTCTAACGATAATCAATTCTAACGATAAAGAAGTCACCAAAATATATGTATATATAATAAATAAAAAAATAGTTACGTAAATATTCTTTCATTATATTTTTTTCAATCTGAATTTACTCCATACATATTTACATGAAAAATTAACACAGTTATTACAGAGTATTTGCCAGGTAAACTAATTAAACGTCACATTTATACCCGTTACTCTTCAACCAAACAGGAAATTAAATAAAGTACGTATACATAGGAATTTATATTATTCTCATGAGTTATAACTAACGTAGAAATTAATGACTTGGAATGAAAATAAAAGAGAGAGAGAGATGAGTGAAAACTATGATGTTTTTTTTAACTCCGGCAACGAGTGATGGCGTTGCAACCGCGGGTGTACGGGTTAGCTACGGCGCCGGGCTGGCAGTTGTAGTAGGAGGTACCCCGGCGTGAGCAAGGCACGGTGTTCCTCTGGAGAGCGCCGTAGCTAATGAAATTGCTCTCCGCCCCCAATATCCGTCGGTTAGTCTCCGAGTCCATCCACATCATCTCCAACTCCCCTCCGCCAGCCAAACACTCCGCCACCGTGCCTTTACACCAAGACAACGGTGTGCCGGTGGTTGCTGCTGCAGATGCTTTCACTGGCATCCAAGTTTTCTTCTTCAAGTACTCTTGATCCTTGCTGCCTTGTGCAAGGCAGACAAGAAGGATCATAACCATATGAAACAACACTGTTTTGGCCATTTTCGTTTGAATGCTGCTACTTTTGTATGTGTTTTAGCTGCTTCTTCTTGGGTTAGTGGGAAGAAAGATTTGCAAGTAAGAGAGTGGGGAGTAGAAGTAGAGTAGTAGGAGACTAGGAGTAATATTTATATATAAAATTATATGGGTTGATTCTAGTTTAGTTTATTAATTCATTTATTGGTTGTTTGGAATGGAAGATTTGAGAAGGTGGCATAGACTTAGAGGTCAAGAACTCAATATCACTTTACAGGATTCGAATCTCAGGATATGCAACTGATCAGATAAACAAACGAATAAGATGGTACAAATGAAAGAAACACTAATAAATTAATTAATTTCATGAGTTGTACTTTGAATATGTCCTTTTGAAATTTGGGAGGTTTTTCTCCATTTTTCAACCGCCTTTTTTCCGGTTTTTTTATTGGACTTTTTACTGATTTTCTACTGGTATTGGTACAAGTGAGAAAAATGTTGCCAAAATTTTTCCCCTTCTTCTACCTGCCATTTCTATTAGTGCTTCAGAATTTGGAGACAATAGAGCTTCCTATGGGTTTAAGAACTTGTTATTAGAAAACCTTAGGCCTCTCCAGCATGTTTTTAGAAATTTGCATATTTTGTTAATGTCTTATCATTTCCAATATATCTTTTTATTCTTTCAATACTTTTTTTTTTTTTTTTACATTTTTAATTTTTACATTTAAACTCTTTTTCAAGAACATAATTTCAAAATCATTTTTTAAAATTTGAAAACTTACATTCCCTTAAACAGTTAGTTGTCCAAACCTAACACAGTATACAATCATTAAAATAATCTCACAAACCTAACCCAAAAGAATGAAATAGTAACCAAAAGTAAAATGTAAAACATGAGTAACGCTCGTCTTCATAGCGGTTGTGATGATGAAGAGGTTTGAAGAGTGATTGCCTCCATTATCCATAAGAAGAATAAGATATAATAGTAGTAGTAAGGTAGAAAGAGATTGTGTGGGTTTTGATCTTTTCAAAATTACCTACCGTAGAAAACGATGTTATCCGTTCAAGTTCCTCTGCCGTTTTGAATCTCCATAATATGGTTAGAGCTTAGATCAATGCCTGATGAATCCGAAAAGCGACTCTGTCAAAACTATGTTTCATAATTTCAATCGGTAATTATGCAGATAGTTGATAGTGATTATGCCAACCAAACCCATCCATTTACCTTGGAGGGTTTTTTACTAAGAGAATATCACCTGTACCCGAAGATACATGTAATTTCGGGATAAAATACATCTGTATCTCTGTTGAAGTAAGATGATACACCTATATCTTCGGTATATTTGGTACCGGTGATCTGTTCTTTTTTTTTATAATTTATTTATGTTTTAAGTAATTTCCTAGCTCATAATCAATTGAGTGCTTGAAAAAGCTGTTAGTTGTACTGAATTTCTAGTTGTCTACACTAATCAGAATCTCCGGCAGCAGCCACTCTTTCTTTCTTTGACGGAGGAGTGAGGACGGTGTCGGAGTTGAAGTTGGACGGTGCAATTTCCAACTTTTTATCTCGTGGTTCCATATTAAGTTTAGTCAGGCAGAGTTTTAGGATTCCCAGGAAACTTAAACCAATCTTCAAAACATTGTTCAATTCTCCATCAACACTCACGAAACCTCGTAGTTAGAAAACCTCATCAATGATGTTCTTCAACGTTCCCCTTCGCCCCAAACCCAATGAGAAGAACTGTCTACATTTCCTCTGTCATAGTAACTCATAACTTCATGAGTGTACAGAAAAAAAAATAAAAATTCAAGATTTAATTAACTGAGATTTATTCTGTACCGTGGATACAAAGAACTGGGTTCGGTATCTTACAAGTGTTGAGTATAACATAGGGTTTATCTTTCTAGTTTGCTTAATAGTGCTTCCATTTCTGGCAACTCCTTCACAATCTGTTGCCAGTCGGGCATTCCCTGGCAAATAACAAAGAAATCAGCTAACGCATTGACAGAAAACTAGGCAGTTTCTGCTAGGAAACTGCTCTTAGATAGAAAAACACAACCATAACGTTCCATTCTACATAATGAAGAGATTTGAGTTGAAGATGATAAAACATGTAAAAGTTAATATTTTCCTCCAAAAGAACAAAGAATAGAATGATAAGACACGCAAATTCTTCCCCATAATCAACACTTACCTTTCCTGATCGGCGAACACGACCATCTAGACGAAGTATAATGTAGACATCTTCGCCGGGAGTAACACCTTCCGACTTCTGCTGATCTTTAATCCACCTGAACAACAAGTTAAACAAAAACAAACTTGGATCAGTGATTAAAGAACAGAAACCATTGCACTGCTGCTTTGGCTAAGTGCACATAGGAGGAGAAAGAAAATACACACTGCAGTAAAAGTAAAACCAGGAAGGCACATATGCTATTTGTTCAGGAATAGAAAATGAGTGAGTTAGAAGAGCAGAGTAACCTTTCCCACTCCGCAGGTGATACCATCTCAGCCTTGAAACGAATCTCTGCCCTTAATTTTGATTGGGCAACTATGGATTGTGCTCGGTTGTCAAAATCTTCCTAAAATATTTTAGCATGCCAAGTTAGTATCAAAGAATATGCAATTGGAAGAGGCAAATTAAATGGTTCATTCTTAAAAATAAAAAAAATTATAGAGGGAAGCAAAATCTAGGATCCTTATTTATGAAAAGCTCTCAGCGTTACCCCAATGGATGGCAGAGAAGGGGCTGGTTTTTGAGAAAGACCAAATCCTTTCTTCTCCTGTTGTTTATCATCAGTTTGACCCCAAATAACTGGAATAAGAAGAACCCCTCTTCGGAGGAGCTCACTCCGGAATCTTTCAGCCTTCTTGAGGGCTAAGGAGACTGTTTCCTTGTTCCCAGCCAAAATAACCTAGGGCCAAGCATCCTTCCATTATTGAAATCATTGGACAAAATTTGGTTGCAACATAAAATCCAGGCCAGTGGATGACCAATGAGAGTGAAGATTGAAAGAGTTTACTTTCATGACTTACTGGCCTAGCATTGTCCCGTAACTGAACGAGCTCAACAACCCTGTTAGTTGAGAGACGCAAAGGAAGCCTTGAGAGGGTTTCGTTGCGAGATATTTGTGCGAGTTGTTCCTCCTCCTTTTTGTTGTCCCAAAGCAACAAAGCCACCAGAACAATAATACCTGTAAAATACTGATCAAGAGCTTAATCATTTGAGGAAGTAACATTTTTAGCTAAGAACACATTAACCGTGTCATTAAGTGCACATATCACTAAAGAAGTAAACAGGAAAGATGCATTGGTGGAAATTGGAGCGAAAAGGGACCCTTCTTACCACCAATATTTATTCCAACATTTCCTGCAGTTTCCCAGAGATCTGGAGCTCCATCGCCACCCTTAATTGCTCGGTATAGTCTTGGTAATGTAAAAAGCAATGATATTCCAGCTGCTGCACTAAATGCCAAGGAAAAGAATCTACGAACACCTCGGAATGGTGCTTGAACCTCACTGATGAGTTTAAGGTCTCTACGAAAACCGTAGCCTATATCTTCTCCGCCAAGCCTAGCCTAAGAATAGGGAGAACAATGTGAGATTCTGAGTCACAAAAATAACCAAAGAAGTATAATACCTCTTCTTGCAATTCCTTAAATTCAGGCGACGCTCTGAAAGCAACCAAGTCTGGATCATTCAAAATCGTGCCAAATTTGAGGTCATATTCTCTCAAAGCTGTACGTAAACAGTCAGCTGCTTTCTTTCCTTCCCCTCTTCCTCAAATCATAAACAAAGAAAATAGTATTCCTCAAATTAGATCCACATTAAGATAAGATATAATGTTCTAATCTCAACTGCAGATTATGCGAAAAGGAAAAGATAAAAACAAATCCTACATTTTCCTCCATCATATCCAAGTAGCAAATCAATATAACAGTAGCATAGTAACTTATTTTCAAATTTAGTACCTGTAGGCATGACAACAAGCTTTGTTGTAAAGAGCAGCTTGAGATTCCACGGGATTAGGATTAAGAGTAAGCGCAGTGTCAAACTGCGAGAGAGCATCTTTAACCTGAAAATCCCACCCCAGAAGGACATGATCACAAGTATATCATATCATTATACTCCCTCCCCCGCAGTTCCATTAGAAGAGTCCACTTTGAAGTTGTACCGACTCATAAACAGTTGTACTATTGGACTCCTTTGGTGGAACGGGAGAGTATAAAGGAAGTTGTTGCAAGTGAAGAAAAGATGTTCATGTCTATAAATGCTGAATTACAAAAGTTCCAGTCTTCCAGATAAGGCGATTTTACACACAACATTGGAGATTTTACATAATGTTTTATCAGCATTAGATAATAATCCCACAAAAGAACTTCCCTTTAATGATCACAGGCATAACCCTTCTTGAAGCTTCTCAAATCAATGAGGAATAGTTATAGTTAAATCAAATACTTTCATGAAAATAGATAAAGAAACAAAAGAATTTACCCGTCCTTTAGAGAAGAGGGATAGTCCCAAGTTGATGCAAGACTCGGCAGTAACAGGTTCAGTCGCTTCCGGAGGTGACGTGGCCCCGGAAGAAGACGAAGACGAAGGAGAAGAAGAGAGACAAATGAATGAAGAACGAGTTCTTTCTGAGTCTGATAAAACCCGACACCAGTGTGATGTAGTTTTGCTGGGGGGCGGAAGCCATGGTCGTATAGACAATGAAGATGAAGAATGTGGTGAGCGAAAGAAGGAAGAGTGGGAGTGGAGGTGGAGGTGTGCAACACTTGCCACAGCCATGGCTGGAAATTTTCTTCCCCTGAAAGGGAAAGAAAAATTTAGAAAAAGAAATAGAATAAAATAACCGGTTCATCTTTATCCATTCTTTTGATCATCATTCTGATGGACTCCATCAAGCGGGCTTGTCACTTTCATGGGCCCAAATAGGTTTCCTTTTTTGTCATCTCCTCGGCCCAAATTGTTTGGGCTTCACTTCACCTTTGGGCCACGACGATGAAAAGTCCAGTTTTAAAATCGCGTCATCGATGCAACATATAAAATGTTAATTATTATAAAGGCCCTTACTATAATTGCTTATGTCACTTTGCCTTCTGAGTTTAGATGTGGTAATAGGTATTACGGCCTATACGGTAACTATAGTTTAGATTTTCGTTAGTGTTAGATATCTTTGCGGCTAATAACATAGAATTGGTACAAAGTAGCTATATTTGACTAAACCTATGCCCATATTCTCAAAACTTTTTAAAAGTTTGTTCATTTTAATTTGTAAATTCACTAAACCAACCTTGTAATTTGAACAAGGTACAGAAATAATTACCAAGTGAACCCTATAACAACATAATATGAGGAACGAGACAATGTTCCAACGGTTGTGTCGCATAATGAGCCACCCAGAGGTCTGAGATTTGATTCTTACCTCTGTCAGTTTTGCCTATTTAGAGCGCAGACTGATAGGACTATGCAAGCAATTCTTTTCCCATTAGCCCATGCCTTCAATATAATAGTGAATAGGATAACGAAATAGTATCAATTTAAAATAAAAAAAAAACATAATATGGAAAGTTTAAATTGTTGTGTCAATTGTTAGTTCTGTTTGATAATTTGTTTCAACTACCAAGTTGGTTTAACAATTTTAAGATTTGTTTGGCAATTTAGATTAGAGAGTTTTGGTAATTCATCCTTGATTTATTTTATGTCTACAAAGAAATTATTCATTACATTCGCTACATCGAGTGCAACCAAATACACTTAATGGCTTACCCTCAAAAAAAAAAAAAAAAAAAAAAAAAAAAAAAACTTAACGGCCAATTAATATTTCTTGGGAGGATAATGAACATGTAAGGAAACTTGAAATAAAGATAAATTTTTATTTTTTATTTTACAATAGGCTGGCGTGCTTCCCTTATTTTAAAATAGGGCAAAGGTGCATTTTTGCCACTAACGTTTTTCTCAGGGTCTAATTTTGCCACTAATGTTTTTTTAGGTCCAAAAATGCCATTGACGTTTTTAAAAGAGTCCAACTTTGCCCCTGCCCCAAATCAAAATTATTTTGGGGCAATTGTATAATAAAACAATAATAAATTGGCACTTTTGCAATTTAAAAAAATCCACCTTCCTCCATGAATTCCGGCCACTCCTTCTCTTTCTCACCCACCGCCGCCCACCACCGCCCACCGCCGCCGCCACTCATCTTCTTCTTCTTCTTCCTCTTCTTCTTCATCTCTCCTCTTCTCCTTCTTCTTCTTCTTCTCCTTCTTCTCCTCCTCCTTCTTCATCATCTTCATCACTCTCATCTTCTTCCATCTTCTCCTTCTTCTTCCTTCTTCTTCTCCTTCTTGTTCTTCCTTCTTCCTCTTCTTCTTCATCTCTCCTCTTCTCCTTCTTCTTCTCTCCCACCGCCACCCACCTCCGCCGCCCACCGCCGCCGTCGCCAACGACTCATCTTCTTCTTCTTCCTCTTCCTTCTTCTCCTCCTCCTTCCTCTTCTTCATCTTCAAACCCATGTCTCATCTTCTTCCTTCTTTTCTTTTTCCCGTTCCTTCTTCATCTCTTCTTCTTCTTCTTCTTCTTCTTCTTCTCCCTCTCCCTCTTCTTCTTTCTCCTCTTCTTCTCCGGCGCCGGAAGTGATGGATTGGAAGTGGCGGCGTGGAGAAATGGTGAGGCGGTGGCACTGGTCTGCAGCCCGGAATTCATGGAGGAAGAGTCCAATTTTTTTAAATTGCAAAAGTGCCAATTTATTATTATTTTATTATACAATTGCCCCAAAATAATTTTGATTTGGGGCAGGGGCAAAGTTGGACTCTTTTAAAAACGTCAATGGCATTTTTGGACCTAAAAAAACATTAGTGGCAAAATTAGACCCTGAGAAAAACGTTAGTGGCAAAAATGCACCTTTGCCCTTTTAAAATATACTACAAATGTGGTAAATAATTTTCTATGTCAAAGACTCTAGGCTATGTTCTTTTCCATCCAATTTTAGAAATCATCACTTTTTTCATTCAAAATTTTACTTAAACAAACAACTTTATTTTCTACTCAAAATTTAAAATTCTCTTTAAATTTTAACTCACATAACTTCAAAAAATAACATAATTATTACACTTTTTCTTCTTTTTCCTATACAAATTTCCAAAAGAAATTCCTTCTAAAAAATATTCCTTTCCTAAAATCAAAATTTTCATAACCCGGCCACAAAAAGAACGGAAAGTCCCTATTTGGTAACCTGACTCATACCTAGGTTTGAACTTTATTTTGTATTTTATAATAATTTATCACAATTCCCAATAATTTTTTTTTACATTTTCAATAATTTTTTTTACATATTTAATACATTTTTTTACATTCTCAATATAATTTTAATATTTTAAAACCAAATCAATGTTTGAATCCAATGTTGACACCAAACGGGGCCAAGTAAACGGAATGATTGAGGGAGGACAATTAGTTGTCCAATATTTATCCAGTAGCTCAGCCATAATGGAAATTCATTATTGCAATGGAACACGACATGCCACAGTTGTTGTGAGTCTTGTGACACATCTGGACTAGAGTTGTAAATAATTTGGTTGCTTTGGATCCTGTTTGGTATCACAACTCAAACTATGATTTGGATTTCATTTTAATTTTATAAAACTAAAATTACATTATGAATGTAAAAAAATGTGTTGAAAATATAAAAATATTTATTGAAAATGTAAAAAAAAAAAAACTTACTAAAAATAATAAAAAACTATTATAAAATCAAAATGAATTAAAATCATGATTTGAGATTTTATACCAAATAGGGCCTATGTGTATTCCATGTTTTCATACTTCTGCAGCAAAAAGCAATGGACGGGAGACCTTAGGAAAAGGTCAGGCATAGTTTCCATGTGCCACAAATTTAACATTTTTTATGTTTTCCTTATAAATTTATACTTCTTCTTCCCCATTAAAATAATCAAGTGATAATTCCGAATCATTAACTATAACTAATTCTAATAATATAGTCATTTATGAATCAAAAATACAATTTAAAATATAAACGAAAAAATAAATATTTTACTCTATTTATTCACCTAAAAGAATCATGTTTTAATATTACAAACCTACTATTTGAGTGGATCGGGCGAGCATATGTCATATTTTCAAACAATTACTTATTCTAAGGGTCCTGTGACCTTTTAGAGTACGTACGGCATGCATGCTATATTGTTTAGTGGGAGACCACGCAACTGTCGTACGATCTAAAAGTGGGACTGACAAATTTCTAACACGACACATATTACAGTGGGATACCATGTGACTAGACGTACTGCAAGTAGGACTGGCAAATTTAATTTCTAACACGACACGATATAAATGGGTTAGGATTGACAATGTCGACATGTAAACTCGCTAACTCGAACACACGAACACAAATACGAGAAATTTCTAATTCAACACAAAAACTCTACATGAACCAAACACAATATAAAAGAGTAGAGTTGAACCTTAACCGATTCACAGACAATATGAATAATTAAATGAACAATGATATAGTGGAGAATACCGACAATTTCTAACACAACACGGTATAAATGAGATAGGGTTAAACCCACAAACACAAACACGAGTAATTTCTAGTTTGACACAATAACACGACAGAAACCCAGCACACTACTATAAAATAGTTAGAGTTGAATCTTAATCGATTTATGGACAACACAAATAATTAAACGAATAAAGATAAGAGTGGAGAATGTCGACACGAAAACCAACCAATCCATACACGTTACTCTAAACACGACTCGAATTGTCCGCCCTAAATGCAAGTAGTGCAAGAAAGGGGAAGTGGTAGTGGGCATCCATATGTAAAACGTTTGATCAAGTGTGTTTTATTGACATGAGTAGAGATGAAAATGGTCTCCGTTGTGGTGCTGACTACCCCCTGCTTTTTCATCAATAGTGCGAATAAGGTAGCTGTTCTTTGTCTGCTCTGCTTTGGTCTCTTATGGACAAGGGGAGAAGAACAGGAATCTAATGAACCTTGAACCTGACTCGGACACAACTTTTTCTGGTGAAACCGACTCAATTACGAAGCTACCTATCCATAGCCATAGCCATGACAGTATATTTGAAGTACAGTCAGTGAAAGATATGATGCTTTCTAAGAACAAAGTGCATATATTTGTACCACGGAACCTAAGGAAGGTAATGGAGAACATCATGATGTGGGTGACGGCATGCGAATGTCTTTCTTTTCTTTGCTCCAGTCTAGTCACTATACTAAAGCTGAAACTCTAAAAAAAAAAAGCTTCATCTGCTTTCTTCACCATTATCACAATTTTGATAGGAAAATTTCTCCTTTCTTCTTTTTAGGATGCCATGCAAATGCAATTCATTATTTGTGTGTGTAACATTTGTCCAACTAGGAGAAGGTGGGAGTCACTGATCAGCAACAAATCAGGCAGATGCGGCGGACACCAACCTTCGAGATCTGATGGGATTTTTTTAACCATTATTGTACCCAAAACACTACTACTTTTTGAGATGTTGGATAAGGATTTCAGAATTAGAACCTATGAGTGATGGGGAGGGAGGGCCAAGATTTCGAACACTCTCGTCAGTTTGGGTATATCCAAAGCAATCTTGTTGTGTAATAATGGCATTGTTTACCTCTCAAAATTGAAGTAATGAGGTTTAAGCTTTAAACATAGGCACTAACTGTTTGGACAATTTGTTGGACTAGGCTTATTAGGAATTTAGGAGGGATGAGGACATGATTTGTCACTTCCGGGCACATCGATCCCTAAGGGGCGTTTGATTTGAGTGTTTGGGAATGAGGGAATAAGTCAGTGTTATGAATTTGGGAATAAGAAATCAGAAATTGAAACTAAGCCTGTCAAACCTATACTCATTCTCATTCCAGTCACTCCAACCAAACGCCGCTTAGAGACATGGTTTTAGCTCATACTTAAGTCATAGCTACAGAAACATGCATGGGTGCTTCAGAACTTAAGATAATCAGGTCAGGTCAATAATAACTTCTTTAGTCTCATTAAAAGAGATCCTCAGTCATGTGATTTTGGATGGTTATTAGATAATTTGGTGCATGATTCAAGAGAGACGTGGATGGATAATCAGAAATCCAAATTCCATCACAAAGACAAGAAGACAAGATTATGAACAAAATCCCATTTGCAAGTGTTTATGATATTCCTCTTGACCCAATCAAATTTTCATTATGTGCATGTTAAGGCATCATCAACTTTAAGGAGGTTAATGGCCCTCTTGGATGTGTCTTCCTTTTGTTTGATTTGTTTTTTTCGAATGCACAAAGTATATGTAGAAAAAGGGGATCAACTAATATGATGAAAATGAATGACCTTTTGATGCCAACAAACAAACTGGATTTCAGTTTGGAGTACTACAACTTTGTTAGCCACAAGAGTTGCCATCAGATCAGAGAAAAAGGAAAAAAGAATTACCAGTCTTTTCTATAATGTAAGACACGTCACTCATAAAGGATGGACTGATATCAACATGCATTGGGGAAAAACTTGGGAGTTAAAAAAATGGTACTTTAAATAAGCAAAACTATACATGGAATTGATTTGGTAAAGGGAATTCCTGATGCCTAACACTAACAGCACAATTATAATCATATGATTAAGGCTTTATTCCACCACATAAGGACAGTTATGAGTTAAAACTTTTCACTAATGTCAATTTTACATAAATCTTTCTTTTCTTTATCTAAATTTGAGATTGACCATACTAAACTAAGATTAGGATAAGTTGTAAATATCAAGGAATTTCTATCCTAATGCAAGATATAATGAAGTGCAATTCGAAGGGATAATAAAGAACACCACAGATCTTCTATCGTTTGCATGTACTAACTATGTCTTTTACTACAACCCAAAAGAATA
Source organism: Leptodermis oblonga (assembly GCA_016801395.1). Taxonomy (NCBI): domain Eukaryota; kingdom Viridiplantae; phylum Streptophyta; class Magnoliopsida; order Gentianales; family Rubiaceae; genus Leptodermis; species Leptodermis oblonga. The sequence goes on along the minus strand of CM028760.1, from coordinate 831,723 downwards.
GTGATTTCGTTTTGATAGATTTTGAATCAATGGTGAGACTCTGAGAGACAAATCCTACCTTGACTTCTATCCTCCTCAGTGCTCCCTATTCTTGTTTTTGCTTTACCTCCCATTTTCCTACCACAGAGTGGAATTTTCTAATGGAACAGAGGGAGCAAATGGCAATATAACAACCCATTAATCTTGTATTGATATTAGATTGGTTAATATCAATTATATTTCACTATCAAGTTTTATCAAAATACATACTGTTAAATGTGTCTGTGGCTTCTATATACATGTCTAAATAATTTAAACCTATTACTCCTCCTTTTCCAATAGGATGATTACTCATTTTATTTAAAATATAATGATGTCATCTTAGATGAGTAAGACATATTCTTCTTCAAAAGAAAGATGAGTAAGACATATTATGTAGAACAGTAAATGACAGGAGACAAAAGACATCTAGAAATAACAAAATATTTAAAGCGCTTTTGAACATGTATTTTCAAGAATATTACATAAATGGGGACCACATCAGAAGTGAATAAGAAAATACTAACAATAAGTTTTGTTTATTTTTAATTTTTACCCACAGTATTGGTCTTTATATATAGCTTTGAACAGCACAACGCTTACCACATTCAAGCAAGTGGCTTACATTTTACCATAGCTCATAATCATCCTGCATTAATTCTTCTTATATTCCCCCTAGCTAGATCAATTTAGTGCATTTTCCTACAACTATAGCTTATCCTCAACACCCAAACTTCAGAACAAAAGCCCAAAATACACGTTATAATCAGATCTCATATACTTATGGACGGTAAGAAATTAGAGTACAAAGGGGAGGAGGCATTGAAGGAGCTTGAGAAGCTCGCAGCCAATGCTGCTCAAGTTCAAGAAGATATACTGATAAACATCTTGAACCAGAATAAGGGAACTGAGTATCTGCGCACGTACCTGGCCTCCGATCAGAGCTTGGAATTAGACGTAGCAGAATATAAACGCCGTATTCCAGTAATAAGTTACAAGGATATCCACCCCTACATCCAGAGAATTGCTAATGGAGGAACCTCTAATCTTCTCACGTCTCAATCTGTATCAGAGATGCTATGCAGGTCAGGTCATGTACATGCTCATCTTTTGTACTCCCTTCATAATGGAAGAGTGTTGTTTGGAGTTATACCCCGTGACTCTTCCATTAGGACAGAGGAAGTACTTCATAACTATAATAAGTGTTTGCTTCCTTTCCGTTCTCATGCACAATTGATTAACAAGCAAGAATGTAACTATATATGTGCAGCTCAGGCACGTCCGCTGGAGAGCCCAAGCTGATGCCATCAACTGAAGAAGATCTTGACCGTCGAACCTTTGTCTATAATCTCATCATGCCCATTATGGACCAGTTAGATACAATTCATTTTGCTCTTATTTTCTTTCTTCCTACCCACTTAAATTAATATAAATCTTGTATTCAACTCCCACTCAATAGTTAAAAAAGAAACCCAAAAAAATATCACAACTCTTCGCTAATATTAATCATTACTAATTAATCTTCCAATTAACTAGGTACATAAGTGGACTTGATGAAGGTAAAGCCATGTACCTGTACTTTGTCAAGGCAGAAATGTCCACACCGTGTGGCTTACCAGCCCGGACTGTCCTAACCAGCTACTACAAGAGCCAGCATTTCAAGAATCGCAGCCATGATCCTTACAATGACTTCACCAGCCCTGATCAAGCCATCCTTTGTTACGACAGCAACCAAAGCATGTATAGTCAACTACTCGCCGGACTCATCCACCGCCACCAAGTCCTCCGCCTTGGTGCTGTATTTGCATCTGCATTCCTCCGGGCCATCTCCTTCCTCGAGCGCAATTGGCCCAAATTTTGTTGGGATATCCGCACTGGTACACTTGACGCCATGATCACGGACCCAGAGTGTCAAGTGGCCATGTCCAGCATGCTTTCTTCGCCGCAGCCTCTTCTGGCCGATGAGATTGAGAGGATTTGCACGAGGAGCCGATCCTGGAGGGGAATATTATGCAGGCTTTGGCCTAAAGCCAAGTTCATTGAGGCTGTTGTGACAGGGTCCATGTCACAGTATATTCCATCCTTGGAATATTACAGTGACGGGAAATTGCCTTTAGTCTGTACCATGTATGCTTCCTCTGAATGCTACTTTGGAATTAACTTGAAGCCATTGTGCAAGCCGGCAGACGTTTCATTCACACTGTTGCCTAACATGGCTTACTTTGAATTCATTCCACTTGGTGAGAATGGGACGTGGTCAATGGATCTGAATGATGAAGAAGAAGTGCCCCCAAGCAGGCTAGTTGACCTGGTTCATGTCCGGATAGGGTCATATTATGAACTGGTGGTTACAACATTTGCAGGCAAGTAACTCTTCTTGGATTCATTAGTATTCAATCCTTTGTTCTTCAATATTTTTATTTTCACGTACAAATTCTGGCAAGGACTTAACCATTACCATTTTAAAGCTTTTGAACATTGGGTCATGTGTGAAGAGTTCCTTTCTTCAAGCGTGAAAAGAAACAAAAGGATATATAGTATGTTCAAAAGTCAAGCAAGGTACCTGTAGCCCATGATTTTGTTTGGTGAAATTGTGGCAGGATTATATCGGTATCGCATAGGTGATGTGCTCCAAGTGACTGGATTCTACAATCAAGCTCCACAATTCCGATTCATCTGCAGGAGAAATGTTGTCCTCAGCATTGACAACGACAAAACCAATGAAGAAGACCTGCACAAGAGCATCACTAGAGCTAAAAAACTTCTGGAGCCCTTAAATGCTTTACTCGTGGAATACACTAGCTATGCTGATACATCCACTGTACCAGGGCACTATGTGATTTTCTGGGAGATTGTCAACAGTAATGGAATCGGAAACAAAGTGGTACCTGTTGATCCAGTGGTTCTTCAGGAATGTTGTGCTGCTGTGGAAGATGAGCTTGACTACACATATAGGCGATGCCGCGCTCTTGACAAATCAATAGGTCCTCTGGAGATACGGATGGTGGAGGTTGGCACCTTCGAGCAGTTGATGGACTTTTTCATTAACAAAGGAGGTTCCATTAATCAGTATAAGACCCCCAGGTGCATCAAATCTAAGTCTGCCCTCAAACTCCTGAACTCTAGCGTGAGGGCTTCCTACTTCAGTCCCAGGGATCCTGTCTGGAATGCTTGAACTATACACATCCTGGAAGCTTCCAAACAATTCACCAAAATAACTCATTCCTTTTACCACTTTTTTTGACAGGTGACTCTGCAGAGCTTCACTGAATCGCAAGCGATAGTATAGAACAAGCTTCGTTGTGACCTTTCATCAACCTCCCCTTCTGTGTTTTCTCCAAATAACAGAAGATCTAGCCGTCTAAGTACTCTAGCATGACTAAACACTGTAACCTTTTAGAAAACCAGTTCTGTCTGTTATCCATCCACTTCCCGTGTTTAAGAAATGAGAACTTTAACCTATAAGCTGGTTTCATCTGATAAATTTTACTTTGTTTTCTTGAATAACTTCCTCTGACCCAGTTATCCACCCCAACTCCTAAGGTGGTGCAATCTTGGCAGGCAAAAAGTATTTGTCTTTTGATAATTAGGCCCCAGCAGGGCACTCTTAATGCCTCCTTTTGAAGGGCTCAAGTATTATGGCTCAAGTATTATCTTTCATCATTGATATACCCCCAAATGAGAATACAGTTTCACATTGCAAATGCTCATATAAATGGGGAAAAATAAAAACACAATCAGAGATTACTTAGAGGTACCATTTAGTAAAGTGCACAACCGAAAAAAAGGCAATGTTTGTTACATCTATGAAGAAGCTTGTAAACAACAATACAAGGTATTAATGACTGCTCCTGAAAGCAATCAAGAACACCACGGAAGCTTGTTAGAGAACATAATAGCTAGCACCTTTCTTCTCAAAGAGCCAAATAATTCACATTATATTATACTAACATAAAAGAGAATTTAATACGCAATCACCGACTTAGCTCCATCTAAGGTATTCTTGAGCAGCATTGCCACCGTCATTGGTCCAACACCTCCAGGAACTGGAGTGATCCACCCAGCAACTTTACTTGCTTCTTTGAAATCGACATCTCCAACAAGCCTATAACCTGCCTTCTTAGTTGGATCGTTTACAGCATTCGTCCCCACGTCAATAACTGCAGCACCAGGTTTAATCCAGCTTCCCTTAACCTAAAGATAACAAAATAATGAGTGTTAAAACCGGAGAAAACAAGGATTTCCAATCCAAATACAAGATTTCTCGCAGAATCTAATATACTATCAAGTTGGCTTTATTTATTAAAGGTTCGGCTAAAAAAGAATGCTAAAAAGACAGCTAGGTGAAAACTCTATAAATGCCAGTCAAGGTATACAATTGTCCAGAATATGAATGCTTTCAACTAGTGGTGGCTTATTGGTTGACCAATGTTACAGTTCAAACCTTCAGATTTCTCTATCGTACCATCTAATACAGGGTTATGAAGACAATGCTCCACGTATGGGGTTATCCACCCAGAAAAGTAAACTCAATTATCATCCACAGATACAGGGAAAAGGAAAATATAATGACAGATGCATACCATCATTGCTTGTCCTGCTGCAGCAATAATAATGTCTGCTTCACGAACTATTTTCTCTGGTTCCTTAGTACGTGAATGCACAATAGTCACGGTGGCATCTTCCTTAAGTAGTAGTAGAGAGACAGGTAATCCGACTATATTGCTTCGACCAACTATAACAGCATTTTTACCCTTGATACTAACACCACTGCTCTTCAGAAGTTCAATACAACCCTGCTTACAAGAAATGGCATCTCAAGAATATCCAACCAAACCAGAGATTAATTATGCAAGCATATCCACAAAATAAAAATGACTTGTTTTCATGTCAAGGCAATGAAATTAACCCATTAGCATAAGTACCACAGACAAAATATAAAATGGTTTAACTTTAACTCAAGATCAAGTATATTGCCTTGGGAGTGCAAGGAACGAATAGAGGTTCTCTGCCTTTCATAGCAAGCTTCCCTATGTTCAAAGGGTGAAAGCCATCAACATCTTTCGACAAGCTAATTTCATACAATACTTTCTCCTCATTAATATGCTTTGGCAGTGGAAGCTGCACTAATATCCCTGCAAAAATGAAAATTCAGCTATGCTTGACGATCACAGTAGCGCCTTCCCCATCAAAGTATACAACAACAATAACAACTAAGCATTGATTCCACGGCGTGGAATCCATTTTTGACTATCGTGTTCTACACAAAATCTATCATGTCTTCTTAACAGTTTGTGTCCAAGTCTCTTTTATACATTCCCCGAACTCTTTTAATTTTGAGTTGAATAATTCTCTAATTTCTACACTTCACGTTTGTAGCTCTCCTATGAACACATCCAAACCACCTTAGTTGTGTTACTCTCACTTCCTTATCAGAGAGTATGCATCTTAAGTGTTCAATGAACACAGAAAAAGAAAACGATAATTAACAAGGTCATTAAAACGAATGAACTAATTAACTAACCATGTACGTCAGGATTAGCGTTCAACTCGTGAACTTTGCTTATCAAATCGGCTTCGGTTACGTCCTCGGGAAGGTCAAAGCCGAATGACTTTATACCGACCTCAGCGCATGCCTTCTTCTTCATACTGACGTAGCTCTGAGAATCCTTCCTATTCCCTACAATCACTACCGCCAGTCCTGGAACCTATTAAATTGATTAAGCATTTAACAATCACAATGTCAATCACTTTAGCCTTTTTCAGCGTAATTAATTTAAGCAAGTAAGCGAGGAGTAGGCGGCGTGGTACCTTGCCGTACTTCTGAGAGAGGAGACGGACTTCATCGGCGATTTCAGATCGGATAGTCTTGGCGATTACTTTGCCGTCGATGACGGTAGCCTGGTGATCCGACGACGACGACATTTTTTCTGACGATGATGAGGAGCTGCTGCTCAGTGCTCACTCTCTTGCAGTGTTGATCTTCACGGTGCCAGTTGATAAACGGGTCGGATTTTGCTATGGGTTTGGGCCTATGCAATCTAGCACTTTATTGAGACTCTCACTCCGGGCCCATTTCAAGAAGGACCACAATTATTTGCGCTGATTCTCAATATTCATTTAATTTCTTTATTGTGATAATGTTTAAAAATATATATTCTATCTCTATAGTGGTAAAAATGCAAAAATATTTTCAATTTTCTATGTTGAAAAGGGACAAAAATAAATAATGTGCAACATTATCCTTTGTTTTAATTTAACCATTTTCTTCAACAGAAACTGTGCACGATTTTTCTTCTCAATAGCAAACCCTTTAGAAGGTAATTTAAATTTAACCAGAAATTTAAAAAAAAAAGCAAGTAAGCAGAGAATAATCTATTACAGAAAGCATGTAGAAAGAAACTCGAGGCTCTGTTCTTTTAGTGGTCTAGAATGGGAAATTTTTTTTTAGGGAAGAAATTTGTTTTGGAGAGAATTTCTTTTGGGGAGTTGTGTAAGAAAGAGAAGAAAAAATATAATGATTATGTTATTTTTTGAATTTATATGAGTAGGGATTTAGAGGAAATTTTAAATTTTGAATTGTGAATTTAGTGAAAAATAATGTTGTTTCTTTGTATAAAATTTTTGAGAAAAAAGTAATGATTTTCCCGCAAGAGAATGGAAAAGAACAGAGCCTGAGGCCCTGTGTGGAATGCATCTCAAAACGATGCATTTCTAATTTTATAATACTTTTTTGTTATTTCCAATAAGCTTTTTTACATTTTCAACACACTTTTTTACATTCCCAATAAGCTTTTTAATATAAGTGAAATTACATATATTTACACAAACTTTCATCATAATTTTTCTTCTTCTAAGCATGCATATATTGTACTTGAAGATTGAAGGCGCCTTTTTCATACATCATCAAATTCTAATCTGCATCCAAATCCAAAGCTCCAGGCTAAGTAAAATATACACAATTACAGGCTTGAGAGCATTTCATGTGTGATTCCATGCCCCCAAGAAAATCATAGTCCTGATGGGGTCTTCGATCCCAGATCGCTGATTCCGTCTTTCAATCTCCCTGGAAATGTAGTTCCTCCTCCCTCCATATCCCTGTTCCGCAATAGCTTGATGATTTCCAGCCATGGCGACTTTAGCTGTCTCATAAGCTCTCCTCAGCTTCTCTCCTATGACCATCGTTCTCTTTGGCTCTCCGCGGTTCGCCAAAGAGTCGTGATGGTGATCCCCAGAGAACTGCTGAGGTTTCATCCTCAATCAAATCTCTGGTTGCAAACAAGAAAATTACTAAAGTGAAGTAAACTCGAGAGGGGGGTGATCACAAATTTATAGACAATACAAAAGGAGCAAAGATACTATTATCCAATCAAGGCAGCAGTTTGTCCTTTATTCTGGAATAAAGAATCAGAACTTTTTATGCAATGAGGCTGCCATGTTACCACTGGCAAGCAACATGTGTACACATAGAATCCTAAGTTTGTGGACGACAACAAAACACCACTCAGGTTAGTGCCAAAAAAAGTGATTTAGTAGCCAATAACACTAAGTCACTTGCCATCCACTCTGGTATGTATTGTTTCAGTATCTTCTAAATCACGTTTGCAAGTGAAAAGAAGCACTAAGATAGTTTAAATCTTCTATGATTAGCACATAATCACCATTTTTTCCCTCAAGACTACAAGTGCTAGACAGAAAATATTCCCCTTGAATCTAATAGCAGGAGATAAATACCTAAAGCTGTTCAGATAAAGAATCAGATTCTCAGATAAAGAATCAGATTCACAGATAAGTATCTAGCATAAAATACTGGTATAAGAGCATCTTTGTTATTGTCATGAATATAGCAGCATCTTTCATGGAGTACATCAAAATGATAACTTTCAACAGATAATTGCAGTCTGGACACACAGTTTTTTCACTTCTTAAATACTTCTGTAAAATATCACATTCATCTTTAGCCCTTAAAAACACACCCCTTCCAAACAACCTATGTTTTATATGTCAGTGCACATCAAACACACCTGATAAGGCAGTAATTCTAAGGTGGGGAGAGGGGGGGAAGAGGAAGAAAAGAACACACAAAATTATTGAACCAAATGCAACTACAGGCTACAAAAAGCTACTAATCATTTACTCCAAGCATTCTAACAAAGAAGCATATAGCCATTTAGTAGTCACATCCATGCACAACTACCACCCCTGCTTTTCTTATCATTTCCTCCAATAATTCTACCTGCAATGAATCTGAAAACCCCCTTGTAGCAAATTGAAAGCTGGTTAATCAACAGATGCAAACATTTGTAGACATGAAAAAACCAAATAAACATATGCAAAATTTAACCATCCCCATTTTGTATAACTAAGTGCTAGCTTGAAATACTGTATTCTGTCTACCTAATGTAAAGTTGTATCCAATGGGACAAGATCTTAACAAGAAGCAGGATAACTATAAAACGGTTGAGCCGGAAGAGCAAAATACACGATGACTCCAACTAAAGATTGCGTTCAAGCTGGGGGTTGAGATCCACATCAGGGATGTATACTGCAAATGAAACCGAATGATAAAGATTAAGGAGAGAATTGAGATCCACATCAGGGATGTATACTGCACAAACCAACATACAGAAGATATAGAGAGATGCCAATTGCCAAATGAAGCTGAAAAAAGTAGCCCACCAAAAGAAAAGGACACAATGAACTCAAGAGTGAATCTCACCCACTCTGAACTATCAAAATGATTTCAGACCTAAGCAAAATTCTTGAACATATAGAAGCTATTGGTCATACAAAAGGAAGACATGCACTTTACTGCTTAATGGACAAGATTAATCAACTATTAACTCTAAAAATCCATTAAACCATTTACACAATCTTTTAGGTATTAAACAACAAATACACGAAGAAGTTATTTCTACAAATGAAGTATGTTCTGCATTCTCCACGCATTTTAAAATTTCACTGGGACAAACCAAGTCAGTATCATCACAAAATTTTTCTGCAGATGATAACACCAGCAAGAATCGACACAAAAGCTACAAGAGCGCCCTGTCTTGAAAGGGCAAATTCAGTCCACGTCAACGGCTTTGTCACCTGGACCAGCACTTTCTGAAACTCTTCATTTAGTTCTGCAAGTGATCCAGTGTTATCAATTACAATATCTGCTTTGGTTCTTTTGATATCGAGAGACATCTGAGCATTTATCCTGCTTCTAGCATCCTCTTCTGTTGTTCCATCTCTAGCCATCAGCCGTTGGAGCTGTGTCTCAGGATCAACCCAAACAACAACAATGGGCTTTGTCCACTTGTCCATCTTGGCCTCAAACAACAAAGGCACATCAAGAACTATAATCTTACATCCCTTCATCCACAGCTTCAATACTTCCCTTAAAATACCTGATGAAATATACGGGGCTAGCAACCTACATAAACAAGCACAAGTATTAACTTCTACAACTCAAACAATCAATACTGCAAATAAATATTTAGATTATCAAAAATGGAATAAAGTGAATTCAGTTCATGATCATCCTCTACCTATTAAGAAGTTGACGCTTTTCATGATCAGAAAACACAATGCGGCCTAGTTTGGGGCGATCAACCTCCCCGTCCGACAGTAGAATATCGCGGCCAAACGCAGCCACCACCTTTTTCCAACCAGCGCTACCTTTCTTCAGAACATCCTGCAAATACGACTCAACAAAATCACATCCTTTTCCAACTCCCAAATTCACCTCCGATTACTTCTTGCTCAACAAAACCAAAAACCAAAAGTTTAACGAAATATAAATACAGCAATGTGAATTGCGATTGGACTTACGCGAGCAACGACATCGGCGTCGACGACGGGTACTCCGTGAGACTTGAAAAGATTCGAAACAGTACTCTTTCCTGAACCAATCCCGCCAGTCAGCCCGACCATCCTCATTCCTGTTCTAGGCGAATGACAAATTTTTTTGTGGGGTTTTACTTTCAATTTTAAAAACCTGGGTTTAACGGCTGAATCGGGAGGCGGGAGTGATCGGAGCAATGAGCCGTCTGGGAAAAGAGGTTGAAAAATCGATGGCATGCTTTTTGCCCTTCTGATCGCCGATGATATCCACCATCTTTGTCCAATTTGTTTTTGTAAGAATGCTTTGTAAATATAAATCTCCGACGAAGAACCACATAGCGCATCTGGTGTAGTGGTATCATAGTACCCTCCCACGGTACTGACCGGGGTTCGATTCCCCGGATGCGCATTTTTGAGGGGTAATACTTTTGAATATTGCCTCCAAATTTTGGGTTCTTTTTTCAATTTTCATTTTGCATATAGGCCTAATAAAATTATTTACTTTACATTTATGGCCTAAATTTATAACTTATTACTATTTTATCCTCATTATCGCGTATTGATGAAAACACTCGTATTAATTTTAGTTGTTGAAATATCGTCGTCGGACTGTTAAATGGTTGTACAAGATATTTTCCTCAAAAAAAGGGAAATTTACCAAAACTCGAGGGGCTAGAATCATTACACGTGTTTTATTCACCATTGGCGACACTTTTCCCTCTTACACTAGATATACGCGATTTCTTCTCTACGTGGGATACTTTCTTTTATAACATAATCGTGATATACTGTATTAGCAGTTGCACACAATATATTAAGGGCCTGTTCTTTTTGTTCTATTTTGAAAACGGTTTTGGTTTCAACAATAAATTTAATATATTTTAATCATATTTCATCATTTTCAATACAATTTTTTACTATTCAGCATTTACTTTTTACATTTTTAATACACTTTTACATTATAAAACTATTTTCCAAAACTTGTTTTCAAAATCGTTTTCAAAACGATGAAAAAGAACAGGACGTAAGTTTACATGCGAAGTATGATACTTCAAAACTATACTCATAACTATGATACATATGCAATACATGCGATGATAAATTATAGAGTAAAACGCGATACACGATATACGATACGTCATAATCTATACGCGACGTGTGTTTTACCAACATGATTTGGATACATCATATACTTTCCTCAGTGCGCTTGTGAGACCATCATATACTTTATTTGTCTTTTGTGGATTTATTTGTTATCTTGAAAAATCTAAAATAAATAAGGGGTAATTGTAATTGTTAGAAAACTCAAAAAAGTATTACACATCAAAACTCGATGGAGATAAATGTATTTAAGGGTACAAGAATTTGGAAGTTAAAATTGTAGAGTAAATAACATGACATAAAATATAAAATCATTATACGTCATAATCTATGAAATCGTTGAGTAAATTAGCATTTATTTCTTGTTTCATCTTGCATCAAAATCAAAAGGTAATGTATAGACTTTGTTTTGAGGACAACCTACATATTTTAGTAGAAGCAAGTGGCCATACATTCTTAGCAAACAAGAACGATCCTTCATCAACGAACTGTTAAAAAAAACTTAAAACAGCTTCAATCGGCCATCTTCTTCCACCAGACCAGAAATCCTTTCTGCTGCAACACTCAACGTATCCACACTTTTGCAGAATGCAAACCGGATGTATCGACTTTGGTGGTTAAGTTCAGATGGGGAGGAATTTCCATGGAAAAATCCGCATCCAGGCACAGCTACCACCCCTGCTTTTCTTATCATTCCCTCCACAAATTCGACCTGAAATGGATGTGGGATCCCTTGTAGCATTTCGAAAGCTGGATAATCAACAGATTACAAGCATTTGCAGACATGGACAAACCAAACAAACATATGCATAATTTCACTAACTCCATTTTTGTATAACAAAGAGCAAGCTTGACATGCTGTATTCTGTCTGCCTAATGTCAAGTTGTATCCATTGGAACAAGATCTTAGCCAGACGTAGGAGCGCCTAAAAAGCGGTTCAGCAGGAAGAACAAAATACACGATGACTACTACTAAAGATAGAGTTCATGCTTGGGAGAGATGCACATCAGGGATGTACACTGCAAATGAAACTGAACGGTGAAGATTAAGGAGAGAATTGAGATGCATCCTGCAAATGAAACTGAACGGTGAAGATTAAGGAGAGAATTGAGATGCACATCAGGGATGTATACTGCAAATGAAACTGAACGGTGAACATTAAGGAGAGAATTGAGAGTGCTTTAAGGGGTTAACAAGTTTCGAATGAGAATAAAACTTGAAACTACTTTTTCCTTCTACCATATGCAAAAATAGACTGGTCCATATGCATTTCATAGTGTTGAGAACCAGCCAAAAGGTACCTACATCAGATAGAGTGCAACTCCTCGGAAGCTCTGCAAACACAAAAAAAGAACCCTTTGGCATGAAATCCACAGGGAAGCCAACCTTGGCAAGCAACTCGATAATGAAATCTCTTTTTGATTCATAGTCCTAAGAGATGCAAAAGTCATTTATCAGTTCCTGACTAACTCTTTTCTTGTATTTATTCACAACACACTTACAAGTAACCTGGGGTTGGATTGGATTTCTTACCTTTCTTAATGATTCAAAGAATTCAGGAAGACTTCTCAATGCAGTCAAGGCTGCTTCCTGGAAAGGTGCTGGAGCAGAATCTGTAATTTTTATATGGATGTTCCTAATTGCTGATGCAATGCCAGCTGAGGCTATTGCCCATCCAATCCTCCAACCTGGAATCAAGGCAACCAAAATATTCCTACTAAGCTAATTCAAAGCTTGTGATGAAGTCTTGTTGCACAAAGCCAAAACCATGGAAGTTTTGATATGGAAACCAAAAATATGCGGAGATAGAAAATTTTATCTAGCTAGTATGAAGAAGATGAAACATCAGCAGGCTATAAATAAACACATGTATTGGTAGGATATTGAAGGTTACCTGTTACACTAAAGGTTTTTGACAAGGATGACGTGATAATAGTCCGCTTCTGCATTTCTGGGAGTGACGCAAGTGATATATGTTTTTCCTTCTCAAAAGTTATATGCTCATACACCTGAAGAAATGATAGGAAGTATGAAGGATTAAATAAAGCCAACACACCAATCAATTCACTTTCAAACCTAATACTCCTCAATGTAGATATATCATATTGAATGTAGAAAACAATCCATCTAGAGAACATGGTCATAGGAACCCCTTCAAAAAATATGCAATTCGGGTCATCACTTTATAAACAAATCATCCACATAAGCATGGAATGGAAACTGATTCAGGTATCTTTGGAGCGCAGAGGAATGGATGCACACAACAAGGGATGCAAGTAGAACAATTTCCAGGGGAATTCAAATGCCAATCGATCTCTTTTGTAGGAAGCTCAAATGTAGCAATCATGAGGTCACATCATACCTCATCTGTCACAGCTAGAATATCCCAGGTTCTGCAAGCTCTCGCAATAATTTCAAGCTCATCCTCGCTGAAAACCTTTCCTGTTGGGTTGTGAGGGCTGGTGCCATATCATATCATTAGTATAATCTTCTAATCCAACGAACAATATGCACGATAGTCACAAAATAGTGCTCAGAAATGGCGTCTCATTATTCATAACATCTCTGCAGAGTCATGGTTGCATTCAGATATACCTGTTGAGCACTATAGCTTTGGTCCTGGAAGTAAATGCCTTAGTGAGTTTTTCAGGATCAAGCTTCCAGTAAGGAGGATCAAGGGAAACATAAACCTGTAGTAGTTTTTTCTCTAGAATGAACATCACAATCACATTCAAAATTATAAGAAAAATTAAATTAAGAAATTCAAGAACAATGCAGTAACTAACCGGGAGTCCTCCGGCCAATCTAATGCATGTATCATACGTCTCGTACGAAGGGTCAAACAGTATAACTTCATCACCATGATTGATTACTGAGAAAATAAACTCGAATTCTGAATATTACACTTTCGAATTGGTAATGGCATTGGTCCATTGGATATTTTTAGAGAGAGAAAGTACATACTTGCGAAGATTGTTGCTGCAAAAGCCTCCGACTGGCCACAACATATAGCAATGTCTGTCAAAGGATCAACATGGAGGCCCTGGGTTTCTTTCATTTTGGTTGCCACCAACTCACAAAGTCCTTGAACATGCCTTCATTCACTAATTCATTATTATTAAACGTCAAAGTGAAACATACTATTGTCAGTAATAATGTGTGGGTGGGGGACCTGTACTGATTGAAGTCGGAATTAATGGCGGAAACGGCGGCGTTCTTAACGTGAGAAGGAGCAGGGAAGTCCGGGAAGCCTTCGGCGAGGTTGACGGCGTTACACCGTTCGGCTAGGTAGGATAGCTGCTGGATTGGAGACGGCGTTAGGGTCTTGGCCACAGAGGACAGCTTCTTCTCCTCCATTTTCTCTCCGGAAATTTTGCTGCCGCCTCGGATGCTTATCCTTTAAAGTTCCCGGCAAAAGATTCCGATTATGTACTGTAGTCGGTGAGTGAGGCAGCTAGAAACTGATGAACCGGTAGCTGGATTGAAATCCGTTTTAATCGATTTTGGTTAAACATCTATAAACCGTTATTCGTTTGGTCTCGGTTTTAAAATTTTTTGTATCGTTACTATTTTTCATTTTTCATTTTTTTTATGTTAGAGTTTATTTACCTATCAATATAATTAACAAATCTTATTAAGTTATAATTTTATTTTATTCTTTTCAATTACATAAGCAAATTTTTCATATAAATAAAAGTGTTGAAAACAAATACATGAATAAATTTGTGTTAGATATCTTTGTAAAAATATTATAATTATATTTTATCATAAATTATATAGAATAATAATATTTTAATTCAATACATTTGTAGTAGTTACATACAAAAAAATTATATCAGTTCAGAAATAAAAAGAAAGTACAAAAATATATATTTTGGTTAAACCGGTAGATCAGCTGTTAAACCGGTCAATTGAAATAGGTCGTTAATCAATTTTGATTAAAATTAATAACACCGTATTAACCATTCCGGGCTAATAGACCAGTTAAACAGGTACAGAGGATCCAGCCCAGCCCAAAAATATAAGCCCACGGCCCTCATAATTTATTCACAGAGCAGTTCCCAATCCCACAGGCCATTTCGTGGGAAATACTCAAAACTCAGCCCAAAAAGACAAAGCCCATGGCCCAGATAATATATTCCACAGAGCGGTTCTTTCTTTCTTCATTCTCGGAAGGCTCTTTCTCTCACTCTCAGTAGTAGTGTGTGTGACTGTGTGAGGTGGGGGGGGGGAAGATTTTTGCACCGACTACCGTCGTTAATCATTACTTGAACGTAACGCAGAACCTACAATACTGAAAGTTTCCATTGCAAGCGATTTTCCGTTATCTATCTGATCACCGATCGCTGATCAGCGCGTTGCATATTTACACATACGGATATAAACTTCTGCAGCGAAGTGTTAGGGTTTGGATTTTGATTGGATCGGGGAGGAACCATGTCTCTGAGACCGAACGCTAGAACCGAGGTTCGACGGAGCAGGTATAAGGTGGCCGTCGATGCCGAGGAAGGTCGCCGGAGGAGAGAAGATGGCATGATCGAGATCCGGAAGAATAGAAGGGAAGAGAACTTGCTGAAGAAGCGTCGCGAGGGTCTTCAGGCTCAGCAGTTTCAAAACACCGTCAACGTTGCTCAACTCGAGAAGAAGGTCATAACTCAATTTATTATTTATTTCGTTTTAAATTTTCGCTTTCCACTGCGATCAAAACTGTTCAATTTCTGTTAACATTGTTAATCTGTAATTTGGTTGATATATGCGTGCATGATGATAACAATACTCCGATATTATTATTAATACCCAGGATGGAAAACCTACCTCTGCATGCTTTTCCCTTGGTGATGAATATTACTTTCAATTAGGCTTGGCCGAAATTTGCTGGAAAGTATAGTTTGAGTTCTAGTGATGAATATTACATCCAATTGATGCTAGCAAGCCTTTTGAATTTGTTGCTTACTGTATTATTTGTAATTGTATTTGCTATGTCAGTTAGAAAGTCTTCCAGCTATGGTGGCTGGGGTTAGATCAAATGATAGCAGCTTACAACTGGAAGCCACCACTCAATTTCGGAAGCTCCTTTCAATAGGTAGATTTTCTTTTTTGAGTTTTCTATCTTTGTATGTTCTTGTAAGAATATTTCATTTTAAATAAACTTCTTTTTTTTTTTTTTTTTCCCTTCTCAGAACGCAATCCACCCATTGAGGAAGTAATACAAGCCGGAGTTGTTCCCTGGTTCGTTGAGTTTCTTGCTAGAGATGACTATCCTCAACTACAGGTGTGTAATTGGGATTTTCCATAAAATTTGGTAATGGAATTTGAAAGTCCCAAAAAAAATGGAGCTTTAAACCCCTTCCCAAAATAAAGAAGTCTGTAGTTAGATTTACACGTGTTGGATGACAAAGTAGTTAATTTACACTTTTTGTAGGACGAAAGAAGTTAGATTTACACGTTTTGAATGACGAAAGTAATTAGGTTTACACATTTTGGATGACGAAAGTAATTAGGTTAACAGGTTTTGGATGACGAATGTAGTTAGGTTTACACGTTTTGGATGGCGAAAGAAGTTAGGTTTAACGTTTTGGATGACGAATGTAGTTAGCTTTACACGTTTTGGATGACGAATATAGTTAGCTTTACACGTTTTGGATGACGAATGTAGCTAGATTTACACATTTTGGATGTCGAATGTCCGAGCACTGCTTACTTTGTCTTTTCTTTTATTTTAATTAAAAAGGAAGGCGATAAACTCGGTGTTGTTTTCTGTGTGAATTAATAATTTTTCTAGAAGGGAGGACGATATACTCTGTAGTATATAATATTTTTTATATATATAAAAAATTCAAACAGAAGGCGATAGAGAGTATATCACCTTCTATTTCTTACCAAAAACAACGATATTGACATTTTATATTTGCAGAAAGCGTAACTCTCATTTTCGACACTGCTATTTTAGGAAGTGTTTTGAGAACTCCCTTATTTTGGGAATGTCGAATTCCACTACTAATATTTATGGGAAAAAACCCGATAGATATTTGTTGCTTTCAAAATTACATTTATGGTCTGATTAATTTTACTTATTGCTTAAAATAATCCAGTTTGAGGCTGCTTGGGCTCTTACAAATATTGCATCCGGGACATCTGACAACACAAAGGTTGTGATTGACCATGGAGCTGTTCCAATCTTTGTGAGACTACTTAGTTCTCCAAGTGACGATGTTCGTGAACAGGTAAATTTCATTTGAAGTCTTTTTTATTACATCTTGAATTTTAGTTTTGTGCTGAAAAGTGCAATATCTCTCCCATTGCGGTTGGTGTCTTGTTGCCACAATATAACGCAAGGAATTCTGTCGGATTGTGTAGGCAGTTTGGGCTCTAGGCAATGTTGCCGGGGATTCTCCAAAATGTCGTGACCTTGTTCTTGGCCATGGAGCCTTAATGCCACTGTTGGCTCAATTTAATGAGCATGCAAAGCTGTCCATGTTGCGGAATGCAACATGGACATTGTCAAACTTCTGTAGGGGCAAGCCACAGCCTCATTTTGAGCAGGTTAGAATTGTTGGTTTTGGAAATTATCCCTGCATAAGAAACATTTTCCACTTGACCTATCATTGTCTATATTTATTTGCTGACAATAGTTGTTGATAACTTTTGAGCAGACCAAGCCTGCCCTACCCACATTGTCTCGTCTTATACACTCAAATGATGAAGAAGTTTTGACAGATGCATGTTGGGCGCTTTCATACCTCTCTGATGGTACTAATGACAAAATCCAAGCTGTTATTGATGCTGGTGTTTGCCCTCGTCTTGTTGAGCTTCTCCTGTAAGTGGTCAGCTCTACTTTTCAACTGCATTTTTGTAGCCATTGGCTATTCTTTCATGGATTTTTAATTTTTATAACTTATCCGTTCTAACTGCTTCTTTCCTTTTCTCTTTTTGGTTGGGTTATTTTGATGGCATTATTAGTCACCCTTCACCATCTGTTCTCATTCCTGCATTGCGAACTGTTGGCAATATTGTTACTGGGGATGATTTGCAAACTCAGGTACTAGCAAACTCTTTCTCACTCTGTAGCCTGGATTGATTATTCTATGTGCAGCAATTTTAACTTCTACCTGCTCTTTTGGTAGTCTTTTTATTGGGCTTTGTGTGCATGGTGTCTACTGATGTAAAAGCTGTAGAATAGTAAAGCTTCATCTATAGGGGAGGCGAAAGGGTTGAGGTCAATTTGTGATATGTTTCTCAGCAGGAATCTGCTGCTATCCTTTTTTGTCACTAATCCTAACTATTTCTTGTGGAGTTGTGGGGCTTCTTTGAGGGCATACGGATTGAAACTTAAGATTTAAATACATTTGAATGAGCAGCTTAACATTTTAATGTCCGATTATGGGAATATGCTTGTAAAGTATGCCTTGTCCATTGAGAATTATTTTTAATTTCTTTGCGATCTTAAGTTTGAATGAAACATTGAGTTGTTAATGTGAAAGATACTTGATGCCTTGTAATGCATACACACGCCAAGTAGTTTGCCTCTCCAGTTGATGTATTTACTATTTTTGCCTAGATGCTCTCACAATTAATTTGGTGCCTTTTGGCGATTTTCAGGTCATCATTGAAAATCAGGCCCTTCCTTGTCTTCTGAACTTGTTGAAGCAAAACTATAAAAAAAGCATAAAGAAGGAAGCCTGCTGGACTATCTCAAATATAACTGCAGGAAACAGGGAGCAGATTCAGGTAAATGGTTTGGAACTGAATAACATTGCATAACAGCTTTCTACTGGTTGGTTAGCTTTTATAGAGGGTAATATAAAGGCCTTTTTGCCTGTTTAATTGGGCACAATTCTTAACAAATTGTCACAAAACTTATAACCTCTATATATGAGAGCATTGTCTCTTTCCGTTTGAAATCTGTGTATGGTAATTCTTCTTCATAGAGTCAAAATTTTGGGGGTCTTCAGTTCACTTCATCTAATTTTACCCAATATTTCATGGTCTTCCTAAGAAATTGAGGAAATTTCTTATTCTGGTGACACTTGGGGCTTGTTCTTTATCTCATGTTTAAAACTAAGTTTAAAAACATGTTTTGAAAAATAGTTTTATAATGTAAAAAGTGTATTGGAAATGTAAAAAGTAGATGCTGAATAGTAAAAAATTATATTGGAAATAATGAAAAATGATTAAAATATATTAGATTTACTGTTGAAACCAAAATCGTTTTCAAAACCAAAACCAAAAGAACAGGCCCTTGGACTTTCAAGATTAAATTTCAAAAAGCTGATTGATTGCTAGGATTTGTTTTTTTGTTTGGCTTTTATAGGAGCTTATAGGCCTGTTTAGTATCACGTTTTCAAAACGTGTTTTGAAATCACTTTTGTTTTATAATAGTTTTTCATCATTCCCAATAAACCTTTTTACATTTCCAATAAACTTTTTTACATTTCCAACACACTTTAAATATTATAAAATCAAAAGTGATTTCAAAACACGACTTGAATCACGATACCAAACAGGCCCTATATTTTCCAATCATTCAATTTATATAACTCGACTGGATAATTGTTTAACTTGGAAAAGGGATACATTTGAAGAATCACTTTGCCATTCTTCTCCATTTTTTGAAACAGAGTGCTGATTAATTTAATGTGCAGGCTGTGATTGAAGCTGGCATTATTGGCCCTCTTGTTGAACTGCTGTTAAGTGCTGAGTTTGAGATAAAAAAGGAGGCTGCTTGGGCTATTTCAAATGCCACATCTGGTGGAACTCATGACCAGATTAAGTACATTTTCTTGAATATTCATGTTTTTCTTGGTTTTACTTTTTGCATTTTCTGAGCTGTGTTTGTTTGTTGTATTCTTCAGGTTCTTGGTGCTGCAGGGCTGCATAAAGCCATTGTGTGATCTCCTTGTCTGTCCAGACCCAAGAATTGTCACTGTCTGCCTGGAAGGTCTGGAAAATATTTTGAAGGTTGGAGAAGCTGAGAAGAACCTGGGTAACTCAGGAGATGTGAATGCCTTTGCTCAGATGATTGATGAAGCTGAAGGTTTGGAAAAGATTGAAAACCTCCAGAGTCATGACAACAATGAAATTTATGAAAAGGCTGTGAAGATTCTTGAAACATATTGGTTAGAAGATGATGATGAGCAGCTGCCTTCAGGTGATGCGCCACAGGTGGGATTCGACTTTGGAGGAAGTGAAGTTACTGTTCCAACTGGAGGATTCCAGTTCAGTTGAATGTGTTGAGATGGAAGACTGTCATTGGGTACGTGCGGAACTGAAGGTTTACTTGCACTGTTGTCTCTGGAGAGCTTTTGTGTGTTTTTATTACTATTATCTTTATTTGGTTGGATTTAGTGGTGATCTTATTCCTGTCTGTATACATAGTTTGTACCAGTTGCCAGAAGAAAGTATTAGTATTTACAATAGAGTAGATATTGTGGTCAAGGCCAAGTTTCACATTCTTTATCTCTTTCATCCTGATTTGGATGGCTAACTGGCGGTGGGTTAGTGACTTGACACATACTCTGCCCTTGTTGCCTTCTAAACTTGTGTGCTTTTGCTATGGATACATGCAGTGATCTTTTATTCTGAGTTGGTTAATATTCTTCTTTTCGCAATTAAGGAGACTTCAATACTCTTGTATTATGCTTGCAGGTTGAAGTTCTCAGAGTATGGCATCGTTGTTTCAAAACTAGTCTGCAAGGTGTAGCGCGTTTTGAAGATCACAGGAAGTTGAGTGGTGGCCTTGGTGGCTGAAGAAAAAAGTGGGTCGTATGATACTTTTGGCTTGGTTGGATTGGGAAAAACCTATTTCAGGGTTTCTACCTTGAAAGGTTTCCTTGAATGTTGTAGAGTCTTTTTTTGGTTCATTGTCATCCTTAGTTTCCGAGGTTTCCAGGTTAAGTGGATATACTGTGAAAATGCTTTAGAGATTATGGCCTTTCATCATCAAACTTTTGCGTCATTATGCTGGAACAATAAGAGTGATAGATGTCAAATGTAATTTTGCTGTAGTTACTGGGTTTTTTTCACATGGTCTGGTCTCCCTATGTGAATGACCTTACAATCTTTTATTTATGGATACAAAGAGACGTACCCAGCTTATCTTTTGTTTTTCCTCGCACTTTAATAGCTGAATTTGGTAGTGGTTAATAGTTATGCATCCTGTGGAGTTGCTTGCAAAAAAACGGAATTGACTGTCAGTTTGTACTCTAGAAAACGGAACTGACATAGGTAAGGTAAGAATTGAACCAAACTCGTAAGTAAGAATTGAACCAAACTCATGATCTACTTAGTTGGAAGGCTAAAGGTTTAGGGCTTCTTCTTTTTGTTCTTTTTTGAAAATGGTTTTAATTTTAACAGTAAATTTAATAAATTTTAATCATATTTCATCATTTCCAATATAATTTTTTACTATTCAGCACCTATTTTTTACATTTTCAATACATTTTTTACATTATAAAATTATTTTTCAAAACTTATTTTCAAAATCGTTTTCAAAATGATGAAAAAGAACATGCCCTTAGTTATTGATTCGATAAGAACTAGAATACTCTATTTGGACATCGTTCTTTTTATCGTATAAATGTAATGGAGTGTTGTGGCTGTGGCGTCTGATATAGTAAAACATTACACACCACGAAGCAACCCGGAAAATTCCATGGCTGCCTGTGAGAGTAATTTAGACAAGGAAATTTCCACCTGGTGAAGTACGGTTTTGTCTCGTCGTTTCCCTTAGATTAGCCGCTGCGAGTAGCGACGTACTGTTTCCATTGTTTATATGAGTAGAGCTCCAGGCGAAAATGATAATAACCCATGAAGCTACCGCAACGAAAGCTGCTGAAATCCCTCAACCTGAGAATGCTGAGCGGCAGGCATCATTATCTGAATGAAGAAGAGGAGCCCGATCATCTCTCAAGGGGCATGTTCTACTGGTGGAGATCGGCGTCCAAGTTCGATCAATGCGTCAAGTTGAAATGGGAGCTTCCGGACATATCAAAGATCTCTCCGACCTGCAAGATTCTGAGGGAAATGGAGAGGATAGCTTCCATTGCTTCCGACGGTCTGCCGGAGCTCAGGCAGAAGCTTCTCACCTACCGTGCCGGTGATCTCTGGTTGCCTATTGGGGGTTTGGAGAAGACTGACGTGGAAATTCCTCCTCTCAACACCATTCTCTTGGTCGGATTTCACAATGCCGGAAAAAGTTCGCTCGTCAATCTCATGTACAGCGTTTTGGGCCAATCTGGAGTCATCCCCTTCGCTCAAACCAGCCAAACTTCTACAGGTATTATGTCTGAAGGAGGTAAGTTCTCTTTTTTTCTTTTCTTTTAATGATACTCTTTCCATTCCATTAGAAAGAGTAAGGAAATGTGGCAAATGAGCTATTTATTTAAGGTGTTGTACCTTGAAACCTATAATAAGTTGTACCATTTCTAAATCGTACTCTTCTAACGGAACGGAGGGAGTAATAGATATCATGAGTAATAAGAAAATCAAAAAGCTATCCAAGAACTGCTAACAACATGGTTTTTCTGTTTTCGAATTCTCCAGGAAATACATCTCCTTATGCATCTTTCTTCATGGAGGAGCACAATGTGTTGAGGTCGCCGCGAGCCGGCTTCTGCGTGTATGACACGAGAGGATTCGACTACGATGATGCTGATGAGGCTCTATCCCAGTTTTCAGAATGGATGACTGATGGAGTTCATCACAGTCAGCTCTGCCTCAGGCAGGGAGATGGAGATTGCCTTCCAGACAGGGAGGCATTGGAGCTTCATTCTTCAAGATGTGGCAGCATGTTCACGATCCGACGCGTAAACTGCGTTATGGTGGTGGTAAATCTTGAAGAAATCCGTGAATTTGTGAAAGTTGGTAACAAGAAGCCAATTGAAGCACTATCCCAGATGTTCAGATTAGCAACAGTGAAGAATTCCAGTGAGTTTTCTTCTTTTTTTTTTTTTTTTTTCTGATCTAAATTTTTTCAACCAGGAACATGCCTGTTTTTTCTGTTGATTTCTCATTGTAAATCCCTTCTTGCTAGTTGCAGATGAGAACCCTATATTGATCTTGACGCACGGCGACAAGTTATCGACCGAGGATCGAATCTACATGCGGCTGAAGATCTGTGAGGCACTTGGAGCTTCAGAGACTAATGGGACTTATGACATTGTGTGTTCCACAGAATATGGATTCCTTCCTGATGAGATTGATCCTGTCACAGCTTATGCTTTAACTGAAGCAGTTTATAGGGCTTTGATAATTTCGGACAGGGGCCATCTTTCCAAGCCAAATCTGCACGATTGGTTGATGTTCTTGCTGGCTTGGTTTATGTGCGGTCTGGGAAGATTGTTTGCTTTGATTGCTCACTTTTTCTCTAGTATTGGAGAGAAGAATAAACTCAAGTGAAACAAACTGGCTTTGAATTGAATCAATGTAAGAGAAGAGAGTGATATTTATTTATATTTATAAATATGTAATGTTTATTTATGTATCTATCTATATATATATTAGAGAGAGAGAGAGAGAGATCTTCATCAATATCTATGAAAATCAAGATTATTTCCCATTTCTGTTGTTCTGTTTTACTACTCTCTTCTATCTATTAGAAGAGTCTAGCACTACTTCAAAGTAGAATCTTCTAATAGAGCCGAGGGAGTAGAAGGCCTTTCACAAAGCTCCTCCATGAAGAAAATGTTAATGTTGAGCAATTTGGAGTTGTAAATGCATCTTTGCTTTTCCGAATAGTTTACTTTATTGAGGCAGAAATTATGCTCTAATAAAAAAGTGCATAAGAATTGCAGAATATCTCTTATTAGTATGCAAATTTGAAGCATCCAATGCACTAATCTTAGCAGAAGAAGCAATTTTCAATTTCTTCCCATCTATTTGGTTCTTCATAAAGTAAACTGGAGTATATCTACAAAGATTACAGAAGGGCAACAAATGAAGCTTTTAGAATTTACAACCAAAGAAACGAAGATACAATTTGGAGCAAAATTGATTCAAAATTAAAGGGCTTTGGAATTTGGATCGCTGCTAATGCTAATGATTTGGGGGTTTAGGGTCCATCGTCGCCATCTCCGATCAAATTACAAATATCAGAGCATTCCACCAAACAATACTGACGGCTGCGGAAGCCTTCTTTGAAAACCACCAATGGCCTCCGAATATTGAGAGGGCCTTCGCCGGGGGAACCGGAGCCGCCTCTGATGCAGGTGTTGACGCACTTCACCGTGCAAATCTCCGCCTTTCTTGACTTGGGCCTCTGAATCCGAGCTTTCTTACAGTCGCCGGATAAGCATTCCCCCGACAGCGTTTGCGGGACGTTGGACAACGTCTCGCTTCCATCTGGGGCCGACTCAACAGCTGACGCTGCCGCCGCCGCGAGAATAGAGAAAATTGCAGCCGCAGCCACCGCTGCCATGGCTATTTTAGGTAGGGCTGTGCGTACGGAAGGGAGGGGCTTCAGAGAAATCACCTCTCCGGCTGCCGCCATTAAAATTGGCGTTGCTCTTCTTTTAATGGTGGGTATCACTGAGAAACAAACACCGCATCCATATCCGCCATATCCACAGGGAGGACTAAGGGTTATGGTGGTGAACAACATTGTTGGTAGCTGACGACGGGAATCAATTGAGGATTTGAGATTCTGTGTCCCTCAGGCGTCCGCATACCGCCACCTCATCCTGCTGTTCTTCATTTCTGTCGATTTTTTTTTTTTTTAACCTCGTGTAATAGATGATATACTAATAGTTTTTTTTTTTAACTTACTAGATTTATT
The DNA here is from genome assembly GCA_016801395.1 of Leptodermis oblonga. Classification (NCBI taxonomy): domain Eukaryota; kingdom Viridiplantae; phylum Streptophyta; class Magnoliopsida; order Gentianales; family Rubiaceae; genus Leptodermis; species Leptodermis oblonga. Next base: position 807,001 of record CM028760.1, on the reverse strand, counting down.
ATATTTATAATTTTACTTAAAAGTGTAAAGAGCATTTTCATAAATAATTAATTAATTATCTTATGTGAATTTGAGTCAAGTGTGTTATTTAGTTTGGTTAATAGCTGCAAAGCACAATCATTTAAAAAATATATTAAAAAATTACACAACTAAAAGGTTGAAATAACGTGGTGTATAATGAAGACTCTGAGGTCATAAGTTTGATACTTGAGGATACAATCGATGTTATTTTCATCTCAAACTTAAAGGGGTGTTCTTTATGATGTTTTAGAAAGGTTTTAAAAACATATTTTTGGAAAATATTTATTTTATAATATAAAATATATATTGTAAATGTAAATAGGTATAACTGAATAATAAAATGTTGTATTGAAAATTATGAAAAATAATTATAATATATTAAATTTACTGATTAAACAAAAAACAAAATAAAAACAAAATCCAAAACCAAAACCAAAACGAAAATAACACCCATAAATTTTGAAAATGGAAAATTAGTTTAGAAAATTGTGAAAACTTGTCCCGGTGCACCACAAAAAACTTGGACGCCCATGGTTTTTAGACTACTTTTAAGAGTACTATTGGTTCTACTGATGCCATTTAAAAATATTAAATTTAATGAAAGAATCATTGTATTTTTTTCTTAAAAAATAACACAATAAGCCACCAATTGGAGTTCAAAGTAATAGAAATGTGCACACGCAATTAAAAAAAAAAAAAAAACGTTGTAATTTTATGAGTCCATAATATATTTTGTTATTTTTTGAATTATAAGCTTTATTTTGTACTTCGATTATGGATAATTGTAATTTTATTAAAAAAGAAAGGGAAAATAGTTTGAAAAATACTTCCACCGTTTAATGTATTAAACGATCTATCTTGAAAAATATTTTTTTCCAGTAAAAGAAATCACATTCAAAATATTTTACTCCTCTTACCATTACTAATATAATTATGTGTGGTTCATAAATAATTCATAATTGAAAAGTAATGATATAAATGAAAAATGATATCAAATTTGTCAAACTTAACATTCATAATAAATTATACATTTGTCAAATTTGACTCTTCTAATACTATTAAAAGACAATGCAATTAATACTATTAAAATAGATTAATTAAATAAAAAATAAAATTTGAAATTTTATATTTTGTATTGAAATGTGTAAAATTTTATAATATTTTGTATTTAAAGGTGTAAAATGACATTTTTAAACTTTTCTCTTTTTTCTGTTGGACACTTAGGGCTTGTTCTCTTGGTGTGGGTTGAGACCTGGGTTTGCAGTATTTTTGGGTCTGAGTCCTAAAATATGGGCATTTGGGGTCAGACCCATGTTTCTTTTCGCAGAACTCAAACCCAAGCCTTACCTTAGGTTTGAGCCCCAGAAATCCCTTCCTCAGCGTTCCATTTTTTTTCCCTCCCGCCAAACATCCCCACCCAAGCCGGCCGCTGAACTCCCTCCGTTTTCTCTTCATCAAAAGACCAAAAACCTTTGGAATCAATGACTTCTTCTGGAAACTATTTGAGCTGCTTGGTTTTTCCTGTACGAATTTTGGGAAAATTCGATTCTCCACCGAGTCGACCAAATTGACGAGATCGGTGCGGAGCTTCGGGGAAGTGAGGTAAGTTTGCCGACAAGGTTATGGGTCGTTGAAGTTTTGGGTTGTTGCTTTCCCCGCTAACGCGTTCTCCTCCGATTTGGATCCTAGGGATTTTGGAGAAATTGTGCCCTCAACGAAATCGAACAAAAGGACAATGTCCGCACGAAGACCGGAACGTGTTGCCGGAAAAAGAAGAAAGAAAAAGTGCGAACTACATTTGCTGCTGGAAAAAGGAAACTAAAAACTGAGAAAAAAAAAAAATTGGTGCTGGGGAAGACGATGAACAGTGTCCGACACTGTTCATCGTCTTTTTTACAAATAGGCCCCTGCTATTTTGTGATTCTTAAATGTCAGCCCCAACTTATTTTTTTTTTAAAATTAAATATTAAACTATGTTAAACTAAAAATATTATGTAAATTTAAATATATCATAAACAATTAGTATTTTAGAAATATTATTATACTGAAAAAAAAAAATTTGGTTGAATATGTAAAAAATGAAAGATTGGGGGTTTATTTACTATAAAAGTAAAATAAAAGTAAAAATTTTAAAAAAAAGTATTGGAAAAAATTTTGGATTGAGACCCGTATTCTTTAGCTTGGGCTGAGAACTGGGTTACAACCCAGTTCTCAGAACCCTGTTTCTTAAAAATGAGCTCAGACTCAGATTGGCTGAGAACAGGTCTCAGAACCTGTTCTCATAACTACATAAAGAACAGGCCCTTATTAATATTTGAGAAAATGGCGGGGAGTATTATGCAAGTATTTATGATTAACTCAATTATTATAGACAGGAAGGAAATGGTTTGACATTAATTGACTGGATGACGCACCTTGGGAAACTCCACTCCATTGCACTGTCAAAATCAAAATACCTTTTTGGTTTTTTGCTTTTCTGGTGCTTTGCTGTTGTCACATTCTTCTATTGAGTAATTAATAATTTGAAATTTAATAATTATAAAATTATGTTGTTTTCTTTTTTTACCATTAATTTATTAACATGAATTGTACTACAATGGAGGGTCCGAAAACGAGAAATAGGTTTGATTCTAATTAATGTTATTTAATTTGCGATAAGTTTGATTTCAAACTCAAATTTTATTCTCATATCAATTTCATCTTACTATTATATTCACTCATATTCTCACTGCAATTGACATATCAAGCAATATTTGAAAATACAACATTCGGTTGTTATATTTCATAACTTATAAAATATTGTCCCGTTAAGTAAAGTAACGTTTCTACTACTAAAAATATTTTTGTGAAAGAAAATGACTTTTTTCTTAAAGTAATAGTATTAATGATTCTAGTCCCAATTGTAAGTAATAGCATAGTTTGCATAATCGCGATACATATCGTAGGATCGTACGATACTACGATCTCAAAATACCAAATCGATCATATTTTCGATTCTACCCGATCTTATAAAAATTTGCTAAAATAACTCAAAAAGAGTAGTTTTTATTATTTATCAATAATTTTACACTTGCACATTTTGTGTAGGATATTACGATCCAATTCTATCGATACTGATCCTACACCAAAATCGATCCTACGTAGTATCGCGATTTTTGCAAACTATGAGTAATAGTATTAATTGTAAGTAAAATGTTTCATTTTAATTTTTGCAACATGGAATACTTTATATACAAGCCATCGTGTGTGGTTAAAAGTTATGGACAATGGTCATTCTTCTTCATCACCAACAATAACATAGGTCAAACAAGGAGACAAATTGAAAATGAAAACATCACAACTCAACTTAACCACTTAATTTGTATTCAATAGCTTGGACTAGTTGGGGGTACAATTATATTGTCTCACTTGATATTAGGAACCCCAAATTGATAAAATATTAGGTACACCTAAATTGATATTAGAGTGTGCACACATGTAGGCGCCATCAACTACTTACAAGCGCGCATAAATCCCTAAAAGCATTATCTTTCTCCAACGAATAATGTACAATTAATTTTAGAATTCGATACTCAATCATCAATTGATTTTGATCCCTCTTATTGGCTTTTGTTCCATGTAATATGCATGTGCACACACTTTGGTATAGTATGTTATACTCAATAACAAAGATTAAACTTTATGATAAACAATTGTAGATTGATGGTTAAGTTTACTTGTCTTCTTTCAAATAATGGACTTTCAATACAAAATATTTATGATTCACCATAAATTATAAGCATACTACACCATAATATATATTTTGACTTTGTTTATGCTTTTGTCCCACGTATTGTTGTCAACTAACTAATTGACTTGACACTATTTTACTAATTTACAAAAAAAAAAAAAAAAAATTGTAAGGAGTAAAAAAGTTCATTCAAAGTGAACAATTACAAAATATAAGGGGAACACTTGAAAATAAAAAGGGCAAAATATTGATTTTGAAAATACAAGAGGAACACTTGAAAGTAAACCTAAAACACAGGGGGCTAAAAATAATAATATTGACAAGGATATAACGGTAATTTGACAAGGGTATCTAGAGTAAACTAGGGTTTCGTGTGGTTCTGACCCCTCTAGTGACCACGAGATCCTGTTTTTTTAATTTATTATATATAATAAAATTATTTTTTAAAAATTTATTATATTTATTTAAAATACTGTAATCTAAAAACACACAAAAATACATTAAAAAAACTAGAAAAGATGAGGCCACAAACCACAAACAAAAACATCATCCTTTCTTTCTTCTCCTTTTTATTATTGTTGTTATTTATTCTCATCAAATGTTTTTCCTCTGTCTCTCCCTCTTCCCTTCCCCCAAATATCTCATCACACTCAACTCTCACTAGCTTCGCTTCGCTTTGCTTGAGTAATTCCCAGTAATTCTTTTACTTTTCTGTCTGTGATCGCTTTGATTTCCCATCCCTTTCCCTAAATCTTCGTAAACCCACACTGTAGTTTCCTGTATCTACCACCCCATACTCCAGTTTTGGATAAGATCTCGTGTGTTTTTTTTTTCTTTCTTTTTCTTCCGCGTGTATCCATGGCTTCCGTGTGCCTGGAGACGAGGATGTAGTATCGCTCTTACTCTTTCATTCCCTCATTAGTCATTAGATGACTTGTGTTTGTTGCTGTTTTGAGAAGCTTTGATTCTGATCGTGATTGTGGGATTATGGATCTGAAGCCGGAGAAGGTTAGTGATCATGATCATGTGGGCTCGATTTTCCATGCACCAATTTTTGAATGTTGATCAATCGTCCCTTTTGCTTGCACAGATCAAGTTTAACTTGATCGATCTCTTGTTTGTGTTTCACTTTCTTCCTCAGGGATCAGAGTCCGGAATTAGTTCTGCTACGAAATGCTCTCCCGTTTCGGGTTCGGGTTCGGGCTCCAGTTCAAAGCAGATAAAGAGTTGCAGTGATTGTCAAACGACCCGTACGCCTCTGTGGAGAGGAGGTCCAGCCGGGCCCAAGGTTTAACAATGGTTTCCTTTTTGGAATTTTTTGAATTCTTTTATCCTCTTTTAATTTTCTCGTGCACTAATTTGAATTTGATTTTTGAAAATGGGGATCAGTCGCTATGCAATGCTTGTGGGATCAAATACAACAAGAAGAGGAGGGAGACGATGGGTTTGGACAAGAACAGAATCGACAAGGGCAAGAAGAAGAGGAAAATCAGCGGCGGCGGCGGGAGCGGCGGTGGCGGAAGAGGAGGAGGCATAGGGCAGTCTTTGAAGATGAAATTTATGGGTTTGGGCGGAGAAATGATGCTGACGGAGAGATCGGGAAAGCTGTTGAGTACATTGAGAGAAGAAGAGCAAGCAGCCGTGCTGTTGATGGCTCTTTCCTGCGGATCTGTGTATGCTTAGAAACTCTAGAGAGAGCGGCCATTGTTGCTATCGTTTTCGTAGTCTTTAGGGATAGAGTTTAGAGGCAGTAAGGAAGGAAGGAGAAAATTAGTGTAAAAGATGCCATATTTTCTCTGTTTTTTCATTTGATTTCATTCCGCCATTGATATTGATCGTGTTCTCCATCATCATCATCGTCTCTAAACTAGGAAGGACAGTAGTGGAGCTTTGATTGAGTGGTTTCCTGAGTTAGGAAGATTTTATGTAATTTGATGAATGAAAACATGAATGAATGCTGACCCGAATCTGATGATTGTTTCATTCGTTTTACAAACTGGGTTTGGATTTGGATTTGGATTTGGATCTGAGAATTTTCTTTCTTTGTTTTTGCAAGAATCATCTGTGAATTGCCATTAGCATAATGAAATGAATTTGTGTCGTTTTCTGCTTTGCTTTCAATTTCGGGTGAAGGAAGAGGGCTCTTCCTCCAACGTGGTTTTCTTTTCTCTATTTTTTTTATTTTTATTTTTCACCGGTCATGTGTCATGGCTGACACACATTTAACAACTGGCCATTTTCACTTCAAAATTCAAACACAATACTTTGGCTGCAAAAGGCGATATCCCTCGCCCGCAGGGCCCACACCGCCCAGCCCCATGAGCCTCGTGTGAGGGGTAAATCAGGGTGACTCAGCGATAACATTGGCAGGAGTACCAGTGCCTGGTGCCCACAAGGATCCACCCCCCACATTGGGGGGATGAAAATCCCACACTGCGGCTGCCAGGGCTCGATCCTGCGTCCTTGGCTGCAATCTGCTGCCAAGTTACCAACTGAGCTAAGCCCCTGGGGGCTAAAGGGTGCTAACGGGAAGCCCAGATTCGAACCCCGTCAACCCCTTAAATTTGCAGGGAAAGTCCCCTTAAGTTGTTGTCCGCCGGACTCGAACCCGAGACCTCCCGCTGCGGTAAATGGTACCTCACTTGTTTTTGCCAGTTAGGCTAGACAAGTTTGGTTGTTTGGGCCCTCAAATTTCACACCTGGACTCGAACACAATACTGTATGTATCTGTACTTGGCAATGGGCATTATCCGGTTGTTTGGGCCCTCAAATTTCACACCTGGGCTTCTCTAACACTTTCATGTTATTTTTGTTTTTAAAAAAAGGAAATATTTGTAGTTGTAAAATTATGAATTTCTATTTATTGACCATAACATTTTTAATTTCTATTTCTAACAAAGTCACTATAAATACTATATTAACGTAAAATAAAGTGTATCTTATTGGCGAGGCACGATTTGTTATGAGTCACTTAGCAAGAATTATGGGAAGTATCGAGAGAGTATGAGTGTCTAAATTGAGAGAAGTGCATCCCGTAAGCAAGCGTGTTAAAACTTAAGTTTGTATAAAGTTGTAAAACGTTTTACATAGTAACTGTGCAACTGATTTTGGACGTACGTTGAACCTTTGATGGCAAGGGTACTTACAGGGAGACAGGTCTTTTAACCAGTTGGCAGGTTTATCGAAACCGCCTCCGAGAATATCGGGGCAACGCCCAAGATCACGTAAAGGTAGATCATGGGCAAACCATTGGGGAGGTGTTCAGGGCGCACCCACGTGTTGTGGTAGACAAGAGTGACGTGACACGTAGCTTGTGAAGCAGGCTCACGAGTGATGCTGCTGACGTGTCCAGTGTCGTTGGGGTTCGGCAATGGCCTTTGGGGCTTGAACGACTGAATTGAGTTGGGGCAAGACCGTGGGACGTGTCGAACTGGGCACTCACTTATTATAATAATAATAATAATAATAATAATAATAAAAACATTTTATAGTAGTTTCCATTAGAAAAAGAAAAATTATTAAGAGAATAAAAGTGCATATGTAGTAATGTGCCATCATATGTAATTATTATTGAACAGTTTTTATTTTAAATATTTAATTATTGGAATCATATAAATATCACATTAATTATGTGAATTTTTATTCAATATATGATAACTGTAGATATAAATAGACAAATAAGAGGATAAGGAGTGAGTTAGATGGCGGATGTAGCCACTATCTCCTTTCCTCCAACCAGTGATCAATATTACATGATTATCATTAACAATGTAAAATCAGTCACTCAGTACCTTTTTACTCTTCTATTTTAATATTTTCATGTTCTAATGTACCACGTATTATTCTCTCCCTATTATTTAAAAATAAGATGAGAGTATTTTATTTTTTATTTTTTTGATAAAAGATAAAAAGAGTAATTGAAAACACAAAAAATAAAACAAGCGAGTACCCAACGATTGTGATACATAGTAGATCACCTCGATGTCAGGGGTTTGATTCTTAACTTTGTCAATTATGCATATTTACAGTACAAGCTGATAGGATTCTGAAAAATGCTCTCCATTTCGTTTATGTATTAAAAAGAAAAATTAGTTGCCTCAAATTACCAGTGTTGTTTGGCCCGGCCCGGCCTGGCGGGTCGACCCGGTCGGCCCGCGACCCGCAGGCCTTGCCGGGCCAAATTATAAGGGAACCCGGATGTAGGGTGACCGGTCAAGACCCGGGGCGGACCGGGAACTGGGTCGACCCGCAGAGCTTTTTTTTTTTTAATTAAGGGACTTTTTAAAAATTTTGGATTTAGTAAGGATTGAATCTTGGTGTCCAATATAAACAACAAAAGTACTTACCACTAAACCACAATGACTTGTTTGATTATTTTTGTGAAAAATAGTATTTTAACTTATATTTTAATATGAATTATGGGCTTTCTAATAATAATATATTAATTGAACCATCTAAACTAATGTTAATCTCATTGTAATTCTTTACTATTTATAATTTTGAAGACTATAATTTTTTATTAATTGTTTTCTTTTCATTTAAAGCTTGTTTAATTTTGTCATGTATTAATCTAAAATACGTTTTCATTTCTTTTACATCAAATTTTATCTTTTTTTCCTAAGAAAATGTAGTAATATAATTTTTAGAATATAACTAATATTTTATAATTTATTTACTTATTGAGTTTTATAATAATGAATTTTAAAGTTTAAGATACTTGTAAAATTCAGAAATATATATAATTATTGTGAAAAAAATATATTTTAACTAACATTATTTATATTATATATATATATATATTTATGACATCATCCGTATTGACCCCCAGTTGACCCAGGTCGACCCTCCGGATCGTGCGACCCTTGGGCCTCGCCGGGCCGGGCCGAACAACCTTGCAAATTACCTTAATAAAATCGCATCTTTATAGAACATTCTAGTAAAGTAGGAAGAATAATATGGATTTAATTTGGTTCTAGGCTAATCTGGACTTGCCGCCTCACTGTAACGAAGGTTGCAGAAGGCGACACGAATACTCTAGTCGCAACAGGTGTCACTCCTCCCAATTCGACACCTGTCATCTTTGCCATCATTTTGACTCTTTGACTCTGACGTTCCCTTTCTTCCTCCCTCCACCCACAGTCTCCTCCGCCAACTATATTACTCATACATGCATCTTCATAATTTAAACCGCAAAAAAAACTACGAAGAGAAAGTCTTAATGGTGAAGTGGGGAGATGATGCAATCAAAACTAGCTGGAAAACTCGCTTTTGTTCTGCGCAATCAGTTCCTGCCACGTATCACTCGAAGTCGTCATCTCGGCGCCATTACAGGTGGAGGTAGAACAGCCGATCCGGCCGTCCACGCCGTCGATCCCGAAGAGACAAACGATGCATCCGAAGGCGCCAAGGCAGCTCCGTCCACTAACTCAGGTTCCAGAACCACCGTCAAGGATGAAGACCCTTACGTGTCTCCCAGAGTCCCCGGCTGTCCTCCGTCGGAATCCTCTCCAAAAGTGCAGAGTACCGGGGTGAACCAACCGCCGGAACCCCTCCCCCAGAAAAAGCGACGCCGGAGCTGCTTCCGTTCCTACTACTCTTCCGCAGCTGTGGACGTCGATTGCGTCGGAATCGATGGGAGTCCTTGGCCGGAGGAGGAGGAGGAGGATAGGAAATTGGATGGTCGGAGACAGAGGGAAGAGCAAGAGAAGGACAACAAGAAGTATTTTCAGCACCACCGAGCCTCGCCGTTATCGGAGCTGAAGATAGCGGACACCAGGTTGCCTGTAACTCAAGCCACCAGTGGCGGTGGGAGTGCGGAGGGAGGCTATTTTGGGACGCCGGAGCATCAGGTGTGGAGGCCGGAGCAAGTTGACACGGCGGAGGATTCACTCCGCCGGGCTAGGGAGATATGGATAAGTAACGCGGTGCGGGGCGACCCAGATTCCCCTCACGGTAGGATTCTCAGAACTCTTCGCGGGGAGCAGTGGTGACAAATTTTTTTTATTTTTCTACTAATGTAATTAAAAGCAGTTAATCACCAGAGAAAAAATAAAAGTGTGAAAATATGTTGCCCTCTTTATTACGAGGTAAAAAGAAAATGTAAAAATACAACTGTAAAAGTTTATGGTTGTCTGTTACCACAGGCATTGAATTGATAGCTAAATTGGTTAATTTCCCATGAACCTCAAATTTTTGTTGAAGAAGTTGTGCGTTGGGATGAGAGTATGCGTGTGTAACTGAACCGATTGACAATAGTATAATGCTTGTAGTACGTAATATTATGCATAAAAAGAATGTAACACTCCAATTAATAGCACGTTAATCAACGTACGATCATAATGCTCGATCGCTTCCAACGGGCAGCTGCCTCCGCCCAATTAATAAATGTTACCAATGGCTATTATTATAGTTGATAGTACCATTTGGCGATTTAGCGGTTCGACCTACAATTTATTATTCTTTTATGACGATTTTGTATTCTCGAATGGATTTATCTGGTACAGAATTGCTACTAATTTACATTTAAAATTCCTTTTAACTTGTGTTTTGTGTGTGTGTGTTGGCATGCAATGACTTCTCGTCGATCATTTTTTGCATTTAAATGGACTATGTTGTTCGTGTAACATTTAAGGCCTGTTTTTTTTATTTCGTTTTGAAAACGATTTTAATTTTAACAGTAAATTTAATATATTTTAATCATATTTCATCATTTTTAATACAATTTTTTATTATTCAACATCTACTTTTTATATTATAAAACTATTTTCCAAAACTTGTTTTCAAAACCGTTTTCAAAACGTTCAAAAAGAACGTGCCCTTAGACATAATGGCTAATATTAATGCTAGTTAAAATAAAATCTTCCCATATTGCTCATAGGTATAGTTATGATGTTATGTATATATGATGATCAACATCAATGGCGGGTGGCTTGGGTTATATTTCCATTTTCCAACCTACACCACATGTTCATCTCCCAATCCTTTCCTTCTTTATCATTTAAATTGTACCCCCGCACTCTTTTTGGGCCTTTCCAATGAAATTTGATGGGTTTGGATATGATTTCATTTTCCTTCTATATTTTACTTTTCCTTTTTCTTATTTTACATATATATATATTTTCAGATTTGCATTTTTAAAATTACTTTTGACACCTTTTCATAAAAGAAATCTCCGTATAGAAATTAAATTATAGACTTTCCCTTTCATTTTTATTTCATATTTTGAATATTTACGAAATAAAATGTTTTTTATTTAAGAAATATAAAAATTAATTAAAGATTTAAAAAACGTAAACAGAAAGGTGAAGTCACCTTCACCTTAAAACGTGCTCTTCCTCAATAAAAGTGAAAATTCCATTTTTATGAATAAGAGAATTCAATTTTGTTTGATTATCCTCAATTTCAGCTACAAAAATTGGGTAAGAAAATCGACGAATTAATATTGAACAATAAAGGTAAATCGATGAATTCCAAAGAAACAAAAGAGCATGACAATTATATTATTATTAATATTGAACATGAACGATGGTGATACATTAATATCAGATCAGATAATGAAAGAAATTAAACTAAAATCAGAAATGAAATTCCGACGCAGCCAAAAAGGCTAGTCATCAGTTATTATTACATCAATTATATGTATAAAAAAGGTAAATAATATATAAATATAATATACCTGAACCAGAAAATTCTCTTTAATGGCTTCTAGTATTAAGTGCTCCTAAATACTGGTGGTCAAATAAGGAAGATGAAGAATGAAACTAAAATGAGGATCGGGACAGCAAAACCGGTGGGTTTTGTGGACGCAACCGAATTATTATCGGACGGAGGTGGCGGGGTGAGAGGGTATAATGGGAAATAGGGAACTATTTGGCCCGGGGGCGCCGGGGGATATGGCATGACGGTTGATGGTGGACCTTGGGGTATCGGAATATAAAGAGGCGGTGGAGGTGGGTAGTAGGTGCCGCCGCCAGAGCAGGAGTCGCAAGGTGGCGGAGGGCAAATGTCGGTAGGCGGCGGAGCAGGAGGTGGAGGACAGTTGATGGACTCCGGAGGAGGAGGGGGTGAAGCTGGCGGCGGAGAAGGTGGAGGAGGGGGTGGTGAAGCCGGCGGCGGAAGCGGTGGAGATAAAATAGGTTGGCAGGGGTTTTCACAAGAATAGCACATGGAGCAGGCAATTTGGTCCTTGGACACGGCTTCAATGGTGGACATGGCATTCCCATTGCCATGCATACAAAAAGCAACCACAATAGCAATCACGAGCATGATCGGAGAGGCGCCACCGCCGGCCATTGCCGGGATATGGTAAGAGATATCGTTGTGTGTGTGTGTGTGTGTGAGTGCGTGAGAGTGAGCGGTGGGAATTGTCGACAGGGGGATGGGATGACGAAGGAATCGGTTATGAAGAAGTGTAGAATAAGAGGCGAAAAAGAGAGAATGGGGTGATGAGAGGAATTTTGGGGTTTATTGGGATGGGAGGAGAAGAAGACAGTGTTGGTGGGGTTTACTTAGGATTGAATTTGGGGACCAAAAGAGAAGGAATATAACAAAAAAACATATACTTATTTATGGTACAATATATAACTCATTATGAATGTTAACACATAAAATTATTAATTTAATATTATTTATTCTATTTATATCTCTACTATATTAGTAAGGGTAAAAATTGTAAAAAATTTGAAAGTAAACTATTTTAAGACTAAAAAAATTGTTCGAAATAAACTATTACAATAAAACATAGAGAGGAGGAGTAGTGCTAAATCATCCCATATAAAGGATTTAACATTAATTATTTACATGGTACATATTTATTAAAATAATAAAGTGTGGTTTACAAGTCATTTTTATTTAAAAAATAAAATATAAATAGATCTGATTATTTTATTTTAGGTATTGTATTTTACTGTTCAAAATAAATTATATATTTTTTTAAATAATTTTTTTTTTTAATGCGATGGAAAGAATAATAAGAATAGAAAGTGGAATGATCGTATATAATTCCAGCTAGCACCTTTGGTTTTAGGTGGGTTCCTTCCAATTTGATCATAGAAGAAGTTGCTTGCATATTGCATATGTGTCTGGTCTGTCTCAGTGATCCATCGATTTTTATCTTTGGAAGAGAGTAAACAAAGACGTACACCACCATTCCATTATCCTCATCCTCATCCTCTGTGTCGGTGCAATCTCGTCCCGTCCTCACTCCCATTCCTTCTAAATTACATCATTTTTTTTTCCAGCCCATATTCATTTGATCTAGAAACGAGCTACTGGCCCAACGGTCATGATGTATAGCGAACTATCCAAATATTAGAGATTTGATTCTTATCTTTGTCTTGAACTTTATATAGTCAAAACTAATAGAAGTTTGCAGGAAGCTCTCCACTTCGTTCTTCTACTTCCCTGCTCTAGTCTCTCTCTCAAGGACCAAACTAAATATCGTTTTTAATTAAACCACTTTTTTCACAGTTAAATTCTTTTCTTCTTTTTTCTTTACCATTAGTTAAATATTCCATCTAACTGTCTCACGTAAATAATTATGTTTTTACTCGGAAATTATTGTTTGAAAATTAACACTACTTTTCTGTTTGCATTTTTTCTCGGGATGAGTTAGTTTTAGGTTGCGTAAGATATTAGAAAACTGGAGAAAATATGCATATAGTTTAACACTACATAGAGATTAGAGAGTGTAGAAAGTTTGGAATTGCAATGATAAAGCAGAAAATACGCAAAGGCACGTGTGCATGTTCTCCCAAACCACAAAATAAGGTTTGTAATTGCCGCACTCTACTACGGTGCCAACTGATCACTTATTTTCGAATAAAAAAAATTTAATTATTTGCCTCTTGTATAATTCTGCTGGTATATCAAATACTCCAATGAGAAAGTCACATATAATCCTCTTATTTTGGCATTTAAAATATGCAATTTCTAAAACATACAATTGTTATGTATATTCATTTTGTCACTTTTTCTTTTTCATTTGACTGTTTATAAAATAAATTAATTGTGGGCCAAATATAAAAGATAAAAAAAAACAATAACAAAACTCTCTTGTTGGAGAGAACAAAATTTAGAAAAAAGAATGGGTCTCAGCCCAAGTCCAAGCCCAATCCACGACTTTGAGCCCACGAAACCCACGATCTTCTCAACTTACACACGTAGAGTCACACGGTTGTGATTGATCTCCTCTGCAATACTTGTCACTTTCAGTTTCAAATTCTCCGCCAAATGAGTATTTGAAATTTCAAAATATTTTGTCCCTTGTCAAAAGTATAGTACTCTACATCTACACGAACTAAGAAAGCGCATTCGTTGTTGTTTGATAGGAATCCACCGGCGCCATGGCTCTCTCCAGAAAAGATAGGAAAACTGCTCCTGGATCATCAACTCTGCTTCTTCACCCGCCCTATTTTCAGGTAATTATTCTATGTAATTCTTCCTACTTTTGTTGTTGTTCTTCTTCTGATTTTAATTGGTTGTTGTTATTCATGATTGCGCTAGATGATAAGCGAAGCATTGACCTCGCTGAACGATCGGAATGGATCAAGCCAACCCGCCATAGCCAAATTTCTGGAAGACAAGTACGCCAAACAGCTTCCCCCAAACTACAAGAAAATTCTGTCGGTGCAGTTGAAGAATTTGGTGAAATCTCAGAAAATCGACAAAATTAAGAACTCCTACAAGATCTCTTCCGCCGAGACGAAGCCAAAAAAATCAGTTAAGAAGAAAGGGAACAGCAGTGCTACAGTTCCAGATGATGAGAAGGCAGGGGGGAAGATGAAAGAGCTGAGCCAAGTGAAAACTCCTGAGGCATTGAAGAAGAGATCAGGGGAGGCGAGGGGGCTATCCAACGTCAGAGGGTCGGTGACTGCCCGAAGGATGAAGCGGTTGAGTCAGGTTATTACTCCCGATGCATTGAAGGAGGCGGTGGAGATGAAGGCCATGACCTCAAAAACTACTTCAAAATCTAAATCCTAAAGGCCTCCATTACTCACTTCTCCTGAATGTTCCGAAAGGTAACGAATCGATCCTTCATAACTCGTTTGTAGATCTGCTAATTAAGTTTGCATGTTTTAGAAATTAGAAATATGTTTAAGACAGTGGTTTACATCTTGTTGACAGTACTGAATGTGAAGAAGTGATCTAATTCACCTGATTAGTTTGGTTTCTTTTTTTGATTATGAAATGAAATCATGGAGGTTGTTGTACTGGGTTATGTTTGGTGAGTCATGGTTTGAAACCACTTTTGATTTTATAATAGTTTTTCATCATTCCTAATAAGTCTTTTTATATTTTCAATAAACTTTTTTACATTTTCAATACACCTTGGCTTGAGTCGTGTTACCAAATAGGGTTTGTTTATTTAGAATGTTCGACATTAATGCATCAGATCATTCTTGTAGAATAGACTCCTTATTCTCTTATAGGTATATAGTCTTCACATTGCAAGTTAGGTAACAAGAAATCACACATCTAGTATATTATACTAATTAGGTTACTGATACGATCTAATTTTACTTTAAAACGACATTCCAGTGAAACTAAATCAACATAAAATTTAAGATTATAGTCAAAAAAATTCTAAGAAACAGGAAATTACATCAAAAAGGAACTTAGTGTTCTGTTGAAAAGTCTTATATTTCATCTTGTTTCTCATTACTATCACAAAAATGTTAAAATTTGCAGCACAAGTAACAGAGAAAAAAGGAAATATGAACACAACTTTTTTAACAAAATGAGTAGAGGCGCCGACAGGTAAAGAGATCATTAAAGAAAATGAAGATGCATCTTTGCAATATCAACAAAAGGGGGCAATAAAGATCCTTAGATGGATGTGGTTGAAACGTGAATAATGCCAACTCGACGAGACCCTAATTTTTGGCCTCATTTCAGAAGGTATCTTATTAATTAATTACTCTCAGATGCGGCACTGTCAAAGGTAGTTGAAAGTCAACGATCCAATCTTTACCCTATACGTTACTCTGTTCTAATAAATTCTCATTGCAACATTTGATAATACGATTAATACGACTCGAGTCCTAGTCAAGAACGGCTATTGTTTAGTATTAATTTCTTCCAAGAAAAATGCTTTGTTGCTGAGTGCTGCTGACCTTTCACTGTCTGGATTATTTCGCCTTTGGGATGCATAACGGATTATTCAAATGATGGAAGTTCGATTTTACTTCTATCAATTTTTGCGTATTTAAAGGGCATACTGACATAACTCTACAAATTGTGAAGCTGATGACAAATAAAAAATAAAAATGATAACATATATAATTGGGTTTATTTTGATAATGCACATGAACTTGAGAGGCAGGTGTAGTAGTTTAGGGCTTACAATTTCTGATGTGTTACGAAAACACAAAATGATATAAATAGGTAAGGAATGAGTCTTGGTGAATTTGTGAGTTATATGTGTCGATTTAAGTAATACGAATAATTAAACGGATAAAATTTATGTTGAGAATATCGATACATGAACCTGATAAAAATATGACATGAACCCACAATATTCGCTGGTTTAATGGGTTGACACAAATAATTAAACGAGTAAAATTAGTGTTTAAGAGTACCAACAAAGGAAACCCGTCAACACAAGCTCGATAACCCGAACATGACGCGAATTGTCATCTTATTGTGGTCATTAGTGCCGCCTAATATTTTAGAGATATGGATGTTGACAGCTCATACGTACCACTTAGTTTTAACTTATAAGAAACAGGAAAGAGAAAGCAAGGCTTTAACCATGCCTAGTCGCTAATCCTCTACTCCACCATCACCAGAGTTTGCGGATCCATCATAATGATGCCGTCAAACTAAAAAAAGTCATCGGATCCGACGGCCAGGATCGCTTGCGGTGCACATGCATTAAAAACTCGTACCAGCGAATCCGTGCATGTAATAAACAACTCAAACCAACCAGAGAAGGCATATCATTTATTATCTCCTCTCCGTCCCTATTATAGTATTATTCCCTTCGCTTATATTTTCATTTTTTTCTCTTCCAATCTCCAAATCCATTTCCATATTCCCTTTTTGTTGTTTTCTTCCTCAATGATTTCAATCCCTCCCTTTTTATCACTCCTCTCAATTTCTTAAATTGCAGAAAAAAATTGGGATTTGCATGTAGAAATTGGTGGGAAGATGGAGGGTATTACTGCGACTGCGTATAAGAGTGCTAAGAGTTACTGGAAGAAGAGAGGTTACCAGAGATTGAATGGGTGGGGCAGCAAACGGCGGATACCCACCGTGCAATTGGGGGCGGAGGGCGGCGCGAACTCGACTGCTCCGAAGCAGCAGCGGCGGTTCATTAGGATCAAGCGAGTGAAGCTGAAGCTGAGAAGGTTTTCGCCGAAGAGGTTTCTGTTGCGGTTGAGAGATGCCTACGTGAATTTCATGAACCGGATGGCTGGCTCCCGGTTCATCAACAGCGGGGTTGCTGGGTATGGCGTCGGCGGCGGCGATGGTTTTAGCGGATTCGGTGGCCGGCCGCTCAAGGAGTATGACGAGAGGATGATTATTCAGATCTACAAGTCTCTGGTGGTGGCTCAGTCACAAATGGTGGCTCCTGCCGGAATTCCGCCCAGAATCAACCCTCCTCCACTCGCCACCATTGCCGAGTGCTAGGCACACAGCCAAATTCATCATGAATAAGTTAAATTACCTTCTTTTTTTTTTCCCTTCTAAATTCATCTGTAATTTGTAAACTGTTACAGTCAATTAACCAGTCTCTGATTTCAGGTTTGAAAAATGAGAATAAAGCAAAGTGAATTAAATTTAATAATTTTAATGGGGGCAAGCTATTTGTTTAGGCCAATCCAGATTCTTCCCTAACTTGTGCTATTTCAATTTGGCCGGCCAGCTATACGTTTTTAGTAAGTACAATAGCAATAAGATAATATCAAATTTAATTCCAGATAGCTAGGGAGTTGGGAGTTCGTTTTCATCGAAAATGAAATGATTATGTTATGGTCTAACAAGTAACGTCAACAACGGAATAAGAAAATGAGGTTAGGACTTAGGTGTCATTGCTGGATCTACTAGCTCGTAGCAGCGGGGCAATTCAGTCACTGATTTATTAAGGAGGGGATGGCAATTTGGAATTCTAAAATTTGACATTACCTTAACACGAATTTAGCAGATCAAATATTGGAAAATTCAGGTAAAAAATCAATCCAATATGAATAATACGAAAATAAACAGGTCGTTTCATGGGGGCCTGACTTATTTAGTAATTTGGGTCAATTTTTTAGATATTTTTGGGTCGATTCACATAGCATGTTCAAACTTTGTAAAATTAAATAGAGTCATGTCATTGTAACTTTGAAAAATTGTTTTATGAGTGTAATTTTTTTTTTTAAAGTATTTTTGAGTCGATTAACATAGCATATTTAAATATATCATGTCATTATAAATGCAAATAGAATAATGTCATTGTAAAAATTAAATAGTTGTCAAACGAAAATAAAATCGAACTGAATTATTAAATAGTATGATACGAAAATATAATCTTGTGTAATTAAGACAATGTATTAGTGGATTCGAGCTGAGGTACTACTACTTATGATACTACTAATGTAAGTATAACTCCAATCCAAATCCAAGGCCCACTAGTCCCACCAGCATGAACCAAGCCCGTAAGTTTAAACAATTTTCAACTACTCTTTCCTAAGGCTAAAAGGATCTTACTTTTTTAGTCATCACCAGCTTTAGTAGATGAACCATCGACATCAACGCCTTCATTGAATCGATAATACCGCTTTATTTTGATAACAAGCCCTTACTTAGTGTGAAAAAAACTCAATTGAATCGATAAAAGTTGTCCAAAAACTTTGGTTCAGCAATCACTTGTAAACGATTCTTTGTCTCTCTTGGTAACATCCTCATGATGCTCCTCAAGTTCAACACAACTATGTCCGGAATCCTTCTTAAGTTCCTTCTCGTTCATCAATCCTCGAATCCTTTCCGCATCATCCCATCTCCTCATTTCTTTGTACAAATCTGACAATATCGCGTAGTAAGCGCCATTTCCTGGTTCCAACTCCATCAACTTCGTAGCAGCAAACTCACTCAATTCCAGGTTCCCATGAGCTCTGCACCCGGAAAGAAAAGCTCCCCAGATCGTCTTCGTACCCTCAAATGGCATTTCCCTGATCATCTTAAGAGCATCCTCCAAACGCCCGTCGCGCGATAGAAGATCAACCATGCAAGCATAGTGTTTGACGTTTGGGGGAAATCCATACTTTTGGTTAAGCAATGAGGAAAATAATTCCTCACCGGTGGATACCAAACCGGAGTGGACACAAGCAGACAACACCGCCAGCAAGGTTACTTCGTTGGGCTTGAATCCTTCTTCTTCCATCTTTGAAAACCAGGAAACTGCCTCCTCGCCGCTTTTTGCCAGAGCAAAACCTTTGATTAGTGCACTCCAGGTGAACACCTCCTTCGCTTCTATGCGTTTGAAGACTTTTACTGCTTCTCCAATTCTTCCGCATTTACCATACATATCTAGAAGAGCTGTCCCGAGAATTACATCCAATTTCCACCATTTCTTCTGTATGAACTGGTCGATCCACAAGCCCAAATCAAGTGCCCCAACACTCGCGCAGGCAGCCAACGCATTCACCATCGTCACCCGGTTGGGCTCCACGCCGGCATTCTGCATTTGTTCAAACGCAAGCAGAGCATCGCCAAACTTCCGGGACTCCCTATATCCCGTGATCATGACCGTCCAAGAAACCACATCTCTCAGAGGCATTTCGTCGAACACCTGGTTACACAACTGCATGTCTCCACAAGAAGCGTACAGGTTGAGCAGCGAATTCCCAACGTAAATATCATTAAGGTGGCCCAGTTTAATGACCTGGGAATGCACGCATATCCCCTGCCGGAGCTTCTTGATGTCCGACAATGATTTCAGAATAAAAGGGAAGGTGTAATGATTGAGAGGGACGTGGTTCTTGTGCATGTGGGAGTAAAGAGACAGGGCATAATGATAATGGGGATGATCAGCATCCTGAGAATGAGAGAAGGCTCGAAGGAGTTGGTTGCAGACGAAGGTGTGGGGCGGTTGTCGTCGGAGTCCGACCGTGTAGAGGAGAAAAGCGGAAGGCAAGAAGCCCAGTGATCGGCAGGCGGCGATGAAGTGGGAGGCGACGGTGGTGTTTGGGTGGAGGTAATGGAGGATGAGTTGGGCTTGGATTTGGTGAAGAAGAGTGGGAGAGTTACAGTGGAATTGGAGGAGATGAGAAATCCTTCTTGCTACTGTAACTGCGTTGTTGGAGTTTTGGTGTCCGATTCTCAACATCGTCATTCATCCTCCTCCTCCATCTTCAAGTTGCTGCCGCTGCAGGCTATTTGATCTATAAATGTGAAGTTCACATTAATGTATAAAGGTCAAATTATCTAAATGACCACTAAATTATTACTTGTGCCCACTTTTGGCCACTAAACTATTTTTGGCTTACTTTTAGCCACTAAACTATTAGAAGTAGTGGTCAATGGCCATTCTGTTAGTTCAGGTTGTTAACTTGGACGGAAAATTAGTGTTTAGCCACTCCATTCGATTTTTTAATGAAGTTTCCTTTTGCCACAGTATGCTTCGCGAAGTTTCGTTTACTGATGCTCTGCTCCTAGCACTAGAGCCATGGCTTCTTCTTCAACCATTTTCGTTCACCTTCAACCATTTTCCTTTTAGTGTGTTGATAAAAAAAAAAAAAATTGAACTAGTTATATTGATTGGAGACTGTGGGAGCAGCCGCAATCGGTTGCTCTTCGTGAAGCAGTAATGGCAACGAGCTGTGGCACTGAATCAAGAGGGTATGTGAAGAACGAGCTCCAATTCTACTCACCAACATGGCTGAAACTTAACTTTCATGGCTGGACATGGATTCTCAAAGAAATAAAAACAGAGAGTTCATGGCTGGACATGGATTCTCAAAGAAATAAAAACAGAGAGCCAAGCTCATTGAGGTCCATCAGGTTAGTTGATTTGGAATAATATAAAAACAGAGAGCCAAGCTCATTTTCATTCCCTTTGAATCATTTTAGTCTTATCTGTATTCTCATTAATTTGTTTTCACATGAATGCACAAACAGAAAACTGAGAGTGAACAAGGTTTACCCGACAGCTTCAGGACCCAATATCCTGGGATAACAAGCAGTAGCATAGCAGAAACAAAGTTCAAAGAAAATTTCCAAACTTCTAGCAGTAGCAGTAGCATAGCAGTAGTTTACTTTTGATAGCAGTAGCATAGCAGTAGTTTACTTTTGATTCTAATCCAAACTTCACCAGATTTTGGAGGAGCCACGAAAATTTCCGTCCAAGTTAACAACCTGAACTAACAGAATGGCCATTGACCACCACTTCTAATAGTTTAGTGGCTAAAAGTAGGCCAAAAATAATTTAGTGGCCAAAAGTGGGTACAAGCAATAGTTTAATGGCCATTTAGATAATTTGCCCATGTATAAATATATATATAAATAAATTAATTAAATAGTTAATAATAAAAGGTAAAGGTAAGAAAATTGTTTAACTATTTAATTTAGGAAAGTGTTATCTGCAATAACTATTTTATTAAATGCAAAATCACCTAAGGGTGAAATACAAAGATAATCCTACATTCACACAAAATAAATTTCCCCACTGGCCGGCGGAAGAGAGAGAGAGAGAGAGAGAGAGAGAGAGAGAGAGAGAGAGAGAGAGAGAGAGAGAGAGAGAAAAGGTCGCCGCTAGCGGTTGAAGGTTGCGACTGAATTTGGTGATGTAGGCGGTTGCAATCTTGGAAGGTGCCGAACAGCGATGACATCACAAAAATTGCGGGAACACGAGAAGATGGTGCAACAACAAAGAGAAGAAGGAGGATTGGCGGTTGAAGACGAATGGAAATGACAACTGGATTTGTGGTGTTGTGTGGCAAAGAGCGACCTCCGTCACAGGTAGGCAGAAATCCTTCAAATCTCTACCAGCTTCCGCCAGAAGCTTGCAAAAATCCTCTAAAATCTTTGCCATAGGCCGGCGGAGATGGTGCAACAACAACGAAGTGTTTGTCACAGAATATGGAACTGGCGGAGATGGTGTATTTAAAAAAATAAAATGAAAGAGAGGATATATTTTGGTATTTTCAGCGTACAATAAAATGGTTATGCAAATAACAACACCCAACTTAACTTAAAATGCGTCAATTGAACACTAGTGCATGCATGTCAAAATGAGTGAAATTTGAAATCACCATTTTGTGATGGATATTTGTACGAAAAATTATTATTCCCTATTTTATTATAAGAGTTCACTTTAACAACCATAAAATTTATTATGAATTTCAAAATATAATACTTAAAATAAATAAGTTTACATCATTTATTACATTATATCTTTACTTTTTAACTACAGACTAATTGTGATTATATTAATTAATGTAGGAATAGTAAAAAAATTAAAAATGTATACTTACTAAAATTATTTTTAAAAGTGGAACGAAGGGAGTCCTATTAAATATTTTAGAGATGATCGCAGGGGTATATCATAATTACAATTGGGTTCTTGAACTGTACATGGCGCGATAACTGCTGGCGGTCGAACCGGGAAAAGCAAGAAAAGTCAAAATAAAAGCCAATGTCAACGGTGGAGGTCACTGTGGACGACCAAATTAGTACTCCGCTTCTTCAACCGAACAACATTTCCGATGACTCTCACCGGCGACAATCCGCCGTCGCTGAAGCTGGTGAAATCACAGTTTCAGAAGAGCCCGACGGATCAACACCCCATGCCGCAACTTCTTCCCTTGCCCCCAGACAACGACTTGTGTCCCTCGATGTCTTCCGTGGTCTCACCGTCGCTGTAAGTCCCCTGAAGCAACCAATTCCCCCCATCATCTTCTTAGTACCTGTAATTCACTTAAAGAGGCTAGTAGTTTTTTTTTTTTTGTGAAAAAAATAAAATAAATTTGTATCTTGCCTTGATTGTCCCAGCTCCAGCTTAGTTTGGGTAGATTGCATGTATAGTATTGTTAATCGTGTTTACTGTTCTTGAAAGCAGCTTATGATTTTGGTTGATGACGCTGGAAAAGCATTCCCGTCTATAAACCACTCGCCCTGGTTTGGAGTGACACTTGCTGACTTCGTGATGCCGTTTTTCCTCTTTGTGGTTGGTGTGTCTGTTAGTCTCGTGTTCAAGGTATTATAAAATGAAACCTTACAAATTCTCAGCCATATTGTTCGAGTTGAGAACTAACTACATGTTTTCGATTGCAGTTATTCATCACTAAAACTTTGTTTTTTCCCATGCAGAAAGTTCCTAACAAACAAGAAGCTACAAAGAAAGTTTTGCTGAGAACAATTAGGCTTTTCCTCATAGGGTTGATTCTTCAAGGTCAGGTGGCTTCCACCTTTGGAGAATCTTGTTGATAGTATAGAGACGGATTGTTATGACTAGGATCTTCTGAATTGAAAATTGTTTTACTTAGCATTCTAATTTTGATTACGCGTTTTGTGTGCCTAAAATAATGTTAGGTGGGTATTTTCATGGTCGTAACAATTTAACTTATGGAGTTGATCTTGACAAAATAAGAGTGATGGGTGTGCTGCAGGTATGTGATTTAGATTGTTTTTCAGCTTATACTTTAAATTCAAGTACTCTGCTTCTGCTCTAGGACATTTTATTATCAGTTTAATGCTTTTGATTCTATGCTCGTGGGTTTCAGAGGATCTCAATTGGCTACTTCTTGGCTTCAATGATGGAAATTTGGCTAGTTAATAATATAGTGGTAGATTCAGCAATGACTTTTGTGAGAAGATACTATTTCCAGTTGTAAGCATTCAGTACTATATGCTTCTTGTAGTTTAAACAACAATGATTTATGTCACCCATGTATTGCTATCATACCATGAACATGCTTGGATTTAAATGTTTGGAATTTTTTTGGACTTTATGAAAATGCTGTTAATTGAAATGCTTGGACAAGAATAGGGTTGACCTAAAATCCTTTGTTGGATATTGTAACTACTCTATCACATTATGTGTTTTACTTCTGTATGGACAGAATTGAATTACTGGATTTTCCATCATAATATTCTCCAAACACTTCAACTAAGTGTATTTTGGTTTTTTTTTTTTTTTTTTTTGAATAGGTCTTCGCAATAGGAGATAGTGCTGTGAGTTTAGTTTAATACAGGAGTACATAATATTTGAGAAAACAATAAGAATATTGTTGGTTGTACTTTTAGTTCCTCATGGAAATGTGAGGATGGTTTGTGTGATTAATTTTGAAGTGGGGAATGGGAGTAGATTGTTAGTTGTGTTTCTACGGGTGGGGTAAGTAATGTGTCTTTAGCTCACATGATTGTACAAATGACATGATATCATGTTAACTCTTTGTCGCTTATTTGGTTTTTCTGACTGTTAACAATTCTCTTTTTATATGGTAACAGGTTGGTTGCAATATCTCTGTGTACTGTCTACATGGTGTTGCTGTATTTCCTCTATGTTCCTGGTTGGAGTTTTCAAGTCCTGAGTCTCAAGGTTGACTCACTGCTATCACCATATGCATCTGGCATTCAGTCTGTAAGTAGAGTATACATGAAACCATGTTGGAAATCATTTTGCACTGAAAGTGTCTTGTTCCTCAGTGGATATAGTTGCTAACTGATCTTTTTGTTAAATACTATTTCCTTTGATTTTTTCTTTTACTCTTGCGACCTAGAAGGTCCAAACCCAAGATCTGAAGGTTGCAATGCCCTTCCAATAACCTCTCCTTTAACTCACCTATGAGTATTGACTCAATACTAGGTTTATTGTGGAGTGAGGGGCAGTCTTGAACCTCCTTGCAATGCAGTTGGCTTGATTGATCGGCATGTTCTTGGTCAAAGGCATCTATATCAACGACCTGTGTACAGGAGAACACAGGTAATTCCTCAATGCTTTCTCATATAGCGGCTGTCTAATCTGTCTTAACATTCTAACACTAGCAGTCCAGCATTCGAGACTGTCATTATGTGTGTTGCATCTTTTGTTTTGAAGGAATGCAGTGTCAACTCACCTGATTATGGGCCTCTCCCTCCGAATGCTCCTGGATGGTGCCTTGCTCCATTTGACCCTGAGGGCATACTAAGGTTGAACAGATCTTCTTTTTGTTGGTTATTTTTTGGAGAATAGTTTTATAGTCCTTTAAAACACTATAAAGCAATGTCATCTTAATTTTGTCAAAATTTCCAGGTCAGCTTAAATATCTAAATGAAATAGACCTTGAGATACTTAATTGATGCCCAGCATTCCATGTCAGGAAATCTGCAAGAATAGATTTTCAAATGAGTAGAGTTTGGTGGGTACTGTAGCTTAGGTGGTGTCTACAGGTCTTATGGGCTCGGGGTGTGGCTGTTTGTGCTCTGCTTATATGTGATTAGCTTTCATTGTGTCTCATATTACGTCAGGGTGACATAGTCAGAACTTAGCCTTCAAAGATCAAGCTATCTAACTATTGGTAGTGGTGTTCCTGTGGTAAACCTGTTTTTTCCTGGTCCAGTATATTAAACCAGCTAATATACTTTTAATTTCCTCTAGTGTGGAGTTTTCCTTTTTGGTTTAACCACACAAGCTTATTATGAATTGACAGGTCATAATTTCTTTTGTAGTTCTTTGATGGCTGCCATTACATGTTTTGTGGGATTGCACTATGGGCACATTCTTGTGCACTTTAAGGTAAGATGCATGTTCTTGCTCTCTAACGGTCATAGGATCAGAACTTGAATTGCTTGATTTTCTGGATCTGTCTTATGTTCACCTTGTTTGCTGCAGGGCCAGATGGAAAGAGTGATTATATGGTTTCTAACTTCAATCCTTCTATTAATCTCAGGATTTGTTTTGGAAGTTATAGGTACTGTCTTTACTAGAATCATGTAGTCATGTTTTATTTCCATCAGTTGTGATAGATGGTGGCTGTTTATTTAATACTTCCTACTTAGTGTTAATATTTCATGAATACTTCTTTATCTCAGGTATTCCTTTTTCCAAACCTTTGTACACGTTAAGTTACATGTTCATCACAGCAGGAGCATCTGGCTTTCTCTTTACCATTATCTTTTACATTGTGAGTCCGTTTACACAAATTCCACTGTTTTATTTTCTTTTCCTGATGATTTATTATTTTATAGAGATATCAATATTACTGATGTTCATCCATGTTGGGGAAGCCTGCTGGAATTGTAGATGGTTTCTATCATATCAGTTCTCCTGATCTTCTGAAGCAGTCAAAATGCAAAATTGAATTTGGAGATTTGTGTTATTAGATATATCATGTTTGTTTCCCTTTGTTGCATAGATCATATGGTATTAATTGGAAAATATGTTTTTGCAGTCCATGTCACTATAAGTTTGTGGAATTTACTTTCATTTGCAATCCAAAATGTGAAATATTAACTTTTAACTCGTAGCATATCAATGACTTAAAGGAGAAAGTATAAGTTGGATGGGCAATGAGATTATTTCTCTGTTTTAAACTATTTCCGCTGCAGGTTGATGTTAAATGTGTTACAAAGGCGACATTATTGTTTCAATGGATGGGAATGAATGCTCTTATCGTTTATGCTTTGGCTGCTTGTGACCTGTTTCCAGCAGCTTTACAAGGTTTCTACTGGCGCTCGCCTGAAAACAACCTGGTATTTTCTGTTTCAGTTACTTAAGTTTCTTGATTGTGGATCTTTTCTCCTTTCCTTCTATATGGGACATTCTCTTTACTGCCTATTTTTCCATCTAGATATCTTTGACCAAAATTGTTCTCTAAGACTAGAGAGCTTGGTGTTAGTTATCTGAGAAAAGTTATGGAGCATTAGTTGTGCTGTATTTTCTGTTAGTGTTTCTATTTCTGCCTGAACTCATCTATAGGCAGCACAACGAAACAACTCAAATTCTCTGAACGCACCGGAATAATTAGACGCAGGATGATAATTTCGTTGGTAGTTTCATTTCCCTCGAAGAAAAAGTAGTCTGAAATTATTTGTTGCTCTGATCTGTGTTGGTACTTGATTTTCCAGTGCCTAAGCTGATGATATGTGCTCCTCCTATTCTGCAGGTTGACTTCACAGAGAAGTTTTTCCAATCAATTTTGCATTCTGAAAAGTGGGGAACCTTAGCCTTTGTTCTAGTGGAGATACTGTTCTGGGGTGTCATTGCTGGATTGCTGCATATGAAACGCGTGTATGTAAAACTCTAAAATCTGTAGATATTGTATTCTGCCTTGTGTAAATAACTACAGTATTAGGGAATAAATTTGCTTTGTCAACAGTGTTAGAGATAAGAGACATTGGCACCCCAGATGGTTTTCAAGCTACGAATCTCCGACTAGTCTTTAGTCGGGAGTTCAAGGCACAATCGTCACGCCACTATTTGATTTTGAGGAACCTATGTATAACGAGAATGTTTTAAGGTACTGATGGGGAGAATGTCAATGCTGTTATGAATATCATCTAATCTTCTAAAGATGCCCGAAAGGTTAGATTCCTGCATTAGCAAAATGTACTGCTATGCTTTTAATAAAGCATTTGCTTTGAATCGGGAAAAAGGATGTCCACATTAGGTGATTAGGAATTTTTTGATTTTCCAGTGAAAGAAAAGCACCGCCTGGTGAGGGTCCAGGAAGATTAGGGATGATGGTTAATGAGAGAGCCTTATAACCTGAGGTTATATTTTGATTCACGAGGATGCAAGAATAAATAAAAAAAAACAACTGTGGTTTGTTATCTTGGCTCCTTAAACCTGTTCCACTGAGATTGTTCTTTCCTTTTTTCGGCTAGTCAGGACAAGTTGGTTATAACTTATAATAAATTGCCTCATCATTAATTCTCTATTCGTCTTGTTCACGCTGGGTGAGAGTTGTTTGGTGAAGGGCTATTCTATTCATATTTTTTGGTAAAATTGACAGGCAACTCTCTCTCTCTTGATCGTCGTGGTTCCACGATTACAATTCTGTTACATAATCATTCTATCACGTAGAGTTCATTATCAGTTAACTAAATGTTTCTGTAACGGAATCTTGTTTTACCCCGTAATCATATGAGCATAATATACTATAGGCGTGAGTAAATGGATGCAAAAGAGAGAGGTTTCTTGGCAACTAATAAAAGCCTTTCGGCCATAGCAAATCAACTTTGCTTGAGAATTCCTCCATCCTTAGCTTTTCCATGATCAATTATCCCACCATCAACAGCTGACGTAACCGCTTCCACGTACGTTTGTCCCATGATTTCTCGGCAAGGTTAAGGATCATATTATATATATACACAATCATGCACAGATAAACAAGCCATCCCAACTCAGAAGTCCTTTGGTGAAATCAATGGCATCCGAAGAATCTTACGAAACGCAAGAAAACAACTCCGCCACCGCCGCCATTGATGGAAGATCGAGAAAAGATGATCACAGCAATAGCGGTAAGGCGATGAGGCCAACGGAATACTCTGTGTGTAAAGCACTGGCTTACAGAGCAGTTTATGGCTCTTCTTCCGGCAACAACTCGAGCACCAAGGCCGCCAGAAGAAGAAGAAGAAACGCCATGAGAAATCAACAAGAAATGAAGCCTTTGCCCTGTCCCACCAGTAGGCTCAGCAAAGTCTCCTTGCCTGACCATCAATCAGAAGAAGAAGAAGAGGTAGAAGAAGTTGATCAGTGATGAAATGACACCTACTGTGTCTCAAGTACATGATGTTGAGATATGATTTATATAGCTAATCCCATATAATGGGACAAATGTTTAGTTGTTTTCGAGTTGAGGATAGTAATTTGTATAATATCATAATTTATTTCAAATTTGATAAACGTTTCAATGTTCAATTCAACATATGTGGCGATCAGGGAAAGGTCGGGCCATTAAAGCGACTTAGAGCCCAGCCTTACCTTATAGTCCTATTTTGTTGAATGAATTAGTTTTCACAATCATTTCATTAGGCAATTGGTAAAGAGTTGATTACTTGTATCAAATGATGCACTCCAACTACAACATCATAAGCCATGAGCCCAATCCTATCTCCAACCCACCCCCCTATTTGACTCCCAACAAGAAAACCAAGCCATTCACCATCTCCTTCTCCAATCAATCCCACCACATAAGCACCCAAAAATCCTCCAAAACTTCTTGCCATTCCTTCAGCTAGAGTGCCCCCAACATAAAGGGTCTCAAACAAGTCCCATCCACAGATCATTAGGGGAGCAATTACATGCTTTGCTTCCAGGTACGCCCGCCTCGCGCTTGCATCTCCGGCCTGGCGCGCAGATTCCACGGCTTCCTCAAAGCTCTGCCCTCTGGACAAGTTCTCTGCCAATGATTTCCGGGTTGCATCGTCCCTTACTCTGTGGACATGGACAGCTCTAATGTAGTACAAAGAAAATTTGATCATCTCCTTTACCATGCATACTGTAGTCCCATAGCTCATGTCAAAGCAATTCAAGAAGGTGAATCTCTCCTTTCTTGTCCCTCCGGATGATCCAGTCAGCTGCCGGCTTTTTTCAGCTGCAAGGTGGCGTAGGCAGGAAAAAATATATGAGGAGTCTAGTGCAAAAAAAATTCTCTCATATATACATATATATATATATATATATATATATTATAAGAGGTGAGGTGACCCCCCAAGAAACGCCCCTGACTGTACAAATTATACGAGGATGATGAAATCCCATAAAGTCGAAATTTAGAACAAAAAGGAGAGATCCCTTTCTTGCTCAAAAGCTGGAAAAAAAAATTGAATATATGATCGAAGACTGTACCTATGAAGCTTAAGATGACAATTGTGGTTAGTGTGACGAGCCGAATCTTCATTTTTAGTTTCTGTCAATGGTTCAAGCTCTTCTGTAGTTAAAGGGATTCAAGGTGTCTTTGAGATAACACTTTGGAACCTGATCAGTAGTTTTGCTAGGATCATATTCATATATATGCACGAATCTATGATTATGCCTATGGCTACGGAGAAAGGGGAAGGAATCTGATCCAAAAGTCCTCATGGACGGCAATGAAAACAGGTTGAATATAACTTGTAGGGGCAAGCAAGGCATTGATGCAAAGAAAGAACCAAGGAAGAGATTTTTCCAAGAATGGGGGCAAGCTTACGCGTGTTTTTCCTTCTTTCCAGATTTTCAGAACCAGTGAAGTTATTCCGTCTTCTTCCTTTCTTTCTTTCCTTTTTTAAACTCTATACTCACACGATCTAGTGGTACAACTGTTTACGAGTCACAATATACAATTTAAAAGTAGACTTTCTAATGTAACGGGGAGCAATATTTAGAAGTACCCAAAGCTGTGAAACACTCGTCAATCGTTGTCCCAGAAAAGGCCAAAAAAACAGAGGAAAAAAATCTCACACGGGCATTTTAGCTTTTCCACCACCCAAATCACCTATCATAAAAGATATTTCCCGCACAATATCTCTAACAAGTAGTCTAACGTGGAAGTTTGTGATGCGCAGGCAAAAAAAAACCACAGAAATGTAAATGTGTGTTCTAAATTCTTTACAAAATCCTGTTATATAACATCCGTAGCTGCTTCATTTATCAACTTAACAACGTTACCATGGCAGCCATAGCTAGCGTGAGCCTCTCGACCCCGAAGATATTAGCCAAGGCATCAGATTCCACAAGGACTCAGACCCTCAAGTTTTCTTGCGTAAACCACCAGCCATGGAAGAGGTTCATCACGTCATCACAGGGCAGGCTTTCTGTTTCTTTCCAGCCCGTGGCGGCGGCAAATCCAGACAAGCTCTCGGAGCAGGTAGCTGAAAGTGTCAAGGCCGCCGAGGAAGCCTGTGGCGGTGACCCGGAAAGCGGGGAGTGCGTTGCAGCTTGGGATGAGGTAGAGGAGCTGAGCGCGGCCGCTAGCCACGCTAGGGACCGGAAGAAGGACACGGATGCCTTGGAGGAGTATTGCAAGGACAACCCGGAGACTGATGAATGCCGCACATATGACAACTGATTTCCATCATCTTGTTCCATTTCACATAAGCACACTCTTTAGCTGAATTTGCAGTCTTTGTTTTGCTTGTGTTATACTATGTGCTATGCCACAAATGGATGATTATTGGTCAGTTAGTATTGTAAGTGTTGGGGACACTTCTAGCAAATGCTATAATTTGTATAATCCTGATTCGTATCATCTCGTAGGATCTTACAATTCTATCCCATGTGGGATTTCGATCTTCCAAACTATGATTCAATAGTTGCTAATTATACCAATCAAGACCAACGCCATGGCTGGTTTGGTTCCATTATTTGGAATGGTATGACCAAAATTACTATAGTTTTCAGATATGGATATCTCA
Source organism: Leptodermis oblonga (assembly GCA_016801395.1). Lineage (NCBI taxonomy): Eukaryota > Viridiplantae > Streptophyta > Magnoliopsida > Gentianales > Rubiaceae > Leptodermis > Leptodermis oblonga. The sequence continues at coordinate 775,950 of CM028760.1, read as the reverse complement.
ACCACATATTTGGATCTCTTTATATGCTTCTTTTAGGCACAAAAGGCCAACAAAACATGTAGAATAACCTTTAATATACAAAAAACATAAGTTTGTGAAGGGTCAGAATTAAGATCAAATGCAAACATCAAAAGTTTTCATGGTTGGAGGCACAAAATACATTACTAAATATACCTTTCATTCATATTGAACAAGTACAATGAACCAGAGTCTTCATTCTAGTATAGTTGAAAACAACCATACACAAATCAAAACCTTTTCATAAGCACACCATATAACAAGCCATAAAATTTAAGAATAAACAAGCTACACAAATCTGCATCATCTACTTGACAAAATCCCAAACGAAACCTATGACACAGAAAACTTCAGAAATTAGAGAACAATCAAGCTATGTTCTGAGCTACAAGAGACACCACCAACCCATACATACTAACAGAATACTGATTCAAGTGACTGTGAACACGGTGAGTCTTTGATTACTGGAACCAATTTGCAGAAGCCATGACTGGCTGCACAGGGCAGGGCATCTGCCACGGCTCGAGTAGAGTCTCGGGAATTTCAGGGATATCCAGCTGCACTCCATTGATGATGGAAACAGCTTCAAGCACGCTGTTAAGCGAACGCAGGCGATCAGCTAGCTCTGCAGCCTGGGCTCTCAAGACATTATTCTCAGAGGCGAATCCAATGTACATTTGAGTGGTGGTATTGATCTCCTCCAAGGCCAACTTATTAGTCTGCTCCAACTGGTTCACTTGAGCAATGAGCTCATCTACATGCTGCTGCTTCTTTGCTCGAGACCTCCTGGCAGATTCACGATTGGATATCATCCTCTTTCTCTTCTTATCATCAAAGTTGGCGTAGCGGGGGTCCAGATCGGACCCAGAACTCGTGTGCTGCCTCATTGGGGAAGCCATTATCACAATTATCCTCGAGTATGGATTTGATCTAATCAAGTTCTTAAATATAGCTGAATGGAATTGAGGGACAAAAGGGGTTTCCGCGGTTTATATCAACGAACTCAGGGGATGGAAAAGTTAGTTTGGGATCAAAATTAAACAGAAATGGTTTGGAACTGAGGGGCTAGTTCATGAAAACACATAAAACCAGTAGAGAAAAACTACTGAAAAGGAGTGAAGAAGGCGAATCCTCCGCATAAGGACGGTATACGTCATGAAATTTTGCGGGAAATGAACCCTAAAAACATGATCCCCAAATTCGTCTCACAATCTCAAGTTTCAAATGGGTAACCCAGGCGAAGCAATTGATCGATTATAGCTGCATAAACCAGAAAAACAAAACAAAATCATCCAGCAATTCATTCATTCGACAGCATAAAATCTACTCTATAAACTAAACTAAACTAAAAAAAGATAGAAAATTAAAAACAAAAAGAACAAGACAGAAATACCAAACTAAACTAAATAAAAACAGCAAATAACAAGAAAAAATTTTATAAAAAAAAACAAAAAAGAAATAAAGGAAAAGAAATAAGGCGAACCTGATTGGAGAGAAGAAGCTCTTTGAAGGAAGCGAGGGAGAGCGAAAGGAAGGTTTTTGAGAAGAGGAGAGGGCGCTATTTATAGAAGGTTTTGGGCTGGCTATTGCGGAATTTTCAAAAAGGAATATTCTGAATTGGCAACGTGGGATGATTAGCTGGCACGCTTTATGACGACAGCGCAGCATTTATTGGATGGCGCTTTTTTCGCCCATCGCTCCTTATTTCTTACCGCTACCCACTAGCAAACGAAACTCCTAGGAAATTCCCCATATACGCTATCTCTACACTCATGTATTATACTATGTATATATGGTATCAGATGGTATTTATCTATAAACCACGTTTTGATTTTCTTTTTCCCAGTGTAAATTTAATCTTATCCAAAAATTTTACTGGATAATGATTCATGCAATTGTATAAACAACGATTTCTTAATGGGATTATACTTTTTTTTCTTATATAAATACATAATCTCCCCCATCTCATATAAAAATTAACAAATATTCATTGTCCGAAAAAAAAAACCAAGTTTATATTTGTGTACATATACGATGTACTAATATAATATAATTGAGAATTGTCAACGGCTAACCCTTATTAAGATTTAGAGAAAGTAATGATATAAATGAAAAAATATAATATTAAATTAGAATAGTCATTCTCAATTTATAATTTTTCGTAGAATACATCATCTGTATCATTAAAAGAATTTATTTTGTTGTACTATTTACAATATCACGTATTAGTAATAAGACTAAAAAAACGTAAATAACATGCACAAACGATTTAAAATTGTGACTAAAAAAATATAAAACTTGTAGTGGATAAGCATTATCCCGATCTCATCATCGTATTACTTTATGATAATAAAGGAATACTTATTATATTTTGGAAAGGCTGAGTACTTATTTGGTATTGTTGAATTATTTCACATTCAGCAATGTATGCATTCCTTCGTTGGGATGGGATCACCGACTCATGGTTAAGGATTGGTGACACGTTTTCAAGGTACCAAATAATGGTCAAATAGTTTGTAAACCACTTCAACCAAATGAAACTAGGTAGGAAAGAGGGAAATAAATCAATTATCTAAAATATTATATTTAATTTTATTTAGTGGAATAATGCAGTTTTAATGTAAATTTACTTTTGTTTTTACTAAATTCTTTTAAAGTAAAATGATGTGTTCAGGATAGAATTTGATAAAATATTTTGAAGAATGATCCTCATTCGGACATACATACCCCTCGTTATTATTCATAAATAAATAAATAAACCATATTTTTATCATAATACACACACTTACTTAAATATTCTTTCCGTTTCATTAGAATAATTTACTTTGTATTAATATTAAAAGTGGACTATTCTAAGGGAATAGATAGAATATAAATTACTTGCACTTTATCTGCACTTAAGTAAATATTTATAAACTTCTGAGTAAAGCTATCAAATTATGAGGTATTTTGACTAAAAATATCCTCGATCTATCTCATCGGAAAAATCTAACGGTACAATTATTTATAAGTCATAAAATACTAATTTACATGTGATTTTTTCATTGGAATGTATAGAGTAACATTTTATTTTAAAATAATTTTACAAATAACGCCCAAGTACTCTTTCTATTCAATTACAATGGTCAGTTTTGATAATGTATAACTTTTTATGGGATGCAAAGTGTTGAATCCCCGATTAGTGCTGAGCTCCGCTGACATTGTCCCACAGCCTTTGCCCCTGTTATTGGAACTAACTTCCTGATTCTACTCCGAAGCTTAAGCCATAATTGAATAAAAAAGCATAAAGTAATGCTAATATAGAATTCAATATCTTTCAAATGATCCTGGGATTGAGTATTTTTAGGCGTACAACGAAGGCAAGGCCCACGTCAACAGATGACGTGGCACCCTTCACATGATAAGGTCGCTCTTATCCGTATATAACTGCCTCCTCGATTCGCGTGATGAAACTATCACGATGCAACACGTGCAGTCTTATTATAGGTTTTGTGTCAGTATTGGGCCGCCATAGTGACGTCACTAGCTTGTAGCTCGAGATTCCTCAGCAAATAGATGTCGGCCTTGGCTGACTCCTGACTCGACGTCCTTTCCATATCCAACACAAAGATTAAGATTTATAATAAGTAATTTGTCACTATTTATTCCACTAATATTCTTCAATTCAAATGTGGATTAATTGTGATCCAACCATAATTTTATTAGTAAAAGTATGAGAAGTAAATATATCAAAACTTGACTCTTTTAATGGAACAAACAAAAATTTAAAACCTGACTCTTCTAAATAAACATGTAGAATATAAGAATTTTTGGCATTCCACACTACTTATTTTTTTTTCTTTTATTTTTGTGTTTTATTTATTTATTTCACTAAACATTTGCGAATTTGTGTTTTCAACATTTAGGCGTCTTAGCAAAATTTCCAAACCTCAATGGGTTATGGTAGGTTTGTAAAATATAGAGGGGCTAAATGTAATTTACGCATTCTATACTCTGAAATCTGAATCTGCAAAGTTGTAAAATACGACGTCGCATTCGCCATTGCCGCTGAACATCGGTGGTTGGGAGCAGAACTTGCTGCCGGAAACGTTTTATACCATCACTCCCGCCTCTCATTTCCCCGCCAATTGCCACACTCGCCGGGCAGAAAGTAAGGAACGGAAGGACTCGGAAAGGAAAGCTGTTCGGTAAATTAATTGTATAGAGAAACACAGAAGAACCAAAAAAGAGAAAGAAAAAATGGCGGTGGACGAGGAAGTGCCGCTGGACGACAAGGCGAAGAGGATGAGAGATCTGTTGTCAAGCTTCTACTCTACAGATCCTTCGTCCGCTTCGATGACCGCCACCAATTCTTCTTCTTCTTCTAGGTTTGCAACGCTGGATACAATCAACACGCTGAACTTTGACGCCGATCAGTACATGAATCTCTTGGTATGTAAATTTAATATTGGGCAATTGATCTTCAGATCCAGTTGGATTTAGCGATACCGTTGCACTGATTTTTCGCTCACTGAATTGATGCTTCACTTTTGTTTTGGAGATTTTTATGCTTCGCTTTGGTTGTCAGTCAAAAGATTGCGTCACTAGAGTGCTGATATCAAATTGTTGTTTGATAATGATGATGCACAGAGCTAAGTTACAGTCACTTTAGTAATCCAGTGAGCTTCCAGCCCTGTATTACTACTTATTTTTTACTTAGAAATTACACACAGGTGAAGATATTACATAACAGCATGGCTAAATAATAGTCATTCTGATTATCTCATTTCCTCCGGTCATGCATCAATAGTACTTTTAATTGAGCTACAGTACACAGTGAAAAATGACCGCGGAACATCTCAGTATGGCTAGCTAGCAGTAGCTCTTATGATTTAGGAGATGCGCCACTTCAATCAATAGTCTTTTCGATATGCGTGAATGTATGCTAATGTCGGAGTTCTTTTATCTGATACAGATACAAAAATCAAATTTGGAGGGACTGCTTCAGAAACATGTTGAAATGGCTGCTGAGATAAAAAATCTTGACACTGACCTGCAAATGTTGGTATATGAAAATTACAACAAGTTCATCAGTGCTACAGACACTATTAAAAGGTAAAAGCATCATCATTAGTAATTTAGCAATAATTTTGAGGATCTTTCTATTGCTGTGTCCTGGTCCAAAACTTCTAGTTGTGCTGTTAAAACTCTTGTCCTCTCTTTCAGTCTAAGCAGTTTCTTTGTGCTCGTGATGAGGAATTTTTTGGTTTATGTTGATTTCCAGAATGAATAATAACATTGTTGGTATGGAGGCAAATATGGAACAGCTTCTTGAAAAGGTATTTGTTGTGCTAATGTTTCTGACTGTGATATTGCTCATGAAATATGATAATTACAGTATTGCGACCTGTTACAGATAATGTCTGTACAATCTAAAAGTGATGGGGTCAATACCTCACTCTTTGAAAAGAGAGAGCACATCGAGAAGTTGCACCGCACTCGCAATCTTCTGCGAAAAGTTCAGGTACAGAAATAATGGGAGAAACTTTAGATTCCTGTCCTGTAAATTTGCTCTTTCATTACTTCGTTTGGCAATTCATGTCAGCATTGGTGCCTCCGTCTTCAACTTATGTGCATTATTCTCAGAATATTGAATAAAAGGGCTCCATAGGATTTCTATCTTAACATGTCCACACCATAATTTTGTGCTGAGTGCTGTTGTCATTTATTGTCTATGATAATTTTCTAACTAAAATTAAAGTGCATCCGTGTATTGATTTGGTTGTATTTTTTGTTACTTTAAACCTGATTTATGTTACTATCGTGTATTTTATTGTATACCGTGCATTATTTAAACTTTAGTGGTTGGCCATGTATGTCTCCTTGTAAATGTTGGTTTTTGGCTATGTATGAGTTACACAGTTCATCTTCTGTGGAAAGAGCAGTTTATTTATGATCTGCCCTCTAGACTTGGGAAATGTATCAAATCAGAATCTTATGCTGATGCAGTGAAATTCTACATTGGAGCCATGCCAATATTCAGGGTAAGCACTTCTTACTTTCCTTTTTAGCCTGAGTTCACCAGTTGCTTGTTTGCTTATCATTTTCCCAACAAATAAGTTTCTATACTCTCTTTGTCCCACTCTCATTCTCTTGCTATTTTAGGTATACGGTGAATCATCATTCCAGGACTGTAAGAGAGCATCAGAGGAAGCAATATCCATTATTATAAAAAATTTGCAGGTATGGAAATCTATTCCTTTGTTTACTTTATTATATTTTGTAGTCTTTAGATTTCCTTCAAAGGAGTAAATTGACTTGAATGAAAACTATATTGGAATGCTAAAAGCTAATGTATTTGCAAAGCTAGAGGAGTTTCTTTGGTTGAGGTATGGTGCTAGATAAATCATAAGCATGACTTTGTGAAGAATATGAGCCTAACTCATTTGATTCTAATAGTTTCTATCATATCATTTGAAATTAGAGATGGCAAGATGCTATTGTTTGAGGAATCTCAAAGAGATGGGTAATAGACATAGCTATAAACTTTTACCCACTCATTTTTTACATGTGGATTTTATGGACAGTTGTTACAGTGTTGAACAAGTGATAATACTAATCTGGTGGACTTACATTTATCCGAATTTTGCACTTATAGAGAGTGATTATAAAACATAAACTTTTATATAACTTACAATGTGATACGAGGTCAGAAAAATGAGGCACTTAGTTAGATGGATGGGGTTTGCATAGTGTATCAGATAAACCTCAGTCTCTTGTTAAATTGTGTATTTCCCTACTCATGAGTGAGATATTTGAATTGGAAACCCTATTGGAATAATACTCTTTCAATTACAATGACTTTCAGGGAAAGGTGTTTTCAGATTCAGAATCTATACAAGCAAGGGCTGAGGCTGTGATGCTTCTGAAGCAGTTGAATTTCCCGGTTTGTAAATCACTTTTTGTGCTGTGCATGATGATGACTTGTTTGCTGTTTATTCTGTAAAGCACTTTGTGCACAGAATTGCATTGATCTTGCGATGATCTCCGCCTTGCGATTAGAATGCAACTCTCCATACATTGATTTTACTGTGTAGTGTTCATTCCTAGGGTAGAATGTTGTTGTTATTTCTGTTTATGTCAAACTTTAACCAATCATGTTATGACATATAGAAATGGTGAGTGTTAGACAAATTTTTTTGCTTCAGCCTACCTAATGCAGAAGTAGATTAAACTTGTCTTAGTTTTATTTTAGTTTGTTGTGTTTGAGATGCTAGACTGCTGCTGTAGTTATTTTGATTGATGGAGCTTATGTACTTGGCATGTCCTTTGATGAAGTTATTATGGTTTTTTGTCAAGTTTGGATAATGTCAATTTCTGCAGCCCTCATAAACTGTAAAGCTATTCTCCTAAAAACTCATCTGTTTCTATCAATCAAGGAACCTTTGTTTCTGCTAGTTTCTGGGCCACTTCCACAATGTCGTGTAACTAAGGAAACTCTCCTTGCCATCTTGTTGACCTCTGCATCTAATTCAACTTTCTAATTTGCCAACAAAGAATAACACAATTTTATTTCATAAATGAAGCAAAATTTCTTGATAATTGTGGTACACTCATAGCTTGCTCCTACTTTGACAGGTAGAAAATTTGAAGTTGAAACTGTTTGAAAAATTAGAACAGTTCCTTGTGAATCTTCACCTTCAATTTAAGGAAATCACCCCTGTTTCAGCTGAAATTCACAAACCTGATGAGCATGGGAATGTCCTTGATCCGGATTTTGCTGCTAGCCATGAGGTGAGTTTGACCACAAAAGATGTTTCTCTCGAATTGGATATTAACCTTGTATGAATGAAAATATAACTCAGCAATGATGCTATTCTGTGATATGATGAGATTTGTTGCGGAATTGATGCTGTGGTATTTGTTATTTAATGAATTGAAAGTGCCTGAATGATTCTCCATTGAACGAAAAAGAAACCAGAAGAGTAGAGGAAGAAACGTTCTGAATGTAACTGTAGAAGTAACTAGAATAGAATGTACCTAATTAAATTTTACATCAGTTTTTACATATCGCTTTCCTCTGCTTGTCCTGAGATAGTCATGACTGAGAATTTCGTGTGCTTCAAATTCCAGGCTTCTATTCGAGAATTTGCTGAAGCAATTCGCGCTTATCGAGTTATATTCCCTGATTCAGAAAAGCAACTCTTTGGACTTGCAGAGGACTTGGTTAAAATGTATATCTGGTGTTTCATTACTGATCTTGGTTATCAATCAGTAATTTGCACATTTAGTTCAGTCTGTCAAATTTACCTTTTTTCTTCAATTTGTATGATATTTAGGCACTTTGAGGCTGTTCAACAACATATCAAGAAGCATCTTCTATCTGCAGATCTTTTTTCAATGCTGCGTAAGCTGACTTGCACATTATATTAATAATCATCCCTGAATAATTTGATAACTTCAGTTATCTGCTTTGTTCTTGTTTCACAATGGGTAGAAAGAAAAACAGCTTGGCATTTCTCATTGTGTCTGCATTTTATCAAGCTGGAAACCATTTGCAGCACATGCTTATTTGCTATATCATGCATTTACAATATTTTTCTCAGGCTCACAGGTTGTGTATTTCTGACATTTGAAATCACCCTATCCTAATTTAGAAGTGTAAGGCTCTTATTTCCTATCTTTATGCAGGGGTTATATGGTCTGATGTAGTTTTGATGGATGAAGTGTTACCAGAAGCTGCCATATTGGATTTTTCTTTGGAGGTATTCTTTATGATTTCTCTTTGTTTGACTGTTATGTTGTATGCTACCTTTGTAGCTGCATTAGTGTTTGGGTAAATTCATTGACTGATATACCTTTGGCACTTCTAGGCTGCTCGAAATGTTGTCAAAGAATTTGTTGCAAGCTCATTTGATCATCTCCTAGTTGATATTAGAGGTCAGTTTTCTCTCTTTGTGAAATATTACACTTCTTATGAACGAAAAGCACTAATTTGTAGTTGCTTATCCTTTAAATACAGTAAACTAGCTACTGGTGTTTCAATTTGGACATGCATACTCTTTTTTTTAATGATGACCAACTTAATTCTTAACTGGCAGATACCCTAGTAAAAGTCCAAAATAGACAAAAAGAGGGTGAAGGAGAGTATTCTCTGCAGTCTGTGCTTGAGGCGAGCAAAAAAGCTGTAGTCCAAGGCAGTATGGATCTCTTACTGGTAAGAGTTCACATCAATGTTATTTTGTGTCTCACTGCCAAACTATGGGGAAGCATGATGGCGGGGGTGGGTTGGTGGGGAAGGTTGCTTCTAAGGATGTTGATACTCTTTCTATCTGTTTTATTCTTATTCTTCAAAGAATACAGCTGTTATCCCATTCCAATTTAATGCACAAACCTGTGCATTATGGACTGGAAGTGGGGTTCGTAGTTTCATCTTTCATGTGTAAATAAATATTCTTTCATCATTAAGACTGTACCTTCACCTACAACAACCACAAAGCCTTTATCCCACTATGTATGCGTTATTTTGTCTTACATGCATAGTCTGATGTAGTTGTGATGGATGAAGTGTTACCACTTATCATGACACTTACATTATCACCTATCAATGCTGTTATTGATTACTTCTCAATATTCTTGCACGTCTTTGTATTTCAGGATTTCCAACAGCTTCTTGATGAAAACCTTGAACTACTATTGAAGTTGAGAGACTCGATTATTGACTGGGTACAAGAAGGATTTCAAGAATTCTTCAGAAAACTCAATGACTGCTTCCTCTTTCTTTCAGGAAAGAGTAAGAACTCAGGTAGTCAAGATCTCAGTTTGACAGAGGGAATGCAAGGTGAAAGAGGCCTTCCTGGGCTTGTTCTTCTACTTGCAGAACTCTCTGTTTACATTGAGCAAAGTGCTATCACAAGAATTACCGAGGTTAGTCATAGTTTAAAGCTCCTTGTGTTCCTTTTTGTATTCTTTGACTGGAGATGTGTTGTATAGCAGCCTCTCTAGACTTTGCTAATACTTTCATTCTTCAATTTTTCAGGAAATAGCTTCATCTTTTTCTGGTGGTAGTGCTCGGGGTTTTGAATACGGCCCTGCTTTTGTTCCTGCAGAAATTTGTCGGACCTTCCATTCAGCCAGTGAAAAATTCTTGCGCCTTGTGTGTAATTTTGTGCCCTAGTTTTTCATGTCATTCTTTACTATTCTGTAGACCCTTCTCTATTCTCCATTTTCTGTAATTTTTGATTGTCCTATTGCATCTTAGAGTAAGTGCTAAGATTTGTGTGAGGCCATTTTGGAGTTCCATAAATGATTGACTGATATACTTGATCATGAAAGATTATGTCAGTGTCCAGGATGCATCAATACTGCCATGAATAGTAGACTTGGGGTGGAGTGATGTGGTTGAATTTCGATAGTTTGAAAAGCTCTTAGACCATTACTACCATATAACAGGACCAATTAGTGTCCCTTCTTAAATTCCACTTTTTACATGAAATATTCCTTGTTAGATAAACTTAATTGGGGCAGAGTAGTTGCTGACTCATTAGATTCTTGACCAAGAACGCAGATTGTTTTGTGTTTCTCTCTGTTTCCTGAAATCCTGGAGTCAAGACAGGATTCATTACTTTAAATCTGATATCTGAAATTGATATCAAAAGTAGCTCAGTATTTTGAATTTCTTTGCCTATCAGTATATAAATATGAGAACTCGCAAGATATCAAATCTACTACGGAAGAGGTTCACCACCCCAAATTGGTTAAAAGTAAGTTATCTCTGTTTCCTTATTTTTCGTTTTCATGTTTCTGGTGCTGAACTTCTCATTCTAATTCTGCAAATGTTTTGACTTTCACTCTCCCCTTTTCTTGTGACAGCACAAGGAACCAAGAGAAGTCCATATGTTTGTCGATCTACTGCGTCAAGAGGTTCTTAATTTCTTTCTTTTCCTGACTTGTTTACTCAGTTGAAATTCTTATTGAGCACGAACAATTACCTGGACCGGGTTCATCGGAACATGTTGTCTCATGTTGTGATGAATCTCTGTAATGATATAATAAGCAATTGGAGTGGAAAAAAAAGAGAAAGAAAACTGGTGGGTGAAAGAACTTATTCATCTTACTTTCAGTTGGAAGGTATAAGAAACGAAGTGAATCAGATTTTACCTCCAAGTTTAAACCGTAAACATCATCGCACGGACAGCAATGGGAGCACTACTTCTTCTCGGAGCAATCCTTTAAGAGATGAGAGATTGGGGCGGTCAAATACTCAAAAGGCGAGGAGCCAGCTTCTGGAGACTCATCTAGCAAAACTGTTCAAACAAAAAATGGAAATTTTTACGAAAATCGAACACACACAGGTTGGAGAACCGTGCTTATCAAACTAGCCTTTACTTTGTAATTTGTTTGGGAACCAAATTGAGATGATAACACTATCAAATTGCAGGAATCAGTGGGAACAACAATTTTGAAGCTTTGCTTCAAGAGTTTGCAAGAGTTTGTTCGTCTCCATACATTCAACAGGAGAGGCTTTCAGCAGATTCAGTTGGACATTGAATTCCTTAGAACTACACTAAAGGATGCTTCTGAAGACGAGGCGGCTATTGATTTCTTGCTTGATGAGGTAAGATATTAGTTGCTTGTCTTTGATTCCAAAAGAACACCTCTCTGAATGCGCGACCAGCCTGACTGGCCCCGGGTTTTCTTATTTGAGCAGGTGGTAGTTTCTGCATCGGAACGTTGTCTTGATCCTGTTCCTTTGGATCAGCCTATTTTGGACAAACTTATACAGTCAAAGTTGGCAAAGACTTGAGATCAGAATCCAATGTCTTACCAGAATATTTTTGAGTTTGTGATTGTGATCCCTCTTCAACCCTTCATGGCAGCTGATCTGCATCTTATTCATAGGCACAAATAGACACGCTGTATTCCTAATAGTGTTTCCTCCAGGTTTATTGAGAGAATTTTTTGCACTAGGGAATCAGCTCTGTTAACCTATATACTCACTTTTTTGTGCAGTGAGTATGATGAACAAATGAACTCAATTTTATATCAGTAAGTCTCAGTAATATTATTTGTTTTTGAACAAAACGATACAGTTTTGATATTTGGACATGATAAGACAGAATAATTTGGATAAGTGATCTTTTATCGACTATTTTCTCTTGCTAATTATAGTTTAACATAAATTTTCAGTTTGAATGGAATAATTATTTTTACTCATTCCCTTTCTCAATGGTTATAAGACCCTCCATTATCCGCTAGTTAACCCTCTTTAGTCGTTCCTTTTCAAAGCAAGAGTTTGTCGATGAATGTTTCTTTATATTTTATTTTATTTTTAAATCCTATTTTACCTTTTCCTATATAAGCATAACCATGATTATTCTGGTTATTTTATATATTTCCTTAAAAATGAATTTTTCAAAACTAAAAATATTTATATTGACACGAAGTGAGTAAAACATTTTTATTAGTAATTGATGTGATGTTGCACACAACTTTCAAGCTATAAATATCTAAAAGGGTTTTTTACTTAATAAATTTCATTAAAACTTTGTCGATAATCTGTTTTTAGTTTATCTTATTTTAAAACTTTATTTTTTTTATTCTCTATTTTAATTTATTTTTGTTTCCTAGAAAATTGAAATCATTTAAATGTTTTGGGCCGTTTCTTCACCATGAGTCCATTGGTCCAATGGATTTAACCCACAGTCTACAAAGCCCAGCGAGCATTTATTTTCCCGCCAAATCTGAACCGCGTGCCCTCCATTTTGCCGCCAGTTCTCATCTCCTCTTCTCATTCCTAACCAATCTCTCTCTCTGAGCCCTCTCCTCCTCCCCGGAATCGGCTTTTCTGAGTAACTCTGATGACGACAATGGAGAACCTTGATTTCAATCGGGACAAAGGCAAGCTCTGTTTCTCTCCATCTCTTCTCCTTATATCCTGCTACGGTTGGGTGTCGCTAACAGAACCTTATGTGCAGATTTAGCGAAAGATTTTCTTGCTCACTTCGCGGACCCCGACGGCGAGGCTAAATACATGAACATTTTGGTTAGTAATGCATGAATTCCTTCCTGTCGATTTCTCTTTCAACATCCTGTTGTTGATTTGAATGACCCTTTGTACTTCTGTGTATGGTAATTTCAGCAAGATGTCGCGAATCACAAAATCAAGGCTATTCATATCGAGCTTGAAGATTTAGCAAACGTAGTTTCCCATTTTCTTTACCGCCTTTATTATCTTACATATAATGTGTTATTTTGTCTCCCTAAAACCATTTATCGCTTCATTATATTAGTACAAGGATTTGGATGAAGAATTATTGAGGAGAGTCACTGAAAATACTCGGCGTTACATCCAAATATTTGCTAATGCAATCGATGAGCTGATGCCGGAGGCAACCGAGCCCTTCCCAGATGATGATCAAGATATTCTGATGACACAGAGGGCGGAAGAATCAACTGACAACGCAGATGGTTCCGATCCCCAGCAGAAGATGCCTCCTGAAATCAAACGTTTCTTGTGAGCTTTAACTTAAATTGGTTTCAACGGAATTGATTTTGTGTTCTATTTTTTTTTCCCCTTAGGAAAATTATAATACTGAAAGTAGGTTTGCATGAATCATCCTCCCATCTTCCCATTCTTTGAGATAAGGCTACTTAATCCAAGGTCTTCAGTGGACTTTTGTATTACCACCATGAAACTTTCAATTCTGAAGTTAGTTTGTGACTAAGGATTGTAGTCTTAGGTGAGCTTCTCGTGAAGATATGTGCTCTATTGTTGGGAAAGAAATATATTTACCTTTTGACTTTGCATTCTTGTGGTAACAGTGAAGTTTATATCAGAGCATCTTCAAAAGGACGGCCCTTCACAATTAGGGAAGTTAAGGCTTCATATATTGGCCAGCTTGTGAGGATATCTGGTATTGTGACTCGTTGCTCAGATGTCAAGCCATTGATGCTAGTAGCTGTGTATACATGCGAAGAATGTGGATTTGAAATTTACCAGGTTGTCCTTCATTTTGCTGTTCCTTTTTTTTTTTTTTTTCCTTTGTATTTACTGCATTGTTGTTTGCATCTTCTGCTGTTTTTCAATTTACTTCATTTGGAATTTCCTTTCAATGCAGCGAGTATCATTTCTTTAGCCATGCCATCTATCTGAAAACTCTGAACTCATTGAATGTATCTATTTGTTTTTTGTGTGATTCCAGGAGGTAACTTCTAGAGTATTTATGCCTCTTTTTGTGTGCCCCTCTAATCGCTGTAAAGTAAATCAAACGAAAGGAAACCTTATCCTCCAGCTCAGAGCATCAAAATTTCTGAAGTTTCAAGAGGTTTGTTCATAGGTGGTGATCATTTTCTTAGTTAAATTCGTCAACGATTATGATGTAACAGCTTTTATGCTGTATTCCAGGCTAAAGTTCAAGAATTGGCTGAACATGTCCCAAAAGGTCACATTCCTCGAACAATGACAGTTCATTTTAGGGGAGAACTTACAAGAAAGGTTTGTGATGGATGAATGTCAGAAAAGATTCTTTTCCAGAAGGATTTATGCCAAATTGTTTTTCCAGTTCTATACGAATTTGCATCTTTACTAAGTTTCTGTGCACTCTATTTTTAATTCATGAACTGTACAGGACTTATTGGTAGTGTTCTGCTCATTCATTGGTTTTCTGAATATAAATCGTCTAATATTCTGCACAACTAACTTCTATTGACTGAAATAGTCAAGGTTCCAGCGCGTTTAGCATGCCAACTTTTATGAACTAATTAGATTTTTTTTTTTTTGGTCCTGCTCTCCTTTCGACCTTGTAGGTATCTCCTGGTGATGTAGTTGAGTTATCAGGAGTCTTCCTTCCTATTCCTTACACTGGATTCAGAGCAATGCGAGCTGGTTTAATTGCAGATACCTACTTGGAAGCCATGTCTGTCTCCCATTTCAAGAAAAAATATGAAGAGTAAGGCTTTCTGAATCTCCATCATTACGAGGTTTCCTGAGCAGAAAACTAGTATTTTGTGGAGAGCAGACTTCTTGATTCTTTTTATATCTAATGCAGATATGAATTTCGAGGAGATGAGGAAGAACAGATTTTGCGGTTAGCTGAGGATGGTGATATTTATAATAAGTTGGCAAAATCTTTAGCTCCTGAAATTTTTGGACATGAAGATGTTAAGAAAGCCCTTCTTCTTCTTCTGGTGGGTGCTCCTCATCGGAAGTTAAAGGATGGCATGAAGGTAATGTATGAGCTTATCATTAGTTGTATTTGTTTATGAAGAATAACTAATGGGAACAAACTACTCAATTACTAGAAACTATTGCTTTTTATGTAAATCATTCTTGCTATCAGTCTAAGGCTGTGGATAAGATGTTTAGTGTTTATTTTTTACTTGAGTGCATCAATTTAATCCCAGATTAGAGGGGATCTACTTGATTGCATCTTTATTCTTAATCTGGATTTACCTATCTATTTATTTTAATAAACGTGCAGATTAGAGGGGATCTACATATTTGTTTGATGGGTGACCCAGGAGTTGCAAAAAGTCAGCTTCTTAAGCATATAATCAATGTTGCACCAAGAGGTGTATACACAACTGGCAAAGGAAGTAGTGGGGTTGGTCTAACTGCAGCTGTTCAGAAGGACCCAGTGACAAATGAGATGGTTCTCGAAGGAGGAGCATTGGTAAGAAAATGATGGCCTTCATGTAGTACTCTTATTTCAGTTGCAGGCAGTGCCTGGTCAATGAAAGAATAACTATCAGTAAAATGTAAATCAGGCATGCTAATATAGTGATAATGGCTTTCCTGTCAGATAGTTGTCTAATACCATTGCTATGCTCACTGAAGGCTTTTCATTATCCATTTTTGAACAATTGCAATAGGTTTTAGCTGACATGGGTATATGCGCAATCGATGAATTTGACAAAATGGAGGAATCTGATAGAACAGCAATACACGAAGTAATGGAGCAGCAGACTGTTAGCATTGCAAAGGCTGGGATCACTACATCTCTAAATGCAAGGACTGCTGTCCTTGCTGCTGCTAATCCAGCCTGGTACACTTTTTGGCATATTTAGATTCTGTCTTTGTTATTTAATCCTTTCAAATACTCTTCTGATTGTGGATCTCCTGCCCCAAACTTATTTCCTTCCCCCCCCCCCCCCCCCCTACAATGTTCAATATGAGATGGAAAGCAAAGTATCTGATGGAATTGTTTTATTAGGGGAAGATATGACTTGCGAAGAACACCAGCTGAAAACATCAATCTTCCTCCAGCCCTCTTATCGAGATTTGATCTTCTGTGGTTGATCTTAGATAAAGCAGATATGGATACTGATCTTGAATTGGCTAGACATGTTGTCCATGTGCACCAGTACAAAGAATCTCCAGCCCTTGGGTTCACTCCGCTTGAACCGTCTTTACTCCGGTAAGTTCACTCTCATGGTTGGTTTTCTAAGCTAAAAATTTGGGCTGACGTCTTGCTAACTCAACCATTTCATCTTCCAGAACAGGTTTTACATCCATTTGAAACACTCCTAACTATGTGATCTCTGATAATTATTTCCAGGGCCTATATTTCTGCGGCAAGAAAGCTGTCTCCCAGTGTCCCAAGGGAGTTGGAAGAGTATATAGCTACCGCATATTCCAGCATAAGGCAAGAGGAGGCAAAATCAAATACTCCTCACTCTTATACCACTGTTAGGACACTGCTCAGTATTCTTAGAATATCAGCTGTAAGTACATCCAATTCAAATTTTTAATGGGAATCAATAATCCAAGGGTTCATCTGAATGCCCAGCAGATTTTATTTGGTCTTAATTGTTTAACTAATGGTTGGTTAATTAGATAGGACATTTGTGGAGTTTCAGTTCGTTTTCCTTGTAAATGTGTTATTTGTTAAGGTTTCTTTTGGATACTCAGGCACTGGCTAGACTTCGGTTTTCGGATACTGTTGCACAGAGTGATGTGGATGAGGCCCTCAGATTAATGCAAATGTCAAAGTTCTCTCTGTATTCAGAGGATCGCCAAAAATCAGGGTTGGATGCAATCTCTGACATATATTCAATCTTACGAGATGAAGCTGCAAGGACAAACAAGATGGACATAAGCTATGCTCATGCCCTTAACTGGATTTCGAGAAAGGTTAGTTCATGAAACCCTGTATGGTTTGTTGTGCAGTTGAAGGAGTAATTAATCTTGTAATATGGAGTTTTTGTAAGATAGGTTTGGTTAACGCAAAGTTTGTATGTTACATTTGATCAGGGGTACAGTGAAGCCCAATTGAAAGAGTGTTTAGAAGAATATGCAGCCTTGAATGTATGGCAGATCCATCCAAACACATTTGACATCCGATTCATCGATGCCTGAGCCTCAGACTGGAGTGCTTCTTTCTTACTTTGCTACTGTCTATATAGCATCTGGAGTTGGTAGGCTTCTTAACTTATATCGTATGTGACAATGTTTTTCCAGAACTTTGTTGCAAGTGTAATGCGTGTATGGACACATTTTCTTTTCATTTCTCAAACAATTTCTATCTCACAATATTTGCCTTAAAACGCAGAATCTGAATTTTATTTTGGTATAGATATATCTTCTCCGGTCCGGCCTCTTTTTTGAACTGAGCAATTTGCGTATCTTTCTTTACTCATTGCATTGATCGTCTTTACTCTTACTCTTCTTATCCTCATAAAATATTTATTCTCTTACATTTGTACAATGATTTTTTATTGGAATTGTTATTTGCTGTAATCATTTTACTATTTACAGTAATATTTTTCTGTGAAAAGATTAACATGCCTCTTACACAAAAAAAAAGAAAAAAAGAAAAGAGCAAAAGTAACATAATGTTTATGCAAAAGTCTACAAATAGACTGTAGAAAAGGAATACACTGCAAAGCAAAAGAAAGCATAAGCAAAGGTGAGGCTGCGGAGCTGTGTGGAGAAGAAGGGATCACAAAATTGGCTAAATCGGATAAAAGTTGAGACGAATCGGATCGACAAAAGGTGAGTGCCTAAAATTAATATTTGTTTCGGTATTGTTTTGTTATTTTGATTAATTTAGTTGTAATATGTCCGAATTGTTAGTATTTTACTCGAAATTGTTAATTTTTTTCCCGGATCTGTGTAGATGCGACTGGTTGTCGCCGGATGGCGATGAAATACTGCCGGTCGCCTGCGGTATACCGCCGGTCGCCGGCGGTATTTCCTTAAGGACCAACGGTATTTTACGCAAGAATATCGCCCGGAAAGGGGCGGTATTCTATGAAATACCACACCGGCGGTATTTCTCCGAGGTAATACCGCTGGTGACCGCGGTATTACTGCTGAGAAATACCGCCGGGGGATTGCGGTATTTTCTGGAAAAATATCGGCGTCGTCCGGTTGTAATTCTCTGCAAAAAATACCACCGGCCGCCTCGGTATTTCTGGGGAAAATATCTCCGGCGACTGGCGATATTTTCTCGAAAAATACCGCCATCGCCCTGCTGTATTTTGCCGCGGTAATACCGCCGGCGACCGGCGGCATTTTCTGTAAAAATACAGCCCGCGACCGGCGGTATTTTTTGCGAAAAATACCCCCGGCCGCCGGGGGTATTTTTTCGACGGTCGGCTGGATTGTTGGCGGTTTTCTGGCCGAAGTGGGCGAGGTTTGTGCCAATATTTTAAATTTTTCTTTAACTCTAATTGTGTTCTTGTTCCTTATATGTTATCAATTAATTTCGTATTGATAAATGCGTGTTTATATTATTCCAGATGGCAGAAGCATTTAGGAAATTAAAATTAACCAAAAGCAAAAAAGATGACAATTTGCAATTGATTAAGAGATGCACTGAGGCGACACAGTCCTCCTCTGAGGAAGTAAGTGGCCGAATACCTCTCACTGCATTCGAGCGGCAGAGAAGGGTGGCAGGAAGAGCGCATGGCTCTTCGTGCTTATCAAATGCGACGAGGGAGAGTAACATTGATTACGGCGAAAGAGAATTTGCCCCTCCATACATTGGAAATGCGGAGGAGGAAGAAGCTTGGGAAAGTGGGGAAATATTTGAGATGGATATGTCTCAGTCGCAGGGGTACATGAGAGGGAATTCGGGGCGGTTGGAGGATGAAAATAAAGGGGAAAATGCACCGAACCAACGAAGGAGCGAAAAATGCAAAGAATTAATAGGTTCCTCGCGTAGGTCAGTGTCAGGGTCTGGGTTTGGTTTTGGCTCCGGATGGATGCCGGGTGGAAGGCTTACCGGCCTCTAGATGGTCCGATTGACGATGAACCTTCAGATCCAGAGTTGTTACGGAGTTTTAAAGGTCATGTTGCCTACTACGTATGACATCGACATGTATCGTTTTATGCTTTATTACATATTTCTTGATATAATTTTTATTTATTTTCGATTTATGATTAATAAGTTGGCTTTTAAAATGTGTTATTTTATTTATTCAATTACGTTGGAACGTGGTGCATTGTTGTGCCATAATTACTACAACAATCTGCAAAGGTGGGAGTTAGTCGATGGGAAAATAAAAAATATAGTAGACCAGTCCGGGTTGGCACATTTGGGTTAGTCCATGCATTTAGATTCTGCACTCCTAAATGCATTTGTTGAGAGATGGCATCCGAAAATTAATTCATTCCACATGCCATTCGGAGAGATGAGTATCACTCTTCACGACGTTGCGTACATATTGCGGATTTCAATTGGCGGAACACCAATTGGTTGGAAACTTAAGCCGACAGAGATGAAGGAACTGCTATTAGAATTGTTGGGGATTAAGGAAGACCAGCTCGGGGAGCGAGATTTTGCAAGTGTTAAAATGTCCCTCCTTCGCCAGTAGTGTGTCAGTGAACAGGTGGAGGCCGCCAATTCTGCCGCAGGGTATTTGCTGTGGTTAGCTGGAAACACCTTATTCGTAGATAAGAAAAAAACCCACGTGCTTGGGCATTTCTTGCCTTACCTCCGCGATGTAGAAAGCGTAAGCGGACTTGTGTGGGGTGCAGCTTGTTTGGCGAACCTTTATCGCAATATTGGTAGGACCTCTAGGGCAGATGGTGCCCAGTTAGGAGGGTGTCTGACCTTATTGCAGGTTTGTAAGAATCGTTTATACATTATTTCTAAATTTTATACTGGTACATTAAAATGACTAATTTATTTTTAATTTTTTTTAATAGAGCTGGATATACGAGTACTTTATCCTGTTTAGTCCGCCGCAGTTGATATCCTAGAATGTCGAGTGGCCAGCTGCAACAAAGTGGCACATCGGAACCGGCAGGAAGCGCGAGCCTAACTGGGATTTGATGTCATACAGACGCGTACTGGACGGAATGAAATCCGAAGAGGTAATATTTCTATGTCGTTTAATTTTTCTAATGTTTTTTAGTGTAATAGCCGACTTAGTTGATTATCCACTTACTATGTTGCACATGAACTAGGTCAATTGGCTTCCTTTTGGGCCAAATCCTGCAAGAGTGCACCCAATAACCTTGTACAGGTGTCATATTCATTGCCATGGAGTCGTAGAGCCATACATGCCTGATCGGTTCCTGCGACAATTTGGATTCATTCAGTCGATCCCTCACACAGTTTTTGAGCCAAAGAGCTGTTACAGAGGCCCTGAAATAAAAAGGTACTCCTGCGTGTATGATACGAATCTTAAGGCCCCGCAAATGTACAAGAGTAAGGTGATAAGGGGGATAGAGGGGACTCATTGGCCTGATCAGTCATGCCTTGAGTACTTTGACTACTTCTATCCGCGAATGCACGTTCGTGTTAGTCCCGACGATATGGAAGTGGACGTGCCACTGGACCCCAAAAAGCTATCTGCGGTTGCGGTAAGCACTACAAATTTATGCTTATTTCTGTCAATTAATTATATATTTTCGTCAATAGTTTTTACCATATTTCGATATTTCTTCCAAATGCAGCGCTGGCAATATGTAGCAAATAAAATATATTATGCTCATCCCCAAAACCGGCATACCGTACCCAGTGACGTGAGGGAGAGTGCCATAGAGGAGGTGGTTCGCCATTTGGAGGATTTGATGCCGGCACTGGAGTAGATTGCGGTAAGGTCCCATGTGCTGTATTCACTGTTTTTATTCACTTTTTTTTATGCATTGTATAAAGTAATATTTCATTCGGGATGATATATATATTTTATTTTATTTCAGTAATGTTAAAATTAATTACATGAGAAGGTTAAAAGATGAGAATCTTATCTTATGAATGTAAAATCGACCCTAACTTGCAGTTAACGTGAAACTGTTGATATGAAAACATCTTATACTAACACTCAGCAGTTGATTTATTCCAGAATTCACCAAAATTTTCATCCAAATGAGATTTCCAAAGCTACATTTGTTCTGAGGCCCTGTTTCTCCACGTCGGGTAGATTGGGGGTAGTATGACCTCCCATGTCGTTAACAAAGTAATGAAATGATTTTATCTTATTAAACCTATATTGATGAAACTGCTCAGATCCGTAGAGACGCCGGCCCCTCGCCACAGAAGCGGAAGAAAAGTATTACTCTGCTGGGCATATAATGTAACCACCCTCTAGTACTTCGTTACGACAAGTATTCCCAGAAGATGAGAATCAAACCAGAATTCCTTATCTGCCGGAACTACATAACAATCTAGCAACCTGAATGCTAAATCGTAATCGACTGCCCCAAGAACGAAGCGCCAAAAAGTAGCTTCATCTCGGAGTTCTTGGTGCAAGTTTCTACGCATTTGGTACCACTGCGCCTCATCTGCTTCGTATGCGAAATATGCAATTACCCTAAAACCACAATGTCCATTAGGCACTACATTAACGTGCCCGGTAATGTATTAGAACACGAACTGCTTCAGAAATATGGGAAGGTCGTATGGCCATTCAGCAGCATAGGGACTCACAACCCTTCATCTTCTTTGATCGCCTGTGGATAGCCGATCTGCGAGTGTAAAGCATATTAAATTGAGTATGTGTATTTAACCACAATGACATGTTAAACCCTAAATACATATATTCGTACATCGTTGTAGTGCATTCCTCTCGGCATACTCGTACCCTGATAGATCTCGTTGGGTTGAATTGTGTCTGGGCCGTCCCCTGTGTGGCCTACTAATCGGCTCAGCTAGATCAACAGTTTCCAGCAGGGCTGTTCAATCGGCCGAACTGATGATCTACCGGTTCTGATTTTTACCGGTTCGCCATTTTCTGGCTACAACCGGTTGACCGGCTGGCAAGCTTACCTGTGTTGCCGGTCCGGTTACAGCCGGTTTTGGCCGATGTGCCGGTTGTAACCGGAAATCGATCTGTTTTTTTTTTTTTTTTTTTTCATTTTCGAGTCTTCACTTTCTAGAATTTATAAATGAAATTGTAAAATTTAGCTTATGTTATGGTAAATTGGAATTGGAAAAAAAATTATTAGCAAATTTGGAAAGATGAAAACGGCTAGACCGCGAGACCGATGTCGACGAGATTATTTGCTTCAAATTCAATTATACAGTACCCATTTTCCGTTTCCATCAATGATACTGATACAGCAGACTAGAGGGAGAAGAATTTGGAAATAAAAAGTCGAATAAAAGAGGAAGAAGAATTTGGGAAGCTCAAGAAGTCTAATAGCAGAGGAAGTAGAATTTGGAAAGTTTAATCAAGAATTCGAAAAGCATATGTAGGGAGTAGATTTTGGAATGGAATGTGCCGCTGTATCTTTTTTTTTGAAGGAGTAGATTTCAGGCAAAATTCTTGATTCCTTGAGTAGAGTTCCGTAAGAATTTGGAAAGCTTCTCTCTGTATTCTCTCCTAACTAATAGAAAATTATGAATTGATTGCAACTGCAATTTGAATTTGGAAATTGGAAACTTATGAGTCGGGGACCTCTAATCTCATCTATAAATTGACGACAAGGATGCGTCTTCCTTCAAATTCAATCTTCGATCCCTTAGGGACCTCTCTTGATTCTTCCGTGTAAAACTGTGAGAAGGGGTGTGTGTGGGAAAACAGAGGCTGTGCAAAAATAGAGGCTTGTCGTGAGTTCGCAATAACCGCTGAGCCGTTCTCACTATGAGTTCACTTTTCTACTTTTCTATTGTATGATATCCTTCTACTGGGATCTTGTTTTCATTTTTTTTTTGCTGCACTGCACGCTGCTGAGATATTATTTGTGTCGCCATTGTGTGTTGTTTTTTTTTTCAGCTGCTGCCTCTGTGTGTCTTTTTATAGTTGCCGGCACTGTGTGTCTTTTTCATTTCCAAATTCCAGAAATTTGGCGCTGTGTCTTCACTATCTTTTTTTTCTGCCATTGTCGCTGTGTGTCTTTTTCGTTTCTGAATTCTGAGCCTTCACTTTGGGTCTACTAAACAATCTTTTTCTGGCACTTGCTGCTGTGTTTTTTTTTCTTATGCTGCTGCAGCTGTGCCTGTGTCATCTAATATTTTAGAAGGGAGAGAAAAAGGAGAGAAACCTCTGGAACTTGCCGCTGTGTTTTTTTTCCTTATGCTGCTGCCGCTGTGTGTTGTTTATAGCTGCTGCGGTGGTTTTTTTTGCTGCTATAGCCTACTGCTGTGTATTTTTTTTCCCCTTTTCTGCTGTTTTTTTCCTTTTTCTACTGTTTTTGGTTTTTTTTTCTTTTTTCTACTGCAGTAGTAAAAATATTTATATTGCTATACTTAAGGAAGAATGTTAGAAATAGTTTTCTTCTTCACTATCCTTCACATATGTAGAACTTTCTGCAGCCTGCAGGTAAGCTTAATTTAGTCTTTCTTCCTTTAAGTTTTCATTGGATTGAAGTTTTGCCAGGCATGATCTGTCTTACACTTTTTTCAACCCGTTTTCAAAAATATTTTTTTCCCTTGTTAGTTGTTAGTTTAATTTAATATACTTAATTACAAAAAAAAAAAAGGCTGGAAAAATTAAAGGAAATAAAGAAGCAGCCAAAATAAAAAGAAAAAAAAAACCGTCATTGCCTTGTCAATATCAATACAATATGTATGAAAACTTCCTTCAACATGCATTTATGCAAGTGCCTATGTTTTTAAGATAATATATGAATAGTTTATATTTCTTTTTAGTTTTGATTTCAAAAATTATAATATTTCAATTTAAATGCATGCAGATGGACAGTCATAATCTTAATGCTACACAAGGTGCACAATCTGAGTCAAATATCTCCGGTGAGAATATAAACATTGAAGACGATACAGATGTCGAGGTAGAAATGCAGCAGGGTGATGATAAAGGCAAGCACAAAAGGAAGGGAGGAGGCGTAGGCTCTCATAAGAAAATATCAGTGGTATGGCAACACTTTGAACCTTTTCATGATAAGGAACCAAATATTCAAAAAGCTAGGTGCTTGCATTGTGGTGCTGAATATTGTCCTGATCCGAACAAGAATGGGACAACATCCATGAATACTCATATGGGTAAGTGTACTAAAAACCCCTTAAATAAGGAGTTAAAATCGGTCCAATCTCAGTTAGCTTTTGGAAATAAGGAAATGGATAAGGTAACTGGTAAGGCAAAAGCAAATTTAGTTGCATGGAAGTTTGATCAAAAATTGGTTAGAAAAGCTCTTTGTTATATGATAATCATTGATGAGCTTCCTTTTAGATTTGTCGAAGGAAAGGGGTTTCAATTTTTGATGACTGTGTGTTGTCTATCTTTTTCTATTCCTTCTAGTAGTATTGTGACAAGAGATTGCTATGATTTGTATAAGGATGAAAAAAATAAGCTAAAGTCTTTTATGAAAGATACATGTGGTAGAATTTGTTTGACTACAGATACTTGGACTTCTAGCCAAAGGGCATCTTATATGGTTATTACTGCACATTTCATTGATTCAGAGTGGCAGATGCACAAGAAAATTTTAAATTTTGTTCCAATTACTAGTCATAAGGGGAATGATATTGGTGAAGCAATTGCTAAATGTTTATTGGATTGGGGTATTAATAATGTATTTACTGTTATAGTCGACAATGCTAGTTCAAATGACACAGCTGTGGGTTATTTGAAAAAAAAAATTCAGAACTGGCATAAATGCATTTTACGAGGAGAATATTCACATGTTAGATGTTTGGCTCATATACTGAACTTAATAGTTCAAGATGGGTTGAAAACTTCTAACAAGTCACTGAATTCAGTAAGAGCAGAGGTAAAATATGTGAGAATTTCTCCCTCGAGTTTGAGAAGATTTGAAGAAGTAGCTGCAATGGAAAATATTGAATACAAAAAGCAGCTTGTCTTGGATGTTCCAATTCGGTGGAACTCTACATATTTGATGCTTACCACAGCTTTGAGTTATAAAAGGGTGTTTGACACTTATTGTGATAGAAATTATGATATGATTGAAGCTCATACCGAGAATGATGGTCCAAGACTGCCTACAAAAAATGATTGGGTATGTGTTCGAAGATTTTGTGACTATTTGAGATGTTTTTATCATGTTACTCTAGAGGTGTCCGGCTCTAAGTACATTACTTCTAGTGATGTTCTTTCTCATCTTGGTGAACTTGATGGTTTGATTAAACGGTTGGTTGCAAATTCTAATGTTGATACTAGGACACTGGGTTCTCTTATGATGGATAAATATCACAAGTATTGGGATGATATAAACAAGATGAACAAGATTGTTTTTATGTCTGCTACAATGGATCCTAGACGTAAAAAGAATTATCTGATTTTACGTTTGGGAAGATGTATGGTAAGGAGGCTGGTCAACAATTAGCAGATGACACAGAAGCTGAAACGAAGACAATGTTTAATGATTATGCTCGATTGTATGGAGGCGGAGATCCCTCAATGACTCATTCTAGTGCTTCTATTGCTTCATTAGAAAATATTCGAAGTCATACATCAATTGATGATGATTTTGTTGGTATATTGGATACAGAAATTTGAGATCTCGATTGGAGCAAGAATATGAACAAATGAGTGCTAGTTCTGTAGATATTACTACAACAGAATTGCAGACGTACTTGAACGAACAAGTTCATCCCCCTAAACCTGGATTTGATGTCTTATCTTGGTGGAGAGAAAATAGGTTTAGGTTTCCTGTACTTTCTCAGATGGCTCGCGATTTACTTGCTGTCCCAATTTCTACCGTTGCATCAGAATCAGCTTTTAGCACAAGGGGTAGAGTTTTGGATACTTTTAGAAGTTCTTTGACTTCTAGAATGGCTCAAGTGTTGATTTGCACTCAAGATTGGTTGCGAGCTAATGGATCTCCAATGACCGTCGAGGAAAATGTGGCGGAGCTTCACAAGTTTGAAGAAGGTAATAAATTTTAAAGTATCTTGATTTTGATTTAATCTTTTCAAATTAAATTTAGTTCTTATTTGTTTTTTTCGCGTAGGTTTGGATGATAATGAGAAAGATTGCATATGGTTTGATAATCTATAGTGAATCTGCTTAGCAACCTCATTAATCGCCGTTAAAGAAACTTGAGTTATTGTTTCTGGTATTTTCACAAATTTTACTTTTGTTTCCCTAAATAACTAAAATTAGAAAAATTTACAAATTTATAATCTAAAATTAGAAAAATTTGTAGTAAAATATTAAAATATATTACACATTATACTAGTACAAATTTACAGTACATACACACACATTCAGAAAAGACAATAATACTTCCAGGAAAAATTAATAAAAAAATTAACCGGTTATCCGGTTCATATATATACCGGTTATTCGGTTCAACCGAAAGGGACAAAAGTCTAATCAATAACCGGACCGGCTAATCGGTTCAAACCCGGTAAACCAGTAAATTGGTTGACCGATTTTGAACTGGTCGGCCGGTTCGGTTGACGGTTCAACGGTTTTGTTGAACATCCCCAGTTTCAGGATAAAGCGTCGAATGCACCACACCCATGACCCTGTATATCTCAGAGCTCGGACGTGTCATTACATCCACAAACATGTCATGCAGTCGGCCTTCAACGGTTTGCCTCTCCTCCTGAGTTTCTAGAATATCATTATCTCCCAAATGCAGCGTCTTCTAGAATGCGTCAACGTCGATAGGATCAATTGGACGGTACGAGCGCACCAACTGTTGCATCTCACATGCACATGGCAGACCGCAACTTGTTCTGAGTTCGCAACCACAAAGCGCACCATCATCCCCAATAAGGCCAACTCTTTTTGTATATTCTTCCTCCACCATTGTAATACCAGCGAAAGACATTCTACCTTTAAACCTACTATACATTAGGTAGTCGCTCTTCCGGTAAGTTTTGCTGAGCGAAAATTCCATTTTAGTCCGAATTTCATCGAGGTGCAACCCTATCATAATATTAATGTCGTGAAAAATACTTAGAAATGCCTTTCTATCCGTACCAATAGCCTTCTTCAACTGTGTATGTGCATTCTCGATCCTAAAAGACAATTGACATTAAAATTCTTCATATAACATAAAGCATTATATTAAAGATCATGTCATTATACAATATACAAATTATAAATGAAATTAATAAATAACTTACATATTCGTTGTGTGCTCTCCGTAATACTTTATATTTTTCGTCCAACAAGACACAAACTTGTCCTTGTGGGGATCCAACCATGTCTTTTTCAAGTACGGAATAACATTTCTGAATCTAAATTTATTTTCATATTTAGTATCAATATAATTCACAGCTTCCGTGAACTGTTCATATGTCAAGGTTTTAACCACTCGCCCCCAACAATATAGAAACACATCCGTTGTAGTTTTGTCGTTGCCAGCCGATACTACATGTTTCTTGACATCCATTTTAATGTGTCTCCTACACAGTAGTTGGGTAGCATGTGGGAATACTAGTTCAACAACATTCATTAAAGTAATCTCTCGATCAGTGATGATCACGTGTGGGTATTTGTTTCTCTCGAATAAATTATTCAATTGCGCCAATCCTCAGTAATAGCTCGGGGTAGTCTCATCCCTCATGAAAACGAACACGATATGAACATACTGAGCTATTGGAACATGAACAACTATTTGCAGCAGAGGCATGTCGTACCTATTTGTTTTATATGTCGTATCCATAAACAACACGTAAGGAAACATAACAAGTAGTAGACGAGGCGTCTTCTTGTGCGCAAAGAAGATATATCCGACTGCATTACTGTCGTCATCACCTGCGTACGCATAGAAGTATTCGTGATCATGCAAAAGTTTGAAGAAATACTGCATGTTAGTCATACCTCCCATCGCATCCCTTTTACTTTTTGCTGATTCGTTGTACACCTGTCTTATGTGGCTGACATTTACCGGATCGTCCGTTCGCAATTGGGCCAATATATGCTTCGGCCTGATGTTAATACTGAACATCTCTGTAATATTCTTCTTCTCTAATTCTGTTAACCGTGACTGCGTTAAATGCCAATTTCGAACTTCTTTTAATTCATGATTGTGCTCACCGCTTATGACCTTTAGCTTCCAATTTCCCCTAGCAATTTCTCGTCCCTTCAGGTGAAATGGACAGTTTGTCATCTTGCTACTTGTATTGCTCCGCCTGCTTTTCCCTTCCGGTAGGGGGTGCCTTCTCTATAATTTTTTCTGATCTATCGCACTCTATCTCAACTCTACCTTTTCTCCCTCTTGTAAGGAACAGCCCCAACATTTTCGAAGAGGAAGTAGTTTTTGCCGTCATATTATTTTCAACTGCTCGTGCTTTAACCCATGCAATCATATCTTCCCTACTTCCGAACTCTTCGTTCGTCTGAAACACTTCGGTGTGATCGGCATAAATGTCATTACTCTCAATACGGAAATCCTGTTAATACAAAAAAGCTGGTTCAGCATATACTTAAACCTAAAAATTTAGATGCAACAAATAAATTGCGCAATAATCTTGTCGGCGAGAGCCGAAATTCTGACAGAATTATGATTAGCATAGGTCGGAGGGATATTGCGAATGTCACGGCATTTTCGGCCGGAGAAATCGCATGAAAATCGAATTTCCGCAGGAAAAATCGACCGCAACCGGCGGTTTTTTCCGGCGAAATACTGCCGGTCGCCGGCGGTATTTCCCAAGAAAATACCGACCGACGCTGGCAGTATTAACCCTAGAAATACCGCCCATTTCCTGGCAGTATTTCTGCAGTCAATACCGCCGGACTCCAGCGGTAATTGCTTTGGAAATACCGCCATGCACATGGCGGTATTTCTCTGGGGCGGTATTTCCGGGAAATTCCGACGGGGGAGACATTTTCCCCGGCCGAAATGTTACAAAAACAGCAAAAAACATCTGTATTATCGCAGATTCGGGAAAAAAATTCCGCCCAGAAGAAAAAAATTTTCCCAAAAATGAAGGGGTATATAGAGAATTTTTTCAGGCAAACTTATTTCAAGTAAAAAAATATATATATAATGTTTACTTACAGTGTAATATGTATGTACTCCGGTATACCGGCCATATTTGAATAAACGTGTCAGTAATGAAATGGAAAATAAGTGTTTCTGCAATTTAATGTAAATGGAAAATAACTAACTCTGGAGGTGAAAAATGGATGAAAAACAAGTCACCTTACTTATAAGTGAAAAATGGGAAAAAAAAATAATTTTAACCAAAAAGGTCAATTCAGAATTTTCACAGGGTTACTGCGAATAGTATGCCCATTTTATTCTCTTAATTGTTATTTGCAGGTCTCACTTAAAAATTTTAAACAGTGAAAAGTAATAAATACCCGAACTCTTTTGTCTTCAATAACAGATTTTTTCAAATTTCACTCTCTACTTTTTCACCATTTTAAATCTGAGTCAACTTTGTGTTCATTTTTTGTTCTAAATTTCTTTTTTTTTTATATGCTTAAAAAGGCTGTTTTCAAAACTTCTGCGCGGACCTGATGAAAGTTTTCAAAACTTATGCTAAATCCTGGTGAAACTTTCAAAAATGCGTAAGTTTTCAAAAAGCTCCAGGCCCGGAGGAAGTTTTTGAAAACTTCCGCCCAAACTTGGCTAAAGCTTTCAAAACTTCCGTCAGATCTTATGGCTAATATGGCAAAGTTTTCCTGGAAATCATTTCCTTGAGAAAAGTTTTTTTTAAAAAAAAGAAAAAATTCTGAAGAAAACCAAAAAAAAATCTTTTGAAGAAAACAATTTCCTAAAAGTTGTTCTCTAAAATAAAAATTAAAAAAGGGAATTAAAATAAAATTGTGGAGGTAACGATTTCCTAGAGATCGTTTCCTGTAATTCGAGAAGTAACCTTGACAGGGCCTAATTTCGAAATTTTCGAATAAAAGGGATTAGTTGGGGGAAAAAACTCGTGCCATCCAGCCACGATACGCAATGTCACTATCATATCATTTGAAGGGTGTTCATTGATTGGATCTTTAGCTAATCTGGTTATGGGTAGGAGATGATGATTTCATAGCATCCAGCCTTGCTCCAACCTTTAACATCATCCAGTATTCCAGGCCCCAACATTGGTTCATTCATAGGAGTGTGTTTCGATTTCAGGTCCATTATGCCCGGAGAGAGATGCTGAAACAAGGCTTCTTCTATCAATAAAAAAACCACTTCTTCAGAGTTTATGTCACTGCTAGCTGCTGTATATCCATCAAACAGAAGACTGAATATTATGAAATAATGGTGTGAGTAACGACAATAACTTCAATTGATGGCCCCATTTTATTAGCTTCAATTTCTCAATGTAATCCAGAACATCATGTTACAGACAAAACAACCAGATAGTGTCTATATATACTCAAGATCAAACCGTAGGAATAGATGTGCAATATTTGGATGAGCAGCTCTTTAATCAAGAAAGCAATCTCGAATTGATTTCAAAAGAACAGTTAGTAAAAATAATCGTCCATTGCTGCAGAGGGTGGTAACTATAACTACTGAAAAAGTAGAGCAAATTCAGGACTAACCTGCAATATCAACGTACCAGGAGCTTTGCAGCTGTCCTCAAATCATTTGAGATACCTCAGATTCTAACTCTAAGCAGGCAGCATAGTCCTCACCTGCAGCATTGTTTTAGAAAGCAATTGAACAATCCCAACCATTCCAGAACTACTCAAACACACCAAAATCTAGTCAATATGGGACAAAAGATCATTCCAACAGAATGACACACTGCAAAACTAGAGCAAGATCTTAAGGAGGGGAAAAGTCAAAACATGCATACCTATGAATGCGCAAGATTTTGATAGAACACAGCTGCATTCGTGGCTGAAAATCATATCTGACACACTCTATCAAAGACACTATTTGATAATAATCCTGAGAGAAGAACATCTGGGGCTGCAAGGCATGGGGCAAAAAAAATTAGATATTGTACTAATCAACTTCAAGCTATCAAATAAGATTGACAAGCTAAAGAGCACATATACTGTGTTACCTCATCCATTAGGCCAGCTTGAGTTTGCCTTTCATCTTTTGAACCTTCATCTACACTTGAAAAGCTTTCACTATCTTATGTCTCTTCCATTCCACAACAGGAGGTTTGCAGCTGTCCTCAAATCATTTGATATACCTCAGGCCGCAACTCTTAAATAACTGGGACACAGTAGCTCAGTCCTGCACATTGAATTTACTCTTAAGATATGTCTATAGAACTTATCCAGATATCCAAAACCAAATAAACACCCAAAAAAAGAAAAAGAAAAAGAAAAAAAAAAAGAAAAGAAAGAAAAGTTTAAAATCTTTCTGTATGCTATAGTCAGGAAAGGTGCAGCCAACCTCCAACTGATTCCCGGTGAAGATAAACCTTTGCTGGTCCAGAGGAATCCTAATGTTCAAAATACCCAAACAAGAATAAAATTCAAAACATGCACGTGCAAAAGAGTGATTTACCTGATGGCAGACTAAAAGAGCCGGAGGAGAGAGAAGAAAGAAACAAGTGCTAAGAAGATAAGTATTTTGTCTGATTGGTACAAGAGTCAATTCTTGCATGGCTAACAAGCAGAAGAATTGAAAACAGAAATGCCCAAATTCGTGGCAATCAATTAATGACAAGCTCTCAGCAAAAGTACATACTAGAACTAATTGGAAGAAGGAAGCAAGAGCCAAAATACCTTGTTGAGTAACCTCTTAGGGTCTTGAAATGCAGACTTTTTAGCCCACTGATGAAATAACTGGGACACAGTAGCTCAGTCCTCCGCATTCAATCTGCAAATATGTGACCCAAAAGTTGGTAAGGATTAGTGCTCAACACCATTAAGGTATACCATAGCCTTATTCTTATATATAAGATCTAGAGCATGACAAGCATCAAAATAGAACCTTCTTAAAAAGCCATCCCTATTACAAGCCCCCCATGAGTTCAAATTCGTCTTTGGACAAATGACTGTGTTGGTCGTCATTGGGCATGATATTGGCTTCAACTAATTCTGTGGTGGCCGACACGCAAGCAATCTAAGGATTTTCTTGATGAAGTTTCTGATTATCTCCCGGCAAACTCTGTAGGCTGGGATCATCCTACAAATGCAGGAAGAAAAAGAAAAACAAGGTATCATGTTTGCCTTTAGATTATTTAACCACATTATCAGCCGAAGACAAACAAGGTTAGAGAAATACGAACCTGTGGTATCATGTTTATCACATCTGTAATTGACTGTTCTTGCAAGCATCAGCACAATCAATCTCAAGTTAGAATATGTTTATTGAGACACATTTCAGAACCTGTGAAAAAAAAAAAGTTGACAAGAAGAAACAACTGTTAGAAATGTTATGTTTGTAATCTCAAGGATTCACTTCTATCACAGATTAGAAAAAAAAAAAAAAAAAATGCACAAAAGACATATCTTCTTTCAATTGTCACTTACCCTATGAACAAGTTTGGATATCATCTCATAGAATGGACGACACCTTTCGCCCCTGGGTAAGCTGATTCTTGTAAGCAATAATAGATCCATTGTAGTACCTAAAGTTGACAAGAGATATAAGTGATCATGGACAGAAAAAATTACAAGAAACTTAAAAAATTGCAACCCTTGAATCTTTTAGAAGTTCTGAATTTTTTGGTTGTTTATTGTAACTAGAGACAAAACCAAACCTGCAACTTCATGCTAAAAGCTGTTACCTTAGACCCATAGGAATTATCGGTGAGAACATCTTTCGACTGGCATCGATTTAAATTGTTTTGAATAAGAGATGATGCAGCTTCGACAGTAAAACGAGTAGATCGGTAGTTTTTGTTCAGTTTAATCTGGATGGAAGGATGTATACAGATTCAGAAGAATGCAAATAGTAATATCTAAAAATTAACTGAGACTGTAGCAATTGAGTGCAAGATTCCAAGAAGTAAAAACTGAAAGAAGGAGGCTCATCTAGTAAAAATAGCAGTGGGAAGGTTACGTAAACCTCTTTTTGCTTCTGAAAATCTTTTGCGAAAGGAATCAAACGCAGAGGCAGCAGCACCATTGAAACTAAAAATAAACTGCACAAGTTTAGCTCCTTGCACCAAAATAACAGCCTCAATTACAGCTCTCTGTTGTTCGTGGGCATATATCAAAAACTCAGCTGTCCTATCTAACCTATTTCGAAAGCGAAGGCGTAAGCAATTTGACCAGATTGCTATACATGTGTTTAAAAATCAGTAAAAGTATCAATAAAGGAGACAGGCTTCACTAACAGAAATTCAATTCAAATCCAAGAACATACTATCAAATTTAATTTGATGATAAGAATAGTAAATGATCCATTCAGATAATGCAATAGAAATTAACAAGAGAGTACTCAATCATGAAACAAATTCAGAGCAACGGAGTAATGAATACAAATCATGTTCAGAAACCACCGCCACCGCCACTGAAACGGAGAACAAGTTGGAGTGTGGACTCTCTCTCGCTCTCTCTCTCAATATTATATTCGCCCATCTTCGAGTTACTTCCCAGCAAACCCCAGGCACTTTAACATTGTCAATCGCGTCGGAACTCTCCACCTCAAGTATGATAGTTTAACCGGTAAGTGTCTTCACCACGAAGACTCAAAACCAGATGAATAGTTGACTACTTGTGGATGTTGTAATCAGCTATGGTTCGCCCGTCCTTCCTCCAACTGGTTCGTCTCTGTTGGTCGGGAGCAATCCCCCTCCTTAGGGTCCTCACATCCTCGAGGTGATCGTTCTCGTCGGTTAGGGTTTCGACGAAGATGCGAAGGCGGTGGACAATTCGCGGAGGACATGGCGAAGATGAGGCGCGTTGCTGATCGCCTGATCCTGGATATTCTAAGAGTGGGAGAAATTTTGATTCGCTGTTGTTCGATAATGGCGGGGGTGTTTGAATTTATAGAATAGGTTCGCGGTTGCGCAATTTGTAAGCTGCCATTGAGAACGCGCTTTCCTTGTTTTTCCTTTGAAGAAGAACGCGCTTTTTCTTGACATTGGGCCTAGCCCATAAGCTTTGAGATTTCACCCCCAAAATATAATGGGCTTTTCTTTTGTTTTCCTTTTGGGCCACTTTCACAATGATATCTATAGTAGTAATTTTGATGGTGTGATATTAATTAATATTAGAGTAATGATATACTCCTCAAATAATTTTCTCAATTTTCTTTCTAAAATAATATAGTATACCCAAAATGCCAATTGTTAGGGTATATTCCAAAAACTAGAGAAATGACTTTGAAATATAAAAGTAAAAATAAAAATAACAATTAGTTTTCTCAGAAATCGTTTCTTGAACGGCGTCATTTGAAGAAAACGATTTTTCAAACATCATTTTCTCTTGTTCAGGAATAGGGCCTGCCGTTCCCTATTTTGGGTACTTTTCATTAGAAATGGATTATTTAGATTACAAAAATTTTAAAAAAACTCCAAATGGTACACTTTTAAAACTAATTTTTGGTCCAAGAAAATACAAATTTCAGTCTTGTTGACTCTTTTCTGAACTTTTCATTGCCCTTTGCTTTCTAGTCTTTCACGGAGAGCCCAGCTACATAAAGTATCCGATTACAAATCCCAGGAAGGAGCCCAACTACATTTCAATAGTTGCCTCAAGAGCTTCATAACCACCTATGTAATGTGTATGCCTATGCCATACATACATTTACAGAGAATTAATACAGATTCAAAAATACAACTTCATCAATCCAAAAGGACACAGCTGGACTGAAACATGAACAGAAATTGTAAGCGTTAAAAACATCCACATCCCGCATGGGACTTCAATACTACAATTAGGTCAACCTTCTCTAACTTCTTCTCAGTAACAAAGATCATGCAGCCAGCAGCTCATCTTCTCCTCCTATCAGTTGTGACCCATCCCCAATGAGCCATCTACCTTCCTCGTTGAACGCGCGTACAAAACCTAACTACAGAGCTCAGAACAATTGCATAACACTACTCGTGGATTTCTTTTGTTTAGACCTATGGCTAACCTAATGTGTAAAATCAAACAATTTCCAAGGTTCAAGTAGAAAGGTCCATTCCAAAAAATCTGTGTCACTTGTACTCAGTCACCCAAAAGAGAGATAGCTAAAGAGACGAGGAGAAATAACACCTCACAACTTCGAGATTTTGTTGCTAATCCATTCAAATAATCCGCTCATCTTAGCTGAGAGTTCCTTACTTTTTGCAAAGTAACTCTGAGCATTTGTAATCATCACCGATACATCATGCTCCAAAGAACCCAAAGTCCTGTAGTAGTTGTATTCTAGCCTTAACTTGATTATTTCAGGTGACAATGGAACTGGAAACCTGCGACAAAGGCAACAGAAAGGATACTTTATAATGCGTCCAATATATTTTCTTCTGTCTGTGGTAGGAACCATTACAAAATTTAAAGTATTATATATAGGTCCCACAGACAAGGAAAAACAACCAGGTTTGATACACATGGTATACTATTAGATGCGCCCAATATTATTAAATGACAAATTGAATGAGTTTGAGGAAGGCAGAGCTAAAGTGGCAAATTGAATGAGCTGACGACTCAGCCACCAGACCAAAGAGGTGCCCTAACCGGCGCCAACAGCTAAACTATATAGTTACAGTACAGGTCATGAGTAGAGTCCGTCACCAATATGAAAACCAAAATGAGGATACAAAGCTCAGTTGCAACAACTAGAAAATAAATAGTTTTCCTAAAGTCAGCATAATAGGCAGATCTGAGTTCATGAGAAAACATCTCAAAGTGGAGAAGAGGATATTTGCCAACATATATTAATAAGGAGAAGAATGATAAGAAGTAATACTTGTTAATGAAGTCTTCCTTCTGAGAAACTTCTTGCAACTTCAGAGTGCCAAAGCGGTCCTGAAACAAATAAGACAACAATAAGAACTCACCCATTTGATCCCCTTTTTGTTTGCTTCCTGGGTTCTAAAGACGTCAAACAACAATATTTTCTCAGAAGATTTCAATCTTGGGGCAAGGGGGAAATGGTTAACGGGGATGCAAATAAGGTCCAGGAATCAAGACCAAGGAGCTGCACCCAAAGACCAAAATAAAGAAAAAAATGATACTCCCACTGTTGCATTAGAAGAGTTCACTTTCTAATACTGAACTCTTTATAATAGAACGGAGGGAGTAAAAGATAATAAAATAAAAAAGAGAAAAAGAAGAAAAGATTTCAGTCGCCAAGGAAAGATGAAAACCTGGTTTCTTGGCGAGTGAAGCAACCTATTGAAACGAGTCAGCAGTTTGTTTCTCACATCAGCATCAATACTAGGATGCTCCCATTTACTGGCAGGGTCATGCAATTCCCAGGGACTATGACTATGCAAACTTTCTTCTTCACCCCTGTATTTTACTGTGTACCTCTCCCAAGGACTCTTAGGGAAGTCACTAGACTTGTCCTTTACATCTACTATTCTACCATGCCACCAACAACCACCTTGTTCACTGTCATCCTTCCACCAAACCAAACATTTATCTCTATTGGACCAGTTTCTGTTTATAGAAGCTTCATACCATGTTCTTTCAATAATAAAATCAGGAAAGTCAATCAATTCAGGCAAGGTGATTGTAAATTTCAGTCCAACTAATTCTGATGAGGAGTCTATGAATTTAAGTGTGATTTTACAACCACTCTCTCCAGAGCCAGCAATAGTTGAATAATCCAGTTCTTCAACAGAACAAGTTTCCACAGCTCTCATATTTCGATATCTCATCCAAGGACCTTTTGCTAATGATCTGCATAGTTCCAAGTATTCTTGATGACCCTAGAAATTGAAGATAATAATAGAATCATCTGAGTTTACAAATTAAATTCCAAGAAAATGTCAATGCAAAAAAAGGCTCAGTAACTCAATATGGAAAGCTTAAAAGGCCCCAAAAAAATTAGCATATAAAATTTCGCACATGAGAGCAAGGTACCTGTCTTAGATACACCACTTCATCACCAAATTGAGGTATGTAACGATACCCTTCCTCGTGCTCAGTTAATAGCAGCCAATTTGACTTTTGTAGTTCAACGTGCGAACCCCTTCGAGCTAGAGTACTTCTGTCTTCACTATAGTAACCTTCTCCTTTGTTTCTAGATGACCTAAGGATGGTTGGTTTGGACACTGGTATGCCCCTTGATGGGAAGGTATCAAGTGCTCTTCTCGCTGGCTTGTCAGTCCATGGAGAACCCACTGGGATACATCCGTTGTTGATGTTATATTTTTGGCTCATATCATCAACCTCCCTCGTAGTTGCCTTCGACCTCAAGGATCTCTTTCTACGTGTTGCATCAGTGGCAACATCAGGTAATTCACATGGAACATCCTGATTATAGGTACTCTCACTAAAAGCATCTACAGAGAATTGAGTTTCATCACCTTCTTGCATGCTCTGGACGGGACTCAGTTCCTGAGGACAGGAGTATCGAGAAAGCAAATCACCTCCACAGCTAGTAGGAGCATCCACAGCACTCGGCTCTTGGGAGAATTTCTTTGACTTAATTTTTAGTACAGTAAGCCTCGGTCTTTTAATCTCATTTAGCTCAACAGCATTATTTGCTCTGCCAATCGAAATATTATCATTTGTTTGATATTTAGAATGTTGTTCTCCCACTTTGACAATGTTTTGATCACTATGAACTCCAGAAACACTTTCTGTCTGCCCCTGCTCATGAAAGGAAAATAGATCAGCCATTGAAGATTTTTCTGCATCATTAAACTTGGAGATCAAACCAATTCTTGAACCAGCTGCATCCTCTAATCCACTGGCTTCAGGCACTTGCTTCTCCTTGTAAGGCTTACCCAACAACTTACATTTTTCAATTTCTGGACCAGCAGAAAGGTTCCTGCATTCATTCTCAGGTTTAAACTGATAATTGATGCTCCCAGTCTCAGAGTGGCAATCAAAATTTTGTTTGCTTCCACAGCATAAATCTGGAGGAGTCGGATATCCTGACTCCATTTGACTTGATACTTTCCCCCGCTCAACTCTGGTTTCCTCACAACTTGCCACTGCCATCAAATGCTCCTGAGTCTCACCAACAGAAGATGGCCCTGAATCTGTCCGAGGAAATGATGCAGTGACAGCCTGGTTGTCAAATCCAGTTCTCGTATCTTCTGAAACTGAAGGCTTTGAGTTACGAACAGTAAACTTCAAAACCAACCTTTTCTTGTTTCCCACAATTTTTGCAGATTCATTTTGCTCAGGGCATTTAACGGCAGAATCAGACCCAATTGAGGACCCTTTTTCTACTAAAGTCTTCTGCTTCTCCTTCCGCAGATGGTGAACAACTCGGTTTGTCTTGATGTTTGTACCTTCCGATGAAGAATCAGCTCCTGACGAACCATCTTCTGGGCTCTCTTCCACCTCTTCATCTGTAGAGAATTCCAAAGTATGAGAGAACCCATTAACTGCATTTTGTGCTGCTAATCGCTGTGGTCTGATTAACTTCACTTCAGCAGACTTCCTTCTTGAAGAATATTTTCTCCCATTTCTTGGTTTTTTTGTCTTTTTACTCCGAGATGAAGGTCCCTCAGGCTCAGAGATTATCTTCTTCTTCACACGTCTTCCAGAAGTAGTTGACAACTCAACCTGTAAATCAAGCAAAACGCATCACTCCCCTAGCACAAAAGAAAGTCAGCTGATTTTTTTGAAGATAAATCTTACACCTACCGTTTTTTTCCGTTTTGATCTGCGAAGCCCATCTTTCTGACTCCGCCCATCTTTCTGACTCCGGCCAGCTTTCATTCTTTCACTGCATTCTGGATCACTTGATGAGTTATCACTTGAAAACACCTGCCCTTCTTCACTAGAATATTCATCAGTGAGCAAGTATTCCGAGTCTGTCTCATCATGTATGACATCGTTTTCTGGTTCCCAAAACATCGCATCAACAAAATCTGGCAGTGGGTCAACCACCAAATCCAAGTCGGCCAAAGGTAAAACTTGGTACTCTTGGCTCAAACCACCATCTGGACCAACAGACAGCTTAATAGATGACGGATGCCATTCAATATTCAGTGCACCTAGTCGGCGACGCTGGTATGTACTCTGGTAGGGTTCTGGATATGGAAGCATACCTAATGTTCCGCAACAAAAAAAAACAAGAAGCATGCCATCATAAGAAAATCATAATTCTAAGGGAAGTCTTTGAAACGATAACCATAACATACTTGAATCACAAAGAGGGTCCTGGATATTCCTCTGGTATGGAGCAAGCTGTGTCTCCTACATCAGATAAAACATACATATTATGCTTAAATAAACTGACAAAGATAATGGACAGCAGTTGATGCCCTCAGACTTGATTTTACACAACAATTTTCATATGCAGAGAGGACGGTCAACCAACCTGATCGAGGGCATTGCCATGAGTGTCCCGGACAAGGGGGCGATAATCTCCAAGGAAGAACTGTTGGACCAAAGTAAACAAACATCATAAAATAGTTCAAACAAGTAATGACAAAAACCAATTAATTTAAACCATCTACATACCTGGTCATATTTGGCATCCTTCTGAGACTCACCTTGGCCAGTGTTTACAAAATATATCTGTCCAACATCATCAGAGAGTACAATAGATGTCCCATCTCTAAGTCATAAACAAGAAACATGATCACC
This sequence comes from Leptodermis oblonga, assembly GCA_016801395.1. Taxonomy (NCBI): domain Eukaryota; kingdom Viridiplantae; phylum Streptophyta; class Magnoliopsida; order Gentianales; family Rubiaceae; genus Leptodermis; species Leptodermis oblonga. Next base: position 736,056 of record CM028760.1, on the reverse strand, counting down.
ATGGGGTAAAGTTATCTTAATCTTGATATGCAAGTGAACAGAAAAAATAGTGGTGTAAGGTAACCTAAATAACTTACTGCGAAAACTTCCCATCCACCAATTTGAAACGTCCAATTTCATAGGTCCAGATAGGGATGCCCTCCCATATCTGAAAAGAGAAACAGGAAAAGTTACCAGTGAATAATGATACCCTGCTAATATGAGATAGTGAACTGACACAGAAATAGAGTTAAAACTTACATCCCATACAATTGTTTTGCCATCATAGCCAGCACTCATAGCAATTCTAGGATTGAAAGGATGAACATCCAAAACATAAGTCTGGAAAACAAATAAGAGTGTTGCATAAATTAGAATAAGCCAAGCAGCTACAGTCAGTAAGTATTCCAAAGAACTCTTCTCCACATACTTCTTATGTCACTCTGACATGGTTGGCATTTATGCAACCATATTCTCCTGACGATCCACACCAACCGAAAAGACAACATATGCATAAGCTCATTTTGGATTATAGTTATTTACTCCGATACTTCCTTGTTATGCCATATATTTATCTTTACTGTAAGTTTTGACCACATTATGCTTTTTATGGTTATGCTTATAGCCCAAAACATTCGGCCTTCCTAAAATCTAAGCCAAATAAAGCAGCTAATCTTACTGGGAGGGTACAATTCAAAATCTTATACGATTCAAAATCTTATCCTCATAGCTCCAATATAAGAAGTTCTGAAACCACTTACAGATGCTGTATGACCAGTCAAGGAATGCACCAAGCTACCATCACTAGCATTCCAAACACATATTCTGCAATCTGCATACAAAGGTAAATTACAGATTGACAGGCATTCCAGAAAAATACTTTTCAAGCTTATTACATCATGCAGACAGTCAAGGCACAAGTACAACATCATGCAGAGTCATTGATGCATTTGTGCAACTTACTACCAAATATGTTAAACGTTTCAAGCTTACTTATGAAAAATACTTCAACAAAATTTGGCCAAGAAAATGATACTCCAAAATTCTAAATTGACATTCCAATTAGCAATGAACCATACTTCAGGATCTAGACTGATTGAGGGGCACAAGGGCAAGGGAATATAGCACAAGAGGTTCTTGCAACTGCATAGTCTAAAATGGAAGTAGATCAACCTTAAGTTTGTGAGGGTAAAGGCTTAATCCAGAATGAAGTTCCCAAAAGCTAAAAACTCATCATTAGATTGCACATATTACCAGGTAATCACTCACTACACTAATTTTCTAATTCCATCTGCTTTTTTTTCCTAACCCAATACAAATGCATTACAAAATCAGGCTCATGAAATGGATTTAATCTTGCGACAGCCATCAGGTGGAGACAACTAGTTTTAACATTGAGATTATTCTTTTCGTCCCCAACATCACTACCATCAAAAGAGAAAAAGAATTAATTTGTTACATCTTGGGGAGTATAATGAATATGACGAACTATAAATAAACACATTATAACTATACATGTTACTAGCAGAAAGAGGTACATGCACACAGACAAACATCTTTCTTTGCAATTAGTACCCATGATAGCCGCAAGCACAAAGCGATTATCCAGGCTCCACACTATCATATTAACACCACGAGGAGTTGGAAGCAATCTCTGACGTGGACCTCCTCGAGGAGGTTGAGGGGGCATCGGCGGAGGAGGAACTTTAAGGTGGTAAGCCCGAACCCAACGTCCCAATTTACCCTAACAGTATAAAAAAATATTTTAGACATGAAGAAAAAGTCAACAATGGTTGAAGCAACAATAACTATAAAGTTCTTTTAGGAGCTCCACAGTGATTTACTAATACTGGAATCAAATATCTAAATAATTCCTTTTCACCCTTCAAAAAGAGGGAAAAAGAGCTCATTTTGGACTAATCATATGCACATATATATACACTGTAGTAATCCTAATCTAGGAAAGTACAATCAATCACAATGAATTATAATTACTACAAGCAGGGAGAGATTAACTCCCTTCCATAATCTACACTCATTCTGTAACAGTAACTAAAGTACAGGAGAAAGAGCTTAGGAACAAATACCTACTTAAAAAGGAAAAAACTAAAACTGAAACCAAACTCGATCTAAATTTCAATGATATCAGAAGTCACCTGAGTTCTACGTGATTTAGGAGTCCAAATAATAGCACTTCCATCACGGGAACAAGTAACGATATTGTCATGACTAAACCTGGAGTATCAAAATGAACAAAGAAAGCAGATAAGAAAAGTAATTTTCCTTATCCAACATCATACAGGAAAAATGGGAATCTCAATGGATTTACAAAACGCTACGTTAGAGCATCACAGACCATGAGTTCTTGAATTTTGAAACCTTCTCCTCTATCAGAAAATCAGACGTTGAAGATCTAGAACCAACAGCGCAGCCACTGCAAATGGAAGATTTTGTAAGACCTTGAGAAACTTTCAAAACTTCAAATTTAATGACTTGATGCCAATTAAACATTACCCAAGATTAGATTATCATCTTCGCACCTTTTTTCTCTAAGTGATTCTCATTTTAACTATCTACATATTGTCATCGTCTGTGTGCAATGTGCGTCACGTGTTTGTGTGTGGGTATATATTGCTTCTCTTCATCTGTATTGTCATTTGGTTTCGTAATATTTTTTTTCCAAAAAGGAACACCAACTATTTACTCACCTGAATTGAACATAATTGACATCATTCTCATGGCCAGATAGTAAGTCAATCTCGTGACTTGGTTGCTTTGGATCATCTGAGCTGGATTTGAATGCACTCCAGACCTGAATAGAACTAAAAATTAGGGCACTAAAATTTACAATAGCTCGCCCAACAACTGCTTATTACAAGTTCTTCATAATCATACATAACAGCAGTCTTAGGGACAGAGATTTTACTGTGAGTCCCATCATATTCATACTTCTTAACACTGTAAACCTGGGTTTCAAGTACATGTCGACTGATGAATCACACAAATTCCATAGAAAAACTGGAGTCGTGAAATTATGAATGAAAGAATATCACATGCCCAACATATAGATTTTCCAAATATAATAATATGTTACAGTGAATGGGCATATTGTTTCATAGGTAGGTTAGCAAGGATCTGCAGATGAAAAAATACATGCATAATATGCACATACTCTGGTACTACCCACTGTGGAGTTGCTTAAAGCAGAAACTAAGATAGAAGATACAACTAAGCAACTCTTAGATTGGGTTACAGGATATTCCTCCTAATGTGACCAAAAGATCAGATGGACTATTAGTTCATTTAAAGCAAATTCTTTCAAAGCTCATCTATTACTGCTAGACCTAGAGACAACACAAAAAAGAAGTTAAATTATTACTTTTCACAATTTCTTAATTCTCTACACGAAGCTTAGCAATTTCATAGCCATTGACAAGAGTCAGAACCAAAACTAGTCAGCCTTCTATTTCATTCATTGGCCCAACTTCAAACAAAGCCTCATTTGTTTTTTACCCTAGCATGAGTATCTGAACTCCCGGTGACGAAGACAGTTCCATTTGCGTTGTAGGCACAACATAGGATTTGATGACTCTGGGAAGTACTACTTGAGGAAGGCATGTTTGACAGGGGGTGGCAGCTTGTCTTCCCTGCACAAATTCTTACAACCATAAACAACTCTGCAATGGATTACCATTAAAATGTAACCAAACCATACAAGTTGTCTCCTAACCAGAAATGGTTTCCATAGGCCTCGGCAAGTAGACACGAGGACTACAATTTGAATATCTTGCATCCCAGATCCTACAACTTCCATCATCTGAAGAGCTGGACGTTGAAACCAGCAAAAAAAGATGAATGTCATAACATGAGCCAGAGCAGCAACTTTAAAGTAGGATACTTGCAGTTTGCCAGCGTTAAAAATTGCAAAACAAATATAATGCACATGATTATTTAATAGGCATAAAGAGTAGAATAATTAGAGTAGCATGCATGTTACAAAAGAATAATTTCACTGTAATCATGACGAAAGCACATGTATGTATAAGAAGGGAGCCAGCTTCTCAGTCTCTGCATGCATGAGTCTGTTCTGTTTTTCCTTAACAGACATAGAGAGAGTAGCAAATGTAAACCAAGCAGGTTTCCAAAGATCTCTAATCTGTAAATTCACTGTAACATATATCTAACAGACTCATAAAACAAATGATCTTTCAAGGGGGATGAGGAAAAATTATTCAGCAATAACAAGAAAAGGAATCTAAAACCAAATATAATGGCCTTAGTTGTGTAAGATAGAACAACCACAATACCAACAGAACTCTAACCAAATAGCTGTTAACCTGAACTACTTGTACTTTGAAATTTAGTTATTTGTCCACATATTTGTTGCAGTTGTCAGGATCTATCATATTCATTTAGGAAATCAGCACTGGAAGATACATTCACTTAAGGCCCATAGATATAAGCCTATAACCTGAACAAATAAAGATGTGCCAACGGAATTTAAGCCTATAATTCGTGTTTCACATTCTTGTAAGCCTAACTGTATCATAACCACCAAAAATTTGCTCAGTGAAGAAAAAACTAATTGTGGTATCATCCACACAAACATCTGGAAGCAATAGGCATCGGTATAACATCAGCATATAATGATCTACCACATGTAAGATGAAAAGAAAGCTAATATGAAAGGGAAGAGGAATGGAGATTTTATAAATCTGGATGAGGATTACGATAAAAGCTGATAGACACAGCCAGGTCTGGGACTAAATGCAATGGCAGTAACAGCTCCTGTATGTCCTCGTAGAACTGACATTGGAAATCCATCTGGCAACCGCCACTGTCATTTACAAGTGAAATTACATATTAAACAAATCAAGTGCAGCAGATCTCCGAGTGAAAGAAAGACGGAGTCTCATAAACAGAGAATGAGACTTACAACACGAATACTGTAGTCATTTGAAGCAGATGCCACCAAAATATTATTTGAGCTAACAGCTAAGTCAGTGATATCACCCTTTAATAAGAAAAGTGAAGAAGTTAGGAAGACATAAAACTACTACTGCATGGAAGGAAGATCATAATTCAATGCTAAACAAAGTACTACTTTGTACATTCATTCAGAAGCTTACTTCATGACCTCGACAACTGGCTAGACAATAGGCAGTTTCCATAGACCAAATTTTGACAAGACGATCATCTGATCCAGTAATTACATATCTACCAGAGCGATCAATTATTGCTGCAAGACAAAGAAGATATAACAGGTTACTATTCAAACCCAAAATTAATGCCCAATATGAATGTACTATAAGAACCACTGGTGAAGGGAGACAAGAATTTAAAATTTTAACTGACTGGCAATTTCTGACCAGCCATTCCCAAGAAATAACAGGAAGAGAACAAGTTCCAGAGCTAAGGCTCTGTTCTTTTCCATTCAATTTTAGAAAAATTATCACTTTTTTCTTTAAAATTTTACATAAAAGAAACAACTTCATTTTCTAGTAAATTCAATTCAAGTTTTAAAATTCTTTCTAAATCTTCACTCACATAAATTTAAAAAAATAACATAATCATTACACTTTTTTCTCTCTCCTACACAATTTCCTAGAAAACAATCTCTTCCAAAAAAATTCTTTTCAAAAACAAAAAATTCCCAAGTTTGGTCACAAAAAGAACAAAGCCTAAAATGTTCAAGTCAAAGCCAGAACAGAGAAATACACACCACAATATACAGCATCTCTATGTCCTCTTAATTTCTTCACATTTTGCATCTTTTGAACCATGGTTGATGGCTTAGCTACAGCATAACAGGGAAAGCGAATGGATGGTGCCCGATGGTGTTTTGGGAAACCACCTCCTATTTCCCTCAAACTTAGTCCACGAACCTGACCTGACTGCATGTGAGGCCAACGGAGATAAGATGGTACTCGCTTCAATTGCTTATTCAGGCTAGTTCTATCACCTGCAAAAACAATATATGCACATTATGGATACTTATTAGAGCAGCAGAACATAGGAAAGCAAACAGCTGACATTTTTATTTCAAGTGACAAGTTACTGGTGAACAATGAAGTTAATACACAGACACTGTTGCTAGGGTTGTGACACAGGAGGTCAGCAAGGACCATAATTTCCTGAAACTTTAAGCTGCACAGGCAGCCATCGGTTTCCTCAAAATACGTAAAGTACAAGGCACTTTAGTAAGCACATTTAACGGATGATGATCAGAAGTTAGTCAATAAGAAAACAAGTTTTGGGAACCCCCATCTTTTCATGTAATAAAAATAAGTGCCTAAAAACGTTGATTTAGAAAACTTACAACATGTGTCTCGTCACTACATAGCAGGCATAAAACTGGCATTCCCAACATAGTAAAATTTCAAGAAGAAAGCAGGAAGGAATCACAGGAACAAGTTCCATTAGGTGAAAGCATAGCGAAAATTATGCTCACGGAATACCACCATATCATATGGCACCCCTATCATGGAAATTTTAGGATCATTCAACAGGGAATCAGTCATCTAACTCACAAAAGACATGATCAAAACATTACCAATCGTTAGCAATGTCAACTTCCAGTAACCAATAAATATTACGAATTCAACAAGTTTCTTAAAAGAATTTAATGCATTACCCTTTAAAAGTGACTGCCTTTTAAATAAGATTTCTTTAGTTAAATGTGTTTTATACCTATAAAAAGAAAATCTTCACAATCATGCAACTCAGGATCATTCAAGTGCATCCATTACGTATGCAATTTTACTATAATTCATTTTTCCATTCCTCTAAGTACCAAATGCAGTCCAAAACCACAAGACATTAAAAGAAGTTCTCAAAGATGCCATTTTGATTTATTCAGTCAATTTCAGGAATTCTGGATACTTGAAATCCTGAATTAAAGGCAAACACATTTCAGTCAAATACAATGATACAAATGATAAAATTGAGGTTCAGGATTAATTATTCAACAAGAAAAAATGTGCAGAACCGCACACTTCACCACAATCGCTGGAATGCTGATATACAAAGAAATTCCTGAAGGAGCATTATTAATAAAAATGTCCTATACTTGTCCTCTTTTGGTACTAAATCAAAGAGAACATTGTGTAGAACTGCTTTTAGCTCTTTATTATGCTTGTTTAACATTAAATATCTGCTAACACACTTATCTCAAGACTTTGTCAAAACAAATGATGATAGGTTAATGGTTTTCACCAAAAAGCAACATTCAGATTAAAATGGTCTTCGCAAATCAAATTTGGCATTACAATGAAGGACATAGGACTAAATAAGCAAATGGTGATAGAGGAGTTTCATGAGAGAGAGAGAGTTGGAGAACAGCATACAGCTCAAAAGAGAAAAGCGCCCAGTTCCTAGTAGAGTTGGAATATCAGCAGCACTAGGGGCAGTTCTCCCAGCAATGCATTGCACTGGTGGTGTGCTTAGCATCAGTTGCCTCAACAGCTTTACCAGGTGATCATTTTGAATATGAGGAAACCTAATTGTCATTATATTGAAAAATAGTAAGTAAATAAATTGTTAAATGTAACCTTGCCGAGGAAACATATTTGTCATTGATATTCAACACTTAAAAGTAAATAAACTGACAAATGTAACCTTCCACCCCCAAGAAGAAAAGGAAAAATCCAAATATATAAAAAGGAATAAGTCAAAGAGCTCAAAGCAAAAATTATATTTCACCGGATCTAGAAATGTGGGGAAAAAGAAGAATAATATTATGATTAAATTTCCCTAGAGCCAACAATCATCAATAACAGATCTATTTTTTCACAGCATCCATAACAAATGTTCTGCCCACTAAATGTTTAAGGGTTAACATACAACCATAGTAGGACTTTATTGAAATAACAATAATTAATACTATGCTAAGATAACCAAAGGTTCAGACAACAGAAAAGAAGTTTATGAAATACAATACAAAATTAGAATGTTACAATAAGTGGAGAATGCAGAGTTACCTCTTAACCAGATTATCATAATTTAAAGGGAAAGATATGCCATCGTCATTTTTATGTCCACTTTCTCCCCCACTTCTTGAATACCATGAGTGATATCTCCTCGGTAGAAGTTGATATTCTAGAAGTTCATCTAAAATTTGCCTGAAAGTCTTTTGGCATGGTCCAGTTGACAAAAAATGCATAATCAAAAAATAAACTTCTCTAATGTCAATATCTACATTGACGGCAGCAAAATGATCATCAGCTCCTTCCTGCTCTTCTATTCTAGAGGCAGCATGGATGTTAGTGGCAAAATTCAAAGGGGCCATAGTGGTCGAAGGTGCATCAATGGAAGACATGCACTTCCGAAAATCCATATACTTAACCTGAGGGATGAAAATAGAAAATCCAATAAGAAATTGCTTCTGGGAAATTTAAAAGTAGTAATACTATAAGTTGCAGTCAAAACAATGACAACAAAAGCTTGTAATGGTTTTCAAAACAATGAAGTAAACCTGTCGCAGTACATGCCAAGGCTGTAATGCAAGTAATCATATATTGCACAGATATGAAAATTGTCCTTATCAAATTGGAGAAAATACTAAGAAATCAATAGGATTAAAACTTAGACCAAGTAATCATATATTGCACAGATATGAAAATTGTCCATATCAAATTGGAGAAAATACTAAGAAATCGATAGGATCAAAACTTAGACATCCCACAGTAATATGAAAGAAAAAAAAAATTTCCTGAGCTCATTTTTCAGCCATACTTAAGACCAAGTAAGATGCATTTTACCAGAGATTAAAAAACGTAGGCACTTCCCTAATCTTGACCAAGTGGCAATTTGAAATCCAGCCATGCAAGCACCCTAGTAAATGCTTATGTAGAGAACTATTTATCTCAAATATGAGAGGTTCTATCATCTTAAAAGGTGAAAAAGGACAACAACAAAAAAGAGGAAACTTCATTCAAATACTTTCTCGTGATCTTCAAGAGGAATACTGCAATCTTGAAAATATATGGTCAAGGAAAAGCAGTATGACCAAAAATTTTAAGATAGCCATTTACACCAAAGAATACAATGGGCAAGGAAAAAATGTAGGAAAGAGAATAAGTGAATTTTTCACAGTTTTCAAGTATAGCCAAGGAAGAATAACATAAGCAGACCACATCCTGAACACCTTAGGTCATGCTTCAGCTTCACGCATTCAACACAAAGCCTGCAGAAACAGACCCCTATTTCCTGACTTAGGTTGCATGAAAACATGGCAGTTTCAGACTAAGCCTTGATCCCACTATCTGGATCGACTATACGGATTATGTCTCGCCATCGTGTACAGAATGGCAATAAAGGAAAATAATAATAATAATAATAATAATAATAATAGTGCCTAAGTGATCTCATTATTAAAAGTTTCTGTGTCCGTCCAAATTTATCAGTACAAAACTTGTCATCTTTCCCTGTAACCTTTCTGAAAAATACTGAAGAGACATGATTAAACATATAAATATTATATGGAAGTGCCACTACAAGTTCCCAACTAACTGAAGATATTAGGTGCAGCTAGTGTACCACATACAGGATGGTACAGCTTAACAACTTAGGAACAAAAGTGAAAGCTTGTAGGCCAAAGTATGCGCAATCCTGAGGGCTAAATTTAAGTTTCGAATATTAAACTGGTTTGGTGCATGGAAAATAAAATACAGGAGTTATACTTAGTCCCTAAAATGTCTAACCAGATGGAGAAGTGGAGCCTTGGCAGAATAGTAACAGGACTAGGGGTCACAAGTTTGAATTGCGGAAACAGCTTCTTATAAAAATATAAGTTAAGATTGTGCACATTAAACCTTAATGATTCAACCATTTCACGGACAGACATGCAAGAGCTAGTGCGTGCCAAGCTGCCCTATCAGTATAATACCAAATGGAATTGCAACAATACATGGAACCTTAAAAAGGTAAAAATTAAAAAGGTAAAGCGGCACTTTAATGGTTTGACCCTTTCCTAATAAAATTAAAGTTAACAAGAAAAAAAAAACCTAGTTCCAATAGCCTGAGTTATAAGGGGCTGAAGTGTATGCACAATTCAGGAGGCTAAATTTTCTGGCTGGCTTGCTCCATCCACGCCCATCTTCCCCCACCCCAAAGAAAAGGAAAATGTAGTGAGTTAAACAAATACTCGTTCTCTATGATGTAACACCAAATGGAAATGCAAGAATGACGGCACCTAAATCACAATACAGCAGTAACCAAACCCAAATTTTACAAGCAAAAATTATTGAAGTAAGCACGAACCATGTCCTTGAGCTGGAAAACACAAAAACAAACAGGAAAAAAGAAAAAAAATCAAGCAGCCCATACTCCATAGATTATATAAACAGCAGTGCTATAGTAAAAAGGAACGAGAAACAATGGAAGATCTACCTAAAACACAAAAGAGCATAATCAATTAAAACACTTGGTCCTAATCCATCTGTAGTAATCAACGAACTAAATACCAAATTATAAGCAAATTCGAACAGCAAAAATCACAAAATCCAAAGTTAGGAAACTCAGTACCGTAGAGTAATTCATTTCGCACCTAAAAGATGGAGGATTAACGTGGCGATATCATCAGGCCCTCCGAAACAACGCTATTTTTCAGGAGACGAAAATATAAACACCGGAGATATTTAAACAAAAATCACGAAATAAATAAAATTTGCTGCGCTTTTTAGTTTTTCTTTTTTCTTTTTTTTTTTTGGGAGGAACTCAATAGCTTCGTCCCGCACTGGCACCTTTTGGTGTGTGGGTTTTGACCTGGCTTCTACTTTGGGATAATTACACCTTTCTGTCCTAAAGTCTGCTATAATTTCACTTTGGCTGTTATTGGGTTTACCAAATGACTGGAACCCCCTCCTTGAAAGTTTTTTTTTTCGAATGACAAACAATTCAGCTTATTTTAACAAAACTATGATTTAAAAAATTATGCACGTTCGTTATAATGTTTTACAAATATGTTTTGAAAAATAATTGTTTAATATAAAATATGTATTCAATATATATAAAAATAAATGGGATTGAATATTTTTAAAAATTATTAGAAATTATGAGATATTAATATAAAATGCAAATATTCAAAAATTTATTTTTGAAAATATACAGACAAACATGTCATTTCATATTTGAATGTGTTTTTTTCTCTAAAAAACAATTGTTTTGATATTTTACGTTTGCCTAAATTCACTCTAGAAATTTAAGGGGTCAAATGAATTGTTTTTAATTTAAATGGTTACAAGTTTTATTGTGAAGATATGAGGAATTCAAAATTTATTTTAAAATTTATTTGGGAAAATAAAAATAAAAATAAACTATACACTAGTATACAAAGAACCATAAATAATTAAGTTCAATTATCATAGTGAGTATTCAATGAATTTAAAATAAATTGTATTCACAAGTAATTTATATGAAACTTGCAAAGCATCTATTTGTGGAATTAATTATGCAGTATTACATACAAAAAAATTAAGTTCGACATAAATGGCATATTAATCGTCATGTATTTTTAACGTTGAACCATAATCAACTACGACACAAATAAAACATTGGTTCAAACTTTTATATGGGATGAAAAATAAGAGTTATGAATATTCATTGTAAATAAAATAACACAACCTTAGCCACTTACAACATAATAATATTGCACGTGAGATATTTCAAAGTTTAATTTTGTGATTTTCAATGCACGCCAACATAGAATAAGGCATCTATTGTTCACTTCGTTTTATTATAATATTACTATTAAGTAATATAAAGTGAACTTTTTGAGTGTGACTGAGAGAGTATATAACATAATTAAATATCCATAATTTGTTTTAATGATGTTCTTATTTTATAAGTATTAATTAATTATGAACCGAGTATGAAAAGTGAACAAAATAAAATAAGACTATTATATTGGATGTTGGATCAACTATCACATATGTGATGTGACACTAATCTTCGGTGATTATATTGAAATATGATATTCATTTTAATGTGAACTAATGTAATAACATATTTTTTCAAAGGTAGACATTTTTCTAAGTGTGTGCGATCAATGTTTTATGCCAATGACATATTAAAATGAGACAAAAAAAAAACAAAATTGGTTTAAAACAATAAAATGTTAAAATATTTGTATGCATATGTTATTTCAAACACTTGATAGGAAAAAAGTGAAATTATACAAAAGGGGAGGCGAGACAATGAAATGATATAATTTTCATGAATAATCATCCATCGTTTAAAAGTAACGTAAATAACATAATTAATTTGTTTGATTATGAGAGTTCACATTCAAATTCATTTTTGTTTCGATAAAATAATTTATTTTTAATTTTAAACTCCACACTATTACATATTTATTACGTAGGAAGCAGGGAGGGAAAAAGAAGTTGAAGAGCTTTCCACACTCTAATAATTATGTTATTTTTGAATTTATGTTAATGAAGAATTAGAGAGAATTTTAAAATTAGTAAAAAAATAATGTTGTTTATTTATATAAAATGTTAGAGAAAAAAGTGATGATTTTCATGTAATAAAATGAAGAACATATGTATGAATCATCAGTGCGTCATTATCATTATCACCTAGGGCCACAGGCATATATTACAAGCCCATATTTAAAAGAGTTAAGATGGGCTAACAAACCATAGTAGAGAAAAAACCAGGCCCAGCCCATCTCATCTTCTTCCTTCCTTTATAAACCGCGAACACTTCCCGCCAAAGCCCCCGGACCTCGGCCACTTACCGGCAAACTCCTGTTAAATATTCCCGCCATTTACACCAGAGCGGAAGCAGCCAACTCCTTTATTCTCCTCCTCCTCCTCTTCTCTCTCCCCTCTCTCTCTAACTCCATTTTAGTTTGTATCTCCTAGCTATCTCGCTCTACTCCATGAAGGCTTCTCGTGGGGCAAGCAATGGCCGGTCGCCGCTGGTTAATCCGCAGCGCCAAATTACTTCTTTCTTCTCCAAGAAGACTTCCTCATCGCCAAACCCAAACACCGAATGTAGCCCCAGTCCCGGCCCGAGTCCGAGCCCTAGCCCTAGCCCGGCGACTCCTTCACCCCTCCAATCGAAACTTAAGAAACCCTTACTGGTCATTGGACCGTCCCCTACTCTCTCCCCCTCAACTCCGGTTTATTCCAAAAATTCATACGGAGATGAGATTGTTGGCAGGAGGATTAGGGTTTTGTGGCCGCTGGATCGTACTTGGTACGAGGGTCGCGTCCAGCATTTTGATGAGGTCAGTGGTAAGCATTCGGTTTTATACGACGATGCCGAAGAGGAATTGTTGGTTTTATCGAGGGAAAAGATTGAATGGCCGGAAGAGGAGCGGCCGGTGAAGAGAAAGTTCCGCCGTCTGAGTAGGGTTTCAGTTGTGGAAGATGATGAAGAGATCGAGGAGAATGGGTTGTGTGATGATGACGATGACTCTGCTGATGAAGATTGGGGAAAGAATGCAGGAAAGGAGGTGGACGAGGATGTATTGGAGGACGATATGGATTTGGAGGATGAGGATGATGGTGGAAAAATAAGCAAAACACTTAAGAAGCGCAAGATAGCTGGAGGAGTAGGGAAACCCGTTTCGATTTCCACTAAGAAGAAAAAGAACAATGGAAGTACCACGCTCAATCCTTGCAAGGTTCCTTCTGCTTTAAACTATAGGAAAACAATTGAGCTCGCTACCGGAACTGTAGACAGTAAGTGCACTTGAGTTTTTCTCCCTTTCGTCGCGGGACTCTTTTTGTGTTTTGTTATGTTTTTATTTGTTTCCTAATGAAAGTTGAGTAGATAGTGAGACTTTGTGTCTAGCACCCTTTCGATTGATTTATTGACTCTTGTTCTTCCGAGGTGTGAATTTAATCTCTTTGCATTCTCGTTTCAGTACTGGAAAATACTGGAAATTGCCTTAGCCTTAGGTTTGTTTATTGCAGGTGATAAACATATTGATATTTGCACTCCTTCAGTGGATGGTTTCACAGAAAGGTTTGGAGCCCGTGAAGCAGAAAAACTGCGTTTCTTGGGGGTGTAAGTTGATTCAAGTTCTGCAGTTATTGTGTTTTTGCATAATTTATGGGATTCATTGCGCAAACACTAAAGTGTATATCTGCAATTTTTTTTCACTTTCTATTTTGCAACTGTAGAATAGCAACATTTTTTTTACTTTTATTTTTTCTTCAGACCTAAACAAGTGGTTATTTAAATTTGTTACTGGTTTGGCGATTAAGAAGCATTCAATTGGCTTCTTTACAGTGACCGTAGGGATGGTAAACGAAGACGTCCTGGAGATGCAGGTTATGACCCGAAGACTTTGTACTTGCCTCCTGACTTTTTTAAAGGTTTATCTGGTGGACAGGTAATTGTTTTGCCGAGTTACTGGTTGATTTTTACTTCTTTTTTTTTTTTTGTTGGTTTTTTGGTGTGGGGGTTATTGTTTATGATTGCAACCAATCAATTGAGAAATTTGCATCTTTTTAGAGACAATGGTGGGACTTTAAGTCAAAGCACATGGATAAGGTTCTGTTTTTCAAGGTACGTGCTTGTCAAAATAACTCTTTTAGTATTCCCACATATGATGTTGCTCCTATACTTTAATTTCTGCCAATAATTTTGCTTTCCTGCTGAATCAGATGGGCAAATTTTATGAGCTTTTCGAAATGGATGCACATGTTGGGGCTAAAGAACTGGATTTGCAATATATGAAGGTAGTTTATTGGATGATGGAAAGATCTGAATTACTTCTGTACATGTACATTTTCTTGGGGTTTTCTTTGTCTCTAGGGGTTGGTTGAAGGATTATGATATAAAGTTGATTGTGCAGATTTGATTTGTGACATTTTCGGGGCTAGTTTTTGCTTTAGTAGAATAAACTATTCAGCATCTTTGTTGTTGAAATTTTGATTTGCACACTGGAGATATTTATGGTGTCTGTTTATCTTGTAGGGAGAACAACCTCATTGTGGCTTTCCTGAAAAGAATTTCTCAATGAATATTGAGAAACTGGCCCGAAAGGTTGAATAACTCTTGCTCATATCAATGTTAAGTTCTTGCAAAGCCTGCTTTATTTTCGTATTGTCTTTGCTTACTTATGTTGCTGTGATAGAGCAGGGCTATCGTGTGCTCGTTGTGGAGCAAACTGAAACACCTGAGCAGCTTGAGCTTCGTCGCAAGGAAGAGGGGTCTAAAGATAAGGTATCTCTTAGTGCCCTACTGCTTTATCTCTGATGACTAAAATGAATGTGCATCTTTTTTATTTGTGTGATTTCATTTAGTTTTATGAGCTCTTGCTTTGAGTACCGATACATATCAATTGGTTCCAGGTTGTGAAACGTGAAATATGTGCTGTGGTTACAAAAGGAACATTAACAGAAGGAGAAATGCTCTCAGCAAATCCTGATGCTTCATATCTGATGGCAGTCACAGAAAGCTGTCGAAGCTCAGAAAACCAAGTAGATCGGATATTTGGTGTATGTGTGGTCGATGTAGCTACAAGCAAAGTTATACTTGGACAGGTGTGAGGCTATGATTAATATAGTTATATTCCTTTGAATGAAATAGGAAGTTAACTTCATCTATTTGTTAATAAATTATGTTTTGTGGGTGAATTTCAATCTGACTGAATGAAAATAGCTTCCAAACTACACTTTAGATGCAAATTCTTGGAACTACTTGAAATGAGGTTGATGGCTTCCTCTGAACAAGGTTGAAAATTTATAGCCACTATAGTGAGAGACAGAATATATCTACCTTTAAATGACATGCTAAATTGCCATGCCACCCCCATGATTCTTGTTTTCTACAAGGATGCATTTGCCATGTAAAATTGTTCTTCACAAAAATATGCTAGCTTTTCACCCTTGTGCTCTCTCTCCATCCTGCAAGGAATCATTATTTTTGTGCTAAAATCTTCTCGCTCGTATATACTGAAGCAGTACCACAGCTAATTTAGACAATACTTTTTATAGTGGTTCTGATTGTGCATTTTTTTCTGAAACAGTTCAGGGATGATTCAGATTGCAGCATATTGTGCTCTCTGCTCTCTGAGTTGAGGCCTGTCGAAATTGTCAAACCTGCTAAATTGCTCAGCCCTGAAACAGAGAGAATAATTTTGCGGCATACGCGTAATCCATTAATAAACGAGTTGCTTCCCCTTTCTGAATTCTGGGACTCAGAGAAAGCTATAATTGAAGTAAAATGTATCTACAAGCGAGTTAATAGTCAGACATGTTCTTTATCTCAGAATGATGCTATTTCACAAACAGTTCATTCTTCAGTTAAAGATGGTGGTGACCACTTGCCACCCATTTTAGCAGAGCTTGTGGCTGCAGGTGAAGAAGGAAGCTATGCACTCTCAGCACTTGGAGGCACTCTTTTCTACTTGAAGGGAGCTTTTCTGGATGAGTCACTCCTTAGATTTGCGAAGTTTGAGTTACTCCCATGTTCTGCTTTTGGTGATATCTCTCAAAAGCCTTACGTGGTTTTGGATTCTGCTGCTTTTGAGAACCTTGAGATATTTGAAAATAGCAGAAATGGAGATACTGTGGGGTATGTGCGGATTGTGCTCTTGTTTATTTCTTCTATTTCAGTTTTATCCTCTGTGACATTTGTGTTATTTTTTTGGATGAAGGACGTTATATGCACAGTTGAACCATTGTGTAACAGCTTTTGGAAAAAGGTTACTTAAGAAATGGCTTGCAAGACCTTTGTATCATGTGGAATCAATCCAAGAACGCCAGGATGCTATAGCAGGTTTAAAGGTACATTTGACTATACTTGAGGTTTAATATGCTTCACTTTTTGTGTTTCTCAACAATGAAGTGACATCTGTCAAAAATATCAGACAATGTTCAGAATCTGAGTTTTTTTTTTCTTTTCTTTTCTTTTTTCTTTTTGGAGGGAGGCGGGTTGTTTTTGGGGAACTTCCTTACAGCCCACAGTCAATCCTCCCTCCCCTGAATATGAGTTGCCTTTCTTCATTGGGAATACCCATTATCTTTTGATCTTTTGGTTTCAACTTGTCCTGCTTTCCTAGTCATTTAACCATTTTTAGTACAACTATATGATGCAAATTTTTTTTTTTAAAGGATTTTAATTTCCACAACTTTGATGTACTTGGTTTGTCAGTATTTATTGCTAACTCAATATAAGATACCATCTAGGGAGTTAATCTACCTTTTGTCTTCGAGTTTCGAAAAGAGTTGTCCAGGCTTCCGGACATTGAGAGGTTACTCGCCCGTATCTTTGCTAGCAGGTAAACAAATATGGCAGTTTAATATTTGTAAAATGTTGAGAAGTTGAATACTTTTGGATGAATGCTTTCTGCTTTTTTAAAATTTATGATTTTGGTTGACTCCAGCGAAGCTTTGGGAAGAAATGCAAATAAAGTAGTTCTATATGAGGATGCAGCAAAGAAGCAGCTACATGAGTTTATATCAGCTTTGCGTGGTTGTGAACTTGTTTCCCGTGCATGCTCCACACTTGCTTCTGTTTTGGAAAATGTGGATTCCAGGCTATTACATCATTTATTGACACCTGGTACAAATTCAGTCATTTCTGCAAACTATTCAAAATCTTGCTTGAAAATTTACCCCAGAACTTTTTGGCAGGTAAAGGACTTCCTGATGTGCGTCCAGTTCTCAGAAATTTCAAGGATGCTTTTGACTGGGTGGAAGCAGAGAAATCAGGCCGTATCATACCAAGAGAAGGAGCTGATTCAGAGTATGATGATGCATGCACAAAAGTTAGGGAAGTGGAATCCAATCTGATGAAACATTTGAAGGAGCAGCGAAAAATTCTTGGTGATTCATCTGTAAGTGCCATTGGAGTATTGCAAAGAATTCACATTACAATATCCTTTTTTATCTCCATCAGATTGGTAACATTTTTCTTCCTTTTCAGATCAAGTATGTTACAATTGGAAAAGATTCCTACCTTTTGGAAGTGCCGGAGAGTTTGTGTGAGAGTATTCCAAGAGAGTATGAACTACAGTCATCTAAAAAGGTAGAATACAGTTTATATGAATATACTTTACTCCCTTTGCCCCAGTGTCTTGTCTGGGGATGGTTTTGTTAAGAGCTGATGTTCCTTGTACTTGTGAAGGATGTACTAATCTTATCTGCTGAACACAATATACTCTACAGTTTGTCCAGTGCCTTAAGAGCACTAGTGTGGAAATTTGCTTATACTTGAGACTAAAAGTAGGCTCTTCTATGATGATGCTGTTTTCATATTAGTTCTAAGAAAATTGACCATTGGATGAGAAAACAAAATCCCTGAAAATTGGAGGAAGTGCTCGACTACTTAGCTGGCTGTATGTTAGTTATCTTAGAAGAGGATTGATAAACTGATTCTAGTTATAGATGGAAAGTCTAACATATATTTGCCCTTTCATAGTTGTGCCTGGCACTGCACCTCTATATCATGTTTTGTTATTCAGTTGAGAATTTTATCACTGAAGCCCACAGACTGCACTCTGGGTACATTAAACTCTCTGTTAGGCCATGATATGTAATTACCTTTCCATCAAAACTCTCTTATGTAGGGTTATTCCCGCTACTGGACGCCAATCATCAAAAAGCTTCTGGGAGAGTTGTCACTGGCTGAATCTGAAAAGGAGTCCAAGTTGAAAAGTATTTTACAGAGATTGGTTAGACGATTTAGTGACAATCATAATATGTGGAGACAGTTGGTCTCTACTACTGCAGGTAGATCTTCATTCTAAATTTCAATTGATTGTTTGATTTTGATATCTACTATTTACAAGAGAAGTTATTGTAAGCCCTCTGTGTGTGACGCAATGCATGGTTGCAAAGATGGTACATTCATGATTTTCCACTGTTATTTTTGCTCACTCTCACGCTCATATCGTGACTGAAAAGTAATAATAAATGACTAACTTATGAAGGAACAAATAAAATATAATCCTATTGGAGGTCCCCTACTGCTAAATTTTGATGAGCAATTATTTTAATTTATTTGAGTTGCCCTTTATTTAATTAAAAAGCCTATGCATATCGACATGGATGGGTCCCGTGAAGCAATTTGCTGGTATCAATGGCTATAAACTACTTAAGCTTTCCACACATTGTCTACTTTGCAGAATTGGATGTTTTGATTAGCATATCTATTGCAAGTGATTACTATGAAGGACCAACCTGTAGACCAACTTTTACTGGCATATCATCTCCAGATGCAGTACCATGCCTTACTGCTAAAAGCTTAGGGCATGCTATTCTTAGAAGTGACTCCCTAGGCAAGGGTGCCTTTGTTCCCAATGATGTCACTCTTGGTGGTTCTGGAAATGCCACCTTTATCTTGCTCACTGGACCTAACATGGGTGGGAAATCAACTCTTCAGCGACAAGTGTGCTTGGCTGTCATTCTGGCTCAGGTAATTCAATTGTGTGGCTTTGTAATCTTCTCTTCATCATTAATGACTTTGCTTTTATTGTTCCCAGTTAGGAGCAGATGTCCCTGCCAAAAGTTTTGTGATGTCTCCTGTTGACCGTATCTTTGTTCGAATGGGTGCAAAGGATCATATTATGGCTGGGCAAAGTACATTCTTGACAGAGCTTTCAGAAACTGCATCCATGCTGGTGAGATTGATAGCCCTTTCACAAGGACATTGTTAAGGTTTTAGAAGAGATGTGTCATACTCCTTTATTTATGACTAATAATTTCTGTGAACTGTATGATAATGTCCCAATCTTGTTCAATGAGTTTCAAGAGCAGCAGAGAGGCAAAGTGGAAGGATTATTATTCTTGCCCCTATAATGAAATTATTGAAAGCTTGAGAAGAGAAACCTTGAGTTTAGAGGCCACTAACTGAGATACAAAATTGCTAGAGTTGTACTCACCATAATTTACATTTTTTCTAACCAAACCAAGTCTGCTTTGGTTTATTGCAGACACTGGCAACCCGCAACTCCATTGTTGCTTTGGATGAACTTGGGCGAGGGACATCAACATCTGATGGACAAGCAATAGCGTAAGTTCTAGTATCATTCTCCTTTCTTAGTTGTCTTTGGTATTGTCTTTTGTATCTCCTAATGTGTCCTGAATTCTTTCATCAGTGAATCAGTTCTTGAACATTTTGTGCGTAACGTACAGTGCCGGGGAATGTTCTCTACTCACTATCATCGATTGGCTATCAACTATGAGAGAGATCCCAGTGTATGATTTTTATTTTGTTTAACTGTTTAAATTTTCTGTAATTTCTCTCCTGATTTTAGATTTTTTCATTCTGAAGAAATACTGACTAGTTTAATAGAACTGTTAATGTTGATGGGTTAATTTGATATAATAAACTGATGTGCAAAAACTGTATTGCCAAATTGATCCTGTAATGTGAATTAATCTCCTCCTCAGTTTAAAAAATGGTTAGATTTGGATTGTTAATAACATATTAAACTCGTCCAACGCTTTGTGTGTAGGTATCCCTGTGTCACATGGCATGCCAAGTTGGCAAAGGAAAGGAGGGCTTGGAGGATGTTACCTTTCTTTACAGATTAACTCCTGGTGCATGCCCCAAAAGTTATGGTGTCAATGTTGCGAGGATAGCTGGTAAGTTTATTTGTGTATCTTTTTTAAGCAACAGACTCCCTCTATCTCCCTGTCCCTCTCTCTGGTTACTGCAGTTTGGTTATGCATGTACTTTCACGTTTTTTAGAGTTTATTTTATAAAAAATTTGTGATCAATAAACAGTCTTGAATGGAAAATTTCTTTGAGAAATTGAAGCAAATTACTTGGGAAGTATTTGTATGTTATGAGACCTCTCCAATTGGCCAAGAATAAGAGTGAGCTTGAGCATGCCATTGACTATTTGGTTGTTAGTAGTTAATGTATTTATATTGGCAGGACTTCCTGATGTAGTGCTCCAAAAGGCAGCATCAAAGTCACGAGAATTCGAAGAAACATATGGCAACAGAAAGGGGAGATCCAGTGATGTAGGTTGGAAAGAAGAGGTGAAGTATGTGATGGATAGGTTAATGAAGATTGAGACGGCCGGCAGCAGCAGAAGTTGTCATGACACCGTTGAGAGTGAAGTTTCCCCCCTAATCGAACTTCAAAGTAAAGCAAGGGTGCTCCTGGAACGGAACAAAATTAACCACCACCACTGATTACGCTGTACAGAATTTTTATATCTTTTGTAGAATGCAAGGTTATTTTTTACACGGTTCATATTGTAGATTTGCTTCCACTTAATGGCATTTTTGTTGAAAGAAAAATTGGATAACTGGAGTTGTTGGTGGCGTGGCAGAGAAGATCCAAAATCCAAATCATGGGGGTGGGGAAAAGCTGGATGGTCGGCTTTAGTAAGGTACCGTTAAATGTCCTTTTTAGCTAAATTCAAAGAAAAGAGGTTTTGTAGAGTCGTGCATGAATGAATGTGGAACCCTCCCGAATTTTCTTGTAATTGGATGCAATGAGACAAATGGCGTCTATTTACCACTGCAAGTTTTGTTTATTTTTTTCTTGGACGGTGATGTGTGAACTAGTATGAAGTGTGCATGGCGTAAATAATAGTGAATGTTTTGTTTGCTTTCATTTTGGCCTCTCCTCTCCTTGTATGTTTACAATTTACAGGTGTAGAGAGAGAGAGAGAGAGAGAGAGAGAGAGAGAGAGAGAGAGAGAGAGAGAGATGCTCTTCTCTAATAAATAAATAAATAAATAAATAAATATAACAAATTAAAGAACACAGGCAAAAATAAAATAAAAATGAAAAGAAGGTATGTATGTATGTATGTATAAATTTAGAAGACATTTGGAAGAAGCTGCTGGTGGTGGTGGTGGTGGTGGTGATTTACAGTGTTGTCGTCATCTGAAGTTGGTAATGGTAAGGTAGGAGGAGGGCCACTGACCTGGAGATTGAAACTGCACATTCAGGTACACTGTACTACTACTATGTAAATATATATAAATATACATTATTAAGGCAAGGCAACTAACCTGGTACCGGTAGTGATGCCTTGTAACTCTAATAGTGTTTTGAATTGCGGAGATGAATCGAATCAACACAAACATTGGTAGTAATATTCCTGCTGCCCTTAAGGTAAGCATCTGCACCCACATGTAACAAGTTGAAGAAAGCTTTAGTTCAGACTCCAGAAGAATAATACATAAATATATATATATATATATATATATATATATGGTTATGGTTGTGGTTGGTGCTGCTCACCGTGAGTAACGTAAAAGGATAACCTTCTGTTCCTTGGTGACACAGTGCAACCGTATGCTTCATTAGCAGCACTATTGTACACTGCCCATTCATATTATTCAATTCACAACCATCAGTGGTTCATCTTTTCAATTTCAAATTCAAATGCAAGAGAGAGAGAGACAGAAACAGAGAGTAGCTAGCTTACAATAAGAGCTATGGATTTGCAGCAGGAGACACTTGTTTCCACCATGGATGAAGGTGCTTCTGATTCCTCCTCTTCCTCTGATTCTTCTTCTTCAGCCGCCTCCACACTTACTCTAATTATTTGAATCATCACAGACTATCAGTATTAGTATTCAATTTGCCAAATGGCGTGACAATTAAACAAACAACCCCTAACTCTCTTTTTTAAGTATTTAAAAAAAATTCATTCCTCCATTAGAGGACCCCAAATCTTGGAAGGAATATTTGGTTGGCTGGCAAATGGCAGTGGCAGTTCATCCACCCTAGTTGCCTTATTATATATACAAACATGTGCTAATAATATATGTACTTTTTTTATAAAAAAAAAAAAAAAAGCGCATTCATTTGTTGAATCCTAATAAAAAGAAAGTCAAGGATTTAGTAGAATTTAGATAAGCAGTGAGTGTACCAAACTACCAACCTTAGGTTTATTGTTAGTGATGATGGGGAATCAATGGAGAGACGATGATGATCATCTTCCTGCTTGTTGGGCGGCGGAGCAACAGCTGCAGCATACCCTGGTTCAAACTTCTGCACCGATTCCAGCTATTAATATTATTAACACTTAATTGCATCATTAACATTAACTACTGTAATTAATCTTGTTCCTGAGCAGTCAGTCATTGCGTGCCACACAATTATTTTGTCATTGTCAAAGTTTTGAACATCACCGTACAGTACCGGATTTGTTATGAGGATATGGGAAACCTCCTTCCTTTCTAACGTTAACAAACAAAACAAAAACACCTTCTTCTTTTTTTTTTTTTAAATATAAACTATTCCTTGATAATTAACTTTACACCAGAATAGCCGGATAAAGATGAAATTCCCAATGACGTGAAAATTCATATTTCTGAAAGCAACTACATAATAAGCTCAACTTCCAGAACCACCACCCAGGTACCTCCATAATTACATACACTCTAAATAAACAGAAATTGATACAGGAAAACTCTTGCTTCTTTTTCCTCTGTTTTAACCCAAGCAAGAAAATGGACGAAATTTCCGAAATTAGAAGCGATGCTATTAATTTAAATTAAATTATTAAAATTAAAAAAACAAACCTACCTGCAAACAAATTTCACATATTGCGTTTCCCTTTTCATTGCACCATCTCATTATGCAGTCTCTGTGAGCAAACTGGAGAAGAAAGAAAGGAAAGAAGAACAGCAAAATTAAACCACTAGAAGACGGCGACAGCCCAGAAAATTATGAACGCAATAAATTATAAATTCCATGCTCTGAAGAAGATTACATATAACGTTGATGATTTAGAAAACGAAAAATTTCCAGAAAAAAAAACAGACCTTGATGGTTCCGGAACAAGCACAAGGAGTCTCCAAGCTCTTGCAGCTTTCAAACTCTCCTTCATGGCATATTCTACACAAAGCAGGAGATACCGAAACATGATTATCATCATCACCATCATCCACACACAATACCACTTCTCCCATTTCTTTCTTTCAAATTTGGATGATTTCTTCTGGGCTTTCTGTTTCACTCTGTTTTCTTTTCTCTTCCTTTTCCTTCTTCTGCTCTTGTGTTGTCAGCTGTGCTATAAAGGTGCTCTTTCAAATGTTGTTATATACCGCAAATGTCCTTCGCATTTCCCAAAATGCCCCTCGACTTGATTTTAAATATGAATTTATTTATTTTTTTGAAAGACAATTAATATGATTAGATTAGGAAGCAAAAATCATATATTAATGGTGTGTATCCCACTGGAAAGGACACAATTAAATTAACAATTATGGATGATAATACCAATAGTGACTAGTTATGGCCTTATTGTGACTACAAATATAACACAATTATAGATAGAGACAAATATTGGTAATTAATCCAATCATTTTGACTTGATCAATATTCAAAACGCGCTTTCAGAATCCATTTTGCCTTCCTTTCTTGTCTACTTCCTAAATTCCTATTTTACGCTATTCCTTACAAATTTAGATTCCCCACCACCGCTCTTTGACTTACTTCAATTTCTATTTTTGTGCATTCAATTCTAATGGTTCAACCATTCTTCCGCACCTTATTTTCTTTAATAATAATTTTTCTATACGTAACGGATGCATACAATGACAAAATACGAATAAGTATGAGCGATATTTAGGTGAGACATAATTAGTGTACGTGAATAGTAAAATTGTTGGAAAAGAAAATAAAACGTCAGCAACAGCAGTAGTGAATTTGTTGTGACCTGGAGGGGATCTAATAATAATGTATATAATTAATCTCTAAATCCATACATCCATGCTTCCCTGTCAGCTACTGAAAAGCGGAAAACGAAAGCTTATTTTTTTTTTTAATGTAAATTATAATAAATTTAGCGTGGAAAAGGAAAGGAAATGGATCGTCGGCCAATGCAACCAAAACTTAGCTGAGTTTGGCACCCACTTCTCAAATCAGATGGCAATGTTGGAATTAACTCGCCCTTCCCTTCCATCTTTTTCTTTTTAATTTTAAAAAATAATAATAATGATATAGAGAGATTTTCCATAATTCTTATCCATTAATTTCCTTAGTTAATGTAAAATATATTTCATGGAGTACTAAATTTCACCTAAATATGACCATTAATTTTAATTATATTTTATAAAAGAAAGAAAACAGTGATACTATTATTTACACTATAATCCTTTTATCGAACCATTCATGTATTAGCTAATGATTTATGAAATAAATTATGCAATTGCATACATGATGTACTATAC
The DNA here is from genome assembly GCA_016801395.1 of Leptodermis oblonga. Taxonomy (NCBI): domain Eukaryota; kingdom Viridiplantae; phylum Streptophyta; class Magnoliopsida; order Gentianales; family Rubiaceae; genus Leptodermis; species Leptodermis oblonga. Next base: position 710,963 of record CM028760.1, on the reverse strand, counting down.
GCCATTGTCCACTAAAAAAATATTTTTGTGAATAGACTGTAATATTTCTTTTTTATTTATTTATTTATTTATTTATTCTCTCTCGAATATAAAAGTTATAATTATTTTTTTAATATTTAAAATAATAATAATAATAATTCCAAATGTAATTTAGGATGACAAACATGCTCCGTTTTATAAGGGGGTGCTGTGCAAATTGAAGGTGGGGTCCAGCTCAGACGAATTTGAACATGAGCTGTCTGATTGCTGATCAACGGCTCCTACGCAAAGGGCTTTTGGAGTTGGAATTGGAATTCGACGGCGATCGAAGCGGACCCCACCCCCAAATCATCATCATTACTTCATCCTCATCCTAGCTAGCTCCAACAAAACACGCTCTCACCCCTTTTATACTTTAAATTAATTAATTAATTAATTAATTATCCATATTAGAGCTAAATTTTGTGTATCCCTTACTTTTACGATGATTTTGATAATTAAAAATTGCATTTTAAATCACATAATTATTGTAGTGCCATATTCTGACATGGAAATTAGGTAGAAATGTACTTTAACTAGTTAGTATTTTATTAATAATGAAATGACCCCAAGAAAACGTTAGGAAAACTTTTATCAGATTCAGCGTTGGGCCCAACTTAGACGCTCAGATGATATGAACCTTTACCTTTCTTTTTTTTTAATTTTATTTTAAATTAATATACATATTAATGTTAGATTAAATCATTAGATTCATAATTGATAATTATTGTATAATAACATTAAATTCATAATCAACGACGTGGTATGCTTAGTTAGCTGTAATGTATCAATAATAAATACAAGTATCTCGTAAATATTTAGTTAGTAGATGAAACTTATATCATTAACAGCAATAATTAGTTAAAGTTTGAGTCGTATGAGTTTCAATACTCTTCTGTTTCACTACAATAATATATTTTTAAATGTTTTAAGCTTTCTATTATTTTTTTACTAATATAATAATAATAATGTGTGTAATTAAATAAATAACGACAAATTATATATTTTATCTGTTTTATATTGAAATTTACCAAAAAAAAAATCTATATAATTTTAATAAGTGAGGGTTGTACGTAGCCGTCGTTGCTAGGTGTTGACGAAGATATAATATTATTATAATAGGAATAAAGAAATGAGGTTTGGAAAATGGGTGACGCCTACTCGGACTCACAAGTCACAATTGGTGCTTATCCTCATAATTTTATGAGAGTCACTCTTGTCCTTGTCACTTCTTATCACTTTATCACTCACTAATAATCACTTATCCTTTTTGCACCCTAGCCCCCCCACCCAAAAGAGAAGTTATGCCTAATCGAGCTCCTAAAATTGGTGATTTGATGTAGTTGGATAAAAATTTAGCTGTTATTGTCGTACTCTCTTAATCGAATTTTAGTTTGAACTGTATATTATAAAAAAAATGAATTTTAGTTCCAACTGTATATTGTAAAAAATAATCGTACCACTTAACTCGTTTACGTGTGTGATCAAGATCAAACATTTTAACAAGTTGTATACATCGATCAACAAGTATAAATAATACAAGAAACAACATTCAATAAAATCTTTCAGCTATGTATGTTTTAGGTGATAGACCAAAACTGGAAAATGCAGTCCATTAAGGTTGCAAATTTACAATGGAATCTCAAGTTTTATCGGCCGGATAGTATCTGGGCCTCCACTATTTTTGATTGGGGCAGATCAATGAATCCATTTCTATTTTACATCGTGATTAGTTATTTGGGCCTGCAATAAGGCCGGCTGCCACAGAAATGGACCCAAGCCCATATTTGACATTTTCCAATTAGATTTTTGTTTCAAGTTTACTTTTCTGACCAAAATCAACATATTCATTTTAGTTTGGAGCGTAGTTTGCAGATAGTACATACTACCATCTCAAAATACCAAATCGATCATACTTTTGATTTTATAAGATTTTATAAAAATTTACTAAAACAACTTAAATATAGTTTTTATAACTTATTAGTCATTTTACACCTGCACATTTTGTTACGACATTACGATCCGATACTATCGATACCGATCCTGCACCCAAATTATTCCCACATAGAATCGCAATTTTACAAACTATGATTTGGAGGCGTTAGAAATTCTTCAATTTTATTATACAGAATATTATAAAACATTATAAAGTGAACATGAAGATATTTTTATGTTATTTGAAAAAAAATGAACACATTTCTGGAAAATATTAAAATTTATTACGTCCTTAGTTAAAAAAGCTTACATGGACGCAACAAAATTGATGTATTGGTTGATGATGTGAGTCGTGGAATGGAGTTCAAGGCCCACTTACGCAACAACGCGAATCAACATTGTCATCATCTTCCTGGTTACTTGTTCAAGTGGGGTGTGAATGGAGAGACTTTTAGAGGTATTATTTGAATGGACTGCTTTGCTATTATTCCGAAGCTTCAATCTTGTCATCATAATGTGATTAACAATTCACATTCTCCCTTTTTTTTTTTTTTTTCCCCTTTTTTTTCTTCTATAAATATGAGGGTGCGTTTGGTTAGTTGCTGTGAATGAGAATAGGAATCGGGTTTGATTGCAGGATAGAATGAGTTTGTAAATGAGAATGAAACCCATCAAGGGTAAGTTTCACTCAAGCCTAATTATTTGAGTATGATTAAAAAAAAAAAAAAAAAAAAAACCTTATTCCCAAACTCACCAACCAAACAACCAAATTTTATATGATTTCATTACTTCATTACCAAATTCACCAACCAAACGCTTATTTTTGTAACATTGTCTATTCTAAACCCTAAGTAAGCCACTAAATAGTCTTTTTGACCCGCTATAATCGGACTACATATTTATTGATACTTTATTTGTATTAATAGAAAAATCACGTTATATTATTCTAAAGTAGATTAATTCAATGAGACTCCCTCAGCATTGAGGAACTCTTTTGCAAATGTCACTTTTTGGTTTGACAACAATGTATATGGTAGCCTATTCTCCATGTACACACAATCCAGATAAATCATATCATCCTATTCCTCTCCTCTCAACAAATGTACACAAAATATAACATAATACAAAGGACTCTGTCATTTTCTAGGGTCGCTAGGCACAAAATATTATCCCAAAAAAAATCCGAAACCGAACATTATTCGGAAAAAAAAATCCAATCCAAAATTTCATATCGGATTCGGATCGGATCAATGGTTCTGACGATTTTTGGATTATTTTGCTCACCCCTAATCTCTTGTATAATTTTTCTTTCTTCCTAATAACAACCGATTACACAACACACATATACATTATAACTTTCAACTGCAACAAACAAGAATATAAATTTCAATTCCTGCTCTGTTCTCTTGTGGCTTGTGTAGGGAAAATTTTGTTGGAGGGAAGTTTTTTATTGGTAATTTTTTGGAGGGAATTTTTTTTGGGAAATTGTGTAAGTGAAAGATAAAAAAGTGTAATGATTGTGTTATTTTTTGAATTTATGTGAGTAGGTATTTAAAGGGAATTTTAAAATTTTAATTTTGAATTGTTGAAAAAGTAAAGTTGTTTCTTTGTGTAAAGTTTTGAAAAAAAAAAGTAATGATTCTGGAGAAATTGTCACAAGAGAACATAGCCTAAAGTAAAGCTGAAGACAGCAACGCTGAGCTATCCAAGTGGCAACTGCCTTCAAAAATCTCAATATACTTCCAATCACAACTATCCAAGTGGCAACTGCCTTCAAAAATCTCAATATACTTCCAATCACAATTAATGTACGACCTTTTGGACCTTCATAACTAAAGTTATAGCTGCCTTAATCAATCGTTTTTGGAGGTTTATTTGAATTTTAAACTTGTAAGCAACCAAAGATTCTTATTAGCCCTATGTTATTCTCAATATTTTTACCGTTCTCATTTTTATAAAGTTTACTTTGAAATTTTACGCAGTATAACTTATAAACAGTTATATCATTATATCTGTAAATCGAGTTTAGATTATATCCGACAATGAATGCACATATAAATATCTGCACCTTATATATAGTACTGCATTGATTGAATTCGAAACAATTATTTGAGTACTGGGGTAGCCGAGATATTTTGGAGTTTTAATCTGCTAAAACGCAAAAAACAATATCCCAACTTAGAACACTGTTTACTATTTAGACTTAAAAGTAAACGTCATCATGCGTCATGACTCGTATCACTGTATTTACGGTTACTTATATCTATGGGGCGCTTGACGCGCAGTATGAAAATAAAAATGAAATGAAACATTTTATATTCGTAAATCGATAAATTACTTATTAAATAAATTTTACGTTTTCATTTAGAAAATATAATATTTTATATTATTAAATTTTTATACGTATTAAACACATAAATTTTAATCATGGAAATCAAATGTTTATTTCCGTGCGCCAATTATCCAAACAAAACTTATATACACGAAATTTAACATTGTGAGAGGGATAATTTCTTACCTAATTTTTTTTTGTGGATACAAAAAAAAATGAAACAGAATATATAATATAATATTGTCGAACAAAGCATCCCAATTTTCAATTGTATTATTGGCTGCCTAAGCCTTCGATCAGTGGCTGCCAGTTTTAAAGATACCAACAAATCACCATACAATTAATTAATTAATTAATTAATTAAACCACCTGTTTACAAATCTAATGGTTCTGCGTCTCTAATGCAAACAATTATTTCACTAAAATATATAGGGGAGATTTACTACGAACCAATATATAATTATAATTAAGTTAAGACAGACCATTATTAACTAAATGTCATTTTCACAGTTTGTTTCTTTTTGTCAATTGATTTCATCGTAAACGAGTCACTTGTTACGCATAACTAGCTATTTAGAGATCATAATTTCAGTTCATAAGTTTATGTCTTTTTAGGTCGCATGTTAACACGACTCTACAGTTAGCGCACAGTTCCATTTCTCACCTTGGCGAGCTCAAGTGGAGAAATAATATGAAGTTTGTAATAGTTACGATGTTTAAAAAAAAAAAAAAATTACTACACTTGCTTCATTAGAAGAATCTATTTTCTTATATCTTTACTAATATAGTTATGTGACGTTCACAATCAATAAACATTTTAAAAAAAATATATACCTTGAAATTCATACTAAATTGTACACGGAAAAATAAATTATTTTAATGGAACATAGCTTTAAAAAAATTGGAGTTTGAAGAAGCAAAACCAAAGACTTAAAAAACAGCTGCTGGTTTTGGTTTTGGTCCCCCAACCTCAAATAATGAAACAAGAAACCGCGTTCTGCTTTCCAATTACCATTTTTCTGAGTCATTATAAAAAGCAAGGCTCTCTTCCATTATTAAGCACAAAAACAGAACTGATCAAGACCGATTTCGAATCGCTTGAATTAGCAAAATCATCAATGGAGTTGGGAAGCGGAAGCGGAAGCGATGACGATGATAGGAAGAAGACAATAGTGGTAGCGGTGGACGAAAGCGAAGAGAGCATGCACGCCCTGTCATGGTGCCTCCAAAACCTCATCCTCGAGGAGGCTAATCAAAATCTCAAAATCGTGCTCCTCTACGTCAAGCCTCCTCCTCCCGTCTACTCCTCTTTGGATGCCGCCGGTGAGTGATCAATTTCAAAATTATTGAATTATTCATCAATTTTATAGACGTATGTATTAATTGTTTCCGTGAATCGAAATAAACAGGCTACTTTTTGGGGGGAAATGAGATAGCAACTATGGAAAAGTACAGTAGAGACGTAGCGAATTCGGTGATGCGAAAAGCTGAGATGATTTACCGGGATTTCAATGTATGTATATATATATGCAGCTTTGGATCCTCTACCATTCTTACATTAGAATGAGGTTAATTGATGAAATTGATGGATGCAGATAAAAGTAGAAAAGAGAGTAGGAACAGGGGAGGCCAAGGATGTGATTTGCCTGGCCGTAGAAAAACTCCGGGCCGACATGCTTGTCATGGGAAGCCATGACTATGGCTTCTTCAAAAGGTAATTGTTAATATTTCTGGTTTGATTGGGTGAGATTCGAGAGAAGATTGAATTCGAATTTGTGATGAGTTGAGAATTAATCAATTGCAGGGCTCTTCTGGGAAGCGTAAGTGAATACTGTGCGAAGAATGTGAAGTGCCCAATAGTGGTTGTAAAGCGTCCTAAACAAGAAGAAACCACCTCATCTCATATGTATGATACACAAGCCAAACTAAGATAAGCTCTTCAGATCAGATCACCCATGGATTATTAATTCTATTGTAGTAAGAAATTAGAGATGGATTGATTGCTGTATATTTTTACTCATTTGATTTTGAGATGCAGTTATAATGTAATGAATTATTATGTATCAGTTTGCCCATTAATCTTAAAATGTGATCTTGCAAATCATCGCTTTTTACCTCAATTTCTGTTCAACAGAAGTGTCAAATAATACAAAATACAATTTCAAAACATACATTTGTTTATGAATATGAATTGCATTCAAAACAAACTAACTATTCTTTTAGAACGGAAGACCAAACTCCTGCAAAATCGAATAAAAAAAGTGGCTAAAATATCGAAACGAGTATAAAAAAATAAGCAGCCTCCTCAAACTTCAAAGAGCTGCTTAGCTATTTTTTGTTTTTGTTTTTTTTTTTTTGAAACAAATAAATACATTAAATTAAAGGGCTATCGTCCAACGGCGTTTTGATAGAAGGCCATGAGCCAAACAATACAATCTAGATATAAAGTAGATCTGAAAATCATACATACAATCTAAAAACAAAGTAGAAATGAAAATCAAATCTACAAACTGCAGATCTAGCTTATAATTAAGCATAGAGCAGCAAAATTGCAAATAGCTGAGCAAATCATTAGACCGGAGGTACTGAGCTACTCTTGAATTCTAATATAGCTCCAGATTTGACCCATGGCAGAATGGATCTATGGGATCCATGACGAACAAACGAAGCCAACCACTGCTGGCTTTATTTTCACATCTTCTTCATCAATAACTTCATCCCGCAGATATGAAGTTAAAGACTTAAAAAATAAGTGAAAAACACAAAACTCTCCCAAAAGGAGAGGCCAAAACTCTATGAAGAAGAGATAACGAAAATTCTCACGGAGGAGAGGACAGAACTCTCCCTCCAAAGGGAGAGATCATAACCTCCCCCATCCTCCATCACATTGCTTGGGCTGTATGAATTTCCAGGATACCCAATTAGCCAGCCATTTATGGGCCTCGGCCTCAGCCTCAGACTACTTTATATATGAAATGAAAGAAATTCAGCTCCTTATGCCTTCAGCTTCCATTTCAAAGCCTAAAACAAAATGAAAGCCCATCTACCTCTACACTGGATTCTTGGATACCAGACACATTTGGACTTTCTGCTTCTTCCTCCTCCTTTTTTATTATTTTTTTTCCATTCTTAAATTGTCTTTAAAAATTACGCATGTGTTACATAATAAATACGTTTTTTTTCCCCATATTTTGAGTCTCAATTTTTAACTATTTATCTGCTTTAACTATGTATTAATGCATCTTGTAAACTCTTTTTAACGCAAAATTGTGAAACTACTAATGTAATTTACCCTTACAAAAAAAACAAAAAAACAACTAGTGAAGTGGGAGTGGGTGACTGGGTGTGGAGGGGAGCACGTGAACAGCATGGAATCAATTTGGGATTAATTTCAGACCATCGAATAATTTTATTTTCATCAATCAAACCCAGCTCTGCCCCACCAGTGGGACCCACACCCCCATATTTTCATTTCTCTCATCCTCTCTCGTCTCTTCTTCTGTCTCTCTCTCTCTAGTGCGTGTTGCATCCATTTCTCTCTTTCTCTCTCATCGGACGAGGCTATTACTGCTAAAGGGAGTCGCTTCGCTTCACTCTTGAAGAGAGAGAAAACAAAGCTTTTTTTTTTTTTTTTTCCCCTTAGGTAATTGAATTCGATTCGAGCTAGAGCGGAGGCTTGAAGAGCGACACCCCCCCCAGATCCCGAAAACAAAAGCAAACGCAAATTAGAATATGTTTCTCTTCGATTGGTTCTACGGGGTGTTAGCCTCCCTTGGGTTATGGCAGAAAGAGGCCAAGATCTTGTTTCTCGGCCTCGATAACGCCGGAAAGACCACTCTTCTTCACATGCTCAAAGACGAGGTTAGCTTTTCTGTTTTTTTTTTTTTTTCTTCTATTTTCTACGATTGTTGATTTGGCCTGTCTGATTTCGATTCATTTTATGAGTGAATACAGAGACTCGTACAGCATCAACCCACCCAGTATCCCACGTCGGAGGAGCTTAGCATTGGTAAAATCAAGTTTAAAGCTTTTGATTTGGGTGGTCATCAGATCGCCCGCCGGGTTTGGAAGGACTACTATGCCAAGGTACTCCTTTCATTCTTCCGTTATTCGTCGCGGTAGATGATTACTCAGATCAGATTTGTAAGCCCTTGTCGTGAATTTCTGTTTAGAGTTTTGTGCGTTTGATGATAGCTTTTGCTGAACACGAATTGTTACACTGTAGAAAGCTGACTTGTTGCATTTACATATGGAATTGAGACAAGAAGACTTTTTTTTTTTATTCAATTGTTTCCGCACGATGCGAGGAGATTTGCTTTCTTTATCTGTAGTGTTGGCATCATATCTGATTAGGCATCTGATCTACCAATTTCTACTACTTCTCGATCTAGATTGTTTTCTGGTATCAAAATAAGCTTGCGTCTGTCTGAAAGCCTACTTTTGTTCTTGCTCCTTACTCCTATGGCACTCCTCCTGGAGGGTACCAGGAAGAAAGGAGGACGATAATTATGGAAGTGGTTCACAGGCGTTATGAGTTTAAGATACAGCTCTCCATTGACTCTCGTGCAGTGGCTTTTCATTACTGTCGTCTTATGCTACTTATTATGCTTATATCGCGGAACTTAATTTCGATTCTTAATTTATTCTCACTTCTTCCGTTTCAAAAATCATTTTATATCATCTAATTTTACTTGTGTCATACACTGGATGACTGAGGAGCATGAACAAATAATGAGGCGAGATCACATTAATTCTGTGAAGAGTTGCTAGTTTATCTCATGGCCTATGGTAGTAGCTATGTATTTTTGTTATCCCTTATATCAGATTGTTGGACATGTTGTTCCTTCAGTTTGGAAGAACAGGAATGGCTTTGTCTTTAATTCTTTTCTCCGTAAAAGGGAATTTAATGGAATTATCTCTGTAGTGTGAGGTTGGTTCGCTCTCTCCTTGACGGAGAGGCATGCCCGTGGTTGGCAAATGTGTCTTCGCATAAATGGTCTTCGAAAGGACTTCCTTAATGAAAGAACTTGAGAAGGAAGGAAATATATTGAAAGGGCTAAATGGTCTTGCAATTTGCTTTTCTAAATTTGTGTTATTTATTCTGTTTGCTATGATTGACCTACAATAGAAGGAACATGTAATAAAGAAAATAAAATAAAAAAGTTTGTAGGTCATTATAAGAAGATTTATGTAGTTAAATTCCTGAATTTGGGGTGTTTATGCATATTTTTGTTGCTATAATATGATTTTCTCCTTTGCACTTTCATTTTACACCATTACTTCTATGGTGGTTTTATTTCTGGTTATAGGTCCCTCTGTTTCTTTTGGTATGCATCTCTAAATCACTGTGTTTACGTGCCTTTACTTTTACCCTTTTGTTGGTTGGGGGAGGGGTGTGGTGGTTGTGGTGTTAACGTGTGCCTAGTCGAGGTTGCAATATACAACAACATTAAGCTCTGATGTTTATGGTTGACCATTGACATAGTTTAGGTTGTTTGGATGTCAGGTTGATGCAGTTGTATACTTGGTGGATGCCTATGATAAAGAGCGCTTTGCTGAATCAAAGAAGGAATTAGATGCACTCTTGTCTGATGAGGCACTTGCAACTGTCCCTTTCCTCATTTTGGGTAACAAGATTGACATACCATATGCTGCCTCAGAAGATGAGTTGCGTTATCACCTAGGTCTAACAGGTGTTACCACTGGCAAAGGAAAGGTAAATCTTGCAGACTCTAATGTGCGTCCAATAGAAGTGTTCATGTGCAGCATTGTGCGCAAGATGGGATATGGCGATGGCTTCAAATGGGTGTCTCAGTACATAAAATAGGCTAATCATCAGCTAGCTATATGGTAGTCAGTTGGTGGCCATAGCTTGTTGGCTGAAATCTGGAAGGGCCTTCTAAAATGATTATTTGATTCACAAATTTATTATGTCTGTTACTGTTAGTTTGGCTTTAGAGATTTGTACGATTTGTGTTTTTACTTTGTGTGTTATGGAGATTATTGGAAGGGTTGGTTGTCCCATGTAAAATTTACTGGTTGCCAGGAGGACTACAGCATCTAGATCTGTGAGAAATTTTTTCCTGCTGCCAATCTACTTTACTTTTTATTGTGGTAGAGAGATACACAACTTAGGACCATATCGTTTAATATTTGGGGCTCTGGTTGTAGAAAATAATAATGCCTGTTAAGCTTGTGGACCAAATTTGATCATCATTTGGTTTTGTGTTATTGTGAACTGGCACTGTCCTGTCCCACTCCCACCTCAGTGTTCTTTCTATTTCTGGCCAGTGTAGTTGCTGCTGTCTCTTTCTTCCATTGGGGTTCTTTCATATGATACATATATATATATATATATATATATATTGAGTCCCAATCAAATGAATAAAAGATCCATCTATTCTGTGGTTAAGTAATGACAAATTGTTGTTCCTTATTTTCTTCTTCTTGTTGGGGTAAGTGGATTAATGACCTTGTTAGATGCAAAAGCTTGAGCTGAGGTCTTAGGTTTGTATATTTGGATTAGGCAATGGCTATGGATGTTAATGGATTTGGGGAAACCCAACCCAACTCAAAGGAAGGAATGGTAGTATGCATGAAATTTGAAAGAGAAACATGATGAGAGAGTGGAATTTTGAGTCTTTGACCATTGGGTTGTTGGCCAAAACATTTTCAAACCAAGTATGCCTACCTACCTTCATTTGTTTCAAACTTTGTAGTTAAAAAAACAGTTGGATGTTTGTAGAGAAAAGTAATTTTGAATATGCTTTTTGCTATGTCTTTAAACATTCCAAGCAACTGTTCTTGCGTAACAGGCTATTAAGTTAAAAGTAAAAATTATATCGTTTCACTAAATATTTTTTTTAGATTAAACGACGCCTGTCCATTCAGAGTGATGAAGCATGCAGGGGTGAGAGTGGGAGTCCATTAATTAAGTAAAAATAAGATAGCAATACGGTTGAACTGTCCCTTATCCCTGGACTGAGTTCTCAAGGCAAATAAATAGGAAATAGCAATGCATGCTGGTTTGGTAAGACTGGGTAGACTACTCACTGGCTCCATTTGTATTTTCCGCTCTCTGCCTCTTTATTACTACTATATTATTATAGTCATATTATATTATTATATATGTGTAGAAAACCTCAAATTTCAAACGTCAACTCTACATGTACTTACATATGAATGTTTTGTTAATATTACACTTGCACACTGCATTTGACATTATCAGCAGCTCCACCGTCAAAGTCTTTCCTAAGAAATGAACAACTTACGTGACCTAAGTATTACTATAAATATTATTACAAGTGCCATATGTCACATTCGCACTCTGTAGTGCAATCCTAACCACCTAACATTATAATCTGAATATAAAATTACTCGAAGATACATTCAGGGGATATGTTCCTATTTTTGGAGAAAAAATTGATAAATTCGAATTGTTGAATTATGATAGACTTACAGCACTGTTGTAAATAATGCAACCCATGCATTCAATAAATTTCCATAAATTATAAATTAAAATTACTTGATTCACATTGAATAGTTTTTAACATTAGTTAGTAGTAATATATATATGAATTTGTTTAATGTTAATTAGTAATTGAATTGGTTCAACTATGACATAGGGTAACACCAAGTCCACCATTACAACCATCACGAGATGGAGCGGTTTAACAAACAGTTTTCCTTTCTTCATCAAACGTAAATTCTAAACGTACGTAATATTTTGGTCTTCCTCTCCTTTTCATAAATACCACTCTCTGCTCCTACGTACTCAACTGTTACTACAAACGCATTCGTTAATATACCATTTGCTAGTTGCGATGGGAAATTCAATTTCGGGCGGAGGCACGGGGAAGGTTGTGTTGTCGGACGGCACGCTTCACGAGTACGACAAGCCGCTGACGGTTGCGGAGCTGATGCTGGAGCATCCACAACAAATGGTGATCGAATTCGACAGTAAAGTACTCTGCAAGAGGACCGCTCCGTTGCCCGCGGACAAAAAGCTGGAGATGAACAAAGTCTACGTCATGATTCCGATGCGGAGAGGCAAACCGGCGGCGTCAATTTTGTCATCCGAAGAAGCCCGGAGGATTCTTCTCAAAGCCAATTCCATCTTGAAATCCAATTCGTTTGGTGGTGGTGTTGAAGGGGTTCTTCCGCTATTGGGCAAGATGTGCGCGGGGAGAGTGCTGTTGGGCGGAAAAAATCGAAATCGGGAGGAGGAGGAGGAGGAGGAGAAGAGGAACAAGAATTTATTGCGTAATTATGGAGGAAATGAGGAAAGTAAGAGTGGTGAAATAACGATGATGGAGGAAAGGGGAGATGAGTTGATGCAGAGCCTGAGCAGGCAAATTTCTGGGAAAGGATGGAAGCCCAGTTTGGATACCATAACGGAGAAGACCGTCCATGCCAAGGTTCGCCATTGGTTATTTTGATTTTCTCATCAGTTTCCTTAATTTCCTGTTTCTGGATTACAGTAATTAATCATCTTCATCAGTGACCTGAATTATTAAGAGAAAGATGAAGATTATGTGTATGGGTATGAGAATATTGGTTATTATGGATGCTCATTCTCATTCATTTTGTATATTCTGAATTTGGATCCTATATAATACTTGTGTTAGTTTATAAATTTAGGGACTATTATTACAATTTCCATTTAAATTGAATTGGGTATATGGGCCTAGGAGGTGAGAAGTGAAGTTCAAAGGGGACTAGTACATGGGCTTGATCCAACCCAAAGTGGAAATAGAAACCAAATGATACATTTGGCATTTGTTTTTTTGTTGTTTAAAACATGTACAACATGTTTTTTACCAATGGAACAGACCTAGGTTTGGCTATTTTTTGGGTTAAGACCCAAGAATTAGATGAAAATGGGGTGAAACCCATGTTTCTCACTTTCAAAAGCAAACCCAGGTCTGAGAAAGTGTGTTCAGCCCAAAAATTTCCATTGTTCCTCCAACCCAGTTCTAATTTCTCTTCACTCAACCCTTCTTTGCTCCCACCTCGTTCTCTAATGGCCGAAAAAGAGGAAGGGGCTGAGAATGGAGAAAACAGCGAAGAAGTGGAAAAACGCTCCTCTGACAAGTCCATCGAAGAAGAGCGGCTTGAGAAGACAACCGGAGAGGAGAAAAAATCGGGTTCTGAGCCGGAGACAAAGTCCGGTCCGATCGATTTGGGTCCAAACAAGTTTGAAACTTCTTTGGAGATATATGATTTTTTTTAGTTCAAGTTTGAAAATTTTGCCCCCATTTCAATCGAGATGTTCTTGGTTATCAAGCAAATTAATCGAATGGGTTTCTGCCTGAAAAAGAAGAAAGAAAAAAAAAATCGAGCTCGCATGCTGGAAGAACAAAAGAAATGGAAAAGAATGAAGGAATGGATGGGGAAGAAGATGAACAGTGTCACCGACACTGTTCATCAAAGTTTTTGCCAATAGGCCACCGATATTTTCTGTTTCTTAAATGACAGCTCCAATTTATTTTTTTCACAAAAATTAAGTTTGAAAATTTAAATATTCAACTATCTTAAACTAAAAATATTATGTAAACTTAAATATATCATTAACATTAAAAACAATTACTATGGACTGAAATATTAATATAATGTGAAAATTAGTTTTTGGTTGAATATGTAAAAAATGAAATATTGGGGTTTTATTTGGTAATAAAAGTAAAAATTTTGGAACAAAGTATTGGAAAAAAAATTGGGTTAAAACCCATGTTCTTTAGCTTGGGCAACCCAATTCTCAGAACCTTGTTTCTTAAAAATGGGCTAAAACCCAGTTGGGATGAGAACAGGTTCTGAGACCTGTTCTCATAACTCCCTAAAGAACAGAATGAAATGAATGCCTAAAAAGGAAACTTTGTTTCTTTTCTAATTATACTATTTCGATTATACGAGGTGAATACATTTGGGGGGGGGGGGGGGGGGGGGGGGGGGGGTGGGGGGTGGAGTCTGGCGCACATGCCCATGTGCGTTCCTAAGATTTGATCCCAGACTCCCAGTACTTCCTGGATACCAAAAAAAAAAAAAAAAAAAAAAGGAAACTGAAGATTGAAAAAGTTTATTGTGAAGGCTGACTGTGACTGTTGTTGTTGGGCTCAAAAAGAATCTGTGTCTCACCATTTATGACCCAAACCCCAGCCTGTCTTACTTTTCAGTTTCAGTGGGCTGGACTGATCAAAATTTTAATTCAATTTACTTTTGTTATCCCCTTTAGAAATTACAGTCCTTGAAGCCATTAGTCAACGCAACTTGTAACATTATTCTGGGATTATTAAGAAAAGAAAAAACTACTTGTGTGGACTATGGTTATGTAAATGATAGCATAGACTAATAATAATTTAAATGGAAAAGCGCTAAGAATATAATTTTTTCTTTATTATTATAAAAAACAGAAGGTAGTAGATGATGATCCATCTGAATTTGGATCTTTGATTTGTGGTCAAACGATGAAGGTGTAGATAGGGTCAACGGTATGCCTTCAAACTGCAATTCATTAGTATATAGAAACAAATGAATTCAGAGAGGGTTCAAGTTCATTCATTAATACAACCAACGATTCCCAAGAAGATTAAACCCCCCCTCACCTAGCACTTGCTGCTACTGAAATCTTACGTAAATACCACTCCAAAATTGTTTCTGGGAATCCAGTTAGCCCTATGTTCTTTATTTTATTTTAGGTACGATTGAATTTCGTCAATTCATGATCAATTTGAGGAATGGTATGGAGGGAAATGAAGCCTTTTGTATTTAAAGTAGGACTCACAATCTATGACACGCTATAAATATGTTAAGCTTATGTTTTAGCGGATTATATGGATAGACTTGATACGATTCATTTAGATTATAAGTGAAGCAGGAGAGAAAGGAAAATTTCTGATTTAGTTAAGAGTAGTAGAGAAAAAATATGAGAAGGAAAATTGTGTTATTCATCCTCATTATCCTTTATGGATGGATAAAGAATATTTATAATAGTCTGTAACAGTTATTTAACCCCTTAAACCCTGTAACAAGGAACCACCAACATCATGCACTATTAAATCCTATCCACAAGGAAACATGGCCAGTCATTTTGGCTAGTAAATAATAGTAACTAATATCTAGGCCAGTCATTCTGGCTTCTACTACTATCACACCAATTAAGAAAGTAACCAGATCCAAATAACACAAATAATTGTAGGAGTAAAGTTAGAGTTAAGAATATCGACATGTGAACCCGTCAACTTGTACTTGACACGAGCAAAAATTTATACAATAATATAAAAATACAATAGTAACCAGAAATGTTTGTGGGTTAAATGAGTCGACACGATAATACAAATAACTAAACGAATAGGGTTAGAATTGAGGGAGCGTCGATATGAAAAATTGTCAACCAGAATCTAATAACCTGAATACGATACGAATTACCAACCCTAACCAATAATAAAATAGACTTTTTCTTTAGTATGTAGTTGTATGCATATTCACCAACCTTCTAATAAAATAACATTACGTGCATTTAGTTGCACCATTCTATGTGGTTCACCGGATACACTCGTCATACATTACGACCAAAATCACGTTTCTCAAAATAAGAGTGGGTTTTGTTTGGTGGATTTTGATTCTTGAGGAATCGATCCCTTCCCTAATTTACCAATAATAAAAACGATGGAGTAATCTATTATTAGTGGTGTTGTGGAATCGAATAACACCAATTCGAGGATGGGTGGTGGCATTAAAAGGAGCAAAGCAAAGCGCCGCCGCCACAACCAGAAAGGTAGCAGCGGCAACCTCCTCAATCGGAATCTATTCCTGGTGGTCGGAGTGCGTGCCACTGCATGCCTCTGCCTTTGTGATGGGCACTGCCCACGACGGAGCATTTCCATTTCTATTATCCAATCTCAAGCTTTACTGCAACTCCACGTGCCTTCATGTTCTTCTTCCTTTTGGCCGTCCACGTGCATCCACCTCAATATACCTCCTCTCTACTCAAAATTCTATTTATATAATTATTTTTTTAATCAAACTATTTTTGGAATAATACTATTTCAATATCTTTTCAACTATTACATTGAAGGCAGAGGCTATGGAGAGGGGAAGAACGAAGTTGGGGAGCCACCTGCAGAGTCCTGTCAGTCTGCGCTCTAAATAGGCAAAACTGACAGAGGTAAGAACGAGCCAATGCTGCAGCGGTTGTGACGCGTAATGAATCACCTAGAGGTCAGTATGTCTTAAGTACAAGAGTCAGTATTTTGTTTTGAATTATATTTTGTAATTAAAAAATAATTGTACTAATTATTTTAATAAAACAAATGAAAGTTAAAAATTTAACGATTGAATGGTTTATTAATAGGACTGGTATTACTAATCTTATAATTAAGCTAGTATTTTCTTTATTTCATTGAAGACTTGAAGTTATTCATGAATACACTAATTTTAAAATATTAAAAAATGGCTTATTTTATTCTTTTTTTTAGGAGGAAAAAATATCCGTTATTACAGTTGAAACAAATGAAATGGATGTTGAAGAATAAGTTTTATTAATATTTATGTATTAAAACTTGATGAAACAACACTTATTTGAAAAATACTACTATATATATATATTTAAAAAAAAAAAAAAAAAACGAGTAGTAATTGAGAGTAGTATTAGTATTTGGATGAGGTGGCGACACAGGAGAAATGCGCCCTCGGATACCAGCATGTCTGAGAATGGCAACACAACACAACACAACACAACACAGTGTTTGTGGTTGATTTAATTTACTACTAAGCCTTAATCTTATCCAATCAGTTGACAAGTGTTACTAATAAACAAGATTAACTAGTTATTAACAACACTGATAAATAAATAAAAAAATCGTACAAAATTTAATAAATAATGAGGTCAGATCATGATGGATCCCCACATAACATAACATGTGTCGTAGTCGCACTCAATACCTATTAAATTTAATAGTTTGTTATTTTACTTTTCAAAATATATAAATGTAAATGTAAATGTATGTTATTTGTATTTTTGGATAAATTATTCAGTGTAGAATTGTGTAATTAGTGGGCAATGTGCTATTTTAGGGTGGGGGAGGAGAAAGTAATGCGCATATAAATGGCTGAAAAATATGAATATTGATACATCACCAACTTACTGTATCTTTGTAGATGCATAGAATATTTTGAAAGGGGAAGTTGGTGTCAACATCCACATTGCCATATGAGTTGGAACTTGTTGTATTCAGCTACGACGTGCCGTGCCTCCTCTACCTCTATTCATTGCTATTTTCTTTTTTATTATAAATATAAATATATGGCCGAGATTAATTTCCATGCCATATACTCTTATTATATTTGTTTTTATGTCAATTTCCAAATATATATATATATATATATAAAAGATTCATCCACCTTCATCTTTCAAAGCTATTATTGTTCCTGTACAGTCTTTTAATTATTAAAATTTTAAATACAGTCAGAGGAATTATTAATATATGTATCTAATTTTCAGAACCAAATTAAACGAATCAAGATAAGGTTTAGTACTACTAAATTATAAGATTATGATCTTAATTGGATCACTAAAATTACATTAATATCTCAGATGATGAGGTGAGGTGTCATATATCTATATATCCATAATTCTCTTCATTTTAATTTTATTACACTGATCGATGAGTCAATATGGATTAGTAACCTTAAGCAAATATTAATGATAATGCCAGTGCCTAGCTGGCAATTTTCAAAAGTCAACAAAATATTGAAATTGGACCGAGATTATTCAGTGCATGTGTTGTACCACGTAAGATTGCACAACCAGATATATTCAGAAGGAAAATACTATTTTTGGAGGGAAGTGATGTACATATAGGGCCCATAAATTAATATAAATATAAATAACTGGTTTATGATAGGCTTGCTGAATTATTTTTAAAGAAACAACGGATGCATACAATAATTTTTCGAGCATGTAGTAGTATACCACAAACAAACAAATCAAACAAACACCTCCTTGTTTAATTAGTGTAATAATTAGATAGTATTAACACTCATGATTAGGTTTTGGTGGTTGGATATTAGCACTAATTAGTGGTTACAACAACTGCTGAATTTATGATCAACCATATAATTACTAGCATTTGCTATTAATTAATCATGGATTACTACTTAATCAAACCATTAAAAAATTCACTATTCCTCTATTATATATATATATATATATGTTGTGAATATAATTAAGTAGCAGTTCCAAGTTTAAAACTCAATTAATACGAAAAACACATATAACGTGTCCATACATGATTATAACTTAAAAATGGGCCCTTTTTTTTTTTTTTTTTTTTTGTTCAAAGCTGGACATGGACATCTAAGCTTAGCTTAGCAGTACATAATTACAAATTATAATTGATATATATATATATATATATATATATATATAACATGTGTGTGGTACTATATATATATAGTTGTACGTAGTAACGGTTACAGTAATGGGTGGCAAACATTGCTGAACCACATTCAAAAGAAGGGTTGAAACTTAATTGGATGATCGATTGCCAATTGTCAATCTTGGAAACAAAAAAGAAACTTTGAGGCAATTAATTGGACATGTACAACACTTTTATTTTTGTTTTGGTTGCGAATGGAGTTCATGGTACTATGCATGGCCTCACAAATGGGGGAAAAAAAAAATTTTAATCTTTCATTTTTATTTCAATTTCTTTATGTCACAAAAATAACGTAATTTTACTTCAGATTGTATAGAATAAAATAAGAGTTACTAATAGAATAATTGAATTATTAGAGATTATAAAAATAAGTTTATCTTAACAATTCATTGCCCATTGTTGAGTAGTCATTCTTGTTTTTCACCAATAGAAGCAATATTTTCTTGTTCTTCTTCTTTCTTTTTTTGTCCTTTAATTTTTGGAAACATATATTAATTCCAAACTTGAAAAGTAATCGCCTTTGGGTGGTTCCCATGAACAAAACAACCAAATGACTTGGATTATAAAGCAAGAATGAAAATAAAATATAAAAATAATGAAGAGGGCAATCTAGGATGTATATATTTATATATATAAATAAGTAAAGAGTGTGAAAGAAAAAGGGACTAGAGCACATGTTTGTTCGAAAATGAATTGCTGTCTCATTAATAATTCACATGCAACTTATCATCCATCCATCCATCCGTATTCCATCGTGAATGATTGGCTAATCTCACCATAATACTTCTCCTTCAATCAATGCCCTCCCTTCTCTTTTTCTATCTACTTTGAATCATTGCTCATCTATCCCATTAACTCTCACACTCATTTCTTCTCAATTGTTTTCAACTCAATTAAAAGTTGGGCCAAATGAATGAATGAATGAATAATGGTTTAGATATGTAGAAACGAGTCATCGCTCCATCGATTATGTCGCATAAATAGTCATTTGTACGTCACAGTGTAAGTATAATAAATAATAGAATAATGTTATAATACTGAATTCATAAAGTTGATTTAGATGTACAACCAATGACTTTATTTCAATTGAATTGTTACATGCTTAATTTAAGCCAGTGTAATAGGTGGGAAAGGGATCAAATTCCCGTCCCCCTCGTCTTACTAGTATGTAAAAAAAATCAATAATATAGCGTAGCGTAAAGTAAATAGATAAAGACTTGCATTTAATTATTTAGCAGTCTAGCCCATCATTTTCGAAAGTTTTAATTTATGGCCCGCCTTGGTTGGGTGATGATGTGGAAGTTGAAATAGAAAGACGACGGCATCTTGGATGCTGACACGTGGATAAACGGAGAATGACGTGGCGAAATTTATTTATATGATGTGGGGACCATCGTTACCTGTCGTCCGTCATCATCATTCCTCCAACATTTTAATAAAATAAAAAATTATGCCTTTTTATTATAAAGTACAAGATTACTACATGAATTAATTATTTCTATATTTTCGTTTACTTATACATTACTTTATAACAATTATAAAAACATATATGATGATACAAGTGGTGAAGGTATAATAAGTAAAAATACGAATCCTTTCATGGGAATATACTTTCTTTTCTTATTTTTTTTCTTCTAATAAACTAGTTTTTTGGGACGAAAGGGATGATGTACTAAATTTGCTACAATAATCCTTTTAATTTGTTTAAAAAAGAGTTGACTTTTAAAGAGTATATAATTAATTTTATGAATTTTTTTAAAATATAAAATACTACCAAGTAAGACATTCATCGTAATATTTTCGCTTTCACCTAGTTTAATTTTCAAAACACAATATAATCATGTTAATAAGGCTTTTAAATGATATATATTAAAAGAAGGGATAAATCACAATTGTTATTATTCTCTAATTCTATAAAATAAAAATAAAAACTTTATAATACTGAAGATAAAAGAGTAGATTATTTTAATGGAATAGGGATAGTACAAATTATTAATTTATTTTTAGGATCAAGTAAAATTTGAAAAGAAAGAATAATACATATATGGTGGGGGGAACTGGGGAATGAATGAGCAGTGACATAAAAAAGGAGTGGCCCTTTGCGTGAAGGGGAGTTGGGCGGTGGGGATGGGGAAATTGAAAGAGAGAGGACGTGGGTGATCTGGCGGCCATATGCTTCTTTATTGTTCTTTGCTTCTCACGATTCATGTGCTCTCATTTATACCGCTTTCTATCCATCTTTAATCAAACCCACAACCACACTGCTACCTCTTATTCTTTCGCCAATTCCGTTCCCGCTTCTCTTCCTTTTTCTTTTTTCCCATTCCTCTCCTCTTTCATACTATTTTACCATTGCACTGAAATAGCGGTATAAATGAGTCGATCTATTCTCAAATTGCAATAATTAACTTGAGTTCGAGCTTACTTATTAATGGTTCGATTAACTCGTCGGCTATATATTTTTTGTGTTTATAATTTTGTGAATAAAAAGAAAATTTTGGTTCGAGCTCAAGACTATTATAATTTTACCAAATTAAACTTGAACTCAACTATTGTTTTTTTGGGCCGAGTTGGAGTCAGGGCCGACTTTCGCTCGGCTCGGCTCATTTACAACGTTGGACCAAAACGTATAAGATAAAAAGTATAATAAAATAATTATTTTCTGAGCCATAAATTACAATTTTAAAAGTAAATTATTCTAAACAAACGGCATCATATTCCTTCTCTTGTGAACTTCACTAGAATTGCAAAATAATGCAGAATATTGCAACATGATAAGTTTAGTTGAAGCAACAGTAAAAAGTTTAAAAGGTGTTATAGTACACTGATAGATTCTATGTACAAGTACTGCATCATAAAAAGGCAACACCGGGTCTGTTATTTTTGTTCTGTTTTGAAAATAATTTTGATTTTAACAGTAAATTTAATATATTTTAATCATATTTTATCATTTTCAATATAACTTTTTACTATTCAGCATCTACTTTTTACACTTTCAATACATTTTTTACATTATAAAACTATTTTCTAAAACTTGTTTTCAAAATCGTTTTCAAAATGATGAAAAAGAACAGACCCCTTATTTCTTCGTAAATCTCTGAAATCGATTCCACCAAGCCCTCCACATTTTGCATGAATGCATCATTAACCACGGCTACCATTCACACAATGTGAATTAACAAGTAGGAAAACAACGACCCGAAAACAAAACATGACACAATATGAAACGAGTCATGATGAGTTTTGACAAATTTGCATACCTTTTAAGTGAGTTTGTAAATACAATGCTAATATTATAATGAGTAAAGTCCAGATTTAAGAAGATTGACTAGAGATTTCGTCAACTCAAATATGACATGAATTGTCACTTTATTACCGATACTTCCAATGATTCTTGGTAATTAAAATAAAGAATAAATGAAGTGATGTGTAATTATGACGTGTCTGGGAAGGAATATATTGTGCGAAGAAGCAAACGGAAAAAAAGGTTAAAAGGACGTAATCAATGGGCTTTAATTATAATATTTAATTGTTGCTCATTGACTTGAGCTCTAACTAACAAATTAATCACCTTTATTAAGTAGTAATACTAGCGACTGGAGTAATAATTTGTGAAAGGGACAGTTTCACAATCACGGTGGAGTGAAAATGAAAAGTTAAAAAGTGAAAACCAATTACACCCATTAATTACGTCAAATGCTTTGCTTGGTTTTATTTGGATGGGACTCATTACGTTGGTTGATTATGTGGAGAGAGAGAGGACTAGCCATAAACCACAAATAAATACGAACTCACTAGTAATTTTTGTAATGACGACAATGACATATTATTTGACATTTTCATTTTTTAAATACATCTAAGACCAACATTTGGCATCTGCTGTGTTTAACGCCTGGCCGTTCCCTAGCGGAAGCCATTCTATATAATAGTTGCGGAGAAGGTTTCAAAGCCAAAAAGGCTGGAGCCATTTATGGAATAATAATATTTTTTAATTTTATTTTTATTTTTTTTGCAATTATTTAATTAGATTAATTATTTTATGACACTTAAGTACTTTTAATTGTATAATTTTATTTTCCAAATTAAATTAATTTTCTAATTAAAATTATAAATTTAATAAAATAAAGTATGTGAAAACTATTAAATACTAATTTTTCCCTAAACAAAATTTATTTAATATTATTAACAATAATTATTAAAAATACTTATATAATTAGATAAATAGTTTTAAACTATTAAAATAATAATATTTATAAATAGCTTTAAAAATGGCTTCAACGATTGATCTCTCATGGATATGGAAGCCATTTTAGCATCCATCCCCTGGAGATGCTCTAACAAAATGTATGTCCAACACGTGTATCCAATTTAACGTATAAAGTATTTCAATTATGTTAAAATAACAGTCGTGTGTTTTTGAAACGTGCACATCATTTTTAAGTGTTAAAGTATTAAAGTTTCTCCTTTGAAGTATCTCATGGATATTAAAACAAATAGTGTCGCATGTTTTTTAAATACATATACTATAGAAATATCGAGTTTGACCTCTAAAATATTGCTTGTATGTTAAAATAACAAGAGTATCTTATGTTTTAAAAAAATTCGCACATCATATTTCGATTGTGAAATGTATTACAGTTATTTTAAAATAATAAGTATTGCATTCACTAAAATAAAATACGCATATCAAAATAATATATTCAATACAAAGTGGGGTACAAACAGGCCTATGTATATGAATACAAAGAGCATGTTTTTTTTGTTTCGTTTTGAAAACGGTTTTGGTTTCAACATTAAATTTAATATATTTTAATCATATTTCATCATTTCTAATACAATTTTTTACTATTCATCATTTACTTTTTACATTTTTAATATACCTTTTATATTATAAAATTATTTTCTAAAATTTGTTTTAAAAATCGTTTTTAAAACGCCAAAAAGAACAGGATCAAAATGTTGGTAGCACTTTCTTTTTTTGTTTTGGGGCCCCGTGTGTGGGGGGGTGTACGTGGCTCCAAGAAACCAATGCAGCACAGCAATAGTATCTATCATGTAATAACTACTTTCCCCAACCAAAATTATACCAGTATTATTCTCCAATTACAACAATTTTTGTAATTAGAAAACTGTTGTAAATATAATTTTCCTACTTGAAAATTTTATTTCTTCAATATTTTTTTACTACTATAATTATCTTATTTTCTTCATTAAATTAGTGAGAAGAAAATTATAACAATATAATTTAATATGGAATATGAACAATTTATTATAAAATTTAGTCAACTAGATAGAAAATTGAATCAAATTACAACTCTAATAGAATAATGGTCATATTTATATACTAAAAATAATAAAGGCAATGATTTTGTCAACAAATACTAAAATTTCTTTTTTAGTGAAATTTTACAACTAGACCCCTGTGGTTTATAGTAGAGAGAGAGTATATGAGTGTGTGTGTGTATTTGTAGTCACAAAGTGAGCTGTGAGTGTGTGTACAAGGTGCCAGGCTGGCAGCAACAATGGAGAATGGAGGGAAAAGGAAAGAGGGGACTCTCATTTTTGGATTGGATTGGATTGGCTGGGTATGGCATTTGGCATCCCACAGGTCAAAGCTATATTGCTTAGCTGGCACATCTTTTCCCTTGCCAGAGATCTATTTTTATTATTTATTCATGGCACCTTCTCATTGTGCATAATTCTTAAATGACCTCTTCCTTCTTTACAAAGTTTACTACTATTAAATGGGATGAAAGTCACACTAAATTAACCAACTGTTCTCCATTGAAATGATGCGAGACAACTTTACATTAGCTATAAATTTTGTATAACGTTTGTTTTTTTTATTTTAGTTTTTGACTGAAATTTTAAAACACAGAGTGTATTATTCGTTACGATAACAGTAAAAATAAAACTGATTTGACTATACATAAATGTTTAAAAAAAAATGGATAAATAGTAGTATTTGCTTATCAGAACACGTGTACATGCACTTTATTTTACATGAAGTGCTGACTAATTATTACGAAAAGCTGACAAATTATTTGAAATTTTAGTTCCAATTAGTTGGCATACACTTTGCTTTCATCATTATTATTATTATTATTACTATTATTATAGATATACTAATGAAGCCTTTTTTTTTTCTCCTTCAAATTTTATCTTTCTGTCATAGGTTAATTAAGAAATTTTGATCGTACGTTCAAAAAAGAAAAAGAGGATGGATGTTTTAGAAAATCGGTAAACTAAATTGGGCTTATTAATAATAATAAAAAGTAGTAGGGGGCTAAAGCTAAGCTTATTTTTCTCCTTTTTAAAATACATTCTGTGTGTAGCAAGCAAAGCAACAGCGAAAAAGAAAAAGAAACACAACTGGAACCGGTGCCGTATTAAATACTACTATTCCGGCAATTAGCATTTAATTTTAGTTTATTTAGGCATCAATCAGTTCACTCTCCACTGTGTGTGTGAGAGAATGAATAAAGAAACAGAGTCTTCCTTCATATATACGCCTCGCTTTTTTATTTCCTCTGTTCTTCTTCTTCTCTCTCCTCTCTCTCTCTCTCTCTTCCTTGGATTCAAATAAAATCCCACTCTCTCTTTTCTTTTCTTTATTTTTATCTTCCCTCCCAGTTCTTCTCCACATCCAATTCTATTCTTTCATTCGTTGATTTTTGTGGGGTGGTGGTGTTGGTTCTGGAGTCTGAAGGAAGAAGCTCGGTTGTTTGTTGTGTGAAATGTTCTCATCTTCTTCACCTCTGATTCGAATCCACTCCTTCAACTACGGAGTGGGAAGAAAGGAAATACCGGTGGATTAGTCTTTTTTGATTTTTGTTTGAACTAGAGTTGTTGCTGCGAAATCCCGGGAAGAAAGAGGGAGGGAAGGAAATCCGCGTTTAATCAAATCATTAATGGTTGACCATTATCACCACCATTGCACTACCACCATGGCCGTAGCACCACTTTCCCTCTCATCCGCCGCCGGAGAAAGGAAGCACTGGTGGCTCACCAATAAGAAGGTATGTTATACTTCCGGCCTTTTGCCCTTTTTTATTTTCTACTCATAGTGTTACGATTCCGCTCATGGTTTTTTTAGACTAACGAACTAATTTGGGAAAATCAAATGTGCAGATGGTGGATAAGTATTTGAAGGATGCCAAGATTCTTCTGGCTTCCCAAGATCAATCAGAGATCCTTTCGGCTCTGAATCTCTTGGAAGCG
This sequence comes from Leptodermis oblonga, assembly GCA_016801395.1. NCBI lineage: Eukaryota > Viridiplantae > Streptophyta > Magnoliopsida > Gentianales > Rubiaceae > Leptodermis > Leptodermis oblonga. Next base: position 685,025 of record CM028760.1, on the reverse strand, counting down.
GCTTTGGCTATATCGCCCCGTTTGGAGCTGGCCCTGGAATTGAAAGCTAGGTGTTTGCTTTATCTCCGGCGATACAGGGACGTCGCCGATATGCTCCAGGACTACATTCCTAGTCTCAAGATGTCCGCCTCCGAAGCCGGTGACAGCAATTCTTCTGAGATGAACTCCTCCACCCAGCTCTCCAAAGAGCAGGTCAAGCTACTGTCTTCCTCCTCCGGCGCCGATGGGGAGGATGCCGAGCCCATCTTTAAGTGCTTCTCGGTCTCTGATTTGAAAAAGAAGGTTATGGCAAGCCTCTGCAAAAACTGCCACAAAGATGGCCAGTGGAGGTAATTAATTTTTCTTCCTTTTTCTCATCGGATACTCTGCCAACAGTTATAATGTTGTTGCCAGTCCTTCATAAATACATTTTCATTTTAAAACTTCTTTTCCTGTCCTCATTGATTATCATTAGGCCAATCTGTGTTTTCAAAGTAATTTACGTTTATTTTGCTTAATATTTAGGTACTTGGTATTGGGTCAAGCATGCAGCCATTTGGGTTTGATGGAGGACGCCATGGTTCTCCTGCAGACAGGCAAACGCCTTGCTTCGGCGGCCTTCCGCCGGGAGAGCATTTGCTGGTCTGAGGACAGCTTTTTCTTCAGGGAACTCCCAATGTCCGCCGACCAGCAACCTCAGACGCCTCCAAAGACGGAGGCAGAAAGCATTTGTCATCTCCTCAGCCATATCAAGCTCCTCATCAGGCGAAAGACCGCTGCCCTTGCGGCCCTTGACGCCGGGCTCTACTCCGAAGCCATCAGACATTTCTCTAAAGTCTTGGACGGACGCCGGGGTGCACCTCAGGGCTTCCTGGCCGAGTGCTATATGCACAGAGCCTCAGCGTATAGGTCCGCCGGAAGAATCGCTGAGGCGATAGCGGATTGCAATAAAACTCTTGCGTTGGAGCCCTCTTGCATTGCAGCCTTGAACACTCGAGCAGCCCTTTTCGAAACCATTCGGTGCCTGCCCGATTCTCTTCATGATCTAGAGCATCTCAAGCTTTTGTACAATTCCATTTTACGGGACAGAAAATTGCCTGGACCAGCCTGGAAACGTCAAAACGTGCAATACAGGGAAATTCCAGGGAAATTGTGCTCTTTGGCAGCTAAAATGCAAGAACTGAAGCAGAGGGTTGCTTCTGGCGAGACAGGGAATGTGGATTATTATGCTCTGATCGGGTTGAGACGGGGTTGCTCCAGATCAGAGTTAGAGAGAGCACACTTGCTGCTGACCTTGAGACACAAGCCTGATAAATCTTCGGCTTTCATCGAGAGATGCGAGTTTGGAGACGAACGCGATGTAGAATCTGTGAGGGACAAGGCCAAGATGTCGGCATTGTTGTTGTACAGATTGATCCAGAAAGGGTACACGAATGTGATGACCTCCATCATAGACGAAGAGGCCGCAGAGAAGCAGCGGAGGAAGGCTGCCGCTGCATTACAAGCGGCGCAGGCAATGCAAATTCAACAGCAACAGGCAGCAACAACAACAACTCGCGAACAACCCGTGGTGGTTGTTCAATCGACAAACATGGTGGCAGCCTCAAACGCTGGTGAATCCTTCATTGGAGGTGGGATTGAGAACAACGGAAGCCCGAATGCTGCCGCGGGCGGTTCCGTGTATCAAGGAGTGTTCTGCAGAGACCTCGCAGTAGTTGGGAATTTGCTCTCCCAAGTTGGGTTCAATCGTCCGATTCCAGTGAAATACGAGGCATTAAGCTGTTGATGATGGTAATGATATAGTAATCAACCATATTTATGGGTTCTTGGGTCAAGGAATTTGAGGTTCAAGAATGAAGGAATAATGAATCAAGGAGTACAGCATGGGCGGGAAGAATCCGATTCTGAACAAGAAGTAGTACCACCATCGCCATCGCCATCGCCATCGCCATGAGCAATTGAGCATGAGAATGCCAGTATTATTATGATTTTTGTACAAAAAGGAAAGGTTAATTACTGCAGGAAAATTTTGTTTACCCACCTTCTAAGTTCTACTCCGTTGGTATTACTATAAAGTTTGGTTCTAGTCTGTCCTGCATTAAAAATCCCCATATTCTCATCTCATCTTTAGTTTTTTTACCTGCAATGCTCGTACAGAGTTCCAAATTGTGGTCTTTTATTGAATTTTGGTGGGGTTTAAATTGCTTTGGTTGCTTGCTTGTGTCAAGTTCATTTGATGCGTAGCCAGTTGTATGTGTTTGTGGATAAAATAGAGGTAAGAGAGTAGTAGAAAAGGGCGCATCCATTTTGTACAATAATGAATGAAAGGGTTATTGAATGTGATGTCTCATCTCATCTGCCTCCCCATATAAAGTGAGTGTGTCAGAAGGAGCTTTACATAATATAAAAGGCTTTCGTCACTCTGTTCAATTCTGACATTCCACACTGGATTTCATTTCCATACACATTCGACAAACCCTGTTCTTGATCTAGCTTGTTACTAATGTTGCATTCCAGTTCCATTTGGTTGGTTTTCTTCTGATTAACCACGTTCAAATGCGTTGATTTTTCACTGGGAAAAATTGGCAGGAAAACAATTGGTATTTGTTTGAAGGGATAATTTGTAGTGTTGCACAGACGGGTGCATGTTACTAGAAATGAAGCCCAGAAAAGAGGAAATAGTGAGGAGGATCCAAGGTGTATCTGTTCATGTTGTCAGGCGATTTGAGGTATGATTTGTCCTAGTCACGCACAGGATGAGGATGGGTCTCTTTCTCTTTCTCTTTCTCATCCTCAATCTGATTCTGATTCCATGAACATGATGATGACAATGAGGAAGAAGGAGATGATGTGCACTAAAAACAACACAACACATCTCCAACGCTGTTATAGGCTATTATATGTATCAAAACTCAGGGCTGCCCAGAAATCAGAAATGTTTATGCTTCCTAGTTCGTTCATGCACAGTGGGTCCAAATGGAGTGAGTTTTCTCATCACAATTCACAAGTCAAGTTTCACACAAACTCTTTGTCCCAAGAATAGCGGTAAATGTCCCTTAGAACATTCGATAAAATTGGAACAATACAGAGAATAGCAGGTAAATGAGTACATGCATATGCATATGCACATGTGGTGTGGGGGTGTGAAGCCAGAAAATATGGGTAAAAAATGAAGAGGCAAAACGTACGTAATAATGGAAAAAGTGGCATTATGATTATCTGTGGTCAGAGTCAGTGATGAGGCAACAATCAATCAAATTAGTACTACTATTACCATCATTTTTCATTATGATTTGTATTGTACCGCCCAAACCAAACAATACCTTTGCTGAGATGAGATGAGATTCAACCAGCTTTGTCATTTTTCTGAATTTCTTAACCGATAAAAATCAGTGTTTCGTTAGAACAATTTATTTTAAAGTTAACTCATAAACGATTGTATCGTTGAATCATTGATTGTGTAGTACGGAGAGAATAGTAAATAAAATGTAAAGTAAAGAAAAGAAAGATGCAGGTAAGAAGAGTGTAAAGTAGATAGATGTTAGATGGAGGGGGGTTGGGGCCAGGCAGCCTGGCTTTTTGTGGAAGTAAAGTTACATACAGTGAGACGCTTCATCTTGTTACCCTTTTCATAACTTTTACATACCCTTGTGACTTAATTTCAAATTAAATTTCTGCATTAATTAATTTAAAGTTAATTAAAGGTTTATGTTTATATACGCAGTGCTTAACGGATACCATACTGTTGTGAGTTCCATTTCATTTGAATTTGAAGTAATTTTTGTGATCGGGAGAGAGAGAGACTCTGTTTACTTTGTGACCATTCCATAGAAACAGGGCGAGTACAGTATATTGTTGTTGCTTTCTAAATACCGCATCTGCATCTCTATCTGTCTCTGCCTCTGCCTCTGCCTCTGCTTGGCACCAAATTAATTAATTAATTAAAATAATTATGAAAATAAAAAGGAAAAAAAGAGGGGAGGGAGGGAATGGGGAGAAGAAGCGATAAAAGAAAAGAAAAAGGATAGATTAGTGCATGAAGAAAAGATCACGTGCAGTACAGGTAGAGGGAGGTCCAAGGAAAGAAGTTACTTTGCTTTGCTGCCAGCCATTTCTAAAGTTTATCCCTTTGGAATCACACAAAACTGGCCCCTTCCTTCCATGCATAAGAATTATTCATAATAAGCCTCTAAATGAGTATGTATCTAATTAAGTTGGACTTAAAATTAATAGTTTGTTTCGAAATTAATCGACTTAAGCTCAGTCAAATCTAAACATTTTGCCTTGACCATGAACTAATTTTTTAATTTTGTATTTAAAAATTAAAAAAAAAAGCCACTTAAACAATGGTAAGTGAGAGAGTTCGAGTTCGGTCAAAATCGAGTTGAGAAACTCAAGGGCAAATTTTGACCGAACAGCTAAACTCAACTACACTCCTAACTCATAATGGCATGTAACTCATGAATTCCGATATTATTACTTAACTGTGTTACAACATATTCATTTTCTGAATTACTATTTGATACGACTTTGCCATTAATGGGATAAATTAAGTATGAAGTTATAAAAGTATTATCTCTTCATCCTGAATTGAGTTTAGGGCTCTTGTATTGTATTGGGGAGATCACGAGCTGCATTCTAATACGAAGAGGGAGAAGCAATAATATACATAGAATAATAGTAGTTTGAATTGCGGCAAAGGGCACATGGGAAGCCTGCAGAATTGAGTTGGAAGCTGATGCCAAAATTTGAACTCGAAAGCGGAGTGGGGGTGCACTTGCATTTGCAGTGGGAAAGTGGCAAAACATGCAGGAATGAGTTTATAATATCTACATCTACTCCTTTCTTTATAATACACAATTGTATTATATGATTTGAAAACTTTCAAGAGAGAAAAACCAGAGCCCATATAATATAATAATACTGTCTGTATTTGTGTATCTATCTATCTTTTGGAAAACTCTAAACTATTAAGTCATGACAAATCAATATTAATAATATATCTAATGTACTTAGGATTCGTTCATTCATGCATTTGATCGAAAGTGGAGTGAGTTTGCATCATCCTTTCAAGGTTCAAGTGGGCTGATCGTGGAACAGAACACAACAGCTGCTTATGCTTATGATAAAGTCAGATCTCTTTTCTCTCTTCTCTTCATATATTATTATTATTATTATGGGAGTTTTTATCGTTTATCGCCTTGGGGCATGGAGTTCATTTTAATATGTTTGTGTTCAAAACTTCAACCAACGTACAACGAAAGAATAGGGTTTTGTCACATTCTCATCAATCCATCTCTCTTCTCTGGACTTCTTCTTAATTATCAGTTATTATAATAAGGAAAAGTATGATGCAGGGCTACAGAATACAGAGTATGACTTTTAATTCTTCCCTTCCTTTGCATACACACTACGGTACTTGTACTTTGTTTATTCTCAGATTCTCTGTCTTTTGAATATGTCTGAAATTAAGGAAGCTCTTTTTTTCTTCTTCTTCTTCTTCAGATGAGATGAATAGAAATGATTTTTTTTTTTTTTTTGAGCTTTAATTTTGAACCTTTGTTTGTTCATAGAGTAGATATGTAGGAAATGACTCGTTAAAATGAGGCCTTAGAGAAGGATTTCTGTGATGATTGGGTAAATATGATTAACGTTGTTAAATATAATTTGGGGTAGTTTTTGATGTTTGATGTTGGGAACATCGGAATGGGAATTGGGAAAGAGAGACTTTGGTGACGTTGGGATGATGATGATGATGATGTCAGTGGGGGGCATGTGATATATGGTGGAAATCATCAAACCAAATCATGTGACAAAACCAAATGAGCCAATGTGCGATCTACCTTTTAAATTATATTCATATTTTTATGCTTAACTCGATATTATTACATAGGAGGCAAGGTTGTTGGGAGAGAAAGAACGAAGTTGATCATGTAAATTTGTCCTCTAAGTAAGTAAAACTAATAATAGTAGGGATCGAATCTCTAATATTTGAGTAAAGGAACCTCTATTCGTAACAACCGTTGCCGTTGGTACTATCTTGCCCATGCTCTCATTTAGATTTTGGACAATGAATATGAATTCCATCCATCATCTGTATAATCTTATGTACAGTACAACTTTGTCAATCAAATTCGAGGGAATCCATCCCTAAACAAATGCTATAACACACACACACACAGACACAGACACAGACACAGGGTCTCTGTCTTTCATCAAATCCTAGATCTCATATTCTGAAACAACCAATAATGAACTGGTGGAGTAGTTGGTGGGATACTGTGATGTCACTTCTCACTCAAAACTTGGGATTTTACTTATCTATCCTTAAAGCTTAAGCCTACCTCTCTGTTTCTCACAATTTCCACACTACTCACTGCTCCTCTACATAATAATATTCAATGGAATGGAATGGAAGGGAATCATTTTCCTAAGTTCAAACTGTGCTGCTCTACATATTTGTTTTGATTCAGAAGATGGTAATGGGTTCTAGTTACAGAATCCATTCGCAAGAATTCAAGCCCATTTGGTTTGGGCCTTAATTATGTCGGACCAGCCCAAAATGATATTTTTATTGGGCTACATTACTTTCTTCTTTCTTAAAAGTTAAAAACTGCTTCATCCCAATATAGTCAATGTGCACCTCGTGACGTGACCCTCGAAACCTTCTCGAGTTTATATCCTATGGCTGCTTCACCGCAGATAGACACACATTCTCACCAGTTGCAGCAATCAATCTCATGCCTACCTCGATTTCTACACACAAAAACTTGCACTTTCTTCCTGACCCAATTAAAAGAGTTCAATTATACAACTTGTTTTGAATAATAAAGTATAACTCAAAACAAAACTCTTCATGTAGAAAATGAAGAGTACTTAGCGTACCAAATTATTTAAAATTACAGTCACAGTACAAACCTAATATTGTAGTTTAAGATTAATAATGAGATATTTACTCCAGTTTGTACTAAGTAGCTCAACATATTCTTATTAGTTAGTTGCTTCCAGTGTTTCAGAAAGCTCTTATAAAGGTCATATGTATGCGTTTGAACTAAAATACAAGCAAAAGGTACACAATAGAAGGAAGCTCAGTTACTTTCTCTTTGATTTGGAGATGGATTTCCTTGACTTCTTTCCAGTGTTTTTGCTGCACTTTTCACAGTACCAATCCCCTTTTGGAATTTCTTCTAGTGGAGGATTACAGCAACCCATGTGGGCACCAACGCCACAACCACAAGAACCGCTTTCATCACCGCAGATGAGCATTTCTTCTCCATTGTCACCTGAACCACACACATGACACCTCAAGTCATCATCGGCATCGCTCGGAGGAGTTGAAACCTCCACAGCCTCTTCCGCGCGGTTTGCTAGGTTACTGAACGATTTCTCCGCCCAAGAATGTGTGTTGTATTGCACATGCCTGTCGAGAGGATACCCGGGCTTACACACGTATTCCACCAAAGCATCAGCTAGAACACAGGGTATCTCGTGTCTTAAGAACTCCTGAATCCAAATGTCAACCCGTGGCATCCCAGGACTCACAATGGCAAAGTCAACTCCTGACTTGAGGAAACGACTGTAAGGAGGTGAAGTTGCTAAGATAGTCCCATCTCCAGCCTTCACCACACGCTTCAATGTATCCTGATTTATGGCAAAATGAATGCAACAACCGAAGGTTAAATTAAAACTACTGTTGAGTAGAAGATGTAATAAACAAAAACAACAATCTAACTAAGAGCAATAAATCAAACTTCCACAAGATACAAAGCGTTAATAATAACACAAGAAGAAAACAAGTAAGGCAGCATATACCAGTGGAGGTGCAATGCATTCTCCATATATAATTACTCGCATTCCATAAAATGCACCATGTCCAGTCCTTTCCCTCAAGAGACGCCACTTCCTCGGGGCTTCCAAGTTGATTGCGCCATCTTCGCTCAGCCCCTTGTTATACCATTCATACGGCTCCTCAGCCAATAATCTCCCGGCCTCATTGCTGGCAGTTAAATAATCAGTCTTCAGAATCCAACTGCAGAAACCAATGAAAATTCGTCTAATCACAATTTAGATTCATAACTGCAAATCCAAAAAAATTACTGACTGACACAACGGCATACCTTCCAGATGCTGCAGCAGCAAAAAACTTCTCAGTTCTGCGTAATGGATCTGGAACAATAAAATGTGTTGCCTGATAATTCCATTGGTGAGAATCTCTGCACACCTTTCCTTTTAAACGTGTAATCACCTGTTTAAACTCCTTTCTTTGTAACTTATGCCCACTAAGTATAAACCAGACAGAATCTGTTCTCACTTTAGGAATCCCTGTCACAGACTCTTCACCTGGATTTGCAACATCTTGCCCCTGGGATTTTCTCTTCGAAGTCAAATTTTCAGTTTGCTGTTTTTTAGGCTTCACATTAAGGGTCCCAACATCAATAGGCCTATTCTCCTTATCCATTTCGATCAAGTTCGTTGTCTCATCTCCCTCCTCCATAGGGTGAGAACCTTTTACCTTCTTTTTTCCTGCCTTGGCTTTAGTCGATCCCTTTTTGACCCTCTTCTTCTGGTCAACTTTAGTAGAACTTTCTGATTTAGCCTCTTCAGGTGAGTTCTTGTCTTTAGTTTCAGGTGAACTACGTTTTCTGCCACTAATTACTTTGTCTTCTTGAGTGCTGTCTTTGACTGCTGACTTGCCCTGTTCCATTTTCTTGGAAGGAGTTTCAGCTTCAGATATTAATTCCTCACCAGAAATCAATAAATCATCCTCTCCGGCCAGAATTTTATCATCAGTCTGTTCGTTTTCAACACTCACTGTACCTCCTGTCCTTGTATCAACTACATGTTGCACGTCAACATCGCCAAAGAAACCTTTGCTGATAATAGCATCCAATTCATTATCTTCTAGATTATCTGGAGGTTCAGTTTCTTCATCTTCAATTCCCGCCTTATTTATCTCTTTATCCATATCTGCATTTGAAGTTGGAGAAACAACACTATTCCTTCCAGAACCAACAACCCTCTCGAGTTCCTCAGTATCCTTGCCCTTATTAGAAGGGGTTGGAGAATTCGCAAGAGAGACTTCTTCATTCATATTGATGATGGATTCTTTCTGATCTCCAGCTTTCTTTCTACCAAAGCTTGGTCTAGAGCCCAAAGTTCTTTTAGCCACCTGCTTTCCAGCTTCCTTTCTACCAAAGCTTGGTCTAGAGCCCAAAGTTCTTTTAGCCACCGGCTTTCGTCTAAGTGGTTTTGACCGAGAGCTGGCCTCGCCTTCAGGAAAGTCTAAGCCATCTGTAGTGTTCAATTTTTCAACACCACTTACATTGGTTCCAGGAGGTGGGACTTCTCCATTATGTGGCTCGGTAGATTCATCGAGTACATTTTCAGGTCTATTCGTAATAACACCTGCAACTTCTGTCCTATTATCCAATTCGGTTCTCCTTTCCCCATCAGAAGACATTGGAATGGTTTTCCCGCCGCAGTTAGTCTCAGGTGTGACACTGCTTAAGAAGTTAATTGGAGAACACTTTTGAGGACTCAAATGAACATTACCGTCTGCATTGTAAGAATTGTTTTCAGGAGAATGACCAGTCGACACTTGCTGTTCATTTCTTACAGGTTCTGGTGCAGATTGTTCAGTTCTGTCCATGTCTAATGCACCTTCTGAGATGAAATCCACATCATGATCTGTTCTCCGTAACTTTGAGCTGCTGCAGGAAATGGCTGCCTTTCTCTTTTCTGGAAAACTACCACTTTGCCCATCTTCAGGATGCAATAGATTTTCCTCCAACGGACTTTTCAGGTCAGTAGCCACATTTCCTTTCTCTTCCGTCCTGGAGAAAGATGGGGTAAAGCAATCATTGACAATGTGGCTGCCTATTGGTTCTAAAGGAAGAGTAGCTTTCATTGGGGTTTTCCTGGAATAACTTAAAGCATTGTGGTTGGATGCACTAAACTGAGGTGATTTCTTATAACCACCAGAAACCGAACCCAAGTCACTTCTGACAATAGCTGGAGATGGTGTTTTATCCATTGAATGTCCGATGTTCTCTGCACTTTGACTTTGAGGTGATTTCTTATAACCAGCAGAAACTGAACCCAAGTCACTTCTGACGATAGCTGGAGATGGTGTTTTATCCATTGAACGTTCGATGTTCTCTGCACTTCGACTTCCAGAAGCAGCCGCCTCATTTCGAGTCGGAGTCCCTTTCTGAGGTGGAACTTCATTAGGCTTGGCCACCGTTTCCTTTGTTAACAGTAAACCTGAAAAAGCAATTTCACTTTGTGGCTGTTGCTTTGTACTGGTATTTGGAGCCTCATCTTCAGAATCCTTAGCTTGAGCTTCCATCATTTCTAATTCATATCCACTACCCAATAATATACATGGTTAGCCATTGCATTTCTCTCCATTCTTGGAGGGTTAAATTTTTATTGAATCCCCGCATGAAATCAGAAAATGTAGAAATTGTAATTAATGCAAGTGAACCAGGGTGTGAAACTACAGGAAAGAAGCTTTATATTTGTATCTCACCTCTTCTCGTAGTCAGCTTCTGGCAGAAGTTTCCAATTTTTTAAACTGGCCAAGAAAAATAGAGAAACGGTTTTAAGAAGCATCTTAGAATATTTATAAAGAAGGAACAACAAATGAAAATACTAACAAGGGTAGCAAATTATTCGATTAAATGATATTTTCAAAAGATCATGGTTTGGGAATGTACCAATCTTCCAACCATAAATGGTTGACAAGTTTTATCCTCTTAATTTTCTTTGCAAGCTCATACTTCTCGCCTGTAAACACCAAGAAGTTAAAAATTACACTGAAACTAATGTCTTCACTTGGAAAACCAAGACATGAATGAGAAAGAACACATGAAAGATGATAAAGTTCGTTACTTGAGAAGTTCTTAAGAATTGAATGAGGAAAATTTATGGTTTTATAAGTCATAAATCCCATAATCTGAAAGTAGATAATACAACTACAGACAGGCATGACCAACCTTCAAATTTGTAGCATATAAGATGAGTAACCTTGTTTGCGACCAAAGGCTTTGAAAAATTTGCACCCATCAGACCAACCATTGTCTATTAAACATAAGAATCAAATATTGAAAGGTCAAATAGTAATCATTATTTAAGCAACTACATCATTCTCAGTTGTAACTTTAGCACAAACTTGTTATGTATCACAAACAAAAAGATGCAAGGCAGAGAAAGACCATAATATCATCTCGTTCCTGACGCAGGTATCCAGTCAAGCAAATAACGAAAGATTTGGCACCAGGGATCCCATTCAAGTCCCTTAGAGGTCTATACATGATCTGTACGAAGAAAGATCACAAATTTCAGTAATGTAAAGAGAAGGATAAAGCAGCGAGAAACCATAGCCCCTGATATTTTTAATACACTCAAACGGTGATAGTAAGTAAACACAAAATGCATAAAATATCCAAGGTGAATGACTTGAAATTGTGGCTTTAACTATTGAACATATAACAATAAACTATTAGAAAGAAGGATCTGCGTCGGCATCCTATCAAAACACCACAAACATAAAGCAAAATCAAGCAAATAAAAATAAGCAAACAGCGCAAAGAAGGCGGTTTGAAAAAACTAACAGAGCCAGGTTCAACAGCCGCTCCCACATCAACACTATGGCCAACCCACAAACTGTTGACTACCGCTTTTCCATCCCTTCGGGCAGCAACACAGATAGGATCATCCTGCGTAACCATAAACAGCAAATGAATCAGCAGCAAACAACAAAGAGTCTCACTTGACTTTTGACGATGAATAAAACTTTGGTAATTAAAATATATATATATATATATATATATTTATAAAAATAAAAAAAAAAGAAGCTCACATAAACAACTCTATCGACAATCACATGAGTGCAGTCGGCACCATAGCAACCAACATCCACACCCCCGCCGTCCACAATTTTGGAGCGAACCTGCAAAACCAGTAAGTAGTTAATTCCTCCTCCTTTTTAGAAGCAGAAAGCAGGGAGATAGAGGGAGATTAGAGATAAAAAGAAATACCTTTTGTTGTGAAACGGAATCAAAACCTAGAAGTACAAAATTGACGCCGGCGAAAACTCGGGAGGGATCGTCGTAAGGCTCAGCGGACATTTCCTTAGTCTAGTTTCGAATACTTTGATTGGACTTTAAATTTCTCCAAAAAAAAAAAACTCTTTAACTCCACGACAAATTGGACAGTAAGAACTTCAATACAGTCCAATCAATCGATAGCTAAACTAGTGTAGCCGAATGCTGCGAAAGAACCTCAACAGCGGCAATGAAAGTTGAAGTCGGTGGGGAGGGGAGGAAATGGAAGATGAAGTTTGAGGAGAAACTTGCTGGGGAAGATGAATGTTATTGTTGAAGTCTTGAGGAAGATAGAGGAAAAAAAAAGAGGAAAAAAAAAGAGAGGGCAGAGTGGATTTTTGATTTTCGGGGAATTCTTTTGGCGGGAGTAGAAAATATATTGGGCCTCCAACACGAATCATTATGATCCAACAATTTGGGCCCTACATTTTGTTATGATCCAAAATTCATTTTACTTTTATAAATATATTTTAATTTTATTAAGATAGTGTAGTTATATTTAAAAAATTAATAAAATTATAAAATGAGATGGAATAACATTCAACTTTAAAATTCTATCCCTTTTTTTGATGGCCCAAGTTGGAGGTCCAAACCAGTGAGTATTAGATCAATCACTTGTTTATTAATTCTGATTTTAAAAATATTAAAAGTATTTCCTTTAAAGAATAAAAAAGCCATTAAAAGTATTTTATTTAAATATTATTAAAGATATAAAGCATGTCTTAAAAATGATAATAAATTACTGTAAAATACAAGATAAAGTTGGAACTATAATTTGAACCCTGATGTTTATGGGGCATGTTATTTGCAGGTACCATTTTACTAAATACATGACACTTTTTAAAATTTTAAGTGGTGAAAAGACAAATATATCCTTGATAGTTTCTAACTTTAGAAAACAAAAAATTTATCCAACTTTTTTAACTCAGGGAAAATCGTCCAGACCAGGTGATTTTCCCAGATAAAATTGCCTGGACTGGGTGATTTTCTCTGGAAAATCGCCCCGGCCAAATCGCCTGGCCGGGGCGATTTTCCTAGATTTAAAAAAATTGGGTAATTTTTTTTTTATAAAGTTAGAAACTATAAAAGGCAAAAATGTAAATTCACATATAAAAATTTTAAAAAGTGACCTATAAATAGTACTATAACAATTCCGATGTTTATATAAGAAAAGTCCAATTTTGAATTCCCAAAAGATTTTTTTCGAAGAACGATATTTACACAATCAAAAGAATTATCTCAAGAAATAATGCGTATAATAGAATAAGTGTTATCTACTTGATTGACACATCACCACTCTTTTCTTTTTTCTTTTTCAAGGTGAATTTTTATTTCCTTTGACATCAAAATATATCTCTAAAATTTTTCCCAATCTTAATAGAATAGTTTTATATATTTGCTTATTTTTCTTTCAAATTAATTGAACAATGATTGGCATTGGCAGCTTTGAAATCCCAATCATCTCATACTCTCCAGCAGATCAAGTCCCTGGAGCTTCCTTCAACCTTCCTTCTTTATTCTCACACCCTAAGCAAAATTGAATGACAACAAGAATTTGAAAAATACAACCCTAACAAACACAAAACATTTCTCAAAACAAGAATCATATCCATTACAATACAATTAGAACCTAATTTTTACCTCAGCACATACAGAAAAGAGGCGGCCCGGCGCGGCGCTTACCTGAATAAAATAACCCGAAGCACTCATGGGGAAAGCAAGATATCAAAGGAACCAAAACACAAAATGAGGGGAAACTGGAAAGTATACAAAATTTTGATCATTATTTACCACAGTCATATCATTGCAAATTGGGTAGCTATTAACTACATTGTGCTGGACGGAAATCATAGTTGCGTACAATGAAAATCACCAAACTTTAAAGGACGAATACAGCTACAAACAATAACGTGTATCAAAACCCCAAACAAAAGGTTCCAATCTAACCAAATTTTATAACTTAACGGTCCCAGCCAGAGGGCCTCCGCCTTTCTCTTGGTCTATCCCTTGAACTGCAACAAGTTTAAAAGAAGAAACAAGGCATCAGTACTAATAAAACTATAATACATACAACTATCTACTCAATTCTCAGCTTCAGCTTATTCATTCTTTTATTCTACTTTTTCCTTTAAGCTGACAAGATACAAATTATACCGTGTAATCATACACTGCTCCTCCTATGCCCAGGTACTCTAATTTGGGTTTCTTCACAGTAAAATGGATTGCTAATAGTTTGCTTCATTTATCTTTTATCTCCCTACTCATCTCAAAAATCCTACTGGAGGGCCTCAAGTCAATAGGGCGTGAATAAAGAGTCTGCCAATTTAAAGGCTCAAGATCTTTGCAAAACTGCTTCATAGTTGTCTGATATTACACACATGCTTTATAAGTCTATTCATTAAACATAATGTTGTTGGTGAGTCAAACCAGTTAAAGACGCAAGTCTAAAATTTGACAAATAAATATCAGCCACACGAGCCAGTTTTTTCTGAACAGCCAAATAAAGAGGAAGCACAATGATGCTAATGGGAGAGAGGAAGAATTAGTGGATTACCTTTCTGAACTTTTCTCCACTGCATCATCTCTTGCATTTCTTGTAAATGTGTTCCCGCTTGAGCTCATAGCAGCATTCCCTGAACTAAGTGTCTGAGAACTGCTACTGTTTCCACCAATAACCCCACCAGAAACAAAACCTTGTAAGACCGGCCTCTTGTTTGCAACCATGCTCAAACTACTGATCGCGCCCTGATTTTGGGAATTTGTTGATGCAGCAACAAAGTTGCTTTTAAATTGCGACATCATCCCAGTTTTCAGTGAATTGACTGCTGCAGTGCGACCTGGAACTGCATTTGAGGACGGTATATTATTTGATTCAGCACTATACCCTATACCCAAGCCAAAATCCACACCGCGTACACCTTTTCCTCCACCACCTCTTCCTTTAGCCTTTTTCCCACCTGCAAAACAAATTATTTTTACTTTCAAAAATTATCATTTTGAGGAATAATGGAGTACTTGGACAGGATAAAAGAGATAATGAAGACCAGTAGCTCCATTAAAACAGATAATGAAGATAATGAAGCCCTTAATTCACTAAAGTTGGAAGTCACAAACTGCATAAGAGTTCCAAAAGTTCAGTTCAGGATGCAAAACTATTTCTCCCACAACCAAACCACCAGTTTTCTACCATAAATTCTATGAGCACAATATTACAGACTGAGAATCCATACCTCCTTTTCTGGCATCACGTTTGGATCTGAACCTCCCATCCTAATAATTTAAAAGGTAAGTGTCACTACAGAGTAGATATAAACTTCAAATCTCATGAATCTTGCAAGAGTCCGAATTTGTAAAACCAATTATACAATAAAAATTGCGCAAGCCACATGTACGAGATTCTTCATCTGCAAGAATTCAATCAACTTTCCATCTGATGCTTGTTCTTCTGCCCAAATTACTCAGGCACGAGATTGAATCCTATAATAATTGATCCTTCATTTGTATACATTAAGTCCAGAAAAATATATGGAAATGATTAAAGTGGCTGAGAGGAAAATAGTTTGAAGGTGCCAGAGATGGATAGTTCGATCAATAAAAGTGAATTTACTAATGAATTACTCAGCAGCAAGGAGGGCAAAACAAATTGAACACATCCATCATAAGCAGACTATACAAGAGACTGTCACAGGTAACAGGAAATGGTAAGAGCAGGCTATTAAAGTTGAGATAAAATGCTAGAACAAATCATTATTATTCAATTCCCCCTTAATTAAACTAAGTAAGTGGGCAAATGGAAGTAACAAAACAATATGTGTGAAATAAAACTTCAAGAAAACAATAACAACTGTGAGACAGGGCAGCTGGCAAACAATTTTTTGGTCCTGATATAAATTGTTATGTTAATTTAACCATCTCTTAGCATAGTCTAAACTCTACAGCCATTTAACAAAAGATAATGCCCAATTGTAGATGCAGACAGAACTTAAGCATTAAACAACAATGATGTGTTGTCACCAATCACCAATTCAAATAATGGGTACATCATTCAACAAAAACAGAAGTAAGAACAAGCCATAAAGTATTTACTGAACCTATAAAATTAATGTTAATGGTAGTCTAACAACTCACAAATTTTCCATATCCATGTTGGTCTAATAACCAATAACTGATCTAGAAAATATTTAAATAACGTAATATCAAAGTTATCTTTCAAGTACCTTCATAGCAAGATCCATTAGTTCCACAGACACATTCTGACCAGCAGCAACCAAACTGTTAACCAGTTCACCAGCAAACCGTGCCTCCTTCTGTGTGATGAGAGTATAAGCAGTACCATCCTTGTCACCAGCACGTCCAGTTCTTCCAATTCTATGCACATGCATATCCATGTCCTTAGCTATATCAAAGTTTACCACTGACTTAATTGACTTGATGTCAAGACCTCGAGCTGCAACATCAGTTGCAATCAGAACATGATAAGTTCCACTTTTAAATTTTTGCAGTACTTCAACACGAGAAGCCTGATCTTTGTCACCGTGAAGAGCTGCAACTTTAAACCCTTTCAGAACCAGCTGCGATTCGAGGTCATCAACTGTGGCCTTTTTTGAAGCAAATACTAAAACATCACCTTCATCAATTAATGCAGGGATATTTTCAAGAAGCCAAGGCAACTTCTCAGCATCTGACATTACCACCTCAACAACCTGAGTGATGTCCTCATTTGCCATACCCACCTCCCCAACAGTCACTCGAATAGGATCAGTCAGTATCTCCCTTGCAAGCTTTTCAACTTTTCGGGGCATAGTTGCTGAAAAGAGTAAAGTTTGCCGATCTGGCCTGATTTGACCAACAATGGATCTAATCTGTGGCTCGAAGCCCAGGTCAAACATTCGATCAGCTTCATCAAGGACCAAATATGTTGCCCGCAACATTGTCAGAGCCTTCATCTTCAGCATATCAATCAATCTACCAGGTGTAGCAACAACTATCTCACATCCTGCCTTTAGTTCCTTGAATTGTTCAAGTTTCGACATTCCACCATAAACAGCAGAGACACGGATACCATGTGATTTTGCAAACTTCTTTGCCTCCACATAAATCTGATGAGCTAGCTCCCTAGTTGGTGCACATATTACTCCAATGGGGCCTTCTTCTTTTGCAAGTTCAGGCTGATCCATAATATGCGTAATCATTGGAAGAACAAAAGCTGCAGTCTTTCCAGAACCAGTTTTTGCAATGCCAATAATATCTCTTCCAGAAAGCACAATAGGCAAAGCTTGGCATTGTATTGGAGTTGGCTTCTGATATCCCTGTTTCGCAATAGCTTTCATAAGCTCTGTGGAAAACCCACAATCTTCAAAAATCTTTACAGGCCTCGGAACATCAAAACCAGAAACACGAATAGCAGAAATCTTCCGGTAATCAGCAACTTCCTGCTCACTCATACCTAAATGAACAGAGAGAGCCACTCTGTGAAAAGAAGAAGCTGGAAAGCAACTCGAAAACTAGAGGTATGAGCAGATGATACAAGTGAGGAAAATCGCTCGTGAAAACTGCTGAATTGAATTAAATTACTGAATTAAACTTATGTAATGTCTTCTTATTAGTCTCATTTACAACTGAGTAAGATGAAAAACAGTGAGCATAGGTGGGAAAACCACGAGTGTACCTGAAATGGAAGTATTTTCCTCGTAGAAATCCTTGTTGAATGGTTCGTAGTCAATTGAACTGTGATCAAGAGCTGGAATCGGCTCAATCTTCCTCTTATCAACCAAGATTGGATTATCATCCGAATCATACTCGATAAGCCCAGCATCCACCGCCTTGGCAGTAGCATAAACCTCCTCATCCGAATTATACCCAGCATGAAGAGCTTCTGCAGCCAACTGCAATCCAATATCTTTCTTCTTAGCTTTCAAAAAACTCTCCATCGGGTCGTCCTCCTCGTCTTCCTCCTTATACTTATCCAACTTACTATCATCCTTTCCCTTGGAAGCCTGCGGCGCCTTCATCTCCTCGTGAATCCCCTCCATAAACGCGTCCAGAGGATCGATCTCGTCATCATCCGCAACAGTGGCACCGTTATTCTTTTCGTCACCGGCAACATCTCTATCGTCGTCGTACTCGATGTTGTCTAAGTCAGTATCTTCGTAATTGTCATGGCTCCCGCCGCTGAGGGAGGATGGAGGGACGTACAGTCTCTGCGGAGCTTGCGACCGCTCGAAGTTGTAGGTTGCTTGACGATTAATGCCGAATCCTTCGAAGCCGAACTTTCTCTTGGACATGATTGTGGTTTAATTAACCCTCAATTCATTCAAAATAACAGTAGCACAGTAGATAATTTGCTTAGGAGATAAACCCTAGGCGGCGACGGCGGTGGTGGTGACGGTAACGTATAAAAACCGGTTGCGCGCGACTAGTCGGTCATTTTATTATCTTTTTTTGAAATAAATAAATAAGTATTTAGAGTAAATCACTCTCGTGTCTTTCAACTTTGAGCCAAAATCCACTTTTAAATTTATTCTCATACTTTTTAATTATTAAATATAAGTATTACTACAAAATAAATTTATCTATTGAAATTAATTGTTTTACTCAATACCAAAAGTTATGATAATTTTTTTTTTTTAATAACTGATTAAGTGGTTGGCGGATTAGTTACCTTCTTATTAATTATTGCAAAACGCTAAAAAAAAATTAAAAATAAAAAATAAAAAAAATCCAGATGTTAGAGATGTAATGAGCTTACATTCAAGAAATATCATCGTGGGATAAGGCGTTGTGTGAAGTGAATGTAATTAAAAATGCAAACATTTAATATAACAAGGAAAAATCATACTAATAGCGATAGCGGACAACTCTAACGTACAGCACACCTTTCTTGTCCAAGACGCAAAGCCCCCCAATCTCCCCAGGTGAGTCCTTTGTGTTGGTTAGTACTCGCTTGCTTGGCAAGCCAATCGGTCAGTGCGTTTGCCTCTCTATACACCGCCCGCTATTGATTTTCATTGAGATTTGTGAAAACTATCAAAATTCCCCTGTGACTTCATGAAACTATCAACACCTCCCTGTACATTCAAATTCTGACAATCTATCAAATGGTTCAACACGCACCACTTTTCCTTTAAGAAATATTGCATTATCCAATCTTTTAAGAGAGAAAGTATATGTTGTCCAACTGTCATACTATATGATATGATACTATTTTGCCTAATTAAAAAAAAAACTTGAGTTTTGAGTTCAGTTTTTTGACTCACAAAGGGGCAAATGTAATATTACAATGCTAGAAAGGGATAATTGTTATATTTTAACTCGGTCAGGGGGGTATTGGTTAGGGGTGTTCATTCGGGTTTTAATCGGGTGAATAGCTTATTTGGATTGGCTTATTCGAGTTTTCAAAAAAAAAAATCAACACCCAAACACCAAACCATTTAAAGTAAAAAACCAAACCATTTAAGCCATGACTTTATTTGGTTTGGGACCCAAATAAGCCAAATAAGAAAGAAAAAAAAAACCTTCCAAACATATATCATTAAAAAAATAATTGAAGAAAACCGTTGAACGGTGCAGTAGAAACCGTGGAATTGGAAGTATTAAGGAAAAATATAAATTGTGCAGTAGAATTTGCAGTGGTAGAGAAGAGATTCAAAAGAAGATAAGCATAAATGGTAAAGTAAACGTTTGAAGCCAAACAGTCTAAGAAGTAAGAAATATATATTTTATTTTATTTTTTATAAAAAAGCTCAAACGTATTAAACACTAAACAACTATTAAATAAATTTAATATATATTATATTAAATTAACTCATATTTGGCTTATTCGGGTCCCTTGTTTGGATTGGGACTTAAATCCAATTCCAAACTATTTAACCGTTTAAAAATTCGGGTCCAGGCATTCACCCGATCCGAAAACCAAATAAGCCAATCCATTTACCTTACATGGTTTGGATTGGATGGCTTATTTTGATTGGCTGGTTTATGAACACCCCTAGTATTGATAGTTTCATGAAACTACACGAGGGTTTTGGTAATTTTGGCAAACCTCGAGAGAGATAAATGTAATTTACCCTTTTCATGTATGTTGACTCAGTTGGTACAACTTCCTTGCCTAAAATTAGCAAGCGGATCATGCAATTTTGGGATCAAATCCAAGCTTGCAAGGCAAGTTGAGCACGAGAAATTATCTTAGTGAAGTTAACCCCTCCCCAAAAACCTCGTATATTAGAATAGTTTGATTATATATATATATTTATTTAGTATGCATTTTTTTTAATAATAATTTCAAAATTTTAAAATGAAGCACGCTGTATACAAGAATCACAAATCCTCTCACTGATTTGAAAACAAAAAATAAGAAGCATGTTCATTATCATGTTTTTAAATGTAAAATGTATACTGAAAATATAAAAAAGACGTAGTTAAATAGTAAAATGTTGTATTAAAATTAATAAAAAAATTATAATATATTAAAATTTTGTGTAGAAACCAAAAAAACAAAAACAATCAAAACTAAGGGCTTGTTCTTTTTTATGTGTTTGAAAACAGTTTTGAAAATTAGTTTTTATAAAATAGTTTTATAATGTAAATAGTGTATTGAAAATGTAAAAATATATAGGTGAATAGTAAAAAATTGTATTGAAAACGATGAAAAGTAATTAGAATATATTAAATTTACTGTTAAAACCAAAACCAAAACGTAAAAAACAGGCAAGCTAAGCTTATGTTGTTTTGATGATGCTTCAATCACCAAATACAATAGTGTACCCACAATTTATTCATAATTACTCAATTTAATCTTCTTTTGGTAAATATTTATAGGTCCAACTAAAAAAATACGGAATTGTTATTTGCAGGAACATTTTTACTATTCACAGAAACATTTTCCTGTGAATAGTCTATAATACCCCTTAGGTATGAAAAAAAAATATATATATCCTACAAATCCTATGCAAGCAAATAACAATTCGTGTACCTATTCTCTTTGGAGAAAAAATGAAGCAAAAAATCGGCCAAATCGGATAAAAGTTAAAACGAATCCGATAGGCAAAGGTGAGTGCCTAAAATTCATATTTGTTTCGTTGATGTTTTGTTGGTTGTTTTGATGAATTTGTTTATAATTTAGCCGGATTTGTTATTTTTTTTGCCCTGATCTACGATTATCCTCCCGTTTTTGGCCGGATCTGTCACTATCCGCTCGAGGAGATGGCAGAAATTGGTTTCCTCGGCCGGATTTTCACTGAAATCCCGCCGGAGAGAAAATCTCACCTCTCTCATTGAAATCCCACCATCCTGTGGCGGGATTTTCAGCTGAAATCCTGCTGGAGAGAAAATCCCGGGCGGTATTTTCGAGAAAAATCCCGCCGGTATTATTGAGTGAAAAGGAATTTTTTTTTTATACCTAAGGAGCAAAATAGACTATTTACAGAAAAATGTTCTTATGAATAGTAATTTTGTTCCTGTGAATGGTATGCTCCAAAAAATATATCAAGTATTTTTAACTCCTGTGTTTTAGGGGTTAAAATGAATTAAGCATAAGAGAATTTAGAACAGAAAACAAAATGAGAAAACATGCGGGAAATTGGTAGCTCCAAATCCAATTCAGATAATAATTAATGATAAATATGGGGAGTAAGTACGTAAATATAGCATAAATAAGATTCTTAAAAAGAAATAAAGAGAAAAACAGATGAGAATCGTTGCTAACGTGAGCGTAGAACTCAAAGGGCGCTAACTTGCGCAATGTTGCAGCCGTGTAGAAGAGGAAGGAAAGAAAGTAAAAAGAGACAGGAGAGGGAGAGGGTGAGTTAACTCGGGAAGAGACTGAGTCGGGTCAGCGAGGCAAAGAAAGAAAGAAAAGAGCCGAATCCTAGAAACCAAATCACAGGAGGGTTGGGGTGGGGCTTTCTTGAATAATAACATTTAGGGGAAAAAAAATGGAGAAGATTATAGGAAATAGCAGTGCTATTACTACTTCTTCTTCTTCTTCTTCCACTATTCGCATTCTTCTTTGTTTTTCGTTACCCTTCTTCCTCCTCCTCTTCTTCGTCTCGTTGCTGCTTTTGCCGTTATCATTATCCAGCCCCATATTTTTATTTTCGGCTAACAACTCCACCTTTTTTCTCCTCCGTCTATTTATCCTTTCTGTCTCTGTCTTCTCATCGTATTTTTCTGGGCTTGCCCTTTTAGTTTTAGCCCTTCAATTGTGGGTTCTTAGCTTTTTCATCTCTTCCTCCCGGCTGGGCTGGAAGTGGGATTTTCGATTCATCTTCACTAGGTAATACTGTAATTGGGTTTCGCTCTAATTGTTCGTGTGTTGCGGAATTTGGAGGATTGGGTTTTTTTTTTTTTTTTTTTGTTTAATATTAAAATTTTTTTTTGTTTTGTTTTGTGACCTTTATGGGTATGTTCTGATTATGCGTTCTGTGTGATTTTTGTTGATTTCGAATTTGGACGTGATTTGGAAAGTTTTGTCTTTGGAAGAAAGGGGGATCTTGTTGGTTTAGTTGTATATCTTGATATTTCTGTTGCTCAACTGTTGGGGTTTCGTTTTTGTTATAGCCTTTGCTCTCTTGGTTTGTTAGTTTACATTGTTTTGGATGATGGAAAATACAATGTCAGGCTTCCAATGTCTCAATTTCATGTCATAGAGTTGTTTGCCTTATTTGTCAGACTTCCTTAGTATGTCGGTTCAAATTTCTCATCTTGGTGCACTTGTTGGGTTCAAATTTCTCATCTTGATGCTCCTGTTGGGTTCAAATTGCTATTATGTTTGTGGCTACAATTTTTCCCCAAGGAAGGATGCCAGCGTTGTTTTTTTATAAAAGTTACTGCCTTTGTCCTGCTTTTATCGGTTTGTTTAGTGAATTATATGGCCTCTTTTGCAGGGAAAGTTAATTGTTTGCCACATTGCTGGACTTGGGTGCAAGATTCGTTATTGTGATGGAGGATCTTGGTGGTTCTCAGTTGGATGGTCTTGGAACTACAATAAGAAAGAAGAGAAGTCAGACTTCACGGCGACCTAGACCGGAGCCACAGGTGTTTAGCGATAGCCATGATTTATCACCTTTATCCTCCCTTCCTCTTTCAGATGATTTGAGCAAAGTCTCCAGTGATGAGCACACTGGAGATGCCAATTTCAGTGGGAAAATGTTTAGCCTTAATCAGTGTATGTCAAGAGGTCCTTCAATTTGTCGGGATGAGGATGCTTATATTCATAAAAAGATTAAAAAGGAGGATGGGGGAACTGGCGCTCCGCAAAACAATGGAAACAATGGAGATCTTACAGACAATGGTCGGACTATTCCTCCCGAGAGTCAAATAATGGCTGTGGATGGTCTAGGAAATGAGAATAAGCTTAAAAAAGTTAAGCTGAAAGTTGGGGGTGTCACTCGTACAATTCAAGCAAAATCCAGTTCTAATGCTGTCTCAAACATTGGAATTTCTACAAAGACTTCTAAACCCTTGGATGGGCCTCGTGCAAAACAGAAGCTCAGTGTTCAGGTTTGTCACTCACTTCTTCTCAGAAGCTATATTTCCATATCTGCATGAAATACATTGCCTGCATGAACGGGAACTTGGGTTTCTCTATCAAAATTAAAATCCTTTTGAAAAGTAATGATCTGCATTTCTTTGACTTCAATGGCAGGCCTGATTATTTGGTTCATTTTTCCCTTCTGCAATCAACATTTGAATGTGGAAAGGAGGCGGTATTAAATGTGTTCAGCATTAGTAATTTGCATGCTAATAGATAACTAGTGTCAGCTTGGAAGAAAATATATTCTTGATGGCGAGATATAATCCATATAACCGACCCCACATAGTGGGACAAAGGCTTAGTTGTTGTACTTTCCGAATGATCTATAAATTTGATCGTGTAAATTTTGTGTGCATTCTCCTGGTGGAAAATATGATTTCATTACCTCTTAATGGCTTATTTTTCTGCTACTGTTCTGATGAATGGTTTTGCGTAGTTTTTGGCCCCTAATTTGAACTATTGTAAAGAAACTGAAGTCTGTTATTTGGTTGGTTAATTGTTCTGTTCCAAACAAATACGCCTTTATCCCACTATGCAGGTTGTTTATAGTTATCTTAAAATTTTGAATAAATTTCCGGTAGACACGTGGTTTTTTTTCTTTTTCTAATTGGGATGAATGACTCATATTGCAAGTGTATCTATAGCATTTATTTGGTTGGTTACATTTAATTTTTGCTGTTTCATTAAAGACATCGGAATGACATTGTATTTGACTTTCAGGACATTGTAGATCACCCCCTTCCAGATAAGAAGAGCAGTTTGCCAGGGAATCCGTGGAAGGATTACTCAAGAGGCAAATTACATCCTGGTAAGGAGGAAAACGGGAAGATGAGTGCTAAGAATGGCTTTGACAAGGCAAGTGAGAAGTTGGATTCTGTTCGCAAGAGCAAGAGGGTGCCAAAGAGGCGTGTTTTGGATGGGGCATTTGATGAAGATGAGGATGATGATGAGCTTCGTTATTTGGAGAAGATAAGAATTCCTAAGGGAGGGAGTTATAGGGAGTTTGATGATGAATTGACCAAGAAACAAAAAATTTCGAGGAGTTCTAAGGGTGGAAATTATGAAACATTGGATGAAGGTACTAGGCCTACCAAAGATGGGAAGAAATCCAGATCAGACCGAGGTTCAGAAGACACTGATTTTGAGGATGAGGAGGAAATGGTGTCTGATTCTGAGCATGTAGGAAAGAAGAAAAAGTTACTGAAGGATCCATCCGGTTCACCACCAGAAAACAAGAGGGAAATTACTCTGACAACACGTCAGAGAGCCCTTTTGTCAAGCAAGGATGCCTCTTCTGCTGGTGCTTGTCAAATTGAGTTTCCAAATGGTTTACCACCACCCCCATCACGAAGTTAGTAGTCTGTCTACAATTTATCTCCGTTCAGGTCTTATTCTTTTGATTATTGAATGTGTGCTTCTCTCTTCTGTTATAGAGCAAAAAGAGCAACTGACTGAGGTGGAGCAGCAAGTTAAAAAAGCTGAAGCCGCTCAGAGACGAAGGATGCAAAATGAGAAAGCAGCTAGGGAAATACAGGTTTGCTTATTTGGTCTGCTTTGTGGTATCATTTTCTGTTGTCTAGAGTTTCTAAAGTGGAAATGGTTTGATGTCATTTAATTTGGTAGGAGGAGGCAATTAGAAAGGTACTTGGTCAAGAATCAAGTAGGAAGAAGCGAGAAGATAAAATTAAGAAGCGTCAAGAGGAACTGGCTCAGGTACCTGGTGTTTTCGGTATCAGCTTTGACAAACATTTTCACTGAGAAAAATGTTGATTTCATTTTGCATTTTATCTTTTGCAGGAGAAGGCTGCCAATGCTCTGCTGAATGCAGCAAGTACCATTAGATGGGTGATGGGCCCTACTGGAACTTGTATCACATTCCCTGATGAAATGGGTTTTCCCAAAATATTTGACCCTAAACCTAGCGGGTATGATTTTTCTTTCTTTTTAGAATTGATGGTGCTAATCAAAGTTAATCCACATTAGACTCCTCTTCCCTTTTGTTCTGTTTTTTCTTTGCCCCCTCCACGCCCTTGTTTCTTTTTTGTTTTCTTGGCTTCCTGATTGAAAGAGGTCTTAATGGAGCATTGATATTAAGAGCTGATGGAATGTGAAATTTCAGTTATCCGGCCCCTCGGGAAAAATGCGCCGGTCCATCCTGTAACAACCCATACAAGTATCGGGATTCAAAGACGAAGCAGCCTCTTTGCAGTCTCAAGTGCTACAAGGCAATACATACAGCAGAGTGTTAGCATTGATTCTAGCTGGAGTTTACAAACGACATTTTTTCTGGTTGATGACTCAAATAAAGGGATCTGTTTAGTGGAAACACATTCATCTCAGAATGCAATAGTAGTATACAGAGAGTATGGTAGGGTTATTATTGTACAGGGATAAACTGCTGGAAGCATTTTGGATACAACAATGGGTTATTTTCTGTACACAGTGCACTCATCTAGCTATCTATTGTTGTAGCTTCTAGCAGGTGTTTTGAACTTGTTTTCTGTACAACTTCAGGCACTATTCTTGGGCAAATTTGTGGTATGGAATGGTTAATATATATACATATATATATACATTGGTCTGTCTCCCTGGCCTGATGCAAAAGGAATTCCTGAGTGTGGGTTTCATCAGAAGGGGACTCTGATTTTCTTTGAACAGAAATAGAAGGAGCATCAAGGACCATGTTTTTGATATCCATCTTTCTATTTGTGCCTTTGTGTATAATGTTTCTGTTTTTTTTTTCATAAATTATTTTAATTATTATTTTTTTTAATGTCAATTTGCTCGCAGTATAAATTGTGTTCCTATTTACCGGGGGGAAAGAAGGGCAAATCCATATGAGTTGGGTGATTATGATTTTTTACCTTCAATAGTTTTCCATATGAGTTGGTCTATTAAGTACATTAATTATGAAATAATAATAGAATTGGACAATCAATAAATAAATACAAAAAAGATGCCATCAACTCTAATGGAAAAACATATTATTGTATATTTTTACTTGAAAATTTAATGGATTGAATAACTAAAAAGAAAAGAGCAAAATCTATTAATTTTAATGCCTTACGGAAAAAGAAAAAGATCGTTTAAAATTCGAGGACTGATTTTTGAAGAGATTACGTGAATAATCGGCTAATCTCTCTTAAATATCCAGAGTTCTACGGTTGCAGTTGATATCCCTGCAGAAGTCATAGCTGCCCGCCGGGAATCTCCAGAGCAGCCGCAGTAGCACTTGCCTTTGGCTGCCGGAAATTGGAATTACTATTTCAATCATTGGATAAAATTTTCACTGTTAGTTTACCTTCCCAGCCTCAGCTCTTGTGTTTGCCTGTTTTCTTCTGCTCCCAAAAAAAGAAGGGAAATTTTATCAATTTTTGGATAAGCCTTTGCCGCCGATATGGCTCTCTCTACAAGCTGCTGTGCTACTTCAGCATCCGCTGTCATCTCCTCTTCCCCAAACCCTAACTCTTACTCTTCTTATCCCCCACTCAAATCCGCTTCTCTCTCCTTCCACCCTCTCCACTCTTCCAGGTAACCGTTTCTATTCAAATTTCCACAATTTATACTCTAATTTTATCTTTTTCTTCTGATTAACGTTCATTGTTATATGTTCTTTCTTGTTTCGTTTTAAGAAATGAAGTTTTCTTGTTACTGTTACTTTTCAGGAGATTAAAGAAGATAAACCCTAATACCAACAAGCTCCGGACTTCGCCAGTCAAGGCTGTCTATTCCGCCGCTGACCCCTGGTCACCTGCTGCCACTTCACGCCAGGGTATTTGGTCCATTAGGTATTCCGCTTTTTAAAACCTTTTTCCATTCAAGTTTTCGCATTGACTAATCTGCTCCCATATAGTTTTCACAGAGACAACCTACTTTGTGCTCAAATTGACTTTAGGAAGTTAAAAATGAGAACTTTAGTTATCTAAAACTCGAATAATAAAAATAATATATCGAATTTTAATAGATGGATGAATCGAAATTCTATACCAATCCTTTGTGTTATATAGTAATATTTGATATTGTTCTGGTGATGTGTGGTAAATGCCTTCGTTAGTGTGTAATTGTATGTCTTATCAGTGTAAACTTGTAATGTATGTTAGTACTCATAAGTTAATCTTTCTGCTGACTGTATCTAGTAGTAATTTAGAGAAAAGAAGAAGAAAATTATTACTTAGTTGAAATCTCACTCAATTTATTGATGCTAAAATAGGGAGGATTTGCAAGTTCCAACTTCACCATACTTTCCAGCCTATGCCCAAGGGCCACAAGGCCCACCTCCCATGGTGCAAGAACGATTCCAGAGTGTTATCAGCCAGCTCTTTCAATATGTAAGCAGATTTTCACCTCATGGTCACTGCCTTTTTTTTAAATTTTTTTTATTTGGTCCTTGGATAGTATCATTGTTAACAATTTAACATAATCTAGAGAATCATACGCTGCGGTGGGGCCGTAGACGACGATATGGCCAACATCATTGTTGCTCAGCTTCTCTATCTTGACGCTGTTGATCCTACTAAGGTATGCTCCTAAAGGCTGGACTTATTATGCATTTCAACTATGTCTTTCATTTCGGCATGAGAGATGCAGCATTCATTTTTCAATATGTTACTACAACTCATTGATACTTCATCTCATTTCTAATGCCTAACTGAAATGTGGAACATCTGTCCTTTCTGTTGGATTTGTGTTAAAGTTTGCTAATAATGGTATTTGATGACTTTTCCTCTCCTCTGAACAATTATCAACTCTGTAACTTTGAGAGTATATTTCTTAGGAGCAACTCCTTCTCTCTTTGATGTAAAGGATTCCCTCATTTTACCTGGAAAAAGGAAGTACTAATCTCAATTCTTGGCTAAAACTATATTTTTTAACATGTATGATTTACTTATGAAATATGATCTGCTCTTTTCAACAGGATATTGTTATGTATGTCAATTCTCCTGGTGGATCAGTTACTGCTGGTAGGGTCTTTTTTGTGTTGCCATTTGTTTAGGTTTGAGTTCCATATTTTTCCCTGATGGCTTCACGAATTTATTTTGTTTCGGCAAACTTGTCAGGTATGGCAATATTTGACACAATGAGGCACATTCGCCCGGATGTTTCGACTGTATGTGTGGGACTAGCAGCTAGGTGAGTATTGACTGGGACAAGGCTGTAAAGTTTGGGCATGTAGCTAAAGGAAATATTACTCTTTTTCTTGAAATCTTTCTAAAATTCTGGGTAGTTTTCTTGAGGGGGGGAAAAAAACCAATTAGCATAATCTTGTCAACAAGGATTTTGCTATTTACTCACTGTGGCTCTGATTGATTAGAGAGTGAATCATGATTGTTATCCTGGTTATTAATAAATAGCAATGCTGCATGCATAAATGATTTGACTGAGAATTTTTAGTTCAGCTCCTAATGTGGACTGGCCTTTTGAAGTAGATCGAAAGATTATTATCCAGCATCATGGATTTTCTAGCTTGTTATTACTGACATTGTAAATACTATCTAAGAGTATTCTTTTCATTTCTTCTTTTGCAGCATGGGAGCTTTTCTGCTTAGTGCTGGCACTAGAGGTAGACTACAGCTTTAGTAATCAGTTGTAAATTCTTATATTGAATATTGCTTGCTGAAATGCTGATATTATTATGAATATTTGATGAAAACTGTAGGAAAACGATATAGCCTTCCAAACTCAAGGATAATGATCCATCAACCCCTTGGTGGAGCTCAAGGTGGTCAGACAGACATTGATATTCAGGTAATGAACAAATATGCTTCTCTGCCTAGGCGCACCAGAGTTGAAGGGAGGTCTTTATGACCGACTACCTTATGGTTGTACTGTTTAGTTACATGCATTTTGAGCTGCTTAACAGATGATTGGCAATACGTTTTGGTGTTCAGGCTAATGAAATGTTGCATCACAAGGCGAATTTGAATGGATACTTAGCATACCACACTGGTCAAAGCCTTCAAAAGATTAACCAAGACACGGATCGCGATTTCTTTATGAGCGCCAAAGAAGCGAAGGAATACGGGTTGATAGATGGCGTTATTATGAATCCCTTAAAAGCTCTCCAACCTCTGGCGGCGACTGCAGATCAATAACAAAATTGTTGTGTATGCTTTTTGACCCTTTTTTTTTTTTTGGGCTTTACAAGATAGACATTATAGTGCCCGTTGAGAAACTGTGTCATCCGGCATGCATACATTTTCTGGTCCCAACAATGGCTGCAACTGCAAGTTTTGGTTGGCATTCTGGTTTCCATTGTAGATGTTATACTTAAAAAAAATTTCTGTTAATTGTGATTTGTTCCAACGGATGCCATTTGAGCACTGTAATGCAAGTGAATGATCCTCATATTTTTTTTCATACATTCTGGGAAAATCAAACTTGCATCGAGGAGCAGCAAATGAAAGAGGGTTTCATACAAATTCTTGAAGAATCGATAATGAAGTTTTCGTTCTGTACACGTCAGATTATGAATTAGTAACTGAATCTGTTTACTTACACCAAAACATATAATGTATGTATCGATTGAAGTAAGTATGGAGGGGGTAGCAAGAAGTCTTTGAGCAACATCCTGGTGCTTGCTATTCTTTTCAAAGTCTTGCTCTATCTGATGGTGATAGATATGGAATTGGAAATACGCCCATTTTTTGTTATAGTCGATGGAAAGTGAGAGTGAGTGACTCAGTGATAGATAGATGATCCGTTCCAGAGTGTTCACTTTGAAAGAGTGTGACATTTACCATGGCTTGACAAGCCATATTTTTCTCCAAACACCGTGGTCAGATAACAGTCACACAAAGGGGTTATATGGAATATGCTATTGGGGCATGTTATTTGTAGGTACTATTTTACTAAATATAGGACACTTTTTAAAATTTTAAGTGGTGAAAAGACAAATATACCCTTGCTAGTTTCTAACTTTAAAAAAAAAAAATTTACCCAACTTTTTTAACTCAGGGAAAATTGCCTGGTCTGGGCGAATTTATTTGGGAAAATCGCCTGGCAAGAAAATCGCTTAGGCCAAGCGATTTTTTCTAGGAAAATCGCCCAGACCAAGCAATTTTTCCAGATAAAATGGCCCAGGCCAGGCGATTTTCCCTAAAAAAATCGATTTTTCGAAAATTTAGTGGTCGTTCGTTCGCCGGAAAAACGATTTTCCGACGAATGACCGGGAAAACCTGAAAAAAAGGCCGTCTTGTGGTCTTTTTTTTTAGGGAAAATCGCCACAGGACACCGATTTTCTCTGGGAAAATCGCCCAGTCCAGGCGATTTTCTTAGATTTAAAAAAGTTGAGTAATTTTTTTGTAAAGTTAGAAACTAAAAGGGCAAAAAATATAAATTCACGTATAAAAATTTTAAAAAGTGACATACGAATAGTAAAAGTTGGCCTGCTGATAACAATTCCGTATGCTATTTAGGATTTGAGTAACACGATCCAGAAGGGTAGAGGTTATTCTAATATATAGCTGCCTTCTAACTTGTAATTAAGCACATATTTAATTATTTCTTAACTTAACTGTACATAATTATATTAGTAAAAATATAAAATATTACTCTTTTATTGAAATTATATATTAAAAAAAAAATGGAAACAAAAGAAGTAAATATTTAAGTAGATTCTTTTTTCTTTGTCAAATATCACATGATATTAATATCATATTCAGTTTCGTGTGTTGAAACTTTTAATTGTCACGGCTATAATTAATACTACAAATTGTTAATAAGTAGAGAGAGAGAGAGAGAGAAATATTAATTTGATGAGAGCTTATTATAAGAAATGAAATATTGGTGGCACGTACTTAATAGTAATAATTGTAGTGATCATTAGAAGCTTTCAACAATTAATATTAAAATAGAAAGTTAATGTGCATCTTAACCCTGTGTATCGCTATTAATATTTAATATTTTTATATAAAAATTGTATTAGGTTGTTATTTTCCATTAATTAAATACTCTGAATTTGATCTCTCCGTGTCCGATTGTGGTATAATTGACTAATTAAAACCATAAGTTAAAGATGCTATGAATCTCCTACATATGATTGGTTATTGATTTTTTATTTTTTTTTAGAGAATTAATACAAATCATGTCCTCATCTATAAGACTTTGTCTAAACTAAAACTAAAACTAAACATATGGGTCCTAACTCCTAACATACATTAGCTTTAGTAATATAATGTAATTAATCTGATCCAGAATAAAATGTCGTTTTAGAAAAATTTTTCAAACATATTAAGAATTTGTTTAAATAACCAAAATAATTCTTTAACTATTGTAATGTAGTACTGGTTGGAGTTTTGGAGTTATAATACAATTAAAATAATAGTAACTAACTCTCGGATGGATAAATTAAAGCAAACCTATATTATCATTTATTTTGAAGATCGTTATTCTATCTAAAGTAACTTTTATTCTGAATCGGAGAGGGTAGCAAAATAAATGGTGCAACAACATGTAATTTTATTGTATGTTTTGAATAGAGTGCAATCTCATGTATGAATTTAACTATAATTTTGGGCTCATTTTTAATCTGGTTCATTAGAAGAGCCGCTATTGTAAATGAACTTACAATACTATTAACTCTTTTTTTTTTTTTTCCTAATTTTAAGTTACGGTTGTGAAATAGTTAATTTTTCACAATTTATTTTACGCATGTCATTTATTGATCTATGTAGCATGTAGAGGTAGATCGATATATTCATGAAGAAATAAATTTGTTGACGTCAAAGAAAAGAAAATCAGTGAAAAATGGAAAGGTAGCAACCGTTGACAACTCCACAATTTGCAATGCATCACCAACAGCAACGCAACCAATTATGATGCCGTCCTCCAACTTCATATCATATAATTACTCTTAAATTAATTAATACAAAAAGGATTGAAGTATAGCTACCATTTCTCACACGCTTCAACCAATTCATTTTTCTATCCCCATATGAATACTACAAATTCAAATTTTTTTATTTTATTTTATCTTCAATTTAGACTTGAGAAATTCCAAGATATTCATTTATTTATTAATTAATGATAGATAAAAAAATAAAATAAAATCTATTTAAGAAAAATTCTTATTAATTAATTTCACATATAAATATACGTAGGTACGTAAGTAGTTAGGATGGGAATGGAATGCGAGTAGCGATCGATTAATCAAAAATCAAAATCAAAATAAAAGTAGTGGGTAACCACAACTATTCCCCCTTTCATTTCATTTCATTTTCTTTTTCTTTTCTTTAATTAACTCTCTCTTACTCTCAATTTTCTTCTTCTTCTTCTTCATACCAAACCAAATAATCCATCTATCTATATATATATATATTTCATCGGAAATTAACTCAAACTAATTAGCCTCCATTTTTCTCTACTCATTTTTGAATCGAATGGCAGTTTTCGATTCCACCCATGATCATGATCACGATCACGATCACGATGATGATCACAGTTGTAATATTGTGATGATCAGCAACCATAATAACTTGATTCAGCTGCAAGTCCACGGCAGCCGCACCTGGAGGATCCCTTTCCAAATCTTCACCGTCCTCCTCCTCACCCTCCTCCTCCCTCTCTCCTTCCTCCTCCTCGCCAGGCTCTCCGCCTCCCGCTATCTCTTCGTCCTCCTCGGCAGTTCCACCGCTAATACCCCGGCCGCCTTTCTTGTCATGTACAACGGCTTCTCCGTCGTCCTCTACGCCCTCGTTTCCCTCGTCACCGTTGCAGCCTTGGTCCACGGCCTGACCGTCCCTCGGTCAACGTTCCTTTCACCGCCAGAACCGGTTGACCGCCGCCCTAGGAGTACCAGACTCTGCCTGGCGTGGGTTCTCCTCTGCGGCTTCCAGGTATGCGTGGGGCTGGGCATCGAAGGGACCATATCGGCCGGGATCGACGGTTCCGGCTTCGCCAGTGAGACTAACAACAGCATCGCTGTCGTCATCGCCAGAGCATTGCTGTTCGTGGGGCTGCATGAAACCATGTCGTTTTGGTCCAGAAGCGTGGTGAAACCCGTGGTCAAGGATACCGTTACCGTTTCCGTTGGAGGGGGTTCGGGGATGACGGAGAGGGTTGGCGTGGCATTGAGCTTGGGGGCACTTTGGTGGTGGAGATTGAGGGAGGAAGTTGATGCGCTGGTGGTGGTGCCGGAGCTAATGTTGGCTGGCGGCGTGGCTGTTGGAGTGGCGGAGTTATTTGGGTGGTGGCTGTATTACTTGACGGTGTCCATCGGCACCGTGAGATTGTTAAAAGGAGTGACTTGGGTGGGAATCCGAATCGGCCTGATGGTATCTTCTGCCGTTGCGGCGGTGCGCCGGAATAAGATCGATAAGGACGACGGACAAAAAACAGATGAATGTGACAGTAGTTATGACTACGTCTCCCATGTTTATCGTCAGCTGCACCGGCCATTGGAGGAGGACATTGTCTAAGTCCTTAATAATTTAGAGAATCATTGTTGTAAAATTCAAGTGAAATTAGTATTATTATTTTTGTAATTAAAGATCAAAATCAAACACAAATACATTGACTAATTCTCTCAAATTCATTTACAATTAGAGAATGATATCACTGCCTCTTAGTTAACATTATATAAAATAAGTTTTTTTATTTTATGAGAAATGATTAGGAGAGTGAACAAATTTAGTAACTGATATGATATCATAAGATTAGAAACACTTGACACTTACAATTTTAACTACTCAATAACATTCTTTCATATAATTTCTACGTCACTTCAGTTGCCGTGAGAATTCACTATCAATTTTCACTGTGTATATCACCACTCTTTATTTATACATAATTTTAATGTTTGATAATAAAAAATTAAAAAAAATCATCTCCTTGGATTGCTAATTAAGATGCTCATGCTTCTTGTAAAATGACAATAATTTATAGTTTAAGATTACTTGAGTAGGATTTGGAATTAAGTTGTTGATTGATTTCCCAACCGATGGATGGATGCAGCTAAGCTAAGCGGCAGAAGTGGAATTGGGGGGCCGGCCGGGATGGAGAGATAAATATTTTGGAATCTTTTATGTTAATTAGGAGCTTTAATGAATTAGTTGTCATCTTTAAAATATCTCAAATTTCTGTTACTAATTCGAAAGAAAAAAGTCGGCGGTGGCGGTATATACACGAATATTTTTAGCAATACGGAATGCATAATATATATATATATATAACTAATCTTTATAAAAGACATTAGATACTATATTCGAAACATATATTTTTATAATACGATGAATGACATACTTAAATTAAGTTTAAGTTTTTTTTTAATAATAAATTTCATATAATAATAATAAGATAAAAATAGTTAAAAATAAACTAAATCAATTACAGATCTAAACAAGTAGTAATCCATATAGATCTATCTAGTAGAATAAAAAATCGCCATCGCTATGGACAAATCATGGACCGAAGTATAGATTCGATCTCGAATCTGTCACTAATCTTTTGATGAAAACTCTCAATCGACTGAATCTTTACTTAATAATACTAAAATACCCATTTATTAATATGGGAGAGAGATGAGGGGAGAGAAAATAACATAAAAGAAATCTATTTTTCACATTTATCATGGGAGAGAGATGGGGGGAAGAAAATTAAAGATGATAAGTGTCAGGATTTGAGAGGGAGAGAGAAGAGAGAAGAGAGAGAGAGAGAGAGGTTTTTCTTTTAGTTAAATTATGTTTAAGTTAGAGAGCAACAAAGTTTGCAAATGCATCAAATTAAATGTGATACGACTTTGACTTGACATGCCTTACACGTATTCTCTATTATTACAACGTCAACATGCATCATCTATACATGTTATTATTAACTAGGCTTTTGAAACACTTACAAAAATAAGAAATTGAGATGAAGGTCCTTTCCTTTTTCTGTTCATTATCTTTAATTAGTTTTGTCTTTTCGTTTTGTTTGTTCAAGACTCAAGACTAGAGTACTAATTGTAGCAACTGATTGACAAACCAACAACTCTTCTACACACATTATTGTTAACCATCAAACTAACGTTAGGTTAGGTGGCCATCCTTCGTTATAACTTCCTAAAATCTATGAGTGGCAAAAAAACCTCACTAACCTAAAAATTGTCCAAACTCATTGAATATTAACCCAATAAAATTCACTTTAAAAAATAATGGGTTGGGTGAGCTTGGGCTAAATATGTAATGGGCGGATTTAGGGTAGCCCATTGGGTACCCTAAAACTCGCCCATCATGGGTATCAAAAATACCCATCCACAATTACCCTTAAAAGTATAAAAAAGAATTTTAAAAAAAAAACCAACAACTCACGTACTTTAGTATGCCTATTTTATTTTTTTCTTCAAACTTATTTTTTCTTTTTCTTTATTTTTTGTGTCCTACAATTACTTTATTTTTTTTCATTTATTTTTTAATAATATTTTTAAATTACCTTCTTATAATACTAATTCAAAATTCGTTCGGGTTTAAGGTCGGGTTTGGGTTTGGGTCGGGCCGAGCCGGCCCAGTTCGGGCCCAGTTTTTGACCGATTTTGGAGAGGGTCCAGTTTCAGCCTGGGCCCAGTTTTGGGCCTCAGGATCAGTTTTGGGCCTCGGGCCCAGTTTTGGCCCGGGCCCAGTTTCGGTGTCGGGGCTTGCACGGGTTTATATAAATAAAAAATTAAAAATTGTGTTTCGACAAAAAAATTTCATACAATTAAATATAAAAGTATATAAAATTTAATATTTCAAATTTTAGAATATATTCAAAGAATTAAAATTCACTTTAAAAAAAATTAAAATGAAATTAAAAAAAATTTTAAAATTTTTTTATTAATAAACTATTAAATAAGCCTTACATTTTTGTATAATGGGTATTATGGGTACCCATAGCTACCCATTACCCATTTGAGTTAAAACCATTAATTGAGTGAATAATGGGTACTCATTACCCATTAACTTAACACCCATTTAATACCCGTCCAATACCCGCCCGTTTGACACCCCTACTAAAATCACATAATAAAATACTTAATTTGTCTTCATTTATTCCAATTATGTCCTTACACATTTTTATGTTAATAAGTGTAGAAAAGTAAACAAAAATTTGAAAGTGATATTTTTTATTGGAGTAAAGAAAATTGAAATTGAACTGTACTAGTATAACGGATGAAATAATTTTAGAGAATAATGATACACAGCTTAACTAATCTTCTCAACTCATAGCAAGTTATGTGTCATGCATTTATTAGCTACACTTTTATAAAATAATTATTAATATTACATTATTGACAATAAATTCATAATACTTCACTTACTATGAAAAAAGTTGAGAATATTAGTTAATTGTGTATCATTACTTATAATTTTAAGAAGGAAAAAATTATTAGTCTTTTTAAGAAAAGTTTTGTTTTGGGGGTGGGGGTAGTTTGAAATCTTCAAATTAGTTACCAGTCCTCAGATAGGCCCCCCATATATCTTAGATGGTAAGCCCATAACATGAACTGCCCAAATCAGCCCAGCCCAAGTACTAATAAATATTGGGAAATATTATTGGGCCTGTTTGATTTAGTGATGTTCTCAATTGATTTTAAAAATTAATTTTTAAATTTAAAAAAAGTGTATTAAAAATATATAACTAAAATATATATATATATATATATATTAAAAAATATAGTAACGAAATAAATTTTTTTTTTCTCTCGTGCATTTGACTCATGTGTACTATAAAATAAGTAAAAGGATTGGGCAGAAACCCAACGAGTACGGTAGGCGTAGTCAACCTCACTGCTGAGTCTTATAAATTATGCGGTTGCCGGCACGAAATTGTAATGTAAGGAAGAGGATATTAGACAAAACAAAAACGGAAATCAAAACAAAACAAGATACATAAAAGCACTAATTAATAAGGTAAAAGTGTAAAACATACTAGACATTAAGATTTAATTAAGTATATTTGGATTTTGGTGGTTTGGCATTATATATAGTTAGAATAATAATGGGTGAGGTACATACATCTTAACAACTTACATTATCCGTAGAAATTCTCTTAATTATGGAACGTGACTGACGTGATTCATATTTCTTGAGACTAGTTGAACATTTTTTTGACGCAGCATTTGTTTATCAGATCTGACTGTTATCCTCGCTAGCAAGTCTCACTGAGCCTTGACGTGAGTTTAAATATTTGAGTTAAGAGTTAGGGCAGAGACTGAAACGAACACACCAATAATAAACATACATCGACATGAATACGAGGGTACTACTACTTTAACAAGGGGATTTTAAATTCTCCCCACCCAAAGAAAACAAACTAAAATCACTTTGTTGTATCTTGTCGTCCTTCGTTATTGTCCCAAACTAAATCATCATTAGTTATCATATTGATCCCAAATATCAACACTTAATTATTTAATTAGTAAGAGATTAAGAGCCATTCCCATCTCTCTCATGGTAAATTGATCCTGCCAAATAGTAGTTACTATGAACTACATTACTACCTCCATTACATTAGAACAGTTTTCTTTGTTGTGCTAAAACAGTTGAACAAAATTAGAGCTCTCCAACCGAAGAATTTGTCATACCTGCCAAAATGAATGTCTTAATTCATTGGTAGTTAAGTTTGTGATTTAATTATTTAGTTTCGCATGCAGAGTAAAACACATACACTACTCACTCTGGTTTCTAAAATGACTAGTTGAGAATGAATCTACACATATTAATAAAATATTAAATTGTCATTTTAATTTTTTTAATTAATGTTATATTTTGTTCTCTCCCAATATATTAGTACACAAAGATATTATAACTTTTTTTTTACTATTTTATTTTATTTTTTATATTAAAAGTTGTAAATTAACGAATTGATTTTTAGAGATTCAATGACTTTTTAGGGGAGGTAGTATACATGATACATGTACATGTAACACCAAATTAAACCTCACATCAACGTTGTTATCTAAATTAACTTGTGTTTCTTTTCAACAACAAATGAAGGCTTCATCTTCAAACCATATATTATAAATTATTCAGCCTAGTGATCATCCACACATGATAACATAATTATTCAGCAGGCTCGGCTCTGTTCGCCCAAGAAACCAACACTAATCGTTTCTCCCGGCCCGGCGATCAGCATCACTCTCTTCCTCCACTAGGCCGCCAACAACCGATCCTTTCCCACCGTCGATAATGCAATCTCTACATTACCATCAGCCGGCGGCGGAAGGTGCGATTCCTCACTCACAGGAGAAACCTCAATCTAATTTCGCTTTGGCGTCATTGGAGCTGCTCAACAATTACGGCAAGGGATTCAAGAATTCCGTAAACATCAATATTATTCCGACCAGCGACGAGAGCAACCCCAACAGAAGTGGCTCTGGAAGTCAAAAGTTAGCTTTGGGAGAAATCATAAAAGTCGCCGGAGAGCGGTACATTCAGTTCTTCACACACAAGGTGGACGGATTTTCCCCCTCGATCCACCCTTACAGTTCCTCTGTTGTCATCTCGGAGCTCTCCGCCGCAGAGACAGCGGACGTGGAGCTTGTCCAGATTCTTCTTGTCGCGGCCGAGTGCGTGGGGAACCAGCAATTCGATCTTGCGAGCTCCTTGATCACTCGCTGCCTGTGGATCGCCGATGCCGATGGAAATTCCGCGCAGAGGATCGTTTTTTATTTCGCACAAGCCCTACAACGGAGAATGGACCTCGAGACGGGTAAAACGACGACGGAGAGGTTGAATCAGCAATCGGAGTTAGCCAAATGCTTGGAATTGGATTTCAACCTGTCTTTCCTGGCGTGCCACCAGGCCCTCCCGTTCATCCAGGTCACGCAATTCGCCGCCATGGAAACCGTCGTAGACAGCCTGAAATCCGCCCGGAAGATCCATTTAATTGACCTCCACATCAGGAGCGGTGTACAATGGACGGTCCTGATGCAAGCCCTAGCAGAGCGAGAGGACCCACCAGAAATCCGAATCGCGGCAGTGGGGACCACAAACGTATCCGCCTCCCACGTGGAAGGAGCAGGGAAGAGATTGCAGAGCTTCGCAGAGTCCCTTCACCTGTCCTTCACCTTCAACTCCGTGATCGTGTCAGACATGAAGGAACTGAAAGAAAACATGTTCCGGAAAGACCCGGAGGAATCCGTGGCGATCTACGCCTCCCTGGTGCTGAGAACCATGTTAGCGAAACCCGACAGCCTGGGAAAAGTGATGAAAGTGTTGAGAAGGCTGAAGCCGGCGGTGGTGCTGGTGACGGAGGTGGAAGCGAACCATAATTCGCCGACCTTCGCGAGCCGTTTCACGGAGTCCCTGTTTTTCTACAGCGCCCTGTTCGACTGCCTGGAGGATTGCATGGAGAAAACGGACGAGCACAGGAAGACGGTGGAGGGAATATATTTGGGGGAAGGGATCAGAAACATGGTGGCGACGGAGGGAGACAATAGATGCACGCGAAACGTGACGATGGAAGTGTGGAGGGAATACTTCGCCAGGTATGGAATGGTGGAGATGGAGCTCGGGGATGCCTCTGTTCGTCAGGCTAATTTGATTCTCAACAAATTCTCCAAACCAGAGTCCTGTAATCTCACCGCCACCGGTAAAGGTCTACTCGTTGGATGGAAGGGGACGCCCATCCATTCTCTTACAAATTGGAAGTTCGCTTGATCACGTAAAGAGTCATGTTTCGTATTGAATTTACGAGCTTAGAAACTCAAAAGTTGTTATACCATTGAATCTTTTAACCATACGGATGAAGTAATTTTGGGAAGATGATTATCTGCATGCTCCATCAAGCTTCCTGCAGATATAATTACAACTATAATAATAAGGTTCATTTGTATGAATTTGTTTTTGTATTAAATTCAATTGTGCAGTTTCAGTGTTGATGCTTCATGAACAACTGGAATAGTTGCAGATCATCTTGATATGTAAATCACGCCTTCAAGCTGTTATAGACCAAGTTTTTCCATTTTGACATTCGAAATCATGGCTTTTATATTAAAGAAGAAGATTAGTTGAAAGTACATAATTACTCCCCCCGTTCCATTAGAAGGGTCCAGTTTGAAAAATATTTTTTGTTCCAATAGAAGAGTCCATTTTCAATTTTTTTTTACTCCCAATATCCTTATTAATATAATTATGTGTGGTGTATAATTAGTCCATTTAATAAGTGTGTCCAAATACAATTTTTTTAATCTTAAATTTAAACTATAAGAAGTTAGGAAATGAAATACTCCCTTGCTCATGAAGAACAATATTTTGTTAACTAGTCTTGTAAAATGTTGCCCCGACCGACAAACCAGAAAGAACGGAGGGAAATTTCGTTTTAACTCTAAAAAAAGGCGGGAGAGTTAGTTATTTTTCGCATTGGTTAAAAACGGTAGGTTAGGACATGAACATGAATTAACAAAAGCGTAGAAAGATCATTATTCTTTGCGTTTATATATTTTCTTTTTATTGTCCTCAACTCCTGATCGATCCATTGTTGTCAGAAATTTCGCACTTAAAAGCAAACCGTTGATTAGTAGAATAAATAAATCAACAAGTCAATATTTGTTGCGACTTTGACTCTGGACTGTATGTTTCTATTCGAATCAGTGTTCTATCAGTTGTGTCGTACGAACAGTCACTCAGAGGCTAGGAGTTCGATTCTTGCTTATGTACCGGTAGAACTCTTTAAGTGGCTCCCGAGCTTCATTCTTTTCCCTCCCTACAGTCCATATATTCAATGTAATGTATAGTCCATACCTTAAAGGTAACGTAATAGTGCTGAATTTTATTTGTTATTTTAAAGAAGACATCCCTACACTCAATATAATGTCCCTACCTTCAGTGTAACGTAATAGTTACTACCTTCAATGTAACGTAATAATCCCTACTTTCAATATAACGTCCATACCTTCAATGTAATGTAATAGTCCCTTTCTTCAATGTAACGTAATAGTGCTGAATTTTTTAAAAAAAAATTTAAAAAAGACATCTCTACTCAATGTAATGTCCCTACTTTCAATGTAACGTAATAGTTATTACCGTCAATGTAAATAGTCCATACTTTCAATGTAACGTCCATACCTTCAATGTAATATAATAGCCCATACCTTCAATATAACGTAATAGTTAATACCTTTAATCTAATGTTATAGCCTATCCTTTCAATATAACGTCTCTGCCTTCAGTGTAATGTAATAGTGATGAATTTTAAAAAAAAAAAATACTAAAAAAATCATTCACTAAAAAATAAAAGAAACTTTTAATGGCTTTAATGCGTAGTTAGAATTTTAAAT
Organism: Leptodermis oblonga; assembly: GCA_016801395.1. Taxonomy (NCBI): domain Eukaryota; kingdom Viridiplantae; phylum Streptophyta; class Magnoliopsida; order Gentianales; family Rubiaceae; genus Leptodermis; species Leptodermis oblonga. The sequence continues at coordinate 643,174 of CM028760.1, read as the reverse complement.
TATTCTTTAAAAAAAATATATAATAAAATAAATAGGTGTTATCAATTATTTCCTATGCAATTTATTGTAATGTATTGTTTTTATTGAGAAAATAAAAAACCGTCAATTTATTACACTGATTTATGAATTTCACCCACTAGCAAGAATTGATGTACGTACAAAGTACAAACTCAGATTATTTGAAATAAAATTAAACGTCAAACTATTATTATAGAAAAATAAAAATAAAAATAAAACAAAGTCCATTGAATTAACTCGTAACTAACAAGCAGAGAACTTGACATACTTTGACCGTAGTTACAGTTTTAGTGTGAAGTGTCAAATTTCAAAGCACCAGCTACGGTTTGCCACGTCAGCAAAAGACTGTAATCCGTACCACCACCAAGTCACTCACACACCGCACAGCACTTTCAGTTTCACCTGCGTTTTTCTCATTCCTCTCTCTCTCTCTCTCTCTCTCTCTCTGATTTTCCTGACGAACTGAGAGAGAGAGATAGCTGAGATAGGCCTTCGCTCGCCGGAGGGGAATTGGGAATTCACTCAACATGGTTTCCGACCACGACCACTCTACTGATTCTCCTCTTCCTGATGAATCCAAACCAGTAAACACCTCTTTTATTTTTCCTGATTTTTCATGTCTTCTATGATACACCGATTGATTTTTTATTTTAAAATTTTTTTTTTCCTTTTGTAATTTATTGATTGAGTAAAAGTTTATGTCGGTTTGTGAATTTCTTTATTGTTCATCGTCTTTTTGTTCCCCTGTGGCCACGGTTAGGAGTGATCGGAAATTGGAGTGATCGGTGGTTTTGGAATTGATTGCGTGTTTTGATTTTGCCTTTTCTTTTCTTTTCTCTTTCGATATACTTTATTTTTATGCTTGGTGTTTGCTTATTAGTAAGTGTGTGAGTAGGATTTTGCTGCTATCTAAAAGGAAAGTTGTCGGAACGGGATCGTTTCTGTCAATTTTACTCTGTTTCAGTGCTGACGAAACAGAGGGCGTGAAAATTGAGATATATGCATGAGTAAAACGATATATGAAAATGTCGCTAAACTCTTATTCTGCCATTATTCATTCATGATTTATGGTCAATGCTAATCTGTCTGTGATTCATGGTATCTGCTAATTGGGAACCTTTCGTTACATTTTCTTTTGTATATACAGAAACTTTCTGGAGGACAGGATTCACAGGAATATGATAATTTGGATATCTTACTTCGTAGTCTTGATAAACTGAAGGAGCAGATTGAAGCTGAAAGAGCTGCTGCAGTTAAAGTAAGGTCCATTCAACTATAATTCTTTTTTTGCGAGGCACACCAATAATGTTATAAGAGAATAGGTATTTTATTGTACAGGAAAAAGTTGAGAAAAACAGAAAGAATCTCGAAACTCAAACTTCCGAGCATAATGAATTGGCTACATCAAGGGGAAATATTTCCAATCCAAATGAACATGGCTCTGGTGGGATGCTTTCAGCTAGAATGGAAAATCCTCCGACTATAATCAAGGGCTTTGCTGAAGGAGAATATATTGGTGGTGAAGAGGTTGTATATCCAACACCTGTGAAGCTTCCGATGGTGGAAAAGATACCACCCTATACTACTTGGATCTTTTTGGACAAGTATGTTCTCAGATTCTGCTTTCTATTCAATGATTTCTAGTTTGTTTTAGATATCTTTCGTGTTGTGCTTTTTGTTCCTTGTCTTTACTTTATTCCATTTGAACTGCTGACACTTACCCTCATATGATCTTTTATAATTCTCAATTATTTAGACACTCTTCATGCCACCGTTTCACTTTGTCTGAATCTGAAGAACAACGGTGTTAAATACGGCTAGCTGAACTAAGAACTGAATGAATTATGTTAGTTATAGGTCTGGTGAACTCAAGGATTAACCAGGGAATACAGTTATGGCTAGATAGACATGAAATGGCATTGGCGTGAGAAACGTGGATGCTATCCCTTGTTCATTTTCTTTATCAAGCTTCATAAATTACCATTCTTACTATGAAACTATCTCCACATGTAACTTAGGATTTGTAGGGAATACAAACTATGAATCATAGTGCAATAGTTTAACAGTCATCGTACTGAGTTGCATCAGTTTTAACCCATCATCCTTTTCCTAGGCATTGTTTGATGTTGTAGTCAATTACCTATTGGTTGATTCTTACATAACTATGCCTGCTTTGCAAATTCTCAGTTCATCTTTTCTTCTTTTTGTGACAAATGTTTGATTTACTTTTTGGTCTGGGATTCTATTGACTCGCCACAGAAATCAGAGGATGCCTGAAGACCAGTCAGTGGTGGGGAGGAGGAGGATATACTATGATCCTCATGGTAGTGAAACACTGATCTGTAGTGAAAGTGAGGAAGAGATTGCAGAACCAGAGGAAGAGAAACATGAATTCACTGAGGGAGAGGACCGAATTTTGAGGTAAGAAACTGTTTTTAAGAAGAAAATATCGGGTAGAATGTATATAAAATCTCATCACAAGTTTTTTTTTTTTTTTTTTTTTTTCTTTCTTTCTAATTGTGTTGGGGGGTGGGGGGGAGGTGGGTGGGTTGGTGAAGTGGTCTGTGAATCTTGTATGGTTGGCAGGAAAATGATATGACTACGCTAGAAAAGGGAAGTGGTGCAAATATTTTATGTTTCTTATTGTCTGTTTGCTATCAAATGAATTTTGATACCTATGAGCCATACCTATTGCATATAATCTTGTAGGATGACCATTGCGAAGTATGAATTAGATGAAGGGCTGCTCAAAAACTTGACCCGGTTTGTTGGAGGTACCATATCAGAAATCCAGGTAAACCAGAAGCTAATGCTAGTTAATTTTGCAGCACTTTGGTTTGGTTCTCTTGATGATGCTTCATAGTGATAGGGTTTTTTTTGAAATTTTATTACACTAACTTACCTGTTCATTGTTCAACATGTAGGAGCGCTGTAACATTCTGAAAGAACGAAATCTTAGGGAGAACCAAAACCTCAAAGATTATGAGGAAAGTGACCCTGAAAGGAGTGCGTTTCTGGGAAAACGTCTCAGTGCTGCTTTAGATTCTTTTGATAATCTTTTTTGCCGACGTTGCTTGGTATGTGGAATTGTAGATGAATGGATTGAAATCTGTAGGACAATTACAAATATTATTGGTATTCATGGATGTAATGCTTTCTCCTTTGATGTCATAAACAGGTTTTTGACTGCCGCTTGCATGGTTGTTCTCAAGTTCTTATCCACGCTGTAAGATTTTACCCTTCATTGCATTTTCTCATATTATTATGTCTGCTGTCAAATAACTAAGTATTCATCCTGAGCAGAGTGAAAAGCAATCCTATTCATCAGACTCTGAAGATGAAAAGAAACCCTGCGGTGGACAGTGTTACTTTCTGGTACTGCTCTACTTTGGACCTTTTAGACATTTATTAACTCTTTGATTTCATGTTTTTTTAATCGTCATTTCGGATCACTGTACAATTGGAAATAAATATTAATCAATGAAAATTTTGTGGCATCCATTGCTGTAATCATCTTTGGAGCTGTCTATGACCTGACTTATTCTTTCAAATACTTGGTAGCCAAGGATGGTTGAAGGTCTTCCAGAAGGAAGTTCATCCCATGGTTCGGAAAAAAAACCTTCAGCAGAGGAGGAGAAGGCCCTGATCTCTCCAAATGCTGGGGAACCTGGTAAAGGTTGAATATGATTGATTGGTCATGTGGCTTAACTCTAATGCATTGTTTGTACTAATTTATTATTTTCACTTGGCCTATATTTGAAGCAGAGCACAATCATGAAACTACTGGAAAGCGCAAAGTGTTGGACCCTCTGAATCCAATTATAGGACTGGATTCTGACATCATATTGGGGTCTTGCAGTAAGAAACTGAAGTCAACTGTCCATACTGCTGACAGTGTTGACAATGTGGATCCCAGTCTTCCTGCCATGAGCAAGGACCTTGGATCCGGTGGAACCAAAGAAAATTCTGACTGGAATCCTATTGAGAAAGATTTACTCTTAAAAGGAATAGAAATATTTGGCCCAAAAAGGTAGGGAAGTGTTTGCATATTGTTCCGTTCAAGCCACATGATCTGTTTTTCTAGATATATAGTTCTCTCACTGGCATATGATCAACCTTTCTGTATGAGTTTGGCCTGAAATGAGCTTGTGTTTTGCTAGTAACAGGTTTGTGCTCCTATGGTAATATTGCAGCTTGACCCAATTAATTATATACGGATGAGCTTCTTGATTATGCTTTTGTAGTATGAATGTGGTCTGAACTAGATTAACTGAAATAACCATATGGAAGTGATTCAGTTTTGAGCCCCAAGTGAACTCAGCATTAGTGCCAATTAACCCATAGTTTAAACATTTTGCAGAACTCTGTGCTTCTTTTGGGTGTAAGTGCTTGACCTGTCAGAATGTGTCTTAATATATACTTCTTTCTATTGCAGCTGCCTCATAGCTAGGAACTTACTTTCAGGCTTGAAGACCTGCAAAGAAGTGTTCAGTTACCTGAATGATGATGGGGTTGCTGGTTTTGCAAGCTCAGTTGCAGAAGATAGTGGGAGAATAAATATGGATCACCTGGTCTAAACTTATGTTTAAGTTTCTTACTTCCATTTAGACATATGGTTTAAGTTTCTTAGTTCCATTTAAAGACATGCACCAGCGCTAGCTCCTCACATAGACATATATTACCAGTCTCGAACAACCGTTTCTCCCAAACAATTCTTCTTTTATCGTGACCTTTGACAATGATAGTTTTTCTTTTTCTTTTTATTCTTCTTCATTCCGTTGTGGAAAAGCAAATCTTCTTCTTCTAACTTGATTTTCGCAACAAATATTTCTTGCATTACCATAAAATCAGTGAGATTATTTAACCTTAAGTTATCACTTAGATAAGTTCAGACACCATATTAACAGTGTCGAAAAACCCAGTTTCAGGCCACTGATTAGTAGCATGTTCGTTTCTTAAAAGTAGAGCATGCTTTCGTTTCATATTATATCTGCAGTTTCTCCTGTATGGCAGAATCTGATAATTTTGAAACTTCTCTGATTAGGAAGCAGAGATGCCTGCAAGATCACGTTCACTTCGTAAAAAGGGTCGGACCAGGAAGCTTAAGTACTCCTCTAAATCTACGGGTCATCCTTCAATGTGGAGACGAATTGTGGATGAAAAAAACCAGCCCTGTAAACAGTATACGCCTTGTGGATGCCAGTCTATGTGTGGAAAGCAGTGTCCATGTCTGCAAAATGGAACATGCTGTGAAAAATACTGTGGGCAAGTCAATTAATCCCTGCCGTTTTCTTTTGCTAAATGCTATTTATCATACTTATTTTGGATTCAGAGTAACTTTCAAAGATATGCCTGATGTTCGTAAATTTTTTTTGCCCATATTGGATGTTTGCTTAAACCTGAGATTGCATTTGTGAGGTGACTAACGAGTCCAGATCCTCTCTCCCTTGTTGATGTATTGACCCACAAATGAAATGCTGTCATTTTACTATATGTGTTGTTAAATTCATGTATTATTGGTGTTAAAACGACATCGTTTCACTTATGAGACAAATTGTTAGTTAGGAAATAGAGATGCTTATCAGATAATTTGTATCCATAAGGGTGTATATATCACGTGTCACCATTAAAACGACGTCGTTCTACTTAGTGAAACGAAACCGTTTTAATGATGACACATGGTAGGTACAGGATAACGGATACATGCTCGTGACTAGCCTATCTTTGTTGATTGCAGGTAAAGGAAAATGTTGCAAGTCAAGTTGACATTTGTTGTCCGTCTTTAATATTCTTTTGACCTCGTCACTTCCTGCTTGTTATTGTTTGCAAGAGTCATAAGCTGTATAGAACTGTAAATAGAGGAGTTTGCTGTATTTTTGTGCTCGTTAAGAATTTCATTTCTCGAATTTTGATGAAGATGAGAGATCCAAAGCTTGACAGGGCCACAACTCTTCTTCAGGTGCTCCAAAAGCTGTAAAAATCGATTTCGGGGGTGTCACTGTGCGAAGAGCCAATGCCGGAGCCGACAGTGCCCATGCTTTGCTGCTGGTCGGGAATGTGACCCTGACGTCTGCCGCAATTGCTGGGTCAGGTAATTATTTCTACATTTTGGCACATTTCTGAAAGGTATTTGCAACGTTTGTGTTTACTTGTCCATGTACACTTCTCTGTTCGTACTTGTTAACTTTATCTGGTATTAGACTATCAGTTTCTGAGCTGAAAAAAAATAAAAATTGGTGGACCAGGAATATATTTGGAGATTTTTGTTATTGAAGAACAAAAGGTAAGGTTGGGATCGATGCGTATGTTTTTGTGGGTTCGTTGTTATATTTTCTTTTGTCTATGGTCCAATGCGCTTATTTCCGAATGGCTGGTAATCTTGTTTGGGACGTCCCTCTACATTGGTAACTCTTCAAATCTTTTTGCATTCAGATATTGGAAGATAACGAGGTGTTTAGTTTATTTTTTGAATTTGCAAGTTTTCATCCAATTCCGCAACTAGAATAACCAAGTAAAATCTCTACTAGGACTGACTGTGTGTTAAAATTAGTTCTCTCTTTCCGCTGGTAAGTGTTTAAACTGATTTAAAACTATGTACCTTCAGCTGTGGTGATGGCACTTTGGGCGAGCCTCCTAGACAAGGAGATGGTCAATGTGGAAACATGAGGCTCCTCTTGAGGCAGCAGCAAAGGGTAAAAGATTTCATGAGCTTCAGTTGTCAATTACCTTGTGTATGAATGGAAAAATTCCTTTTTACACATCATAAACTTTTTTCACATTTTCTTTGAATATAGATTCTCTTGGCAAAGTCTGATGTTGCTGGATGGGGAGCCTTCCTGAAGGTACTAAACAAAGTCCTTTGTGCCCTTAATGTGTACTTGTTGATATGTTTCTTTAAGCGAGTTGGGTTTATGGTTCCAGAACACTGTCAACAAGAATGAGTACCTAGGAGAATATACTGGTGAGTTGATCTCTCATCATGAAGCCGATAAGCGTGGGAAGATATACGATCTTGCTAATTCATCCTTCCTTTTTGACTTGAATGATCAGGCAAGTGAATATCTGTTCATCTTATATTGTGGACTTGATATCTTATTTTTCGTATTTTTAATAATCTTTGAAATGGTTTTATTCATTTCTTAACCTGGATTAGTTTGAAATGTGGGGTGTTGGTTTGACAAATTGATTTTGAGAAGAGTGCATCAAATTTGAAATTGTTACTATTGCATTTTGGCTTTGATTTAGATCCATTTCTGAGAATGGTTGGATTTCTGTATATATTACAGTACAGGAATGATTTGAAAGAACATATATATATATATGATTGGTGTTATATCTGTGCCAAAGCTCACAAACTTCTTTGTTCATCTCTCTAGTATGTACTTGATGCTTATCGGAAAGGAGACAAACTAAAATTTGCAAATCACTCTTCAAATCCTAATTGTCATGCACAGGTATAACTGTTGCTTATTTAATACCACTTGGATGAATGGATTGATGAAGCTGATACATAGGATATGTGCAGGTGATGTTGGTTGCAGGTGACCATAGAGTTGGCATTTTTGCAAATGAGCACATTGAAGCTGGGGAAGAACTGTTTTATGATTACCGCTATGGTCCTGATCAAGCACCTGCTTGGGCTAAGAAACCTGAGGGCTCAAACTCAAAGAGAGATGATTCACTAGTGCCTCATGGTCGAGCCAAAAAACACCAGTCGCATTGACAAGCTTTCGGCTCCTTGTTCCGTAAGCATGTGCATACATTTTTTGGCATCTTTGATGCAAATAAACGTATCGATTTGCTGTTAGCATAAGTAGTGATGTACAAGAAGAGGGACTCTTGAAACCAGTTAATTATTCATCTTTCAACAGGGTAAATTAGACCCTGGTTTGATATATACATTGGTCATAATAATGTCATATTTATGGTAAGAACTGTGATTATATCAGTTGCACAGCTTATGAGGTGTTCTCCTATTATTTGTTTAACGTCTTTCCTGTTTCATTCTGGCAAAGTTGAGAACTGGTATTGGATATTGTGACTCTGAAATCTGAATGTTGTTGCCTGGTTCTTCAAAACACACACTCTGAATTCTCTGTGGTGCCCTCTTTTTCCACTTGAAATTAGAGCCTCAGCTTCCATTATGTATTTCTTCAATTTACAGATTGTTTAGGACCTTCAGGTGAGTTCACTCTTGCTCAAACTGGAGCCGAGATGATAATACAGCAACTCATTCCACGAATCGGGGACACCAGGTAAGCACCAGTGGCTGCAATCTTGAACTCTTCTGTTAACAGATTTTCTTCCGTATATGGAGGGATGAGCATCTTTCCGGTAACCGGACAAGTCCGTGATGCTCAGAAAGGTCACAGGAGTTCTCATCTGCCTAATGACATCTTCAACGATGCCATTATTCGCAGGTGGGATGCCGATAGTTACATTGGATGGTTTAAAAGCTTCTTTGCAGTGGCCTCCAGAGTTCCATTCACCTCCACTGCAGAATCAATCGGTAGTATTATTATTAAGTCAAGAACAAGGATACAAAGTCGACCTTTCGGGGGGATTTTGATTCACCTGAAATGAGAAGGTGCAGAACTTCTGAAGAAAACTCGAGTCTTGTGTGGATTAACATATTTGTCAACCCAAGAGCCCCAAGTTGTCAAAGCTCTTCTAAAGGCTACGTTAACTTCAAGACGAGGATGAACTTGGTCCCCTTCCTGGTAATAATTGATTCTGTTATCGTAGTACAGAAGCAGACAGATGGAAGTGTTTAGTTTAGATTGGTGGCGAAAATAAGACAAATGGAAAAAAAAAAAAAAAAAAAAGAGACTTGCCCTGCTTTTGTTTTATGATGGCTCCACCAATGAGCAGTGTTGAAGACGAGAATATCCGCACCTCTCCATCTTGAAGAGCCTTTGTCAATGGTGTCAATGCGTAGAGTCTGCGACCTTTTCTTGCCGATTCTGGCCTTACTCTCGTGAACCAAGAAATGCGTTACATAGTATTCGACTGTACACTTGAAATCCTGCAAGTTAAGAAACGCTTTAAGAATGGTCAAAACTCAAAACAAACCCACAATGGCTACGGTCAAGTTATTATTATTACCAGGAACTTGAAACTGTAATCTCCCCTGTTTTTGGTGAGTCTTCTGCCGCGAGCCTCGTACACTTTCTTGGGATCTTTGATGGCTGCCATGAGCATACACAGCATGGATTCCCACTGGTTCCTGTTCAGAGAGTCTCCTACAAACACCAATCTCTTTCCCCTAATCAATTCCAGCATCTTGGTGGCATTAAACCTATGCAATTACGCAACAACTTTTATTAAAATTTCAAATCTACAGAATAACTAAGACACACAAGTCAAATAGTAACTGATAGTGACTTACCTGGGAATGTCGCAATCTTGAGGCTGCCATCTCCATTTCATGTAGTCTCTATCCATTCTTCCATTGCCCTCGCAGTTGAAGCCTTCGTCTATGTAAGGGCAACTGCTGTTTGCGTACAAGGGATAGCTGTCGTCTAAAACCCACTTCCCTTTGGTAACATCACAAGCTCCTCTTCCTCCTCCACGCTTGTTTACCACCTCAATTGGATTATTCTTTATCGAAGGTATGAGGTTTTCAGATTTTGCATCTGAAGAAACCTTGAGTATCTCCTCGGCCCTCAAATCTGCGGGTTGTTTTTCCTCATCCGCCGGAATAGATTGGTTCAGAGCAATGGCTGAGAATTTGGAATCAAACAAAGTAACGTTCCCAAACTTGTTGTCTGCTGATTTGCTCAAGTTGGTGTCTTTTGAAATGAAGCTTGTGAGTTCACTGCTGCTGCTGCTGCTAGTAGTTGGTGGTGATGAAAATCCATCCAATGGGTTGAAGCCGAAGAAAAAATGGGTTTCTTGATAGAAAGGAGGGGTGGCTTTGATGACCCAAATGAAATAGAAGGAGAGGAAGACTAGAAAACAAGAGACAAATGTGATGGAAAATACAAGAGAAGCAGCAAAAGGCCTCACGGAAAAACTTCTCTGCCTCTCCATCTCTACTGATTTCTTCAGTTTCCGCTTCCCAGTTTACAGGTCGCAGTATGCAGTAGAGTAAGTAGTAGTTTGATGGAGATACCTTAAAAGTAGTAATTAATGCTAATAATAACCAAAATCAGAGTAGTTAAGAGTTGGGTAATGAGGACATCAGCATCATCAGATTGATAACAAATGTCAAAAGGACATAAAAAAAAGGAAGGAATCCAAGAGTTGGAAACAAAATACAGTAGAGCAAAATGTAGAAAGAAAAGAAAAGAAAACAATGTTAGAAGGAGCAGATCGTGGAGCAGTTAGGGTGTTTTTGGCTCCAGCCATGATGGACCTAAAAGTCGCATAAACTGCAGGAGTGACGCACAGTAAATGATAACGTGAGCGCGACAGGAAGGAATATTTATTTATTTCTTTATCTTTATATATGTTCTCTCTTTTTTCTTTCTTTCGATAGCCCCCAAAAAGAAAACTTAAGAAGAAATTAATGTTTTTTTTTTTTATAAAAAAAAAACAGGATGTAGTATTCCAGTTGTAGACGGAAAAAGAAATGCACGCAGTTGCCTCTAGGGGCTTAACTCAGTTGGTAACTTGGCAGCAGATTGCAGATAAGGACGCAGGATCGAGCCCTGGCAGCCGCAGTGTGGGATTTTCATTCCCCCAATGTGGGGGGTGGATCCTTGTGGGCACCAGGCACTGGTCCTCCTGCCAATATTATCGCTGAGTCACCCTGATTTACCCCTCACACGAGGCTCATGGGGCTGGGCGGTGTGGACCCTACGGGCGAGGGATATCGCCTTTTTGCAGCCAAGAAATGCACGCAGTCACGTGATGATGATGATGATTAGCTTTTATTAAACTTATTTGCTCTGTGTGGAATCCGTACCTTTGCTTTGCTTACAAAAGGAGCTAAGGTTCTCTTCTCTGTTCTCTGTTCCCTTGTGATAATTTTTTAAGAATCATTACCTTTTTTTTTCAAAATTTTACACAAAAAAATAACTTCACTTTTTTAATAATTTAAAATTAAAATTTTAAAATTCTCTCTAAATACCTACTCACATAAATTCAAAAAATAACACAATCATTACACTTTTTTATCTCTCACCTACATAATTTCCCAAAAAAAACTTTCCTCCAAAAAATTTCTAACAAAAAACTTCCCTCTAATAAAATTTTTTCTACCAAAGCCACAAGAGAACAGAGCCTTAGTACTATAAATAGGAAATTTTTTAGTTAGGGAAGAATTTTATTTTGGAGGAAATTTCTTTTGGGGTTTTGTGTAGGAAAGAGAAGAAAAAGTGTAATGATTATGTTTTTTTTGAATTTATGTGAGTGAAAATTTAGAGGGAATTTTAAAATTTGAATTGTGAATTTTATAAAAATGATGTTGTTTCTTTGTGTAATATTTTTGAGAAAAAATGATACTTTTTCTGATTATGTTCGGAAAAGAACAGAGCCTAAACAAGCTATTTGGCTAAGCAATAATAAGCATAGTGACTTCATTTGCATTTATTAATAATGAACTTATTGGTGATTTAACTAGAGAGATTTAAAAAGTATATCATCTATCTAGAATAATTGATAAGTACCACTGTACCAGTTAAAATGGCATGTAAATGAGCAAGTTGAGCCTGAGTTGGTTTGGCTTGAGTTCGGGTCAAAAAAAAAAAAAATTCGAACTAGATCGAATCTATATATTTGTGCTTGAATTCAACTCAATAAATTTACAATAAGCTTGTATTTAAACTCGAGCTCAAACTATAATAAAGTTGGGTTGAGTTCAAACACAAACACAAAATTTTTAATTTATTATAAAAAGATAAATAAAATTTACTTGATGAGGCATTGAGCCACTAGTAGGTGAACTCGAGTCCATCAAGTAAACAGTTAATTAACAAGATTGATCCGCTCCCGAGCAGCTCTAATAGTTTAGAATCCTAATACTAGTACGTACTTGTTACAAGCAATATCCGCTTTCACTTTTGTGGTTCTTGCTTCCCCTTATTCCTATCTCTGTTAAATTATTATTATTGACTCAGTGCTGAAATTTATACAAACAAATGAATGAAATATAACCTTATATGTCTCTCTCTCTCTGTATATATAGCATTGCCATCTTGCTGCTATCTTAGTAGTAAGATATAGAGACAACATACGGATGGATGTACGTACTACTACAAATTAAATTACTACATAAAAACACGTACTCAGGCCTCTGCAGTATTAATCCAACCCCAAGCCACACCAGAACCCAAAAAAAAAAAAAACATGAAACATTTAGAAAAATATCTCGCTTAATGTTTTTATTTTCTGGTAAAAGAAAGGGAAAAAAAAAAATGTAAAAGGATCCTTCAGTTTAGAAATCGGAAAAATACAACAGTTTCCTCCAAAGACTAATAATGATTAATCCCCTTCCTCAAAATACAGCCTCAAGCAGTATGTGTTTTTTGTTTGGGTAACCAAATCCCAGAATATGGTTGAGGTAAACCTTGCCGTCCTTCACGGTGGCCGCCGTCACAATCCTGTGACTTGCGCCTTTGGTGACTCCCAAGACCTTAGCGGTGGCCCAGTCGTCGGTGGTCTCAACCAGCCTTGTTGGGTTGCCGGCCACAATGATTTTGGTGGGAGACAAGAACTGCAACCCATCTCCGAACTTGAGAGAGCCTCCTTCCGCCACCTCAACCAATTCCACCGATACATCGAGACCGGCACCGGCGATGTTGGTGATCTTGTAGAGCTTTCCGGCCATTGTGTGGATAACCAGCAAGTAGCCGTTGGGATGGTAAAGGATGCCGTTGAGGCCAACCAGCTTGTTCTGCCAGCCGTCCGGGTTGAAGAGGGGGTTTCTGATGGTGCCCAGAAACTCACCCTTGGGTCCCACTTTCCAGATCTTGCTGCCTTTTGGATCCGTCACGTACGAGTTGCCTTCATCGTCCACCGCAACGTCGTCTGAGAATGCTTTCTCGTCCTCTGCATGCCATAACGTACAGCACAGCTCAAATCAATCAAAAATGAAAATGTTGAATCTAATCACTTCCACCAAAGCCAAAGTCAAAGAAAACATGTTTGCAATAAACATACAATACGCCAAATCCAATAACGTGAAACTGATTTTTCACTTTGAGTTTGAAATTATCGCATTGTCCTTAGAATTCATTCATAAAACTATATACTACTTTTTAAACTACACTTTGCATGAGGAGGAGGATACATAGAATTTTTTCCATTAATAATGATTTTGTAATTATAAATTCCCAAAATAGGGATAATCTTGCTGGAATTCCCAAATTAGAGAAGTCGAAATTGTGAACTTCGCTTTCTGTGTAAAGGCAGAAAGCGAAGTTCACAATTTCGCTTTCTGTAGGAAAAACTTCGACTTCAGGCAAAATATTGTCTTTCCAAAGAAAGCGAAGGTTCTGACCTTCGCTTTCTGTGTAAATTAATTTGTTATAAGGGATATCATCCAATATGTCAATAACAATTTAACTATTAGAATTAACTTAAAAAATATGCTATCCAAATTTTAAAAGAAGTTTGTCAAAAAAAATAAAATTAATACTCATGAACCACATACAGCAACTGCTACTACTGCAGCATTGTCCCACTAATCATTCCCACCCCACAATGAATTCCACTCCTATGATATAATATGAGTTCTAACTTCACCAATTCAACTTTTTAATCCATTTATTGAAAAGACTTAAATAATAAACTAAGAGTTAAAAATTAAGTAGACTCATATTTTCCAGCAAGATCTAAACTGTTGTATGACAACATCTCCATAAAACCTATATAAGTGCAGTAGCATTGCCACTCTATCAAATTGCAAGCAGTAAAGTGTGTCAGCTGTTGCTGATGTTCCCAACCATATAAGTGCAGTAGCATTGCCACTCTATCAAATTGCAAGCAGTAAAGTGTGTAAGCTGTTGCTGATGTTCCCAACCGGATATAGTTTTGTTCACATTCAGAACTTAAATTTACATAGTACTTCATATAAAAGATTCATATTTTTTAAGTTAATTCTAACAGTTAAATTATTATTGACATATTGGATGATATCCCTCCTAACAAATTAATTTCCAAAGAAAGCGAAGGTCACTGAAGTCGAAGTTGCTAACTTCGACTTCAGGCAAAATATTGCCTTCCTACAGAAAGCGAAGTTGTGAACTTCGTTTTCTGCCTTTACACAGAAAGCGAAGTTCACAACTTCGACTTCTCTAATTCGGGAATTCCAGCAAGATTATCCCTATTTTGGGAATTTATAATTACAAAATCATTATTAATGAAAAAAAACCAGGATACATACATACAGAGATTAACAAACTAACGTAAAATGGTGATAATTTTTAAAAATAAAACATAAAATTCGCAAAGGACAATTAAAAATTAAGGTCGCAGTTTAAATAAAGGCTGGAAGATATTTGAATTTTAGTACAGTAGTAAAGTTAATCAGACCCTAAATAATCACATACTGCTATAAGAAAAGTAATTAAGCACAAGTTGGGGGCTATATCTTTAATTATGAATAATTGATACTATAAAACTTTGACCAGTCAGTGATTATGACTCAATAATACTCTCTCTCTCTTGTAACCAGTGAATCTTTGTTTGTTTATGAAGTTGAATAACAAATAAAGAAAGAAAGAAAATGGCCGCGGAATTATTAACCAATAAAAATAAGAGTAATGATATACTAAGCAACAAATCATAACAACTTTTTAATAGCAACTCATGTGACATGTATTCATTGACCAATTATTTAATATTAATAAAAATGTAACCAATAAAAACATACCACATAAGGTACTATACAAAAATTATTATAATTTATTGTTAAGACTATCATTACTCTAAAAAAAATAAAATAACCACACTTACTATCACCTACCTATTCATCATTTTCCTTCCCAAAATTCAGATATCAAATCAAACTACTACTTATTAGTAATTATTACTACTTTAAACATAAAAACTTCTTCAATTAAATAGAGAGGGAGGGATTCATATATTTATTATCTTATATAATAATTCAAGGATTTTTTCCCTTAATATTCATTTTGGGGAAAAAAATTACCAAAATAAGCAAAAAAAATTTGAAATTCCCAAACTATTGAAAACGAATTGGGGAGATTCGTTTTCAGTTGAAAACGAATCTCCCAAATTCGTTTTCAACCAAACAAACCAAAAAAAAAAACAAAATTGAAATTCGTTTTCAATTGATCATCTCTTTTTTTTTTGCTTTAATAAACGAATTCCATAATTAATTTTTTCTTTTTTTTTGTTTTTTATTAATTTCATTAAAAAACTAATTCCACTACAATAGTTTTTAAAATGAATAAAAATAATTATATGTAAACGAATTTTTTAAAAATTAAATAATTATTTTAATTGAATCGAACCGCCGTAAATAGTTTTTGAGTTGTTATAAAAAATTAAAAAAGGCAAAACATAATTATATAATTGAAATTTTAATTTGTAATTCAATAAAATTTTAGAAGAAGTATTTTACGGCATTTTTTGAAATACATAAAATCTTCGTATAAATGAATTTGGGGAATTTATTTATTTGTAAAAATTTAGTCACACATTTATGTTTTAAAAATAATGAATTCCATTAAAAACAAAACTCATAAATTCCTTTCGCTTAAAAATAAATAACATTAGACCGATGTCGGTTTTCCTGAGACACGAATGCGCCAAAGTCGTTTTTAGTACTTATGTAGTTTTTTCAAAACTCTAGTTGCAGGGAAAACGAATTTGGTAGTTTTGTTTTTCTCTATAAACGACTCAACCAAATTCGTTTTCCAGAAAAAAAAAATTTTTTAAAGATTTATTACGAAAATTAGTATTCATGGAAAACGAATGTGGGGAATGCGAGGTGTACTTATGGAAAACGAATTTTTCTTACGGTTTTTTTTTTCCATAAGTACACCTCGCATTCCCCACATTCGTTTTCCATGAATACTAATTTTCGTAATAAATTTTTTTAAAAAAATATTTCTCTGGAAAACGAATTTGGTTGAGTCGTTTATAGAAAAAAACAAAACTACCAAATTCGTTTTCCCTGCAACTAGAGTTTTGAAAAAACTACATAAGTACTAAAAACGACTTTGGCGCATTCGTGTCTCAGGAAAACCGACATCGGTCTAATGTTATTTCTTTTTAAGCGAAAGGAATTTATGAGTTTTGTTTTTAATGGAATTCATTATTTTTAAAACATAAATGTGTGACTAAATTTTTACAAATAAATAAATTCCCCAAATTCATTTATACGAAGATTTTATGTATTTCAAAAAATGCCGTAAATTACTTTTTCTAAAATTTTATTGAATTAAAAATTAAAATTTCAATTATATAATTATGTTTTGCCTTTTTTTAATTTTTTATAACAACTCAAAAACTATTTACGGCGGTTCGATTCAATTAAAATAATTATTTAATTTTAAAAAAATTCGTTTACATATAATTATTTTTATTCATTTTAAAAACCATTATAGTGGAATTAGTTTCTTAATGAAATTAATAAAAAACAAAAAAAAGAAAAAATTAATTATGGAATTCGTTTATTAAAGCAAAAAAAAAAAAAAAAAAAAAAGAGATGATCAATTGAAAACGAATTCATTTCAATTGAAAACGAATTTCAATTTTGTTTTTTTTTTTTTTTGGTTTGTTCGGTTGAAAATGAATTTGGGAGATTCGTTTTCAGCGTTTTCAATAGTTTGGGAATTTCAAATTTTTTTTGCTTATTTTGGTAATTTTTTCCCCCAAAATGAATATTAAGGTAAAAAAATCAATAATTCAAAGAATTAAAACCACAAAAAAGAAAAAGATCTGATTTGATTGGAAAAAGGATGGTGATACCTACCTGGGCCACTGAGTTTAGTCAGGAAAATGCGTTTCCAGCTTGTGAGATCGTAGGCCGCCAAGGCACTATACCGGTTCCCAAAAACGTCACCCACCGCCACCACCACCCGGTTCCTATCCCCGTCGATGGCGAACCCCAGGGAGGAGTTCCCGCCCAACTCCGGTTCCTTCACCACCGCAACTTCCTCCAGCCTAGTACCCGGAGCGACGGCGACGGGAACGGGAACCACCCCCATCCCGCCCTCGAAGAAGGAGACGATGAAGCGGGAGTTGCGGTGGTCCCACTTGGAGCACTCCCTCATCCATCCGGGGCTGTAGTACTCGTAAAAGTGGGTGGCGGGCTTGGCCGTCTCCAACCGGATCAAGTACCCGATGGGGACGGCTGATAATAACAACAGAAACAACAACGACCTGGCCGAACAGCACCTACACCCGGCCATCAGTGACGCCCGTCGCCGGTTGGAACTAGGGATCGATCGAAGTCTGTGTGGAATTGGAGGGGGAAGAAAAGACGAAGAGCCACAAGTCCAAGGTGTTAATTCCGATTCGTGTTGATTTTATTTATATACATATATATATATATATATTATTTTATGGTCTCAATCATTCATTTGAAATGGTCACTGCTACTGGTAGTAGTAATTGGTAAGAAGTAGTAAGGACTATGAACTCAAATAAGTGTTATTAAAACATTATTTACTTTTAATTAATGCAATGTTAATTAATGGTTAAAAGGGGAAGGCAAATTTGAAAGTAGAGTACTACTCCCTCCTCCGTCCCATTCAAAGAATTCTGTTTGTAATACTGAAAAATTTGATAACAATTAATTCAAATTTCACATGGAAAATAAATTAAAATGATATTTATTGTCAAACAAGAAAAGTACCTTGACGCTCTATTTGTATATATATATATTTTTTTAACTGATACTATTTCATTGGAAAATCCGAAGTTGGTTGTGACTTGTGGGCTCTGTAAGTGTAACTGACACCTCCATAATTTGATACTGAGTTGGTAGCTGCACCTATTTTTCACAACTTTTAATATTAATGAATTATTAGTACAAATGCATCCGTAATTAGTACAAATTCATTTTATGTTTATCGTTCAAATTTTACTGTAACTGATATTATTACAAAGGAAAAGAAAGGAGGATCAGATCTCCATTTATTGAAATTAATTAATGAGGATTTTGGCTCATACAATTACACTTTGTAACATGCAATGCAATAAGATTATGTATTTAAAATATTAAAAACCAAAATAAAAGATAATTGGCAGTGGCAGTGGCATCACCCAAATTATTCAAAATACAGTCAAAGGTCAAAATGATTTTGCCGATTGGTCCACCACGCGTTCCTCGTGTTCAATTTTCCTCCTACTCTATTATATATGGGCCTTAATCCCAATTTTAATAAGGCCCATTTCAAACTAGGGCCTCTTTTGGCCCAGGCCCATTATTTGTATCTATTTGGCTTTGTTCTTGTTCATTTCATGCATCGTCATCCTCACTCACTCGTCTGGTTCCTCCTCCGACTTCTTCTCTCTCTCAATCTCAGGTGAAGCTCAAGCCTGCCGTAAGTTTCACTCTCACCTCCGATTGGAATATGTATTTTCATAATTTCCTTCTCTCTGTCTCGTCCTGTGTTTGTTTTGAATTTGGACCTATATTTTGTGTGTTTTATTTTCAAATTAATTTGGCATTTTCTGCTTTGTTTGAATCCGGGCAGTCCTTTTCATTAGGATACGATACGATACTCTCTCTCTTTCTCCATGGCTGTGTATTCTACCGAAGGAAAATTGTGATTTATACGTGTTTCTGCCCTTCTTTTAGCGGTTGATCCAGGAAGTAGTGTCATGTTTTGATTAGATTATTCTACTGTTTGATAAATATGCGTTTTACTAGAACACGACAGAAGGCGGATGCGGTTTGTAAACTTGACCTCACATAGCAGGCGTGGGATAACTTCTTAATTCGTTGTATTGTATTCTATTGCGTAATTGATACGTTTTTTGGTAGAACTCTGTGCGCTTATTGTATTCTACCTTCGGATGATGGTTGCATGTGTTTCGATCATATCCTTTATATAACCTATTATCTACGTATTAGCACTTAGCTGCTTTTCTGTACCTTTTTTTTAAAATTTTTTTTTAATATTTGACTTCCATGGAGTTGTAATTAGTCCTAGGGAAGAGTGGTATTGCGACTTTGATCAAACCACAGAGATATGAATTTGGTTTAATCAGAAATAATATTTTGGAAGAGTTGCCTATGGTGCAATGGTTGATAGGTTTTGAAA
Organism: Leptodermis oblonga; assembly: GCA_016801395.1. NCBI lineage: Eukaryota > Viridiplantae > Streptophyta > Magnoliopsida > Gentianales > Rubiaceae > Leptodermis > Leptodermis oblonga. Next base: position 623,969 of record CM028760.1, on the reverse strand, counting down.
TTCATAGATTCATTGTTATTAGTTGTGCTGTTAACAATTCCTCAGCTGCATTAGTTTTGCTGTCATGCTTTTGTGGAACTTGCGAGGAGGTTCCTTTGATGGTTTTGAATTTAGCCAATTCCAGATTGATGGTATTGTTGCCTCCTAATGACTTTGAAGGAAAACAGGTATTCATTTCAAGGGTTGTGATTTAATTGAAAATTGATCTACCATAGGTCATCTATGGTAATGTGATAGATCTTTTATGTATTGGTACCTGCATATTGTGTATGCTACTCGGTTTTTAACAAGCATTTCTGCAGTTCGTCATTGCACTCAATGTTTTCGAAGATCTTTGATTGCTCTATGATTTGGTTGGCTTAATTACTTACTGGGATTCCTGCTTTTCTGGAACACACGTCTTCCTGCCTGTTGTACAATTAATAATATTTATTTTCCCTCATTCACAGAATTCATTGCATTCGTCTGTGATGGCTGGACATAAGGTTGCGCATGCTACCTTCACAGGACCGAGTGTGGTGAAGGAGATAGTTCTCGGAACCATATTCGGCCTAGCTGCAGCTACCGTATGGAAGATGCATCATTGGAACGAGCAGAGAAAAGTAAGAACGTTTTATAACTTGTTGGAGAAAGGTGATGTCCGTGTGGTTGTAGAAGAATAATAATTTACTATCCCATTCCGTCTTTGGTTTTCTTTCATGGAAGATTGTAATAACTTGTTTTCTCGGTGATTGGATCCGTAATCAGGGCATGGTCATACGATTTTTTGTATTCAAACTTCAAAGGAGTAATAAGTTCTTTGTACTGAATTTGGACTAACAACTACAGTATTAAACATTTGTTGTGGGGTGTTATCTGCCGTTAAAGTCAGTTCCTTACCCATTGTCTTTTCTTTATGTACAGCCCCGGATATGGGAAAACAGAAAAGTTGTACAAAGATTATGGGTTGTAGGAACTATTGACAGGGTATGTATATTTTTTATATGGATTTTGTTTTTCATTGGGTGACAATAGTAAAAATTACATAATCTTATACGGTATTATATCTTGAATTATATTTCAGAATGTGTTTTTAAATACAATTGAAATTGTGATTATGGATTTTGTATGGTATGGCAGTTTAGAATGGCCTGAGAAATCATATTTAGAAATGTGTTTTCATATTAAATTTGGGGCAAATGACATCAGTGGTTAGTCAACTATTCGCAATGTTTAGTTTCGGCCACTAATATTTTTTTGTACTTATTTGCTCACCCAACTATTTGCAATTTCAGTTTTGACCACTAATTATTTTTCGTGCACGTTTGCCCACTAAACTTTCTAAGGTGTTATGGAAATTTGTCTAACTTGACTTTCAATTCAAATTTGAGTGGGTAAACGCACACGAAAAATAAATTAATGGCCAAAATTGAACATTGCGAAAAGTTGAGTGGGCAAACACGCACCTAAAAAAGATTAGTGTCCAAAAGTAACCATTGCGAATAGTTGAGTACCCACTAATGTCATTTACCCTTAAATTTGAGATATCGAGTACATAGTGTAGAATAGAAACAATGTTTAGATATGTGTTTTAAATCATGTTTTCAAATGTTGTATGATACCTAAACTCTTTTTCTGAATCATATTAAATTTTGTGGATCTTTTTAAGAGTTTTTTTTTTTCTTTCTTTTCTAATGAAAATTATTATTATTTCTTTTGGATTGAAACTTAAAATGTGTTTTGGACTCAAACTTGAAATATGTTTTGTACTTAACCGCAAATGTGTATTATTTTTCATTTTACTCTCAAAACACATTTGAAGAATGATAACCCTAAAATACAAACCATACAATATTTTGCCATGGGACTCACACTTTTCCTAAGGGTCGCAATTTGTGTCGTGTCCGGGTTGACGGTTTCCTGTGTTAATTCCTAAATTATACCATTACATGTTTAATTATCGTGTTATTCATGTCCATTAATTTAACCCGCTAACATTTTGAGTTTGTGTCAAGCTCGAGCTTCAGTAAGTTCAAACTCGGCTCGGCTCAATTTTCTTAGGCTCCAGCTTGAGGCTAAGTTAGAAAATATTGAAAAATATTTTTTTTATAATAAAAATATTTAGCTTTTAAATGTTTATATGTAACTCGAGCAAACATATTCCAATTTAACATTTTGTTCAAGTAGGTTCCCCAGCCATTCCCTTCCTGTTTTATATATTCACGTGGCTAGTTTAGTGGTAAAAGTTTTTTCTTAAGCATGTGTGTTTGAACCCCTACGGCATTTTTATTTTTTTTAACTTCTCCGTTTCTATGTGGTACAGGGCCAGAGCGTCCCGTGACACTATGTCACTTTTATACAATTCTTTAGTATTTATTTGCTTAAATATTATAATGACGTCCTTTTTGAAAGTATATCGTTTCTTCTTTTTATTTCTCTAAAATTGTGTGTTTCTATTAAAATTTTAGTTTTTCCTCATTAAATAATATTACAGTAAAAATATATATGAGATGATAAATTTAGTGAAAAGAAATTATTAAATATTATAAGATGATAAATGTAAATATACTCGAAGTATTAATATATATTATAATTAATATATTGATCGAGCTTTATTTGAGCTTGTATCCATCTTTTTAACATGTTTCTTTTCGAGGTGTGAGTTGTTCACAAACGTAATCTAATTTTTATTTCCTTTGTTAATTTATTGTTCGTTTATTAATCGAGGTTAAAATCTTGTTTGTGTTCAATTATTTATATTTATTAATAAATAAACGATCTCAAGTCAAGTTTTTAACAACTCGAGCCCTAGATTGTTCATGAATGTTCAAGTTCGTTCTCATCCATACTTGTCGTGTCACAAATTGTCAATCATACTTTTTTCACCAAAAACACAGTGAGAGAAGCTAAAAGTTGTATAGAGAAAATTATTAGATGCATCCATTATATCTTTAAAAATAGTACAGCAAATTTATATTAAATTGACAATTTTTATTTTTATTTATTCATGAGCCCATACATGTTTGTTTTCTCCCAAAATAATACTCTTCCCTTCGATGGTATTTGGTTGTTTCATCCTCTGTGCAACAACCAACATATGCATTAAATAATCTCTCAAACTATAACTATAAGGATCTTCTCACTCGAGTTTTTTTCATATTCCAAAACAATTTCCCATATAAAAATAGTTCCGACAACAGGGATAGGTAGCATTTTCGTTTTTATTTTTTTGGAATACCTACCCAATTACATTACATCTAGAGGGGAGAAATTGGCTACGAATTACAACTGGTGGTTTTTGAATCCCCTTCACCCAAAACCAATCAATTACGGAAAATGCATGCCTTTAAGCAACAACAACAGTTAAGCCTGCCTTTATTCCAGTATGTGTAGAGAGAGAAATGAGTGTGCCTTTACATTATGGCACAATTATCAGAACTGAGTACGACTCCCAGCAAAAATCATGATCATCACAGCTTGAAATAAATCCACCCCAATAAATGGCAGTCGTGCTGGAAGTGTCTCTCACCAATGTAGCCGTCCGGGATGGTTCTTGGGTACATCAACCTCCAGTCTTGAGCTTCGGTTAATTATGACACTCTTTGAGATCTACAAAACAAGGAAAACAAAAATAAAAATCAGTTAAAGAACTAAAAGTAGCGTACCTCCATAGAGTCCTAGTTCATCTCAGAATCAAATGATTAGTATCATCTTCCTAGTTCGTACTGACACTACTAAGTAGAAGAATTACCACAAGGATGATCGTTGTTGTCGTTGAGAAGAATACAGTGAAATCATCCCTTGATGATCCTCTCTATCTTCTTCAGCTGTGCCAACAGCTTTGCTTTCCGAAGTTGCTCCTCCTTTGCTCTCATCATCAGGATCAACATCACCATCTTTAACGCTGATCACACTATACTTTTGCAGCCACCTATCAGTCTCCCAGAGTACATGCATTATGCTCTCACGGGCAGCATAGGCATGGCTCTCAAAGGGAAGAATAACAAGACGGGAAAGCACACCATGTCCTTTCAGAGCATTGAAAAATCTATCGGACTGCACAGATTTGAACACTTGGGATTAAGTAAAATCAACAGAAATGGTAAGAACTAAACATCGCTCCAGGTGATAAGTTGCATTTTCAACTAAAAATGAAATTCTGGGGCAAGAAAATAAATTTGGATTCTAATTTCACCTGCATTGTCAAGGTCCCAGAATTGTTGTCTTCTTCCCCATGAATAAGCAGGATGGGTTTCTTAATTTTATTAGCCGACATAAATGGGCTCATCTCAATGTAGGTATTTGTTGCTTCCCAAAGAGTTCGATCTTCATTCTAAATCAAAGAAAAAGAAGTAAAAAAATTGATCCCAGATCATTCAGCTAGAATCACAATCAGGGGTGAGTTGAACAAGTAAACATAACTACCAAATTCTGCCATGATAATTACTCAAATCCTCAGAGTTACCAAATAGTGAATGACCCAAAGAACAGGCAAAGATGGAGATAATAAAGGTGAGTGGTAGTTATGAGATACCATCTAAAGCTTATTCATTATAAATCAATACCAAGGGCAGTTACCTGAAATCCAAAGGGCGTAAGAGTTCTATTATAGGCTCCAGAGCGAGCAATTCCACAGCTAAAGAGATGGGGTGCATGTGCCAGGAGGTTTGCAGCCATGAATGCCCCATAGGAATGACCACCAACAGCAATTTTTTCTGGATGCGCCACCTTCAGAAATAACAAAATACCAAACATAATATAGAACTCTCCCGCTAAAGGTCTATATGCGAAAAGTTGCTATACTTACACCCCTGCGTATGACTTCCTCCACCGCTGCCTCTGCACTTCCAACAAGTTGCTCCACATACCTGGTAGACGAGTTTTAATAAATCATTGGCATTTCAGGTTGAAAAGGCTTAGTTGTTGTTGTTGTTGTATTGACATCTAAGGTTGCAAAGGTGAACTTGTAGCTTTGCAATTAAAACCCAACAACCACGTTTGAAATTTTCTATTTAATTAATAGTTAAGAGCCAGTTAGTCACCTATCATTTGCCTCTTCATCACCCTCACCAATAATAGGAATTGTTGGCCCTGACAAAACAGCAAACCTGCAAAACTTAAGCAGTCTTTAAATGGAAGAGAAAACATAAAACCACCACAATTTGCGGGAGAAAAGTCTCCTGGTGCATCTAAAAAAAAAGTCAAAATGTTCAAAACTAGAGTCTAAAAATTCAGAGTCTAAGTAGACTTACCTCCTTGCCAGCCAAAGTAGAGGAGATGTTGGCCCAATGCCAGCAAACTCATTTGGAGAACCACGGACTTGTCCAGCTGCATCTTTACTTTTAAACTCTCCCGGGTATGACCAAACCAAACATGGAAGGGGCCCATCCTTTGAGGGATCATAACCTGGTGGCAAATACAGGGTTGCAGTAAGCTGAACTCCATCCTTCCTCTGATACCTAATCATCTCTTTCTGCAGTGATGCCAGCTGAGGGTATGGATGAGGAAAATTTGTAATCTGGCATGGATTTTTATCTGGCCAACTTATAATGAAATACTGGGTATTTTCAGTTTTTGATTCTTTAGAAGTAAGTAATCTCAGCTGATTAATGGACAACTCCCCATCGTTCTGATCAGACATCAAAGCAACAACAGATTCGTAATATTTTTCCTTGTCACTTTGCCATATTCGCTCCTTGTTCCCAGTGTTTCTGAAAATCCCCGTATCAGGATGTCTATATACAAAAACGTTTATATAAAAATAAATAAATAATAAATATTGAGTAAACAACTCAAACTCACATTTCAAACAAATCCAAAAATGGGATGTTCCCTTCTGGAGTAGCACCATTTCCATTTAGCAAAACGTATATGCCTTCCTCATCAGACTTTTTCACCTTTGCAATCACATATGTACCAGCAGGAGTTCTCCGTAACATAGGAGAGCCTGGGTCAGAGTACACATCTTCTGATGACCTATCAAATAGTATACGTGGATTTATCTCCTCCTTGGCTCCAGGAGAAATAACCCAGGTTCTTATCTTGCGTGTTTTGTACCATGACTCGTACACTAAAGCAAATGAATCGTCACACCATGAAATCCCTCTGTTAGATGAAAGGTCAATGATGTCAAGAAAGATTACCAGTTAAACATTTCCAACAGGATTTATGGAAGTATAAGTTTTGCAAGAAGACTAATAATTCTCTTAATCCTCACGTGATCAAAGTTAGGCAAGTAATCCTTGCTATTTTCTCTTCTTTTTTTCTTTTTTTTTTTTAAGTGTTTGCACTTTTTCCAAAATAGTTGTTTCAATTTCAGCCACGGAATTTGCACAGGTATTGCAACCGAGAAAGCATACGATACAAGAATGATAATCTGAACTGCTCTCATACAAAAGAAAGGACTTTTTCTGATCATAGCTAATTAAGTTAACTTAACTGCACAAAAAAGAAAAAGGATGATGTCCCACAATCAAGTTCTCAACGTATAAGTCATGGAAACTAAGGCCAGTGGAAAAGGAAAGTTCACTCTCTTCATAATGAAAGTCTAAAATTTCAGTAGAGACCAAGAACCTAAGAACTCAAAGAAGAAGCAATCCCGAACTAGAGGTCTCCTGAGTCCCTAAACTAGTCTAATAGCAATTTATTCACCAAGAAATCAAGAGAAGAAACTAAACAAAAGTAGGATCCTCAATCAACCAATAAACAAAATAATGATTATCATTCGTAGTTCACATTTACTCTACTATAATGTCTAACATGTACAATCCAAACTTTGAAGAAAACAGTGGCAATACCGAAATCCTGCAAATAAAATTATGTAATCACAGTATGTACGGAGTCAATCTGACAACATATATTGATCAGCTAGGTAATACCCATAGCGAAGGTCAAGTTTCTGCAGGATTGTGGGTTGCTCGTTTTCAAGAGGCTCAGCTGGTTGAGTATAGATGATGTCACGTGGAGAAACTTCCACTTTTGCATCACCACCATCTTGTGTCTCAGCCCTAATATTAATAAGCAAAGTAAAGTAAGTACATTGGGCCAATTTTGCACCATAATTTAAAAGACAAAAACTTTTGCTAAATCATTGGCAACCCTTTTTCTTCATTTATTGCAACTAGAAACGTGTACATAAGCGAGCTTATCAAGGAAAATAGCTAAAATTCCAGGACTATCAGTCATGCTTTACCATATTGACACAAAAAATAAGTTTTTTAAACACACCAGTAAAGAGTTGAAGGCTTATCTGCCCTCCAATTAATGGACCGCATCCCTTTCCGCACACTGTTAAATGTAATAGGAATGTCTTCAGCCAGGGGCAAATGGCAAAGTTCTCTTACAGCTGTCCCATCAGCCCTCCACACCTGAATCTTTTTGGGAAATCTTCCACAGGGTACAATGAAGGAATATGGCCTGTGAATTGAAGCAATCAATATGTACTGTTCATCAGGAGATGGATCCATTGACGTGTATATTGCTGGTGGTCCAATTGGCTTGATTGACCCATCTAGAGAGGCCAGAACAAGCTGAGTAGTGGCATAATACTCAAATAAATATTCATCATATTCATCTTTGAGCAAATCTTGATAGGTTCTAGCTTGAATAACATGTTTTTGCTCATTGGACTGAATCTTTGGACCAGAGGGAACAAGAGGCTTTTTTGGTGGCTCCCCACGTGATAAAGGGATTGTGCAAACCAAGAGAGTCGAGTTGTTCACCCAGACAAAACTGATAAGTAAAAAAAGCATAATCAGAGGGAAATCTTAAACATTCTTAGTAATAGGGCCTGACAGGAACAGCATGCATACTTATCAAAAACTGCATTTACATAAATATCTGAGGAGTGAAACAACTCTCTAGCCTTTCCAGTCTCCACATCAGCAATCCAAATTCTTAACTTACTACTACTGTTGTCCTCCTGTACGAAAAGAATATCCAAGAAAGCAAGTCATTAAAAGACAGTAGTAAAGGATTTTGCCCCTGAATAAGCAACCAATTAAGAGAATGGAAAATATGGTGGCTGTCACAGCTGCATGGTTGCAGTTAATGGAGCCTTCGGCACTTGCAATGATCACAATTAGACCTTGAAGAACCCAAAAACCATATAAACATTCACATGTGATGATTGACCTAATAATCCATTTAATTTGACTTAGTGCTTGCGAGTGGATCAATTAGAAAAAAAGAATATATATACATATAAGTAAATATTATATAATATACAATATATGTCAAACTTCAGGCAATCAAAAGATGTCAAATAGTAGCAAATCACCATCTATTAAACCACTACTTAAGATCAAAGTTAGTACCTCATCAACCCGGACAGTGAAGGCCAAATGTCGGCCATCATTTGACCTATTTCAACCCACATTGAAAATTTCAAATTAGAAAGGCAATACCATTCAATCATTTACACAGTGGCAAATAAAAAAAAATATTTGAAACAAAAAAAAATTTCCACTAAAGGCACACAAGAGAGTTGGAATTAGTGACTTTACCAAGCAACAAAGTTGATTTTAGCACCTTCTGGCAGGCCAGTTATCTCCATCTCTGAACCTAAGGTGCCATCACTGTTGAATGAGTGGATCCCTATGCCAGTGTAAAATGACCTGAAAACGAGTAGTATAGCATTCTTCATCAAACCATGCTAGAATTGGGAATAAAATAAAAATTCATACACCCTGAGCATTTCATATAACAAAAGAGAGCACTAATCAAGCCCTAGAAGAAGAACTCCAACCCTACATGAACAAAAGACAATAAAAAATTACTACATCTCACTCACATACGACTTCGGGAATTGCATTTTGCATCAATTCGAATACCAGCGAGCTTCTCCTCGGGCATAGCTAACTCTGATAGAGGAGGTAGAGATCTTCGCTTGAGAAAGAGTATTTTATCCCTATGCGGAGAGAATGATAGCGCTGGGAGAGGTGGAGCATCAACAATGTCTCTAATCTCCGGGGGAGGAAGTTGATATCCATTGGCCAACTCTGATTCAGATATAAATAGTAATTTGAGGGATGTCAGCAACTCTAATACATGTAACCTACAGGCAGGAAAATGATGGAGAAAAGCAAACACTAGTCTTATAGATATTATTGTCTCTTCTTTTTCTTTTCTTTTTTTTATCCTTTTCAGAAATGCCTATGCTGTTAGATTGGTGGATGAGAAAATTTGTTGCATATTGCAGCAAGTGAAGTTCTCGGCTATGACCTCTGCATAGTGGTCATGCAATGTTGAAACAAATCAAAAAATATTTCCAAGCTTACCATACATACAGGTTCTATGATATCCTGTCATGCACATAATGAACAAATCCATATGCTAAGAGCATCCATTAAAAGAGATACAAATATTCTCCTAAGTCAAAGTAGGCTTCTGGAAAACGATAAAACTTCAGTCTCCTACTAGTGTACTGAACTCAAATCAAGTGAATAAGAACTAAGAAAGTGTATCTAGCCTTAAAATCAAGAGAGTCATGAAATTCAGAAAATTCTCCACTTAAGAAATAGACATATAACCGATTCATAGCAAACTGAAACTTCACTGAAATTGCAATTCCTCGTAAAGAAATAAAGCAGTGCTAGAGTAAGCATAGTAAATAACATCAGAAGTAATCAAAAGCTAAAACAAGCAAAAATGAATGGAAACTAGGACCTTCGTTTTCGAGTGTTGCAGAAGAAATGGAACCATTGGAGCCACGGTCCTCGAGAGAAGAAACAGCGTTGACGGGAACCAGATTATGAAATCGCGACGAGGAAGAGTTGACCATAGGAGTGTTAGATGAAACCTTGAGAAACTTACACGACGTCGCTTTCGGCGGGGTTCCAGTAACCGAATAAGACCGGGCTCTACTCCTCAAAGGAGGTGGCCGCGATCGGAGAGGTTTGGGTAGCGCAAGTGAGTGTGGGAGGGAGTGAGGATGAAATAACTGCGACGGAGTTGACGAGAGAAGCGAGTAGCTCCGGTGGTAAAGTCTGCGCATGTCTCTCCTTCTCTTACCTAACCCAATAAAATTAAAGAAAAAAATAATAATAAAGTAATCGGATAAAAAAATGCCTATCAATTTGTGAACCAATCAATTTCATTTTACTTTTTTTAAAAAAAAATTCTAGATAAAAAAATGCCCATTAAGAACCCACTACAACCGGCCTATATCTAAAGCCCATTTACACCTATGCCTCCTCTCTATTGGTTGCTTTATTTCACTAGGCCCATCTTTTCTATATGTATCACTTCATTTCCTATTGGTACTTTTTAAAACACTTTTTTTTTTTTTTTTTTTACAACAATGTAACTGTTGCTTACACTTACAATTTTCATAAAATTCAAACTCATAATTTGATGATTGTAAGACTCTCTCATTATCACCACTTAACGTTAGATATAATAATCCCTACCGATAACTTAGCATTTGGACAAAAAAGTTGTATGAAGTTTTGTAACTTGTTGTATGCATTTTGCAAATGCAATGCAATCATTAATTTGAACAGGGTAACAAAACACACGCACACACACATAATTGTGGTGCCTATTCTTTAAAACTATAATAAGAAAAGTCAAAAGCCATAATAAGCATATTTGAGTCTCACTACTAAAAAAAGAGAGAGGATTAAAATACAATTTTGATGTGCAATTAGGTTGGTGTTGACATTGAGTTGAGGAAGGAAAGTTTGTGAGTTTTGGAAAACAGGGATGGAGGTGTAGTGGGAGCCATGTTCTAACTTCCAAGAGTTAAATTTGAATTTTTTTTCTTTTTTCCCTCTATATACCATTTTTATACTACACTATACTATATTATGTTAATTATGTGGCATAAAGTAAGTTTTCTACTTTTCTTTTCTCCCTGGGAATAAAGTGCCCCCACCACACCAATATTTATTAGAATCTGGAAAAAGGGAAACCACAACTGCTGCATTCCATCCAATTTCTGTTTAAAATAAACACGATGTTGGTTTTTGTTAAATCCATACATAAAATAACCAAGTGCTCCCGTTTCCAGCTTTTGAGCAATACGAAGTACCAAAAAGAAAAATAGCAGAGGAAGAGGGAGAGGGAGAGGGAGGACAAGGGCATCTCACCGGAAAATGGTGAATTACAGCAGCAGCGGGCGGTGGTCCGCCTCGTCTCCACCTCATCCTTTGAAGGAATCTTTGTCGTCGTCGTCGTCGTCGTCGAGGCGGCAGCAAGCGTGGCTGAGCGACCCGGAAATGGACAGGAAGAAGAGAATAGCAGGGTACAAAGCTTACGGCGTGGAGAGTAGGGTGAAGGCTTCCATCAAGAACGGTTTTCGTTGGTTCAGAAGCAAATGCTCTGAATTCATTCATGGTTACTAAATTCCTACGGACTGTTTCTTATTTCCTTCCAAGTATGTTAATTATGATCATGCGTTTTTTTTGCCCATCTTCTGAATATATTAGTAGTTTAGTACTACTATTACTTTTTCTCTTGCCAATCTTGTGTAAAATATAGGGCCTGTTCTTCTGGCTAGGTTTAGAACTGGGTTTAGGGGTTTTTTTGGGTCTCAGCCCAAAAATGGGCCAAAATAGACTTAGACCCGTGTTCTCTTCCATCCTTCTCAAACCCAAGTCTGAATATCAAGTCTGAGACCGTTTTACACTCCCCCCCTCCCCCTCTTCCCAGATGCTTTCTCCCGAACCCAACTTGGTTTTCCCCGTATTTCATCCACGATCGCCGGCATCTCTGCGCCCGTTTTCCCCTCCAACCCACCCCACTAATTTTTGCGAACAAGAACGCCTGCAAGGAGAACATCACGGCCGATTAACCCCCTCCGTTAGCTCTTCTTCAACACTCCCTAAAATATTCTGAAACAAAAACATAGCAACGGTTCAACAGAGGGAAGCAGCAAGGGATACGGCGGCAATTTTTGGTTCCACAGGTACGGTTTCTTGCTTTCCTACAACCTTTGCGTACTTAATTTGTATACTTATGGAGATGGGGGCGTTTTGATGTTCAATTTGTTCCCTGATCTTCTCTGTGGGTTACACAATGTCTACTTATTCTCAAATTTAACTTCACAATCCGTCCCGGACAGGGGTTTTTTTCTGTGGGTTTTCTGAAATTTGTTTTTTGAAATTGTTTCTTGACGAAAAAAAGAGAGAAAAATAAGAACCCTCTAAAAAAAATTTTGATTTTTAATTTCCTTGCCCTAGGAATCTTCTGCCACTTTGTTGTTTCGTCTCGATCTTTTGATTGATTTTCCAAGGATTCCCGTTACTTTTTTTTGCTTGGATTTGTGGTGTGAGACCAGTGAGAAGGAATTGCATTTGGGGTGGTTTTCCTGACTGATCTTTCTAGGGTTTGATCTACTGGAACAAGTCCTAATTGCCCATTGTGAACAAATAGGATTGTGATCAGAATAACACCAGATATTGGTTAGAGATCAAGGTTTTTCATCTGGGTAGCTTAGATTGTGGTGTGCTTCAACCTTGTACAGTTTCAATTGGGCTAATTTAACAAAGGAGTGGGATTCTGTAGCTCTCTATCTTCAGTCTTTGGTCTAGCCACTAAACCCTCAAAGAGTTGAGGTAAACTTCTTCAGAACAGGGATTCGGACTAGGATACGTGTATGTGCCGAGAACTAACTAATTTTTGCATTTTGAGGTTGTTTCAATGTGATCTTAGTGTTGGTTCAGCAAAAAAGGCCCTGATTTTGGTTTTGGCTGATGGGCAGGTGTTAGTTCTTTAGTGGAAATTGTCTGAGGACCGGATTGCTGTGGACATCTTGATTTGTCGACATAAAGTTCAGGTTGATATTATCTGTTTAGTGCAATAGCTGTGCAGTTTCCAATGGAGTAGCTTTTTTTCTCCACATCTTTTCACTGTGTTTTGGTTTCATTGGTTCGCTAGTGGAGGTGAAAGGATCAACTCACTCTGGTTCTGGATATTTTGGTTGGAAACCTTGAAGAAGGCCATGGACTAGTGTCCAGTCGGGTGAGGGCAGGGCTATTGTGCATGGATAGACAATTTTTTCATGGTTTGTTCCCTTACTGGAATTCCAGAAGCAGAAACTAGGCGAAGCTTTGCCTCTGGTGGAAAGTTTCCACTGTACTATTCTCTTGATCGCGTGCAATGTCTCGCTGCTTTCCATTTCCACCTCCAGGATATGAAAAGAAGTAGTGCATCAACTGGCAGCAACTGGCAGAGAGTTTGGAGATGTAGTGCATCTAGTATAATATAGATCATGTAGGCGTTGGAGGAGTTTTAATTTTTTGTATTTACACAATCTGTGACTATTATTAATAGTGTTTGTACTGTTGTTTAACTGTTTGGGAATTTAGTTTGTTATTTATGGTAATTTTGAGTTAAGTTGAACGTTAATAGGTTGTTAAAAATATGGGAAAATTGTTTGACTGTGCGAAATGAATATTTCCAGCACAACCAATTTAATATGGCTTACGCACGACTATTATACCGTGACAAAGGATTGATTTTTTTTTTATTGAATGTAATTTTTTAAAAGATCATTCGATTGTTTGTGTATATGCATGTTTAATAAAATAATTGAAAGCGAGTTTTAGGGATGTTGTGAATATTAGGGTTTTAAGAAATAGAAAAAGACATTTAGGAAAAAGTTGTGTTGAGAACCATGTTCTTTTGCTGGGTTTGAAAATTGGGGCTGAGACCTTAGTTCTCAGAACTGTGTTTCTTAAAAATGGGCTGAGACCCTGTTTGGCTGAGACCCTGTTTGGCTGAGAACTGGTTCTGAAACCTGTGCTGAGAACTATCAGAAGAACAGGCCCATAATATAATATAATATTTCACTTGTTTGTTCATGCCATGCTAAAATTAAAGGGTAAATTATCAACAAAGAAAATCCTTAAATGTGTTCTCATTATCAAATGAATGATAAGTTTAGTTGTTCAAATCGCAAAATGAATATTGTAATAAATCTGTGTTAATGAAATGAGTTTCGATGTTTAACTTTATTTGAGGGTTCACGTTGTACGTATTTCTTTGAAACATCAAAGGGGGTATATTGTAATGTTATTATTGAGAGTAATGTGAACTTCTTTTGAATAGATAATAATATTACATGAACAACAATATATACATATATATTACTATTATATCATGGTGAAAAAGTGTTGGAATTATATATCTTATGGAAGATTTACCTTTATAAAAACATAAAACATAAGTAAAAAGTGTTGCATTACCAAATAGTGTTGCATTTGAACAAAAGCAACATATATAATCTGCAGCTACTATTCATTACCCAATACCTGTCGTCTCCACAAATCTAAATGGGAAATGCACTGAACAGAACAACAACAACAATAATAATAATAATAATAATAATTTATTAATTGTTTAAGAAATGAATACAATAAAATGAAATGAAATTGGAGTATACTCCTACGCACATTCATATGCAGAGGCATTCATTCCATAAGCCATCATCGATGATACTTTGCTCCATCTGCACTACCAAGTTGCTGTTTTTTTTCCCCATATTTTTATAGTACCATAACCAAAAAAAAAAAAAAAAGACAACAAAACAAACACAGAGAGATGGGGACGGACTTCCATCCATCCATCAATCATTATTGAAGACTTTACTACGTACAAATGACTCACTAATTACTTTTAATTGAGGAATCCAGGATTCAAGGTGCATGTATTAATTCTCTAGAACCAAAAATTGAAAAAAAAAATAATAATAAGAATTAAAGTTAATCAATTATATTGATCTCATCCCTCAATATTGATCGAGATCGACATTAATCGATCCCGGCCCCATGCAAGAAAAAGACGTATACGTATAGTATTCATTATTATGATTTATGATGATGAGATGCTTCCTGCAAATTCATGATTGAAATCAAAATTGGGCGGTTTTAGTCCTCTGATGCAGATTAAGGCGCTTATCATTCTTCATTTGCTGGTAGAATTGAGCGATGAACTCTTCAGCCTTGGAATCAATGAGTTCGTCCCCGCGAAGGGCGTCGAAAACGACGTCCGGATCATTGCCCTCCTCCCCATCATCTAGGGCTTGGAGATTGCTTGCAGAAGCATATTGGCTCATGGTCCCGCTGGAGGAGGCAGGGGACGAGCAGAAGGAATGGTGATACTGGTGGTGGGGGAACAAAACGTCGTCGGTAGGTGCCGGCGGTGGGGATTGGGCGAAATCTTGCTGGAGATGGAACGGCCTCATGGACCCCACGAAATTCTTCCAATTCCCATCAACATCAGCACCGTCGGTGGTGCCGTTGGTCTTCTTCTTCTTCTCCTCTTCGTCCTTGATCTCGATAGAAGCCGATTTTTTATTCTTATCGGTGCTGCGCAGAACCACCAGGGCGGCTCTGAAAAAACCGAATGGTCCGGCTTTCTTCTTCCTTTTCTTCATGGTAACGTCGTCGATGTTGACGTCCTCCCGGCCATTAATAATGGCGGCGGGTTGTGGTTCCGTTAGATTAACTTCGTCCCTGGAAACAATTGCCATTGCCATGTGGAATCACGACAATTGCAGAGTTCGCAGGGCGAGATTAATTGTTAGCGTGAAAGCTTTTAATGTATGGCACTAACCTAAATGTTGCAAGGTCTCAAGTGATTTATATATAGGTAAAAAAAACTAAAGGTGAGAAAATTGTTGGGGATAATATTGAATGAAATGCGGATCGGAAGATATGTGTAACAAACACTCTAGAAACTACTACATTGGATGGTGTATATTCGTCAAAGTTTATCGTCGTCGGAATTGAAGCCGTAGGAATAGCGAGAAAGATAGGAACCATGCATAAATTTATCCAACCTAAATAATAATAAAAATAATTGCGCATTATTGTTTAAATACAAAATTTTAAATTTTGGTTTTAAAAATAATCATTATATTAAGAATAATATTCATTTCAACTAATTTATCGTAATAATTGATGTGATATTTATTTATTTTGATTATATTATTAAAACAGTAAGTGATATATATATATATATTATTTTTGAGTGGGGACTTTTCTCGAAAATAGGATGGCCGCATTAAATCCGAATGTATTTTCCCATTTGGTTCTGAGATTGGGAAGAAACAAAAAGGGTCCAATACTGGATATTAGCTGGCCAAGAGCTGCACCCTGGAAACAGAACATGGGCACAAACGCCCATTGTCTACAATTCTGGCTTTGTTTGTTTGTTTGTGAGCACCCTTTTTCCTTTTCCTCCTTGGATTCTGTTTCACACCTTTTTCTATAGAACAGGAGAAATATGATTTTTTTAAATTTTTTTTATTTTTAAAAAAAATTTGACGAACTTACACGGTTACAAATTGGGAGATAAGAAAAAACATAATGAAATTTCAATATGCAACTTTTTGCATGAGATATTTTGTGTTTATTACTGATTTGATGGCTTTTTCTCAAGAAATATGATTAAAATTCCACTATATTAGAGAAAAGAAAAAAAAAAGAAATGAAAAGTTAAGTTATAATTTGTATCCATATCATTGATTTCTAAGAAGAAGAAGAAGAAGTGGCTTGATTTCTTAACGTATTATGTGCTATGCTCCTTGATTGATAGTGTTAGCTTGTAATTCCATATATTTTTTCTATACGAAATTATTCTATGGGGACTTGATTAAGGAGAGGAATAAAATAATTATAATTAAAGAAAAATGGAAATAAAAACAGCAAGGCAAAACTTTACTGTAGCGAATTGGAAATGAAGGTGAAGGTGAAGGTGAGGGTGAAGGTGAAGGTGAAGGTTCATCATCTCATCTCAAGTCTTTAAGTTTCAATGGTTGCTTAATTAATAAAGTAATAGAGTATCTACTAATCAAAGGAGTTATGAATGATTAATTAATGATTAGTGATTGATTGCAACACTTCAACGAAGATTTTTCTTACTTGTTTAGCTGGCTCTGGGCTGCACCTTCAGTTGCTGCCCCACTCTCCCAATCATTGTTTGATGCTAATTTACGATACAATGTTTCATTCTATAAAAGAGTCTTTTGATATTTCAAAAGTTAAATTTGATACGTGTATTTGATTCATTACATTGCAAATGATACTTTCTGACACTAAAATAGATGCATGCAATATAAGAGATACTTTTGTGTCAACATAATAATGATGTATGAGCAGGTAAATGCGAAACATCAAATGTTAAACTTAATACGCGATATATATATATATATATATATAAAAGAAGTTAAGTTCATAATCTTGATAAGAAGTCAACATATCTGAATGTATATTAGAAATTAAATTAAATACGCAATATATTATAATTTAAAATCGATATACATGTTCTGATAACATACACACAGTATTTTTATAAATTGAAATAGACATGTCTACGATCAGACCTGTCATATACAAGTTTTTGTTTCTCTAAAGGGGGTATCTAAGGGAAAAGAAGCAGGTTTTCAGTTTTTTGTTTCTTGCAACAAGGTTTTCAGTTTTGATTCGAGTAAACGTTAGTTGTCCACCGCGTACAGCCGCGTATCTAACGACATAATTCCACCGCCCCCCACACGCAGCTTTTCTGCAGTTTTCTTTATTTTCTCCCATCCCGCGTACGTACGTATAACAAGCAATCAATCAGCCATCAACCAACCACTCTTTACTCTCTTTCCACTCCCACTTTCCAAACCTTATAAATACTCTTACCATTACCATTACCAACCAACATATTTCACTTCTGAATTAAAAACCCATTTTCAATATACATAGCACCAAAGAGTTGTATCCTTTTTCCCTTTTATAACTTCTTCTCTTCTTCCATAAGATCGAGCAACAAACAATGCAGAAGAACAAGAAATCAACGGCGGTTGCTAGGAAGGCCTGGAGGTTTCTGCGTTTAGCGCTGTTATGGGCCAGGAAAGGTGGGATCTTGAAGAACCGGCTGGTGCTGGCCAAGCATTTGATCAAAACCATCCGAAACTCTACCCATAACCATTTCCATCTTCATCAGCAACACCGGAGTGACGCCATTGGTTATGGAGAGAGGGAGCTTTCCTTTGACGATACTCCAGTCATACACGTGAGGATGCATCGCCCTTCTTCCCTGCGTTTCAAGATGCCCAACATTCCCTGCATCAATAATAATCCTCCCGTCCTGGATTTCGACTACGATTTCGGCCAGGATGATGAAGATATGTATATCAATTATTACAACAACAATGGCCATGAGCTGCAGGAGCAGCAGCAGCGTAATGATGATGACGACGACGATGAAGAAGTAGAAGTTTGTGAAGAAATGAAGAGCCCGAGAAGTAGTAGTAGTGAAGAGGAAGGGATTGATACGAAGGCAGAGGAGTTCATAGCCAAATTCTACCAACAGATGAAGCTTCAAAGGCAAATCTCATATCTTCAATACAATGAGATGATCACTAGAGGCGCTAACTGACTCATTATGATCGAGATATCATCACACCATTCCTTTCCTTCCTTGGTTAATATTTGCTTGCTTCCCACCAATCTCCTCATATATATATATATATACATCTACACACAATTTTCATTTTCCTTCCATTTTTTGAGCCACTATGTATGTAATATGTTGTGTACTATACTTTTTGTTAGAAACAGGTAAAAAGAAATGAGAATTTTTGTTGCGATTTTGGGCATTAATTATTGCGATCTTCCTTATTCCTTGTCTGTAGCAGTATGCTGCAATTGATTCCACAACAATGGTAACTTTATTTCTTCAACCAAATCATTCATCGATCTTGTCCAACCTTGCAAGTTTTAGTCACTAAACATTCCAAAGTAGCAAGCAAAATACAACCCCTTTTTCAGGATAACACAAGAAAAGGTTAAACAACCATCAACCTTTCTTGATATCAGCACAAAGCACCTCTGCTAATTGCTACCAAGGAAAAATCCAAACTCGGAACCATTTCATAACAGCTGGCCCCCCTTCACGACTAATGCAATCTAGAAAAGCTTTTATAACTTGCTACTTTCTCCAATCAAAATCTGCGATTCTCCACCTACTCCTCTATAATGCATCCATCTTCACAGCTTCATCTCCATAAAATATCCGTCCAACTGCAACTTGACAGACAAAACAAAATGGACACCTGGATTAGATGCTAATATGTGTCATGACAAATCTGAAAAAGTACAAGCACTTAAAACCAAGATGCAATTCATCTGAAACCTTTTCATACAGATGCTAGCAATGGAGAAATTGGGGCATAAGGTAAAGAAAAAGGTCGTGCTGCTTATACCGTCAGAGAAATATGAACTTATATGCTGTCAATCATTTCCAACCCAACCATAGAACCAATGATAGCATTGGTGACAACAAAAATGACTCACGCTATGGAAACTCAGTGCAGTTCGTAAGCAAGAAAACATTGACAAATAATGAAATCCAATTCCCACCTCTGTAGCCAAAAAAAATTTCTTTGTTCCTTCCTTCCAGGTGATAACTTGATTATTCTAATTTCAGAAGAAAAAAATACCTCCCCCTGCCCAAGCCCCTTTTTACAAGCCTCAATCGGCTCCCAAAAAAGGCCCCTACCTGATGAGAAATCAAATTTTAACTACTAATCGAACACTGGCCAGTGTTTCAACTGCAACATGGAAAACATGTAGCAACATTTTCCTCTAACAATGGTGAAGTACCTTAGCAAGCATGACCAACAGGACCCTGGCATGCAGCCTATACGCATCCATTCTGCTGATTATTCAGATATGCTTCCAATTGCCCACTAGAAGCTAGAATAAGGCCTACAATTGACATGAGTAAATGTTGAAGAATGAAAATTCTTTCGATAGCTCAAAATTCTATAGCTAATATTTCAATAAATGTTCCTCGAGCATCTCATCTAATACATTCCAAACAAATAAAGAATATAACTGGACTTAGAAACAGCATTAAAAAATAGATAAGCAGCATCTGTAATTGTCATCTTCATCCCACTCCAGTGTAAAGTGGCATGAGTACCCAAAAAAAAAAAAAAAAAATTTCCTTGGTAGCACTATACAAAGAGGCAAAAAACCAACAGCAAAACTTGACAAATCTCAGATAATGATCTGCCTCGATTTAAATAATGCAGGTATTCAGTACTAAACGATTCATTTAATCAACAAATTCAGTTAACCAATATTTACCAAGAAACAATGCTGAGGGTCTTCCTGGTCGTGACTTAAATTCCGGATGGAACTGAACACCCACATAGTATGGATGGCTGGGGATCTCTAAAACCTGCACAAAGTAATCACAAGACCCTTAAGGATGGATCAAGGGAAGGAGCAAAATGGAATTACAAGGACAAAATTCAGTATACAAGATTTCTCACTTTAGACATTTACCAGCCAATAATAACCCAAGTCCCATAATTGCTATTATCTTCCATTCAGTTTTTGGAGAGTTAAAATATTCAAAATGCAACATATGCTCAACATTAATAGAAAGTCATGTCCATACAGTTATTTATCCATAACTGACCTCCATTCTTTTCCCACTTTCATCTTTTCCAACAAATCGCAACCCAGCTTCCTCAAATTTGCCAACTACCTCAGGATTCACCTGAACCAACCTTGAAATGATTAGAGAAAGTCCCATCCAAGTGACACAATAACAATCACTATCAAAACATTTTTTTCCAGTTCAACCTCATATCTGTGTCGATGCCTCTCATCCACATATTCTGAATTGTGATACCTGCCAAATGAAAGCATCATATACCATAACTAATTCACACTACTATAGAACACAACCTAATATTTTTTTGTGATTCCAGAAGTTCTTCCAGAGGGGATCAATATTTCGTTAAGCTATTCAACCAGACAAAACCTAAAATCTTTTGGGATGACCATCAGTTTCTTCCTACGCTTCTTTATAATAATGAAATGAGCACCCGTAGTCATGTAAATCATATGCCATGAGAAAATATAATCACATTTCAAATCTAGAACTGAAACCCTTTCATCAAGCATCACCAAACTATCATTCAACTGGGCTGACAATTATTTATTCGACATAATGCTCCAAAGTTCATACAGTTTAGCAGTGAGACAGTCAGGAGTCTGCAACAACGTTTTTCGACTACCAAGCCTCATTGTACTTCCCATATGTGTTTTGGAACCCTACAGCAATGCAAAGAAACACATCAGTACTCCTATGGATTTGAAAATGCCTGACCACAAGGATTTATAAAGCATAAAATACCTCTGGCATGAAGATTACAACTGGATTTTTTGTATCAGCATCAAACTCTGTACTATTTGCCTTTTGCAAACCCAATACCTTGAAGACACATTTGATGTAAGACGACAGTACACAAATAGAAAACAAGAACTAAGTTAAACTTCAAAGATGTAAGGCTCACAGATCTGGCAAACTCAATCACAGAAATTTGCATGCCCAAGCAAATTCCAAGATAAGGAACGCTCTTCTCCCTTGCATATTTGGCAGCCAATATCATTCCCTCGACACCACGATCCCCAAATCCACCAGGTACTAAAATACCAGCTGCTTCCTGAGAATATATCAAACATGAGAGCTACCCAACACTATCTTACCTCATCTGTGTTTGTTATCCAAACAAAGAGTGATAACAAGCAACTGACTAAATCTTCACCACTCAAGAATCTTCAAGAAGCAGCTCTGTGAAGTTTTAACTTCAACAGGTTATCAAGTCATGGAACTCCTCTTATAATAGCTTCACAGATTCATTTCTTAGTCTAAGGCGTGGGATCAGAATCGGTTTCAACTTTAATTTAAATGCATGAAAAACAGATAACTTCAAGATACAGTCAACTTACTTTTAGAGTCTTCCAAGCAGCAGCATGTGCTTCTGGTGTCTGGAAGATAGATAACTTGCAATTAGGTAAAATTGCCAATACCAGCCCACAGAATATTCAACTAGAAAACTAAAGAAGGATAATGTACAGATTTTGCGCTTTCATCTTCAAGATCTGAAGCTGCTATCCAATCAATTGATGGCTTCAGTGAACATGCAATGCAGGCATGGAGGAGAGCCTACAAGAGAAATAGCAGAAGCAGATTGTTAGAATCAATAAATGTTACTATAAGCATTAACTATATTCCTGGGTTTAACCATAAACTTCCAGCATCTAAAAAGCTAATATAGACCCAAGACACAATTACTTTTCCATCCTGCTGAAAAGGAACAAATCATGCCTGTCTGCTTGTGAAGAGTAGCTTACATGATTTTGCACTAAATGAAAACTTTGCTATTTACAGGAAGGTAATAATATTTCACTTCCACTTTGTAATTACATAAGAGTTTCTGATATATTTCAAGTAAAGCAATCTCCAACTAGACCATCTAAAAGTTGGAGATCAACATAACTTTGATGTCAAGTATTCATGAAATGGAATCAGAATAAAATAATCTGCTTCACAGAAGTGCGCTACTTACCTTAACCACAGACAAATAAGAATCTGTCAAACCAACATATTTTCCAACCATCGCAATCCGAACCTGAAAAAGGAAACATCTCTATTATTAAAGGGGAAAAGGCCAAAAACAAGAGCATAGTAACTGACTTATTAGTAATCTACTAACACTATTTTGGAGGTTGTCAAAAGTCTCTGCCCTCCTAGTCCATTCATGTAAATCAGGAGGAGTTGCAACACTGAAAGTAATGTTGTTAATAAATTAGCAGGACTAGTAATCTTGAAATAAATAATCGACTGCAATATGATCAATATGGACTTTGCTTTCTAATTATACACTGCAATTACACCAAAGAATACATGACCGTCATGTTAATATGAATCACGGAGACATAAGGAGTGCCCAAGTAAACCTTTGAAAGCAGTGACGCACACCAAGAAAGTCAAACCCAGAATCACTGATGTAGGTCATGAACAATTTTGAAGCCTATGCGGAAAACTGGAAGGACAATTACCTCAACAGATTTAGGTGCTTTAAAATGGCATCATTAGCATTCTGGTTCTGCATAGAATATAAATGTCAGAAATAAAAATTTTAAAGATGAATACAATGAAGACCACAGACATATTGACAAATCAACAATCAATATCACCCACCCGAAGCAGGAGAGGAATGTGCCAAATATTTGGAACGTCATGAATGTTAAGAATATTACTGACCTGTGAAAATGCCACACGTTTGAAACCCATCAATATTAAGACTGTTACCAAAAACATGAGAAATCAAAGATCGAATAATTCATACTTCACAAAACAAAGTCGAGAAAACAGCACTTACTGGTACATGACAAAATTGAGAAAGTTTCTGCTTTGTATTTTCTAACAAAGGCTGCAAGACAACAGAACACATTACCATTGTTGCTCCTTTAATGTTAAAGCAGCATCCAAAAACTAAATCATACCCAACTAAAGAAAATTTTGAGGTGGAAATTTAAATTTAAAAAAAGAGAGATGAAAAGTGAAATTATTTCACTTGATCTAATCTAAAAAGAACAAATATATTAATTCACACTTATTGTTCCCTTTATAACTCTAACACATCAAGTTGCAATATCAGGAATCACAGGATGAAGTACATGGCAACTTATCAAGAATTGATATTCTCAAAATTAAACATTAGCATGAAATTTTACTTGCAAACTTCAATTACAGCACTGGATATGAATCAACACTACCTCAGAAGAGCGGCATGCCAAGAAGTGCGGAGTTAACCCTAATGCTCGTAATTCCCGAACGCTATGCTGTGTGGGCTTAGTTTTCTACAAACAAGCAAAAATATAAGGGGAAACAATAATAAGATAGGGCTCAAGTCAGCAAATATGACAACTTTGAACAGTTTAAAGTATTATGCACAGCAGAAAAATAACACACAACACTAACATTCCAATGCCAGACAAATTAAAAAGAAAAAGGATTGGAGTACTTTACTTGCTCACCCACGACTCCAAGAACAGGTATAAGACTGACATGAATGAGGCAAAAGTTATCTGGTCCTGAGGAGAGACAAAAGAGCGTAACTGGTTAGAACCTGGTTGCTGACATACAAAAGCTCAAACGGCAGCCAATATACTAAAGGAATTCAACAGATTTCCAGTGACTCGATATTGTCACGTCCACTAACCAAGTTACCTAAGGATATATTTGCCTCCATTAAATTCAGTTCTCATGTGCTGTAATATTATTATTATTATTATCATAAAAATTCTAAGATCTATTTCTTTTTTCCTTCCCCTCAAAAATCTACAGATGACACAAAACAAGGTGTATTATATGTCAAACATGACTTGAGAGAAAGACAAAGCAGCAGTTAAAGATGGATCTAAGAAGTTATATAAACTTGAAACAAAAGTAAAGCACCCTTACCTACTGAGAAAAACAACTGTCGCAAAGCCTCAATAAATGGCATTGATTCGATATCACCTAAACAATTTAACATGAATTCCAGAATTAGCAAGGATTTTTTAGCTGGTCATCATATTAAATTGAGTGGTGAAACAATAAAAACAATACGTGTTGAAGTATTAAGTAAAAATAAACCAGCATAAGGAGTCTAGGTGAGGAGTGAGTGACAGTATTCAAGTGGACATCAGAAACCTAATAATACCTACAGTCCCTCCCAATTCAATGACACAAACATCTGCAGGACCCTCCTTCCCATCCACAGGAATGACAGAAACCGTTTCAACCCAATTTCTGATTGCATCCGTGATGTGCGGAACAACCTGGAATGGAGTCAAGATGAAAAAAATACTGTTAAATCATTATTAATTTACGCTAATGTCATGCAAACCAAAGACAAGTAAAACACTCAGCATCACCTGAACTGTCTTCCCAAGGTAGTCGCCTCTCCTTTCCTTATCAAGGACAGACTAAAAATGCAGAATAAAGTAAAGTCCATTAGCAAGAAACATAATGCTAGAATCAAAATAAAATAAAACAGCAACCACCTGATATATCTTCCCAGTGGTAATGTTGTTATCCCTTGTGAGTGTCACATCTAAGAATCGTTCATAATTCCCCAAATCCAGATCAACCTATTACAAAATTACAAGACAAATCACAAAAACACGCTCAAAAACCATAAACTTACATTATGACTTGAAAAAACTTATATGGTTTGGGCATTAGGGAAAAAGTAATATAGTTGATACAGAAGCACATGTTCATCTCCCTTGAAAACAATGAATTAAAAAAGCCTCCCTAAGATTAAATTTTCAACAAATGTTATCATTTTGGTCAAATAAGAGTGACTACCTCTCCTCCATCATCTAGAACAAAAACTTCACCGTGTTCAAAGGGAGACATGGTACCAGCATCAGTATTCAAATATGGATCTGCAAACAAAAGAACATATCCATGAATCAATAACAACGGACCCTAAGTACAGCATATATAGTAGCAATGTTAACAAAAATCAAAATTTCAAAGAAAGGACTGGACATGTAGGGGGTAAATAATAAGAATAACAACCACGAAAATAACCCATAAAATATCAAGTTAAGTATCAACATCAGGAATGCAACAGATGAAACTAAAATTTGATAAAATTACTGTCAAGCTGGAACAAAACCTTAACAAAAACAGCCCCAATAACCCACGAAATCCAAAATTAATTGTAGACATCATACGTAGCAATAGAAGTTCTTTCATTCACAAAGTAACGTAACAGAAGAAACACAAAAAAAAATGCTTCACAGCAAATAATCATAATAACAACAGCACAAAAGAACCCATGAAGGGTGCATATCATACATGAGGGTAGGGTATTTCATCCAAAAGGCGAAAGGGATACAAATACAAATATACTGCGTGATCAGTATGATCAAATGAACTAAATATGGCAAAAAGAAAGGAAATAAAACATATTCCAAAAAAAAAAAAAAAAAAAAATGAAGGGAGGAAACAAACCGATCTTGATGGAAGTGACTCGAAGGCCACAGGCTTTAAGAACGACGCCGATGCTGCTGGCAGTGACACCCTTGCCCAGCCCACTCACCACTCCTCCGGTCACCAATACGTACTTCATTTTTTTCCCTTTCTTAGGGTTTTGTCTTTAGTTTCTTCTGATGTCTGTCTTCCTACCCCCAATCAATTCAAAAAGGATGATAAAGCTTCAAGGGCTACTATGGCGACGCCGACGGTGCGTGTGGAGTTTGTACGTATGCGAAGTGTTTGTGTTTGTGCCCGAGCGGGAACCAACCAAAAAGAATATGCGGAAGCAACGCAAAATTAGTATAAAAAGTTTTGCCTCTTTTTAACTCACGTCGCACTCTTTATAAAGTAGGTCAACGATCCTCTCTGTTGACTTTTCTGCTTAATTTTATAATGCCTAATTTGGACAAAGAATAAAAAGCGCGCTCTAAATAGACAGAATTGATATAGGAATCAAACCACTGACATCTGGGTAACTCATTATGCAGCACCAGCTCATTCCTGAAAGAAAGTTGGTCAAAACCTTTTTCATTTTTTTTTTTTTCCTTTCTTTGTAGTTACTCTTATGATTTATCATGGTTAAGACATGTTCTGATATAATGTTTATATATTAAAAATATGAACTCGAATTAAAGAAAATATGAAAATATCTACAAATGACTTGGAAGTAATTATTCAATAAACAAACTAGTAAATACTTAGCTAATACAATATTGAGTTTAGCCTCTTAAATATTAAGTGTAGGTTAAAACAATAAATATCGCTGGTATTGAATTGAAATGTTAAAGTTTTGTATATAGTTTTTAGAGACTGGAATGTTGAGTTTAACCAATGAAGCACCGCAATTATACTAAAATAATAAATATTGTCAACATTGTCTCTGTCAAAAAAGAAAATAAAAAACTTAATAATGAGATTTTGAAATTAATTGCATAAAATAAATTAGCTACCTTCACTTATCACTTAATTGTAAACTGCAAGACTATGTTAGTTTTGACTATTTAAAATGTAAGCTGACGCAACACTGCAGGAACTTATCAACTTCATCTTTACTTTCCACTCCCCCTATTTAACAACTTATCAGTGCTAAATAAAAACTACAAATATGAAAAAAATAAATAAATAAAAAAGTTAGGCCCAACAATGAGCGTACCTGTGTTTTGCAGTCAACAAGAAATGGACTGGCCCAATTTCTGGAATAGAGCCGAGAAAGGCCCAATGAGGGTCAGGTTAGGGTCAGGAACTAGTCCTCACCTCAAAACTAACTCATAACTCATGAAGGGAAGGGAGAGTGGCTAAGTTCCTTTTATGGAGTCCTAACAAACACCACGCTTCCGTTCCGACGTCCACGGTGTTTCACTATGAGTGGCCCACTCTAGGCGTAGGTCGTCCATTCTCAGGCCACTCCTTCCAGAGGTCTGACCCCCTTCCGTCCACCAGCGATTCACTTTGAGTGGTCCACTCTAACCATAGGTCACTCCTTCCGTAAGCATGGGGCCACCTCTAATACCATTTGTCAAGAATTTGGGTAAAACTCACTTTCAAAAGTTAGCTCAAGAGGAAAGGATGCCCAAGTTTATTTTATATCACACTTAAAGTGTCGTACATAGAGTGCAAATTAAACAGAGCCCAGCCCGTACAAGAGCGAATCAGCAACTGACAGCTGTTCCACTCTCAATCTTTTCTTTTAAATTTTAAACTCTCCGATAAAGCTCTTTTTCAGGCTCTTTCATTCTTAGTTTTTCTTTCCGCATTCACAAATTTTTGGATAATAACCAGAGTGATCCTGTTCACCACAATTGTTGTTCTTCATTTTCATCTAATTTACCAATGGCCGAATCATTTTATTTTTTATTTTTCACGGCATCGTGTTTGGAGAGTGGAAATTAAAGCGGTATAGTTAAATACAACAAAATCAACATGGGTACGGAAGCAAACCCAGCATCCTCGTCGTCATCAGCACCGATACCAACACCAGCGGTGGCGGTGGCGGCGTCATCGTCATCGTCTTCCTCTCCGAGCGGGAAGAGAAGTAGAGACCCGGAAGATGAGGTTTATGTGGATAATCTTCATTCCCACAAGCGCTATTTGAGTGAGGTAATTAGTTCTTAAACAAAAAAGAATGCAAACTTACTACTGCCAATATTCCAATTTTTGTTCGTGGATAATTGGGTTGTGATTCTCAAATGATTGACCAAAAATGTAAACTTTGTACTTGGTTGGGCAGATAATGGCGTCAAGCCTGAATGGATTGACAGTAGGTGATCCCCTCCCTGATAATCTAATGGAATCTCCTGCTAGGTCTGATTCCATGTTTTATCTCAGGTACTTGATTTCTAGACTGAAATTTGCTTCTTTTTCATAGCAGTATTTCCTACATTATAGTTATACAAATATCCATATTGCGACAGTCATTACATCAAAGGATATTGTAGTATAAATTGTCCTCAAATTTAATTCTGGACTTTAATTTTAAGATAAAGGAGACTTAAGGGCTGTATGAACAGTTTTTTTTTTTTTTTTTTTTTTTTGTGTGGCTTGGAAATGTAAAATGATGTATTGGAATGCTGAAAGTTGATTGTAATACGGAGAATTAGATGGATTGCCATAAGCACCCTAGTATTCCCAGCCTTATGTTCTTATCCGGGAGCATTCTGTGACATGCTGGCCTGCTAGGCTCCTTCTCTTTCTTTTCTTATGTTTGTGTTTAGTAATCCCTCTACGGACTGATAATGTGCTTTGGATATTTTCTGTTCTAAAAGAACTTGTCCAGACGAAACCCTACTTCTTGCTGCCTATCAGAGGTTCACAAGTGGCAGATTGTGATGCAAACAGGATTTAAAGTTTGATGTTAATTATCAGACTTCATCGGGTGTGTCCTTTGGTGTATAGCGTATTCCATCATTTTATAAAGAACTTCATAAAATCCAGTATTTAGGAGGAAACTCATTAGCGTGGGATGGCAAGCATAGTGTTGAAGACTAAGATATCCTTGAGAAATGATTGTTGTTTACCTTTTTAAGTGAAGATTAAGGTTATTTGCATTTACCTCTCTCCTCTTCCCCTTCAAAGTTAATGCTTGTGTAAGTGATTGGAAATAACCCTTGATGGAGAGGATAATAAGATGTTTACTGGTCAAGTCACTGTCAAAAGTTAGGCAATGAGGAAATTTATGGGGGATTTGATTTTCATGATCATGGAGAGTCAGTCAGCAAGTGCCAAAAGGCTTTCTTAAGTTATTGATGTGGCTATGGCACTTGGGGCCATTGGTATAAGAACAATATGTCATCAAACTCCAAATGTTTACTTAGTCCTTTAAGATATAATTTGGTTGGTTTAGTTGTTGTGTTCTGTACGCCCTCATTGTAAAACCCTGCAGGAACGCGGTTGAATTTTATCTGCATATTTTTATCACCGTATACGTATAGCAACATTTCAGTTATATTTTGCATCACAGGGATGAGATGTCTCTAGAATATTCTCCAATGTCAGAAGATTCTGATGACTCGCGGTATTTTGAGAACTCTATAAACATGTGTTCATCCCTGTCCGAGAGCAGACCAACCAGCCCTGTATCTCCTTACAGAAACCAAAGGCCACTGAGTGGGAATTCTGCAGGCCTTCCCACCACATCATATCCTGGGCATAGTTGTCCTTCCTCACCTGCCACAGCTTCTCAGCCTCGCCAACGAGGCTCAGACTCTGAAGGTCGATTTCCATCATCCCCCAGTGACATATGCCACTCTGCAGACCTGAGAAGGGCTGCACTTCTGCGATCCGTGCAAATGAGGACCCATCCTGCAGGGCCATCATCATTTGAGCAACCATCAAGCTCTGGACAGGAGCCTGGCCTAAATATGGAAACAGAAGATCGGCAGTGTTCCTATATGAAGTCTTTAGTTGATGATAGAGGATACAACATTGAAGAATGCTCAGTACTGAGTATGGAGTCTGAAAAACCCTGTGGAACTCTGGTCACCAACTTGAGAAGAGACAATCCTGAGGAGTAAATTTATGCCGGTGAATGTGAATCTAGCTGCAGCCTCCCAATCTATTTGGAACGTGATGTTTCTTTAGGACGCATTAAACAGAATGAATGTTGAGAAGGTGTCCGCTGCCGGAAAGCACTTTTTAATCCCGATGGTGATAATAGACATAGAGCTAGCTAATGCCAGCGTCAGTATAACTTATTTCTCTGTTGAATTTAAATGATGAAAAACGCTTAATGGCGAGTCCTCATGTTCTTCATTTTCTCCTACTAATGGATAGGAAGGTTAGTGAGTAACCTCTTCACTTCTGATTTTGGTATATCTTTGTACCACAGAAGTCTGTCTCATTTCACATTGTGTCTTTCGAAAGAAAAGAAAAAAAATTTCCTCATATCAAAATCAGTAATCTGTAATGGCACCATCTGAGACTCAGAATCTGCAAATGACAGAAATTTTGGCCGGTTTTATAACTCTCGTGTAAATTTTGCAGTATTTGATTGCATAAAAACCACTACAGAAAGCTTAGGAGTAACAAAAACAAACTATACAATATTCAAGTAGTGCTCATGCGCACAAAGCCGCCATCATTCAACTGAGAATCCTTGGTCCTTAATCGAACTTGAAGCCGCAATTCGCACCAAAATGAATGTCAAAGAAAACAAATTCTAAGACTCAGTCCTCGACGTGTATGGCTCATCATTAGTAGGCAGACCTTGAAGGTGAAATATTCCCAGGTGCAGAAGCTGCAAATCCTCAAAATAAATCTTCTTCATACCCAAATGCTTCCTCAATTCACCTAGCCGATTGTTCAACTGCAACCCCAATTTGCTTTTGTCATCTTCCTTAGCGGATATGACCAGAGAGGCAGATTTGCACGGGAGCTGGTAAGCAGACCAGCAATGGCCATCCACAATAGTGTTCTTTAACCTAGCAAGAGGAGAAACAAAGCATTATCTGAAATCAAATTCTAACACAAGACATTTTAGCTATCATGTATGCATACAAGGAAGCATGCATCTGAATTTCACATAATATTAGTTGTACATGTAATTAGATTGAAATCAATTCATTGATGTAAGAAGATGAAAGGGAAGTGACAGAGAGATCCAGGAGATGTCTGTAAGCCACATTCAATGTGCAGCATGAGACTGGGCAGAACTACAAGCTGATTTAATCAAACAAAAACTTTGGATACAGAGAATAGACTGTAAAGTTGGGAACTCTTGTTGCATAGCAGTAAAAGCACTAAGATTACAGCTAAGCGACAACAAATGAAAACCTATAAATCTCTGTTGTATTTAACTAGCTTCTTAATTTTGGATCTTTAATTCGCTGCAACATACTTTGTTCACTAACTCGGCCCACGCCGAGCTCATTCCTTCTTTGAAATTGGAAAAAGAGTAAAATGTAGATGGGATCCTACAATGATGAACGAGGGACAGAAACATTATGGACACTATAGAAACCTTCATCACAAATCATAGCTACACTTACCTTTTCACTATTTTTTGCAACTGTGCATCATTCTTCACCCTATAGATGGCATTTACAGCATCCTTGCCAGCCACTTCCAATCCCTCTAGAGCACCACTTGACTTGCACATACTGTGTACTGTCCGATCAGTAGTCTCCATGGCAATGCCCTCAACTCGAATAGTGACTAAATCTGAGGAACACAAGGGACGAATAGGAAGATGAATGCTCTCCAGAGTAACCTCGCCAGCCAAAACAGCTCTCCTGCTTGATTCTGAGTTCTTAAGATTGTTGGGTTGTAGACTCAGTGTGCAATTTTATAATGAAAAAAGAAATACAACTAAATTAAACAGGCAGCGACATATACCACAAACTCAACATCGCAAGAATAAAGGCCATCGGGTACACTCCTGATACGTGCACATGAAATCTTCCCAAAAACCGACATTGCTTGAACCAGATCAGAAAGGTCAACGGTAGAAGGTACACTGTGAATTGAAACAAAACAAGAACCATCCAGTTTTTGGGATTTATCCTGGTCAGTAGTCATTGCACTGTCAACTTTGAATCCATGGTTCTGCAAAACAGCTAATGAAGGATTATTGCTTTGATCCTGAAGCTTGATCCTTGAAGTTTGAGAACTTTTAGGGGAACCTCGGACAACATTCATCATGCTGCGCCAATCTTCTGAAGGGAAATGCCCGCTCAGTTTTACCTGGGGTACAGAATTATCTTTCTGCAAACAACAAGAAGAATTCATGATTACTACAAATGGAAAACCACACACGTTGATTGCAACAAACAACTTACTATTAAGCATACCAGGCGAGGTTCGGGTTTCTCAGTCACCAATTTCAGTGGCTTAGCCCCATTTTCCATCACAGGTGAACCTAATTCTGAAAAATCATCCTCACACGACAAACTATGCACTGCCTTTCCCCAGCTCTTGAGGCCTTCGCATTGGAACCTAACCAAATCAGGCAGAGACAATTTTAAATCTCAATTAATAGCAAATTATTCCATGACTATAAAGTGCCTTGAACAGATGCAGCCATCTAACATCTAAATTAGTCCACGAGTGATATGATTTACTGGAATTTGCTATGAATATCAACTACTGCCTCTGTTTACCATCCAAGAGTTAAGATTCTATAATCAAACTAACTTAGTAACATTCTATTATAGGAGGTAGATTTTCATAATTTTTTCTTCGAAATAAAATCGAAATACAAGAAGGCCAGGCAGAGGTATGGTCTGAGAAACGAATAATAAAACAGAAAATGCAGTGAAATATTTACCTGCCGGAGCTTGGGCACATACCAGCGAAAGAGGTGAATTTCTCCGAATGCAAGGAAATGGATGCAGAGACGTTTACTCTCCATTCACCTGCTATGACTAACTCAATGTGTAGCCTTCCAAATCCTAAATACGAGCAGCGTGTGAAGGAAGATTGAAATTGAAAGTTAGGGTTTAAGTACCTGGAAATAGAGGACGATAAAGTGAAGCCACCCGTCTTAGTCTGTTGTACTTCATAATCATCACCAGCGATAATCCAAAACTTTGAACTTTGCAGGGAAACAAATTCTAATGTTTCATCATCGATAAAACCTTCAGATTCAGTCCCATTCCTCTGCAGTCTGCAACGCTCCAATTCGAAAACAAGCTTTCCTTGGTGTGGACTGTGGAGGCACTGCAAAGTGTAACCCAGTTCTTATCATATTTTGCATGAGTAAAGGCTTATTTACTTTTTGCCCCCCAAATTATCATTACCCTTGCAATTTGACCATATGTTTCAGAAAACAGGTACTTTACCCTTTTGAACACTTTTGTTGAATTGTTGACATTAATAAACATTAATTTTCCATGAAGATTAGGATAATTATAATTGTTGCTATGGTGTTCGAAAATATTATCAATACATCCATGTAACGGGGACAGTATGACTACTACTTTCATTTAATTTGGCAAAAATTACCCATCAATTTGTATTTGCCAGAAATAAATATTCCTTTCGTTCCATTAGAATAATTTACTTTACATTATTAAAAATAGTATTATAAAGTGATGTCTTCTAATGAAACGGGGGAGTATAAGTTTTATCGGGCATTCATAATTTGAAATTTTTAAAAAATATTGGTAATATTTATGAATATTGAAGGGATAGGTAATATTCTTAAACCACATAAGAGGTAAATATAAATAATCCTTTAATTAATGTATGTGAATGTAATTTTCATTAACCACATAGGTAATTAACAGTATAATACAAATTTTATTCAATTAGAAAAGTCGATTTTCTCATACTGTTTTTATGTATTATAAACTCTAACTCTTTTAATTGAACGAGTGGAATACAATGTACTGTTATTTGGCACGAAAAGTTAACAATTAAATGCATAAAAAGTCAAGAGTAGTAATTAATACGCATTTAAATTATTGTCAAGTTGAGCAGCAATGTGCTTTCTGGCTGCTTCCATGTGTAGGACCCGTTTCGCATAAATTAATTGGGACAGCAAAGGGAATTAATTAATTGTCTAACAATCCAGACAAAGACAACAAAGAGTATTACGAAGACTATTTGAGGATTAATATTCAATTCCAATTGATTAGGGCCTCTTCTTTACCCCGGGTTGAAACGCGGGTCTGGCTATTTTTTGAGTCTCAACTCAAAAATCTACCCCAACTCTATGTTTTTTACCCGAAACTCAAACCCAGTTCACAAACCCAATTCCCACTGCCGCCGCCGCCCTCCCGCCGCCGCGCTCCTCCTCCCGCCGCAGCGCTCCGCCAGCGCCGCCGCCACTGGCCTTCTCGCATCTTCTTCTTCTTTGCGTTTCTTCTTCAACTTCTTCTTCACCCGATTCTTCTCCTCCTTCTTCTTCTTCTTCTCCTTCTTCTTCTTCTTCTTCACCCGGTTCTTCTCCTCCTTCTTCTTCAATCGATCTTGCACCTTCTTCTTCTTCTTCTTCTTCTTCTTCTTCCCGCTGCCCTCTCCTTCTTCTTCGCACTTCTTCCCTTCCTCCTTCTCCTCTTCTTCTTCTTCTTCTTCCTCCTCCTCTTCTTCCTCTTCTTCTTCTGCGCACTGCTTCCTCTCCCTTCACAAACCCAATTACTCACAAACCAAAAACCAAAACCCATTTGTGAGTAATTTATTTTCAATTTCAATCCTCAAATCCCAAATTTGGGAAAAATTAAAACCCAAAAATCAAATGGGTTTGATTGAAACAGAAAAAAGAAGAAGAAGGAGAAGATCCTAAATTTTGGGGATTTAGGTTTTGGGCCGCGGGGGTGGCGGCGGCGGCGGGCGCGGACGGGGTGGTGGTGTTCTTTGGGTTGTGGACCCGGGTCTGAGAACGACGTTTCTTTGTTTTGGGTCTCAACTCATTCGGTCTCTACCTAAAAACTCAAACCCGAGTCTCAACCCGGGGTAAAAAACAGGCCATTTAATACACTAACTTTTAAAATGATCCATCAACGATTCTACAAGAATCACTGATAAAAAAATAAATAAATAAATAAATAAACATAAAAATCTACAAGAATGATCAGGACGATGGAAATAGATAAGATCCACTAATTAATTAAAAAAGAAAAAAAAAACCCCACAAAACTAAGGAAAATAGTAACAAAATCGATTGAGCTGGAATATTTCAAGAGAGAAGCCAGGCAACCATAGCGTTCTGCTTCTCATCGTCGACTACTACAGCCGGCGCCGCCATATTGTTGTTGTTACCTTCAAAATGTTCATGGCCACCGCCGGGACAGTCCAACTCGTCCACATCCCATAGCCAGCTGGAAAGCATGTCAGCTTTATCTCCAAAAACCGCCGTCAAATTTTGGAATACATCTCGGCCGTCATCATCATCCCACCATTTCCAGCTATTGACATCATTTGAAACTTCCATCTCCTTCACCGTTACATTCCCCGATGACGACAACGACGACGTTGTATATCCCTTACGCTGGTCTTCCAAACCATGATCGGAAACGGCTAATAATTCCTCACAGGACGTTCCTTCTAATTCTAGCTGGATCATTCCAGGAGGATGATCGGGATCAGTACACCCTTCTTCGGAAACCCATATTATATCATCTACACAAGACGTGAATTTGGAGGTGCTCGGAAGATTCGCCGTCGCGTCTTCTCCGGCTAGGCATGAGCCCAAACCGTAAATGATATTCTCCTCCTCCTTTTCAATTTCATCGAGTATTTGGCAACTTGTAGACAAGCTCTCTTTCTCTAAAGTAGGAGTACCCGGCGGCACTGGCACTGTTGTTGTTACGTTAGATTTCTCCTCCGGAGATATTACTGATTGTGGTGTCCGCGGTGGAGGGGTTGTGCTGGCCATGGGCTTCTTTTTCTGTTGAAGTTTTGATGGGGTTGGAGAAGTAGTAGCTCTGGGCCGCTTGCGTGCAGGCTTGGCGGCTGAGTCTTGGGCGGGCGGCGGTGGCGAGGATGGAACATTACTAATTTGGGTGCGATCTTCATCGGAGGTAGTAGGTTGAAAGGAGGGAAGCTTTTTGCAGAGATGAGAGTTCCAGTAATTCTTAATCTCATTGTCAGTTCTACCTGGTAAGTGTCCCGCAATCAACGACCATCTGTCATTGTGAATCAAACCAAAAATCATTCACGTAAAACCCGATTTAATCTTGATCAAGCATATATGCATTTGAATATATATAAAATTAACCTTCCTTGGATCATTATATTATATTTAAGCGTATGTATATATGAATATGAGTGGTCTAGTAATTTTGTTTATTATATATATTATATATATATAATAAAACTTTGTACACTTGTAATTAATTAAATGAAAAATTAATAAATTATCAATATGCATATGAGTAATTTATAAATTTAGAATAAAAGGAGAAATGAATATATATATCATGAATTACCTGTTGCCAAGAGAGGCATGCAAGTTGATGATTAATAGTTCCTCGTCAGGGGAAATGTTGCCTCTCTTCAAATCAGATCTCAAGTAATTAATCCATCTCAGTCTGCAACTCTTCCCGCACCTAAGCAAACCTTTTTTTCATTTTCATTAATTAAAAAAATTAATATAATTATAATTAGAATTTTTGATATAAATTAATGAGTAGTGTAATTTATGAGTAGTACCAGCATTCTTGGGTAAATTCCTCCAAGAACCTTCACCGTGAGCTCGAATGTAGTTGGTCAAGATTTGATCTTCTTCCGCCGTCCACTTCCCTCTCTTCAAACCCACCTTCTCACAACAAGGCGCTCTCCCCATTTTTTATCTACTGATTTCGCGCACACACTTTGACATTACTCCCACACTCACTCACTCAATGTGCATGCATGTCGACTCGATTATGGAGCGCTGAAGAATCTGCTCACTCACTCAATGCATTGCAGGCTTTGGCTTTGGCTTCGCGCGGCTTCAATAAGTTACAGAGGATGAGCGCTAGCTGGTCAAAGATTTGTTTATAAGCAGAAGTACCGATGAGAGAGACCAAAGAGTGAATATATATAAAGGATTAAGAGGTCGATGTGGGACGTGTGTGGCGAGATAAAACGCCACGAGGGCTTGGAGAGGCAGAGGCTTGTCGTGGCGTATCCACCGTCAAAAGCCTACTCACGGGGCTTCCCTTCTCCCACGTCGATTCCTTATTCACTCGTACGTACCACAAAACTACACACAAATTTGCTTCTTGTCATATATTATTATCATATATATATATATATATGGTGTTCTTCCTTAAATTCTGAAGCACATTTGCAAATGTCTATTTCTTGCCTTTATTGTATCTATCTACCGCTTCCCTCTCCCCCGCGCCGTGCTTACCCCCAACTCTTCATATCCATCAACTTATTATTAAGTGTCAGTGTGCCGGTGCCAGCGCCACCGCCAGCATTACTATTGTTCTTTACTTACTGGGGCGTGCTGCTCCTCCTACTGCATATAAGTATAATTTGGCATTTTGCCATTTATTGAGGGTGGGGTTGACAACTTTACATGGGGACCGCTCTATGCCACTTGGATAAACCGCCTTCTATTTGTCAACCTTACGGGCAGGGTGGCAATGGATATAACATAATATTTATCAGTACTAAAAATATCCAAAAAGAAATGAAATTTAACTTTACAACGTAATATATCATATTTAGGGCATCTTCTTTATGTTTTGATTTTGGTTTCAATAATAAATTTAATATATTATAATTCATTTCTATCATTTTTAAATATAACTTTTTACTATTCAATTATACTTTTTTATATTTTCAATACACTTTTTACATTATAAAACTATTTTTTCAAAACAAAAACTCAAACTTTTTAAAAGAACGTGCCCTTAAATACAAATAAATGAATTAATGTATTTTGATCATACTCAATAATAATATATGACACAACTTCGACTATACCTGGGCTATTGGGCTCCGCGACAGATCAGATACACCAATTATATATTTTTATGTATCATTTTAGTAGTAATAGTAGCCTATATCACTTTAAATTCAGTAACAGCAATACAATTATTTCCAGAAGCCCAACTTTATAATCTTGCTCTACTAGTTGACTTAGGCTTATAAGCCCATAACGAACCGGATCGCAAGAATGGGTCCTAGCCCAAAATACTGACATAACAAATCGAAGGCCCAAAATAAACAAGAGTCAACTCAACCTTGGAGTGAAGGGTAAAAGTAAACTGAGAGAGAGAGACCCTCAAACTACAGGAAAACAGAGCGAGGTGGTCCCAATACGTGGCCGCACGGGATTGGACACAACAACTGAGGAGAGCTCTCTCATTGGTCAGTTCCTGCAAGAACACGTTCATCGTGTTTCCGAATTTGCCTTTCTTTTTCCCCCCGACGTCTTCTTTTTCATCACTTCCAATCCCAAATAGCAATAGCGCAAATCTGAAACAGTTTTTGATTCATTTCTTTCTAGATCGCTCCTTCTTCTTTTTCTCGTGATTTCATTTCTCAGATCAAACTCACCTCAGGGACAGATTTCGAGCGGGAGATATTGAAATTATTACTCTCTCACTCGCTAATCTGCGCCAGACAGAGATGGCTTGTGGAAGAAGGAGATTTTTGTTGCTTCTGTGCTTCTTATGCTGTTCCCTGATTTCCGCCATTGCTGCGTACGTTCTTCCACGCCTCATTATAATTCCTTTATCTGTTTTCTTTTTCTTTCTTTTTTGTTTTCCATTTTATGTAGTGCGAAGATTTTGATATTTTGGAATTGAACGCGTTCGTATGAATCCAGAAAGAGCTATTACGATATTCTGCAAGTGCCGAAAGGTGCTTCGGATGAACAGATTAAACGAGCTTATAGGAAACTTGCATTGAAGTATCATCCGGACAAAAACCCAGGAAACGAGGAAGCTAACAAGAAATTTGCTGAAATTAGCAATGGTACATTCTGAAAAAATGATGGCTGCTTTTAGCAACGTCCATATCATTGATTTAATTTTTATGAATTTTCTTTTTGATTTTTTTAAAACAGCATACGAAGTGCTATCCGATGGT
The DNA here is from genome assembly GCA_016801395.1 of Leptodermis oblonga. Taxonomy (NCBI): domain Eukaryota; kingdom Viridiplantae; phylum Streptophyta; class Magnoliopsida; order Gentianales; family Rubiaceae; genus Leptodermis; species Leptodermis oblonga. The sequence goes on along the minus strand of CM028760.1, from coordinate 585,191 downwards.
GAGAAGAGGAACATATACGATAGGTATGGGGAAGAAGGGCTTAAACAGCATGCTGCCAGTGGGGGCAGAGGTTCTGGGATGAACATTCAAGACATATTTAGTCAGTAAGTCAATGCCTCTTTTACTTCTTTGCATATATTACTCCATCAGCTGCTTTTTCCTTCCTCCCGTTATTTCTGTGTTATTCTTAGTTTTAGTTATGCTTATGAACAAATTAAGTAACTGGAAGAAGTGGCCGATATTGTGGAATTTACTAGATTTATGCGGTGATTACTAAAATATGTAGTTGAGTGGAATCAAAGTTTCCTGGCACTATTTTGTTATGCTAAGCTCCCCTCTGATCCTGGAATCTGGATACTAGAACTATGATATGACAGAGGGAAGCTTTTTGGTTTGTCAGTATCAAGATGATTGAATATTAAGTGAGAACCCAATTAGAAAAAATAAATCACTTATTATTGTTTAGATTGATTTGTCAAAGCTACCCCCGGGGGGTGGGGGTGGGGGTTGAGTAAATTTGGGAAATATCGCCACTAAGGATATGAAGAAGTTGCGCGGAGAATATCATTTCACTGTAGTCTGTTTTCATTGCTTTCCGCTTGTTTGATTTTGCAAGTTTATGGCAATAGATTTTGCATTTTTCATTTACATCTGAGTTCTCTTGTCTTGTTCTGGTGTAGTATCTCCTCTATAGTTTGTCTTTGGTAATAAATAAGATATCAGAGATTCTTTTGAGCTGTTTCCTTATCAGATTTATCAAACAGAAGAGTTTGCTATACCCTTGTATAGTTTTGCATGCATTTCATAACAATCTAATTTTTCCTCAGGGCAAAGGTGCATTTTTGCCACTAACGTTTTTCTCAGGGTCTAATTTTGCCACTAATGTTTTTTTAGGTCCAAAAATGCCATTGACGTTTTTAAAAAGAGTCCAACTTTGCCCATGCCCCAAATCAAAATTATTTTGGGGCAATTGTATAATAAAATAATAAATTGGCACTTTTGCAATTTAAAAAAATTGGACTCTTCCTCCATGAATTCCGGGCTGGCAGACCAGTGCCACCGCCTCACCATTTCTCCACGCCGCCACTCCAATCCATCACTTCCGGCGCCGGAGAAGAAGAGGAGAAAGAAGAAGAGGGAGAGGGAGAAGAAGAAGAAGAAGAGAAGAAGAAGAAGAAGAAGAAGAAGAAGAAGAGATGAAGAAGGAACGGAAAAAGAAAAGAAGGAAGGAGAAGAAGGAAGAGGAAGAAGAAGAGATGAGTCGTTGGCGACGGCGGCGGTGGGCGGCGGAGGGGGTGGCGGTGGAAAGAGAGAAAGAAGGAGAAGAGGAGAGATGAAGAAGAAGAGGAAGAAGGAAGAACAAGAAGGAGAAGAAGGAAGAAGAAGGAGAAGATGGAAGAGATGAGAGTGATGAAGATGATGAAGAAGGAGGAGGAGAAGAAGGAAGGAGAAGAAGAAGGAGAAGAAGGAAGAGGAAGAAGAAAGAAGAAGAAGATGATGGCGGCGGCGGTGGGCGGTGGTGGGCGGCGGTGGGTGAGAAAGAGAAGGGGTGGCCGGAATTCATGGAGGAAGGTGGATTTTTTAAATTGCAAAAGTGCTAATTTATTATTGTTTTATTATACAATTGCCCCAAAATAATTTTGATTTGGGGCAGGGGCAAAGTTGGACTCTTTTAAAAACGTCAATGGCATTTTTGGACCTAAAAAAACATTAGTGGCAAAATTAGACCTTGAGAAAAACGTTAGTGGCAAAAATGCACCTTTGCCCTTTTTCCTCATTATTGTTCATTCGATTTTGAACCTGAAAATATAGTCTTGTAAATTGTTTAATCAAAGTTTCCTGGCACTATTTTGTTATGCTAAGCTCCCCTCTGATCCTGGAATCTGGATACTAGAACTATGATATGACAGAGGGATGCTTTTTGGTTTGTCAGTATCAAGATGATTGAATATTAAGTGAGAACCCAATTAGAAAAAATAAATCACTTATTATTGTTTAGCTTCATTTGTCAAAGCTACCCCGGGGGGTGGGGGGGGTGGGGGTTGAGTAAATTTGGGAAATATCACCACTAAGGATATGAAGAAGTTGCATGGAGAATATCATTTCACTGTAGTCTGTTTTCATTGCTTTCCGCTTGTTTGATTTTGCTAGTTTATGGCAATAGATTTTGCATTTCTCATTTACATCTGAGTTCTCTTGTCTTGTTCTGGTGTAGTATCTCCTCTATAGTTTGTCTTTGGTAATAAATAAGATACCAGAGATTCTTTTGAACTGTTTCCTTATCAGATTTATCAAACAGAAGAGTTTGCTATACCCTTGTATAGTTTTGCATGCATTTCATAACAATCTAATTTTTCCTCATTATTGTTTATTCGATTTTGAACCTGAAAATATAGTCTTGTAAATTAGTTGAGATGCTTTTTTCATAAGCTATACAGTATTGTAGTTTGCTGAAAGATACTCCAAAACGTCAGGTTTTTTGGTGGGGGTCCAATGGAAGAGGAAGAAAAGATTGTGAAAGGTGATGACGTAATTGTTGATCTGGATGCATCATTGGAAGATCTCTACATGGGAGGTTCATTGAAGGTAATATATTTATAAGTGAAGATTGGGCTTATTAATGATATGTAGTTATGAAAGTTTGCATTTCCGAGTCTCAACTTTAGTTTGAATTGAGTTCCTAACTGGCAAAATGCACTTGAAGAGTCGTAGTTATTTTTTTTATACCATGAACTTTCTTTGGCAAATTTGTTGGAGGAATAGCACATTACTAGTCTTATCTATTTGCTGCATCAGCTTTTTGACACTACCATTGATTTTTAGCAGAGAATAGACAGTATAAGTTGTTGTAAAGTATTTTCTTTTCACTCCATTGATTTGCACCTTGTCCTGATTGAATTGACCAGGTATGGAGGGAGAAAAATGTCATAAAACCTGCCCCTGGTAAGAGGCGGTGTAACTGCAGAAATGAAGTTTATCACAAGCAAATTGGTCCAGGGATGTTTCAGCAGATGACTGAGCAGGTATGCAACTGTTTTTGAGAACCCTTTCCTGCTGTTGCAACTGTACGCCCTTGCTTACCTTTGCTCTTTTATGATTCTTGACCGCTTGAGGTGAACTCATCTCCAGAGCTTTGATCATTTTGAGATTTCTTTGCTTATTTTGATGTCTGTTTTCAGGTGTGCGAACAATGCCCCAATGTGAAATACGAAAGGGAGGGCTATTTCATTACTGTGGACATTGAGAAAGGAATGCAAGATGGGCAGGTAAATTGTTAGGCTTTCTTGAAGGTTTTTGCGGCAGTAAGTTATGCTCACATAGCTGATAGTACAATAAAGTAAACATGTTGTATTAACCACATATAGTGGGATAAATGCTTAGTTATTTTTGTTGTTGTTTGAAATGAACTTTACATACTTTGATGCTCTTTTAACAGGAAGTAGTGTTTTATGAGGATGGTGAACCCATAATTGATGGCGAAGCTGGAGACCTGAGGGTATGCCCTTAACTTTTGGTGTCTTGTCTGAGTAGCCCCAAGTCGTCATTAAATGAATATTTTTTGTATATTGTTGGCAGTTCCGGATTCGTACTGCACCTCACGATGTGTTCAGGAGGGAGGGCAATGATCTGCACACGACTGTCACCATAAGCCTGGTATTTTTGACTTCCATGCTTCATTTTCACCTTTTCTTTTCCTTTATGTACATTGAATGTGTCTTGACCGTATACGATGGCGATCCATATAGCTGACCCATGTAGTGAAACAAAATAAGCCTTGTATGTACAATGATTATCATAGTCAGTTCTGTTGATCTTATCTTATCATTTCAATTGACCTTTTCATCATTATTACCAAAACTAGTTTTTAGGAGGTATGGATTTGGTATTCCCTTCGTTTTTTTAGTATGCATGATAGCTTCATTACAACTGACAAAGGGTTTATTTAGCTTTGATATGCATAGCAGAAATTGAGAACGGTATTTTGGGTTTACTGACTAATCTGTTCAATTCTGACCATGTCCATTGTTTGTCCAAGCTATAAACTAAACTGAACATGTCCATTTTCCCCCCTTCCCAGTTATGAACTAAAATTGGCAAAGTAGATTGAGAGCTGTTAGGAACTGCAACATTCAATAATTGGAACAGTAGTATTAATGCCGATTTGGTTCCAAGCTTAGCTATCCCATTGCCAAGTGTGTATTTAATATGTATGATGATCATTTGTGCGTGATATTCTTGAAATTGTACATGGCTGGCATCTAATGGTGTTCGGAATGTATAATTAGGTGTTAGCCTAACTGATAGAGTATATTTGTTGAACTCTTTTCTTTAGGTACAAGCTCTGGTTGGTTTTCAGAAAACCATAAAACATCTGGATGAACACTTGGTCGAAATCGGCACAAAGGTGAGTGTAAAATGTGGATGTTGGTTTGACAACTTTAATGTATCTGAAGGTGGTTGACGTGCCAATTATTGTACTGCACAGGGAATCACAAAGCCGAAGGAGGTTAGGAAATTCAAAGGTGAAGGTATGCCCTTGCACTTTAGCAACAAGAAAGGTGATATGTACGTGACGTTTGAGGTATTATTCCCGACTTCACTTAGTGAGGATCAGAAGAAACAGATCAAGGCCATTCTGGGTTGAGATGAGTTATAAAAATTTGACCAACCATGCGGGGATGCCGTCCAAATGTAACGCGATATGATAATATATTATGATGATGGTGAAGGGAAAGCCATAAGAGGGGATCCTTAGTTTGTAGCATTCTTTAGAGAACCCACTGGGTTGAAGAGTAGTTTTTTGGTTGGTAATTAGTGTCTATGTTTCTATCTCTATCTTTGCCGGCGGGAACTGTTTTCTGCTGTTCTACGGTGTAGTTAGTGTTAGAGATTTTGGAATTCTTCTAACAGCAAAGGAAATGAAAGGAATAGAGTTGGGGGTGGTGGTGTTTACTCCGGTTGGGACATTATTGGGATAATTGTATTGAAGTTGATGGTTTGAATTGGGGGTGGGGACGGGGATAATTAGACATACAACATTGTCACATTCAGTGGGAATATGTAAAGAGTTTTAAGGTGTACTACGTTGCAAAATTGTTTCCTCCTGTTGTTTTTTTCTCACTTTTGTTTTGTGGGTTGGGTGTCTAGAAAGATAGTAGTATAACTGAAATAAAAGAAAGGGTTGCGGCATGAAGTTAGTGGCAATTCCATTTGGATGGATGGTTTGAGATTGAGATTGAGATGCTCTCGACTCTTTTGAGTATTAATTAGTAAGTAAATACAATGTTGGGTTTATGTTTGCTTGCTAGCTGAAAATGATACGTAATAAATACTGTTATTAGATTCATTAATTAAAGTATGTTATTGAAGAGGGGAGGGTATTTGTTTATCAACAGAGAGGTTTGGACTGGAAACCTTGTTGTATCTTTAAATGTTGGGTACGTACGTATTTCAGTGGGCTGATACTTGTTAACCAAGCTGCTGAATGGTGGTGAGTGAGAGACTTTTGGATTGTATTATTATTATTACTATTATTAGTATAGGGGTGGGTAAATATGCATGTAATTTACGTAAAGAATCTTTATTAAACTTGAATAGGATGCGGCGTGTGTGTCGTGTGATGCGCACAGCGCAACGCAACGTGTAATGTTGCATGTTAGAAACGTGCATGTATGGTGGTTTGTGAAAAAATGTAGCTAAATCGTATGGGATACCCAGGCAGGCAGGGGCAGTAGGGGAAGCTGGACTTGGAGGACAAAGTCTAATGACGCGTGGCATACTTGGCATTTTGCTGTGTAGTTCGAAAGGAACAGTTATAATAAAACTGTTTATAAGTTAGAATAAATAATTTTAATAAAGGAAATAAATATTAATTATATATATATATTTTATGAGAATATAATAGATAATGGATGCTATATGTCTAAATACTGCGTATTACGTAAGTTCCATTTTGGGATGTATAGTTGGATAGATAATCCTCCCATCTCAATTTCAATTCTATCTATGAGTCATCCTGCCCGACTGCCGGGTATTGACGTGGCGGATGGATCCTATTCCTTATTGTTCATCTACTCTTTGCTTTGTCATCCCCAGTCCCCACCACATGGGGGAGACCCACACTTACCCTTTTTTCCAAATAGTAAAAGTACTCCCCTTAAATATTACTAGTAATTATTATATATCTTATGGGGCCAAAAAAAGAACAAAAAAAAAAAACTGGGAAGCCCATCAATGTAACAGTCTGTTAATAACTTACAGTATTATTTATGTTTCAAAATGTATTGTTGTTTAAAAGTATTATCGTAAGTATAATTATAGCATGCAATGTTCATATATATATATATATTTGTGTAACTCTCACCTATATTTTCGTTGTTTTAAAAAAGAAAGAATGTACTACTAAAATTTACAACGAAAAAGTCTCTAAAATTACTTTTTGCCTAAAGTGTCTTCTACTCAACTTGGTCTAGAAAGTCATGCAAATTAGCATAAATATTAGACAGAGTTCACCAGGTCTCCTCACTAGAAGTCATAGGTATAAAAATAAGGTTGTATTTTATATTTTTTATAAATAAATTTATGAATAATATTTTTAATTATTGATATTTACATGTTTCCAGCGAAAGTGGGATTTAAATTCCGTCGATGGGTCGAAAAAATCGGCATGACAGAGAAAGCTAAAGACAACAGAAGCCATCAAGACACAAAGAGCGTGAAGAAACCTTCCAACTCCAACCGAGAAACACAGGAAACACACGCATTCTGAATTCCCCTTGAACAATCAAGAATCACAACAACAATAACAAAGTTGACAACCTAATTTTTCATCCCTTTCATTCTCTATTTCAACCAACGATCGTTGAACTTGGCTGTTAATAGTCTATATAGTACAATTCTCGCCATTTTCAAAGATTTTGGCGCAACTTTGTTCTTCTTTTAGGAGTTTTGAGTTGAAAATCGGACCCCGAATCACCAGAATAAAGGGTTTTTTCTGATCATTGTTATTATCGTTAGGATCGGATGGACAGTTTGTATTTGAAGGTTGGGGGCATTCACGCCTTGGCCGCCCCCGCCTCTGCCCCGATCTCGGTATCTGCGTCCGGCTGTTTGGATGCCAGGCCAAGTGCGAGTCTTTCCTCCCAGATGAATGTCGGCCGCTCCTCCTCATCCTCCCCTGCAGTGTCCTTGGAGAAGCCCTCGGTGTCGTCCCGTGGGACCGGGAGAAACTCCCCTTGGGGGTTTTCTCTCCCGTTCCCCGCAATTGGATCTTTGTGGCCCAAGGGCGGTGCTAAGAACAGCCACGACGCCGCTTTGGCAGTGGAGGAGGCGGTTGTTTTGGTGGAGGAGAAGGAAGAGGAGAAAGAGGACAGCAAACATGAAGGAGGTGATCCGCCGGAGAATCAAAGAGGAGGTGGTATTTTTAGCATTTTGAATGTACGGATTGGAGGGGGAGTATCGGAGGAGGAAGGCGGAGGAGGAGGAAATGACGACGTTCTGAATAATGAAAATTGTGAACAGAGCAGAGAGTCCCGTTGCGACGGCGACGAGGATTGCGAGGTGTGTACAGTAGATTATCGTGATGATGACGAAAGAATTGGTTTTGATAAGGATTCTTTCACGAAGCTGCTGCGAAGGGTTTCCTTGGCTGAAGCTAGATTGTATGCTCAATTGTCGGGTTTGGGAGACTTGGCTTATTCCGTACCCCAAATCAAGGTAATATCATATACCCGAATTCTCCTCCTTTTTTTTTGCACTTATTTCTTGGATTACTGTGTACAATTTCAAATTTTGCCTTCTGCGATCTGTTCAATTGGGAAGATTTTATTTTATTTTATTTTCTTCTTCTTCTTTTATGTTCGTTTTGTTTTTCCCTAGGGTGGATAATGCGTTGTGGGGTTCGAAATTTGTTAATGATCCTACTGTTTGTGTCAATTGAATGGCACCATTTCCTGCATTGTATTTGTTATCCTTCTTGTTCGAATGAAACTTTTTGTGATTTGGTAGAATGCAAGTTTATTTACTTGTGTGATGTTGTTTATTACTTACTGCAGCCGGGCAATATCCTGAAAGATTATGGATTGCGGTTTGTGACTTCATCTGTAGAAAAAAGAGAACAGAGACTAAAAGCTGAGAATGAGAATGAGAAAGAGAAGCTATCGTCTGAAAACCAACACGATGAACATAATGAATCAACCAAAGACTTTAAATCAATGGATGAGCTATCGGCAGAAGCTCAAGCTGCAGAAGGAACAGCAAAGGAGGAGAAGGCTAGAGCAAATATGATATCTACAGCTACTGCTTATCAAATTGCTGCCTCAGCTGCTTCTTATTTGCACTCTCGTACCAAAAGCATTCTTCCGTTCAAATCCCAGTCAGTCGAGAACCAAGATGTAGCCGAAGGTACAATAGGAAGGAATGAAGAGGCAGCTCTGGTGATGCCATCCGCTGAGTCAGTCACTTCTGTAGTTGCTGCAAAGGAAGAAGTAAAACAAGCTGTAGCAGATGACCTGAATTCAGCAATTTCATCTCCATGTGAGTGGTTCATCTGTGATGATGATCAGACTGCCACAAGATTCTTTGTAATTCAGGTAGGAGACTCAGGTTATTTTGCTATACATTATTGTGTATTTGTTAACAGTTGCTTGACTTTATTACTTCTATCATTGCAGGGATCAGAATCAATGTCATCGTGGCAAGCCAACCTACTATTTGAACCTGTTCAGTTTGAGGTAATAGAATGAATGTGTGCAGTTTCAAGTCACTTCTTATTATTCCTTTCATGTTGATCTATCAATTTTGGATTGTTATTTTTGTTGAGTAAATGCAATGTGCATATTCTGTTCAGGGATTTGATGTGCTTGTGCATCGAGGTATATATGAGGCTGCCAAGGGGATCTACGAACAAATGCTGCCCGAAGTTCGCTCACACCTAAAATCTTATGGAAAGCGAGCCAATTTTCGGTTCACTGGGCATTCTCTTGGGGGAAGTTTATCATTGCTTATAAATCTTATGTTGTTGATAAGAGAAGAGGTTCCCTCTGCGTGTTTACTTCCCGTTGTTACTTTTGGAGCACCAACAGTGATGTGCGGAGGGGATGGCCTCCTACAGAAGCTTGGATTACCACGAAGTCATGTGAAAGCCATTACCATGCATCGAGACATTGTGCCTCGTGCGTTCTCTTGCAATTATCCCAACCATGTTGCAGAATTTCTCAAGGCAGTGAATGGAAATTTCCGCACTCTTCCATGCTTGACAAAGCAGGTATGTTTTAATTATTGTTAAAGCCAATGGTGGAGTGGTGGTTATTTTTGAAATGTTTAACCATTGTGGCCTTCTTGCATGTTTCCTTGTAAACAGAAATTGCTATATGCTCCAATGGGGGAATTTCTTATCCTTCAGCCAGACGAGTCATTTTCGCCAAGCCACGATTTGCTCCCTGCTGGAAGTGGCCTGTACTTATTGAGCTGCTCAGCAGCAGATGCAAACGAGGCAGAAAAACAGATGCGAGCTGCAAAGGCTGTGTTCTTGAACTCGCCCCACCCCCTCGACATCTTGAGCGAACGCGGTGCGTATGGTTCTGGAGGAACAATCCAAAGGGATCACGACATGTTCTCTTACTTGGAATCAGTGAGGAATGTGATAAAGGAAGAGGAAGAGAGGAAGAGAGAAGAGGATCAGAGAGCATGGTGGCAGCTGGTGGCATCAAATGGGATAAATATGGGGATTGTGCAGAGCGCGGAGGAATCATTGAAGAGGTTTAGTAGGTTAGTCGCATCGCAGCGTATGCATTTGGTTGTGGTGTTCTTGTTCCCGGCAAGGCTGCTCCTCCTTGGGGCACTTAGCGCATTTAGCATTCATTGACACAAGTAGGCGTAGGATGATTCATTCTTTATTCCTTTGTTTAGTTTTGTTACAGGGGCTATGGGGAGAAACATCAGAAATCAGTAAAGCCATTGTTGTTTCATCTACAGATTGAAAGGTTTAGGTACCTTACGAGAGCTATGAAGCTGTAATATGGAAAAAGAGTCGTTCAAGTGAAAAAGAAAAAAGAGGAAATTCTTTCTTTACTTTATTTTATTTTTTTCTTTCTCCACCCTTTGTTGATTGATTATTGGAAGTTTGGTATGAACTATGGAGTTTGGGTGATGTGTATTTGGTAGCTTTCTAGGAGGGTTATGTTACTTATGTCGTCTTGTGCACAAGATTCTTGGAAAGTGAATAATGAATAATGAACACGTCTCCTTTTACTTACTTGAAGGAAGCACTAAACAACGTGAATCACAAACCAAATTTGATTGAAATTTAGGTTAAGAATTGATGGCAAACATTGTAGATGACGACAAGGAGAGGTAAGATAGTGTTGCGTATGCGTAGGTGCAACAGTCACGATTCACGGCCTCCTTGTGTTAATCAGCTAATCATCAATCGTAATAATATCTCTCTACGTATTCTTCGATTGGTTTTTCACAAGTACAAGAAGTCTCCACTTTCAGTTTCAGGCGCTGGAGGGCCGCCGGAGGCAAAAAAGACCAAACTTGGGTGGCTCCGTCTCCGACAAAACAGGGGGCCTCAATTTGAAAAGGTTCCAGTCTCAACGCCTATCCAATCCAACAAAGCAATAAATACAATTTACACAGGTTTCAGACTTTTTGTGCATATCCAACGATGCAACATGGCAAATGGTCCCTTGACTCCCAACCCACTTGATTGCTAAACTCCAATCCAACGTTTGCTTTCTTTTTCCAGGAATCCCACCTACACGGTTCTATTTTGTAGTATTGATTTTCAAACTGGATTTTCTTTTCTAAGCAAATAATGTCTTGCGACAGATTTAGGCTGGCCTGAGGGCCAAGTCAAAATCATTTTATGTAGCCTTTCCTCAACAAAAAAGATTAAAAACTTCCACAGATAGTTAAGAATGTCCCCAGCCAGTCGTCTTTTTTTTTTTTTTTTTTTGCATTGCATTGCATGTTTTAGAAACAAATAACACTTCTTAACAGATATCAAAACAGTTCGGTGGACTGCTAAACCTAGTTGAGATCCACATTCTTCACACCAATCTCTCGGGACAAAGGAACAAAGAACAGCAAAATGGGTTGCTTCATTAAAGGACAAAACACACAACCAATAATGATACATACATTTCAACTTGTCACGTAGGGATGTCCACATAAACAAAAGCGCAATGATACTTATTCTCATAACCTTGCTCTATGGCATATGAACCAACATAAGTGGAGTGAAATGTAGCCTTATAGTACAAGTCTACATTCATATCAACTAGAAACATTCTTTGTGAAGACAAGACAGCTTTTTTTATATGTACCTAAAAGTTCATTTTACCAGATAAGTACCAAGAGTGCATGGCAAGGCTTCCGAAGGACATGATATTCGCCAGAGAAGATAGACCGTGAATCATGCCAAATTTCTTGTTCATGGCAGCAAGGTTGGGATTTTTCTTTGCAACTTCCTGATTCTTGGTCCACCCTACTTCTTCGCCAATATTTGCTTCTCTCTCAACCTTGTGCCTTTGTTTCATCATCTGTTTCAAAATAAATTACATCAAACTCAGTCACACCAAGTAACGATTAAAGCAATGGCTTTTCTGGTACACAAAACATAGGGTTTAAACATCAACATATTCTCTTACGCAGGATACACAAATTTATCTCCCTCTTCAACATCAACAACAAGATTGAGTGGTCTTAGGCAGGATAACATATCTTGCTAAAATCTGCTTAAAAAGGTAAATTGTGTCTATTATGTACTGGAGACAGTGTGTGCATGAATTGACCGATGGAACAAAATGCAGCACCCTCAAAAATCAAGTGAGAAAAATGTGCATATTAACTTCAATCCTCTAACTTTGATGCAAAGTGTCATCAATTGTCTGACTTGTTATTGCTACATCTGGTTCAAAGCACCAACCATTTAAGCTTCCAGTCCATACTTAATCTCAAATGGATTGAATCATTTTCATGGGGAGTTGGAACTGCTTCCTTTCTACACAAGTACTAACACTCCAGATAAACTGTAATATTTAGTTTCATGACATTCCAGAACCGGTTTAAATGATTCCCTCCATGACTTAGGATCATACTCTCCCCAATTACTTTACATTCTTTGAGTGACTAAAAAGAATCTCCCAAGGGCTTCTAAACTCCCCTAGAAATTCCTGAATAAAATGCCTATATTTCTATTCCCTTGTGTCCTTCATAAGATTATCGGGTGCCAAGATGCCTATATAGTTAGAGCTTAACTCAATTGCAAGGAAAAAAGACGAGATTTCCATATTTTACTTATTAACCACAATGCTGCAGCACAAAATGAATACAAAACCTAGCCAATTTAAACTTCCATATCTAGCAGAGTCACTTCTACAGCATCGCAGACTTTTTCATTCCTTTTGTCGTTATACCTGAAGTCCAGGACAATAGTTTGCTTAAGTGACTCTCAGACATGGGTGCTGGTGGACTCACAAGAGAAACATGGATAACAGTTCTTCTCATCTCTATGCAAAGGAGCATTGCAATAACATAGTAGCTTTGTTAGAGCTATATTACTCTTCGCTCATAATCTAAATATCTCGATAAGATATGTTATGATCACATTAAAAATGATAAATGAGTGCCACAGTTATCATATATAGTAAATCCTCCATAACAAGTTATGAGATGTAAAATCTAGTTTGTACATAAATGCCAATTTGGTCACTATATTTTGTGATTTTGTACATTGCTACTTCAGTTTGTCAGAACAAATATAATGATACTCTCAGTGGATTAAACTTCACTGAGAGAGCCATCATTCTGCTCTATGCTTATACAGGGAGTAAACATTCAAAAGTCCAGCAAATTAATTTAGAAAGCTTGCAGATATAGTAGTAAGTGAAAACGAAAAGGAATAAGGAGAAGAATAGACCTCGATCGTCATAGGCGTAAACACAAGGAGATTGCTGAGATTGAAAGCGAAAGCAGCAATAAGAAAGCCGAGCTGGTACTGGTGGGCAGTAGAGGCCGTCTTCCAGGGATGCAAGTAGCCAAAGGCCCCCACGCAAACAGAACAACAAACTCCCACCAAGGAGAAGTAGGCAGGAAACATCTTCGACTGCAAATTCCCAAATTGATGCCTCGGCAGATTCCTAACAATAAACATATGCACACATTCAATTGAATTCTGTACTGGTAAAACAAAAAATACGAAGAAGCAAAGACAGATGGATGGATACTTGAACATGATGATGCCGCCGATGAAGGTGACCCATAGGGCGGCGCCAAAGGCTGTGGAGAAGCAGAGCAAGTGAGCCAGTTTGAGGATGGAGACAAGTGTCGGTGGATGCTGCTGTTGGCCGTCCGATTTCGACCCGAAACTTTCAGGCGAGAATAAGACTCCGACGGCCAAGAAAGCCACAGCACTCAAAAACCTAGTCATCCAACCCATCCTTCTTCTTTCTTGGTGGTTGTTCCCTCCGATGAACTGAATACTCCGACGGATCAACTCACCTACCACAGTCGCAGTACCTCCTTCCCGATTCTCTTTTTTTCCGCTGACAAAAATGGATTATTGGAAGTATAAGTTTCTTTTTTCCTGATAAGTCGACGACTTTGGTTTATATTATAATTAGACCCCAAATTTTGGCAAAATAATACTCAATTTAGCCTCTCATTTCGTAATTTATTTATAATCCCATTCAAATTACTGTATATCATCCAAATTTAGACGCATAAAACTCTAAATTGTGTGCTAATTGATTAAATTGAAGCGGCTTTTAAAAAATTTGAGGGATGAAAATGAAATATAAAAAAAGTCGAGACACTATGGGTGTGATTTAGAAATCATGGAGCACGAGGGCGGCGTGCGTGGAATGGAACGTTCTGGAACGGGATGACCGGTTGGTACTTCAAGTTGCAACAAACAAATGAAATTCAATTTTTAATTTTGTTTATTTTAGCTGGAGAAAAAGTGAAAGAAATAAATGTTGCAATGCAATTTTATTGTACAGCTGAAAATTCAAATCTCGCACCAATTAATTTCAGCAAAAAAAAAAAAATCATATTTATCAAAATGTTGACACAACCTGATTCTCGTTTCATAAACACCTGGTAATTAATTAATTAATTAATTACGCGTTTATATATTTATGGAGAGAATATGAGATCGATCCAGCAAAATAGTTGTTTTTTTTAATTATCGAATTTTTGTTATATAGATATATGTATATATGCATCTATCTCTGGAATCGGATATAGATAGATAGATGATGATCACGATGAATCATGATCACCGCCCTTGAGGATTCACAATCTGGGAAAATATGTCTTCCGTTTTCTCTTCCGAGCCGTCGCCGATGTCATCGGTGTCACTTCCAAGACTCAAAGTCATTCTGTGCATCGCCAGGAAGTTGCTGTGATCCATACCACGAAGTGGTTTCACGACGTCCCCATCCTCCGATGCGGATGCTCTACCACCACCGTCTGGGTTTTCCTGCAACTGGAGGGCGTACTCAAGATTCCACAGCACATCTCCCATGGAAGGCCGATCGATGCCGTGATCCGCCAGGCATTTCTGAGCTGTGTCGGTGAACTTCTTCAGACACTCTGGGGAGATTTTCCCTTTCAGCTGAGGATCGATGATGTCCTCCAAGTTTCCTTTCCTCTGGCAATGCATCGCCCAATCAGCAAGACTGACTTGTTCTTTCGGAAGACTGGGATTCAGAGCTGGCCTTGCGCATAAAACTTCGAACAGGACAACCCCGAAGGAATAAACATCGGATTTCTCCGTCAATTGTTGCCTTCTGAAGTATTCTGGATCCAGGTAACCAAAGCTGCCCTTCACCACCGTACTAACGTGGCCCTGATTCATGTTAGGGCCCGTTTTCGACAGCCCGAAATCCGAAACCTTTGCGACCCATTTGTCATCCACGAGTATGTTTGTGGTCTTGACATCTCTGTGGATGATGGTGTATTTGGCCCCGGTGTGAAGGTAGTGAAGTCCTCTGGCTGCGCCGATACAGATTTCCAGCCTCTGTTTCCAGGACAATACTATCTTGTTGCCCTTGTAAAGGTGCTCTCTCAGTGTTCCTTTCCCCATGTAGTCATAAACCAACACCATTTCATTGTTTTCCTCGCAGAAGCCGATTAAAGACACCAAATGCCTGTGCCTCAGCTTCGAAAGCATCTCGATTTCGGTTTGGAATTCGTTCACTCCTTGCTCTGAAGATGGGTTGGAGCGCTTGACGGCCACTTTGATGTCGCCGTCAATCACTCCTTTATAAACCTTTCCGAAACCTCCAACGCCGATGACGTGAGATTCGTCGAAGTTCTTAGTTGCCTGCTTGATCTCCGCCAGGGAGAAATAGCGACAATTACACGCAGCGTCTGAGGAAATGGTTGTGCTGCCGTGGCTGGGGTTGGATTTGCTCCCGGATGAGTGGGAGGTCCCGTAGATAGGTAGCCAGCTATTGCCGCCTACTTCGCTTCCAAAACGCCTCTTTTTCCTGCTGCGGGCGACGATGAAGACTATAGCCGCCGCCACACCGAACGCCGCAGCTCCTCCGGCGGCTCCACCAATTAGGGCACCGGAATACCCCTTCTTCTGGGAAAACGCCTTGGGGTTTTCTTCAGATTCCAAATATTTCCTCATCAAATCGGACATGGCGGGATTAGCGCCCGCGAGATTCGATTTAGAATCACTGAGCTTGAAAATCTCCAAGCCGTTGAGGATGGAATCAGCGTACTGTGACCCCTCTGCAGTAATTGGATGAAGCTCCACCTTGAGTACATCAACATCTGAGCCCGGTTGGTTTGCAACATGAACAACGTAATCCTTTTTAATTGGGGTGGCCTTTTCGTTTGTCCACCCAAAGATGTCGACCATCTCTACCGCAGTTTGGTTGTTAAGAATGACGGAAAATGCTCTCTGGTTAAGTTTATCAAACTCCCAATCACACCAATGGAATCTGACCAGATAAGAGAAATTGGCGTCCACCTGAAATACCCAGGTGAGGTTGTAGTTCTTATTGACCTCCGGACTAGGCCCCATTGATCTTGCCGTTCTGTACACGTCCAGGGGTGCAATGTACGACGGCAATTTCTTGTACCCAATGGGGGTGCCCTCGTCCTCCAATGAAACTCCAAGGGCACCACCATATATATAGGGAGTATCATCATACCAAGCTCTCATCAGCCCAGCAGAGTCATTGATTGCAGAAATGTAATGGCCGCCGGCGTTGATCCGGAACATGGTTTGCATGCTGGATTCGGCTATGGACATTGTGTTCTGGGATCGTCCGAATGAGGCATGGGTATCGGTGGCAGTATCCTCCTGGCTGCCAACACCTACCAATGGGGCATCTTGATCAAACATGTCAGGAGGCGTAATCACTTCAATTCCGTTCACAAATGCAAAGGAATTACTGGACTCAGGCTTGAAAGTGACTCTGATAGTCGAATAATCAATCGGAGCCAGGAAATACTCCCGGATGAGGTAACCTTGGGAGAGAGCTTCCGCGGTGATGTAAGCGCTGAAATTGCTCAACAACGTGAACCCACCTACCTCCACGGAGAAATAGGAGTTGGTGATATCGAAGCCCGGGTAGGAAGCCGGGTAGAAATGGAATCGGAGGAGAACCCGGCTGGATGGATTTGGATTGGGGAATTCGTAGGCTGTCTCAGAGGTGAAAATTCTGGCAGTCATGTAAGGCACATCAGAAGGAAGAGATGGATCTTGAGCTTCAGCCTTGGCAACAACGCCGGGTGGGGTTGGGTGGAATTCGGAATCGGAATCCCATTTTCTACCATCTGAATCCGTGCCTCCATCTGAAGATCCACAGCTGAACGCCAGCGCATTATTTCTGGGTATGCCGGCGGCATTTACAACGACGGAACCAAAAAGAAGAATCACCAGACAAATCCATGAAGGCATAATATGATGATGATGATGATGATCTTCTTCAACTTTGGTTTGCATGAGTCCAGAATGAATGAATTTAATTAACTAGAAGGCCGGAAGGAAATATTGAAAAAAAACAATAGATTGGCGTACGGAAAAGATAAAAAAACAAAACAATTCCCGTCTTATGTTTTTTTCTTTTCCTGTACGCCTTGAGGCCACAGGATTTGGCTTCTGTTGAAGATTTCTCAACGTGTTGACCAGGAATATGGTCTTGGATTAGACCATTGCCTCATCATCCATTTACAGAGTAGTTCGAGTTCCAAAAGAAAGATAAGAGATGGTTTGTTCGGAAAACAAATAATCTTTTGTTTCTACAAGAATATTGATATTGATGATGATGATGAAGCGAGAAAGGAAACACAAACACTGGTGTACAACCACCATTATTCATTCATTCATACGTTGTTTTTTTTTTTTTTGTTTGGTCATTAATTGTTCACTTTCACAACTTGGGGATTTATTGGAAGTTATTAATTCATGGGTGAGAGTTTAAATCGACTTTTATGCTCTTTTTTCATTGGTCGACATATCAACTACAATTTTCAACATTTTTTCCTCTCGTAATAATTATTAATTAAAACCAATTATTTTATCATGCAAATAAATATATACAACATCAAAACACTGAATGCTTTCCAGTTTTCTATATGACTTCAAAATTAATTAGTCCATTTTTATATAAATAAAACTCTTACATCTAGAAAGTATATTTGCATTTTTCTTTCCAACCAAAATCCTATGCCGAAACTAGTACTACTTATCATCCCTCCCTCTAAATGGATGTGTCATGTTTTTCTAAATGTATTCATTTTGTGGTATAATACTTCTATTAATTTGATTCCAAAAAAAAAAGAAGAAAAAACTGACATTAATTCACAATTCTTAAAATTGTAAATCGCACTTGATGTATTAATAAATGTATAGTTTTAATTTTTATTTATTTAAAATATTTTTTATGGACTATATATAATATACCTTTGAAACGCACGCAACAAATAAATAATGACGGTCTTATATGGAACAAGTTCATATACACGACTATGTGCACCTTTTCTCTTCAATAGTTGCATTTTTAGTATCATTTTTCTTTTGGTTTAAAAGTATCATTAATGTTATCTACATGTATCACGTTTGATTCAAACCCTACTATTGTATAAGTATATCATATATCACAATAGTTACACTGTTAAATTTGAAGAGTATTACCTATACTACTTACGTGTATGTATTTCGATTCAATGTTAAATAACATTGTATAAATACCAAATGAGTAACATTATCATGCTTGAAGAGTATTATACAGTTTACTTAATATTATCACTTTTGAGTGAAGAGCAACTTTATACAAGTGTCACTATAGTAAAGTTGTCAAACTTTATGAATACTACCTATGTTACTTAGGGATATTACTTTTAGTTAAAGGGTAATGTTGTACAAACATCACAAGTATTATAATAATAACTATGTCAAATTTGAAGAGTATCCTTTATTTTTCAATAGTATCACTACATAAATATCACAAGTATTATTGTCAAACTCAAGGAGTATGTTTCTTAGTAGCACACTCTTTGTTTAAGAGTAATATTGTATAAGTAGTCTAAGAGTAACGTTATCAAACTTGAAAAGTATCATTCATATTATTGACAGGTATCATTTTTTACTCAACAATACACTCTTATATCACAAGTATTATTGTCAAACTCAAAGAGTATGTTTCTTAGTAGCACACTCTTTGTTTAAGAGTAATATTGTATAAGTATTCTAAGAGTAACGTTATCAAACTTGAAAAGTATCATTCATATTATTGACAAGTATCATTTTTTACTCAACAATACACTCTTACACTTCAGAGTATCACTTTTGATTAAATAGTACACTTTCAAACAGGAGACAGTTTTGCGGGGATTCATTTTTTTTCAATAGAGAAGTAGAGTAAAGTAGGCAAACTCACCTCAAATAATTTTGTTTTTTTAAAGTCCACATTTTGATATGTAATTTTAATTTGTTTGAATTATTGAGGAAAAACCGAAAAAAACGAAATTGAGTCCTGGCCACTGGCGCGAGATTTACAGAAATAAAAAGAAAAAAAAATTTAACGGAACTGTTATCAGCAGGCCACTTTTTACTATTTATAGGCCACTTTTAAAAATTTTTATACGTGAATTTATATTTTTGCCCTTTATAATTTATGACTTTATAAAAAAATTACCCAACTTTTTTAACTCCAGGAAAATCGCTTGGCAGAGAAAATCGCCTCGGCCAAGCGATTTTCCCGGATAAAATTGGTGTCCTGTGGCGATTTTTTCTAAAAAAAATGCCACAGGACGGCGTTTTTTTCAGGTTTTCTCGATCAGTAGTCGGAAAATCATTTTTCCGGCGTGATTTTCCGGCGAACGACCACTAAATTTTCGAAAAAAACATTTTTTTTAGGGAAAATCGCCTGGCCTGGGCGATTTTATCTGGGAAAATCGCCTAGACTAAAATCGCCCAGGCCAGGCGATTTTCCCTGAGAAAATCGCTCAGTCCAGGCGATTTTCCCTAAGTTAAAAAAACTGGGTAAATTTTTTTTTTATGAAGTTAGAAACTATCAAGGGTATATTTGTCTTTTAACCACTTAAAATTTTAAAAAGTGTCATGTGTTTAGTAAAATGGTACCTACAAATAACATGCCCCAAATTTAAAACTTCAGAGGATATAAAGGTAAATTCAGCATCGTTATTGTTTTCCTTCGTCGATAAAACCAGCGAGAGTGCGAACTGACAAGACAAAACCATAAACCCTTTTCTTTGGGTTGGAAGCTTAGATCGCATCCAACAATGGTGGCCCGACCTACGCACCTTTCATCCTTTGTTTTGAGTTGTATACTCACGACGCTGCTCGCGGTTGCGGCGCCAGCGGTTAATGCCGACATCGCCGATTCTATTCAAGGCTGCGGTGGATTCGTAGAGGTCAGTGACTCAGTTTGTTCGACTTATGTGGCTTATTTCCTCTGCATCGCAGCTTTAACTTTTGGTACTTTATAGAGATCATGATTCTTTTTAGCAATCAGGAAGGTATTTGTTTTTGTTTTAATTCATAAATACTTAAAATAAGAGGGAGAATTGTGGCGCAGGCGAGTGCTGCACTGATCAAGTCGAGGAAGCCAACTGATGCTAAATTGGACTATTCCCACATTACGGCAAGTGTTTTTAAGTTTTCTCCTTCTTTTTTCACTGGTTGAAGCTGCTTTTTCGTTATCCAAATAATTTTGTAGTTATACACTTACCATTCAAGATTCAAGAATAAATCTCTAGTTGAAGAATACTAGCTTTATGCTCATTAAGATTTATAATACGAAACAACGGAAAAATGTGAATGTGTTAGAAAATATCTGAGCTCATGTCCTTCATGGGCTGTAGGTAATTGATTGATGAGATTTGAGTAATATTTATATGTTTATTTAAACATGTTGACAGTTGTAGGTATTTTTGAGCACAGATAAACCTATAAGGCTAGAACTAGGCCCTAGGCATCAGTTTTAAGTGCTTGTCTCCTCTTGGCTAGGTTAGCAAATTATTGGTAGCAATAGTTTGATCTAATATTTTGTGACTTTCAGTTAGGTTTGGTTTTGGTAAATCATGTGTAAATGTAAGCTTCCCAGCAACATAGGTTTCTTTCAACCTCGTGGCATGGTCTAGAAAATGTCCTTCACCCCTTATGAAACTATAATTCATGTTTGAATTGCTGAGATCTGTCCTTTTTCATTTTATCTGTAAATGTCCCTCACTCTTTTCTGCAGTTTGAAAGCATATTGAAACTGGCTTTGATTTTCCAGCTTATTTTTGCTTAGAAGTAGTTGCATGATGATAAGCTGTGAAAGCTTTTTTCCTTTTCTTGATTGTAGGTTGAACTTCGCACCTTGGATGGGCTGGTGAAGGAAAGGACACAGTGTGCCCCAAATGGATATTATTTCATTCCTGTTTATGACAAGGTCTATTCTAAATCTGTTGTGTGTTTGAACTCAATGTTTGTAATGTTGTTAACCTGGGATGTCACATATTGCTTGTGATTGCGTTTTCTGTTATGCCTTCGGCTTTCCTTTAAACCTTTGCTTTCCTTTAAACAGTTAAGAATCTTCTCTATATCTTTCTTTCTCTATTTTATCATCAATTTGTTTGACATATAGTTTCTTATCTTTCCATCTTCATATAATGAATAGAAGGGAGCAGTCGATTGATACATTTCACCACTTTGGACTATCAAATTATAATGATATTGCTTGCATGCCAAAGGAATCTGTTGATTATTTTGGTATTTTCTAATGTAATTGTATCTGCTTGCAGGGTTCATTTCTGATAAAGATCAAGGGGCCTGAAGGATGGTCATGGAAACCAGAACAAGTTCAGTATTTCATTTTCTAACCGAGACACCTTTTCCCTGTTGCGTATTGTCACTTTTCTGTTATGAGACCAAAGTACTGCTGTAGATGTAATCCTTTATTGCATTGCTATAGGTACCTGTTATTATTGATAACGCTGGTTGCAATGCAAATGAAGATATCAATTTCCAGTTCACGGGGTTAGTCTTCATTAGTTCATATTTCCCATCTTTCATTGCTGCTAGACTCCTTTTTCTGCTGTTATTCTAGACCAACTTCTTTGAGCTGTTATTTTTGCAGTTTTACTATGTCTGGGAGGGTTGTAGGTGCGGTTGGCGGAGAGAGCTGCCCAAATAAGAATGGGGGTCCATCAAATGTCAAAATGAAGCTTTTGTCTCCTGCCGGTGAAGTTCTGTCTTCTGTTTCCACAACATCAACTGGAAGCTACACATTTGTGGACATTGTTCCGGGTATCATGTCACTCTTTACTATGATTTCCTGTGTTTGAGCGAAGAAATATTTAGCTGATACTGAATAATAAGGCCTTCCAAATTAGATGTTTCTAAAGAATATAGATATTGTTTAAAATTTGAAATAGATGAGGCAAATTAGCTTTCACATTTTATATTTTGTATGAAGTTTCCTTGCCTCTTTGTTTAGATTTGTTAAACGATGAATCTTAATGATATACCGGGAGAAGTGTTTCATCTTATTGCTGGATGTGTCAATGCAGGTAATTATAAATTGCATGCTTCACGGGATGATTTAAATATTGAAGTCAGTGGTTCTGCAGAGGTTTTCACTACTTCCTCTCTTCTTCCTTATTTAATTCAGTTATTTGTTTTTGTTGCTTACCATGTCTCGCAATCTAATTATACCTTCTAAAATGCTTAAGCCCTTCCACTATGTGCTGTTAAGACTGTTATAATTTTAGATTGTTGAACGCAGGTTGAATTGGGCTTTGGAAATTTCTTGGTAGATGATATTTTCTTTATCTCTGGCTATGATATCCGCGGCTCTGTGGTTGCTCAGGTAGGGTTTCTGAGAAATTTTTTGTGAATCATCTAAAAAATATAACTAGGGGCATGAATAATTGCTCTCCAACCTTTCAACTTTTTAGCAGGCATATTCTGTTGGATCACTATCTTTGAATGAGATACAACTAAATTAGAGCTTATAGAAAATCATTGCTAGTTAACAGCATAGTGGATCTTGTTGTATGGCTACTGATATAGTGAGCTATTTGGCCTTTTGGAGTTTATTCTATGGCGAAGATGATCATATTGCAACTACACACAGCTCTTAGGACTCTTCCAAGAAGACAAAGACTTCAAAATCTATGTTTTAAGGCGTTCTTGTCTGCTGAAGTTACAGATTATACACCAAAAGTCTCCTAAGCTGATCCATATATTTGCTACATGACAGTGATTAGAATTACTAACGCAGATCGTTTAATTACTCTTCAAAACCAACATGGCTAAATCCTTTCTTGACTTTCTCTATTTGGATTTATTATCTTTTCTGAAAAGACATAGTTCAACAAGCACATGTTTTTGGCAGGGAAATCCCATATTGGGAGTACATATTTATTTGTACTCAGATGATGTTTCAAAAGTTGAATGTCCACATGGATCTGGCGATGCACCAGGACGTGAAGAAGCTCTTTGTCATGCTACTTCTGATGCTGCTGGAATGTTCCAGTTCCAATCAATACCATGTGGTAATTTTCCTCATTCCTGAGATTATTTGTTCAAAATATCCTCAAGCTATTACTTGTCGCAACAACTAAGCCGTTGTCCCTTTCTTATCCATTTATTAAAAATGTGAGGAAATTACTTAAAATGGTATGTCCAGTGAGTGAATAATAGAGAGGGCACGCCTCTAGTTTTCAAATGTAGAATGCAATTGTGGTAGCATTCCCATGGTGTGTAAATATATCAGTACACATGCCCTGACAAATAGGTTATCTTGTGCTTTCTTTACTAATTCACATTCAAGTTTACCCTTTGGATAATTGTCAGATCACAGTGGGACAAAAAACGCTGCAGTTGCATATTGATTTAACAAAGAGCGCTTGTCATGCCTTTTCATTTTATCAGTAGTCTCGTGATTGTTCCTTCTCAGTCAGTGAAATACTGCTCTGTATGATTCTTGCTATAATTACTCTTCATCAATGGATGTTATATGCTATCTGCTGTTTACTTGTATAGGAATTTAAGAAGGTGTTTGACTTTCTACTCACTACGGAAAACTATAAATATTTCTTTTCATAGTTGTGCAGATATATAATCAAGTATGCATTCTCAACCTCTTTAATTTTTGTTTTTATAATTAAAATGCTGAAATACTTGCAGGAGTCTACAAGCTTGTGCCTTTCTACAAGGGTGAGAATACAATCTTTGATGTGTCACCTCCGTCAATGTTGGTGACTGTTGGGCATGATCATGCAAAAGTCGTCCAAAAATTTCAGGTAACTGCCATAGTATCTTCTGTACACCTTGGGGAATTAAATTTGTTGCAGACATATCTGTTGATTTTCTGTGGTTTCTAGAAAATTATATCTTTTCGTATGTTTTTGCATTCTTTTGTTCCCTCTTTTCCTCATTCCTTGTCTCAACGAGGAAGAAGTTCTGGATAGCTTTGATTATGTGTTTAATAAGCTTTTCAGTGAAACCAAATTATTCTGTTTAGTGTCACTTCATTGCTATAAAAGTCTTCATCTAAGCACATCAATCTTGCTTAGGTAACTGGATTTTCAGTTGGCGGTCGTGTAGTTGATGTAACGGGCATGGGAGTTGATGGTGTAAAGATTATAGCAGATGGTGAGGAAAGGTCTATTACTGACAAAGAAGGTTACTACAAGCTTGACCAGGTAATTCCATGTTTGTTCCAACATTTGCGCAATAATTCGGTTTGTTGCTGCTCAATTGTTTGGTAACTATGAGCTTTAGTTATACTTTGAGTAAATTTTGTGACATTGTTGTTTGCTATTTGTTGTCCATTTCTAGGTTACGTCTAAAAGGTACAATATAGAAGCAAGGAAAGAGCACTACAATTTTGGCAAATTGACTGACTTTATGGTAAGTCATTGAACGTCTATTCTAGACAGAACTTAAGTTGGAGTCATCCTCATCCTTCACACACTTGGTAAATGTTTCATAATTAAAAGCATGCAGTTACTCTTATTCTCAGAAACCTGTAACCAAGTAACCTTCCTTTTCGTGTTTTCTTTGTAATCGTATCTCAGGTTTTGCCAAACATGGCTTCACTTTCTGATATTAAAGCTGTGTCATATGATGTATGCGGCACTGTGCAAACAATTAGTGCTGATTACAAGACAAAGGTAGTGCTACATATCTTTATTTGGGCTGAATTACTAGTACCTCACTTTAGAAGTGAGGGATTATTCTGATTTTCTTCGATGTGACAATATTAGATGCAAATATTTCTCTTCTTTGAGAAAACTTTTATTCGTAAGACATAGACATCCTTACGTCAATAGAAAATGCTAGTTTCTTATCTACTCGTAAAGACAATTGCGATTCAGGTGCATCATTGAAAAGTTAGTATTACATTACATATGGGTCTGAGGTTCGACATTAATGAACATTTTGATCAGATATTGGTGCATGCATGTATGTCTACTGGAGATAATAGTTTCGTTGTCTAAAGTACATTTACAGCCTGAAGTTTTGTAAAACTACCAAATGCATCCTCCCCCGAGATTTTGGGAAATTATCAATGTCCCCCTGAACCTTAATTTTTTTTTTCTTTCCGAGTTGCTAAGGGCCTATATGGTGGCAAGTTTTGAAAATATGCCTTTGGGAATGAATTTTAAATGTGATAAGTGTATAAAAAGGCCTAAAACTTTGAAAGGCTTTTGAGGGTTGTGTTCATTTTCTGCCTAATAGGGATCGTTTTGTAATTTGACTAAATAAAAGGGGGTAACTGTTATGTTAATACTTGGTCAAGGGGCTGACAATAATTTCCCAAAACCTCAGGGGGTACTTGGGACTTTCACAAAACCTCGAGGGGGGGTTACTGTAATTTACCCATTTTTTAATTACTCCACTAGAATGAGTGGAAGTTTGGCTAAACAGCTACAATGGTAGAACTAAATTTCCCATTGGCTGTTCGGTTTGATTTGATTTGGTTCTTGTTTCAACTACTGACAGCATTGGTTTAATACCAGGTTGCTTTGACTCATGGGCCAGAAAATGTTAAACCTCAAGTGAAGCAGACTGATGATGGTGGAAATTTTTGCTTTCAGGTATGTCTCATGAATCTTTGCTGTTTGTGACTGCATCCTCATTACTGTTTACTTTCAGTTTGCGACTACTTTATCTTGTCCTTGAAATTATGTTGTGCAAAATTTGTTGCCCCAAGGTCTTTCCATTGTATGGGCTACTAACAGTTTTCGTTTATGAATTATGATAATAACAGCTTTCTTTCTGATGGCATTAACAAATTAAAACTCTTCAGCTAATGCTTGATAAGAAATGTGTGAAATTTCTGTTCTTTCCAATGGTCATTGGTGTCTGAATAAGGCCTTTTTCACAATTGCCAATGTTTGTAATGGAAGTTATAAATACATACATCTGTTTTTCTCTTTTCTTGTTCTACTTTTCTTCAATTATGGCTTTTCATCATGAGACTCACTGGGTAATTAGAATTAAACTACTTCACATTGCACCAGTGTAGAACTTCACTTCCCTTAATAGTATCAAAAGAAATTATGCTTCAACTGTGCCATGTGATGTTAGTTTAGCCTCTTTCACTTTATTTTCCAGATATGTTTATGCTGAATGTCAAATTTGTCTCAGGTGCCACCTGGTGAGTATCGTCTATCTGCTTTTGCAGCTACACCAGAGAATGCTCCAGAGCTTTTATTGTCTCCTTCCCATCTTGATATCAAAGTCAGCAGTCCGATATTGGATGTTAACTTTTATCAGGTAATTGTTTGATCCTTGCAAAATGTGAGATTGAAAACTGTTTAGTCAACTAGTCATCTCCATTGGGATGTTGCCTTTCAAGTGATTCTTTAGTTTGTAACTCATGCGCTGCATTAACCTCAACTGAATGCTGTGATGTGAAGAACTATATAAAATATTCATTTTTCCCTTGCTTTTTCTGGAGTTAGGATGTTTATCATGCATTCTCAATGTACTTGGTTTTTGTTGTTGCTAATTTCTTGTCTTTCCAAATCTAGGCTCAAGTTAATGTACATGGCTCTGTCACATGCAAGGAAAGATGTGGCTCATCTATTTCGGTCAAACTTGTCAAGTCAGATGGTAAAGGTAAAGAGGAGGCAAAGACAAGTAGTTTGTCTGGTCAGAGTAACGAGTTTATGTTCTCGAATGTTCTGCCTGGAAAATATAGGGTTGAGGTAATTTCTCTGCCCTTCTTGTCCACCTTATCTTCATTTCTCCTTTAAGTTTAGTGGTTGAATTTTCATCCTCTTTCTTGGACCATCCTGCTGCCTCGTCTTTTTATATCTCAAGCAGGATATGTATTCAGTCTCATTTTGTATGAAGTCATTGCCGAGTTATATATTTTGTACCTTATGCAATATCATGCACTTGTGCAGTCCTATGTTCTTATCTTGTTCAGCTTGCTGCTCTACTTATTTTACCCATATTGGGCATGTAGGACTTTACCACCTGGCCAAACATTTCCTGCTTGCGAATAGTGTGTTGTGCTTAAATCTTTCTTTTTGTCCAATTTTTTCGGTTGTGAATATATACTCCTCAACTTATCCAGAATCACACAAGATGGAAATTCATGGAGAAGTGTGTGTGCTGTTCTAGTTCTACTTCACTTGGAATGCTTCTCATTTTTCCTTGCCAGAATTGTTAATTGTCTGATAAATTTATGTAGGTCAAGAATGAATCACCTGAAGCCAGCTTGGGAGAGGATAAATGGTGCTGGGAACAAAGTTCTATCAATGTAGATATTGCAACTGAGGATGTTAAAGGAATTGTTTTCATTCAGAAAGGCTATTGGGTTAAAGTGATTTCCAGCCATGATGTAAATGCTCAGCTGACACAGCCAGATGGTTCTCAAAAGAACTTGAATATTAAGGTCAGATTCTTTTGTAGAACAACTCCCGTGGGAATGTTTACCTTCATATGTGGCTAATTGTCTCATTTTCTCTTGTAACTTGCAGAAAGGAACCCAGAACATATGTGTTGAGTATCCTGGAGTACATGAACTTCACTTTGTGAACTCATGTATTCACTTTGGAAGTTCACCAGTGAAAATTGACACTTCTGACCCATCGGTGTGACCCTTTTTTGACTTTCTATGTTTTGGCCCCTGTTTTCACACATTACACACATATTGTCTCTTACTGAATTTCTATCCCCTTTGTTTACTTGTTTTGTAGCCCATAAATTTGAAAGGAGAGAAATATCTTTTGAAAGGACATGTTCGTATTGAGTCAAACTCACTCATCTTACCGGAGACCATCGCAATTGACATCTTGAACATTGAGGGCGTTTTAGTTGATGCTACTACCGCAGCATATGTTCCTGATGGAAATGATGTATCAGATGGTGCTGTCTTTGAATATTCAGTATGGGCTAATCCGGGAGAGAAGTTCACATTTGTCCCTCAAGATTCACGGTATGCAGATAATTCTTGTGCTTTGTCATTTCTGTTTTACCGGTACTGTGATAATAATTTAATAGCTCCAAGAGAGACATCCTTGGCTGTCTGAAACGTAGGCTTTTCTTCATTATTAGAATAAGTTATTGTTGTTGGTTTCCATTTGATGATGACCTGCCATCACAAATTATGTGGTGATTATTTTTTTTTCATTCATAAACTATTTGATTATTCGATCTGTATGGGAACCAGAACTTGATAGCCTGAGTGCTAAAGAAATATGGCTTGTCTTTTCATCCTCTTGAGAGGAATCATTTATATCGATTTATGCAATACCTTGCATTCAATAGTATCCTCCAATTTTTACACATCTGTGCAATCCTTGTACTGAGGATTTGATTTAAGTTGTGAAATTTTGAAGTCAAATTTAACATTCTTCTCCACTCTTATCAACATTTATGCATATGCCTATATTTATACAGTCGTATCTTAATTTTTTTGGCTGGATGCTTATTGTCATTATCTCCTGCTCTTATGTATTTAGGGAGGATGGTGTGAAGAAAATTTTGTTTTATCCTAGACAACAGCAAGTAAGTGACTCTGAATTTTCATTCTGACATTACTTCTCATGCATGCAAGTGTTATTATACATGTGTATGTATCCCCATGATAATTCTCACACAAATAATAACATATTCTAGTATCAATCTTATGTCTCGTTTAATTAGGTTTCTGTAAAACGAGATGGCTGCCAAGCTAAACTTCCACTTTTTTCTGGGCGAGAAGGGATGTATATTGAAGGATCAGTTTCTCCTCCTCTTTCTGAGGTTCGTATCGGGGTGATTGCAGCAGGAGACAGCTTCAGTGCTGCTTTGAGGGAAGGTGATTTAGCACTTGAAACTAGCACAAATGCTGATGGTCTGTTTATTGCTGGGCCTTTATACGATGATATAAGTTACACGATCGATGCTTCAAAGGTTGGTATATTAAGTCAAAGAAGCAAAGTGATGCTAATTACTGCAAAGCAAAATAAGACTAGTTCACCAAAGAGAATAGAATATGTTGATTTCACAAAGGGAACTGAACCAATGCATCTAATTTCTGAAGTATGTCAACTCTGTGGGTTTTTGGCATTGTCATCATATTTGAACCAAATCATCCATTGTTTGTTCTTATAAAGGTTTACGATTATTACGTGAAACTATTGATGTGATAGTTGCTAATTTTAGTTTTTTAAGTTTTGTGGGTTACAATATTCTAGTGTACCTCCTGATGAGAGTTCTGCTGACACAGACAACTACCATCAAAATTCTGTTTTTGTTTTTATCTGCAATCTGCTTGATTTAGTATTTATGATTTGCAGCCTGGGTATCATGTGAAGCCAGTTGGGCGTTATTCCTTTTCTTGTCAAAAGCTTGGACGTATTTCTGTAAGCATCTATTCGAATAATGATGCGAGAGAGCCATTTCCTTCTGCTCTCTTATCATTAAGTGGTGAGGATGGTTATAGGAATAATTCAGTGACTGGAGTAGGAGGACGTTTTCTGTTCGATAATTTATTTCCTGGGAGTTTCTACCTCCGACCTTTGCTAAAGGTACTATTGAGGTTTCATCTGTTTTAGTTGAATTGTCTATTGAATCGGATTTTTTGAATTCCCTTGCTTTGAGCTCCAGCAGTTCTCTGCATAAAGTTGAAATGGTTAAGTAGTTCAAGAATGTAAAGATAAATAAAAAAATATATTGTCTGTTATTTGTGATGAAATATTTGTATTGCTTCTGTAGGAGTATGCTTTCTCACCTTCAGCACTGGCGATTGAGCTGGGTTCAGGTGAATCCAGTGAAGTAATCTTTCATGCTACCCGTGTCGCTTACAGGTATATTTAGTGAGATCTAATGGTGTTGTTTGTGATTAGCATGTCCTATATATTTGTTTAGTGATTCATTACAACCATTATATAAATCTGCTTAAACTTTATTTTGATTTTGAAATTATTCATTCTAATTGCCACTTTTCTCCTTTTCAAACAAAAAAGTCACTTCTCTCTCTCATGTGTTGATTGTTGTAAGGGTAGCTAATCTTTATTTTATCATTACTAGACTTGTGTTTATCAGAGAAGTTGTCGCGTGGTGCATCCATTTTCTTTATATTTACTTTGTTCTTTTGCAAAGATGCATGTTGTTGCCAATATTTTCATCCTGAGGGTACATCACAAAGTGCCACTGTATGCATTCAAACTAGTTCTGGATTTATATCAGTTCTCAGATCTGTGCTTTCAAGAATAAGTTGTTTGTATATTCAGTATCAGCATCATTCGCTGTCAGATTTATTTGAAGATGCTGTTTTAATCATCTGATTGTCTCTATTTGTGTTATATCCATAGGCTGATAGTTATCTTCAGTTTCTGCATGATACAAGACCATGTTTTCATGCTTCAGAATGGAATGCATGACGAGTTTTTTAATATTTATCTGGATTTGACCCCTCGCCCCCCACCTATTTTTATTTTATTTCAAGGAAAATAGAATGTATTGACGATTTAATCTTTTTACAGTGCCATGGGAATGGTCACTCTCCTGTCTGGTCAACCAAAAGAAGGTGTTTCAGTAGAAGCTCGGGCTGAGTCGAAGGGCTTTTATGAAGAGGCAGTCACAGATTCATCTGGGAGTTATCGTTTAAGGGGGCTTCTACCTGACACAAGCTACACAATAAAGATAGCAAAGAAGGGTGACTATGGTAACAGCCGTATCGAACGGGCATCTCCGGAGTCAGTCACTATTAAGGTGAGTGGTATAGTAAACTTATGCATATGTTTTTGGACCATGACAGCCAGTCTATGAGGATCATTTTATTAGTATACCAGTAATAACATATTTAGAAAGGGAGTATCAACATTGATCTCTCTTCCAGAAAGTAAATAGATAAGATTATTGCCTTCCCTATTGTTTAGTGACCACTCCAAGGACTTGGGGCTGGATCCTTTGAGATAGTTCCATTAGGAAGTAGAATACTTTTCTTTCCATAAGCATATTATTTGGGCGCTAAATTAACTGGTTTATGAAATCTGGTGGTGCTTGATTGAGTTGTGATTCGTGTAGGTTGGATCTGAGGACATGAAGCAAATAGATTTTGTTGTTTTTGAGCATCCGGAAACAACGATATTAAGTGGGCACGTGGAGGGAAAGAGAATAAAGGAACTGCATCCGCATGTTGAGGTGAAAATAATGTCAGCCAGCGAACCAGTGAGGACTGAGGCAGTGTTCCCCTTGCCTCTGTCAAACTTCTTTCAGGTGAAGGACTTACCCAGGGGAAAACATCTTGTGCAGCTTCAATCTGCTGTGGCATCTGGGACACAGAGGTTTCGTTCAGAGGTTATTGAAGTAGACTTAGAAAGTGGGAGTCAGGTGCATATTGGTCCAATTAAGTTTGATGTGGAAGAGGATCAGCAGAAGCAGGAAATAACACCAGCTCCTGTGTATCCTCTAGTAGTTGGAGTGGCAGCCATAACCTTGTTGATAGGCATGCCAAGGTAAGAGTTAGTTTAACATGTACTACTTGTTTATCTAATCTCTTATTTAACAGACAGAGATACTAAAGGTTTGGTTTGGTTTGGTTTAATGTGATGAATAGAATAAAGGACTTGTATGGAGCAATAATGGGAATGCCAGTGGTGGGATCAGTGACAGCAAGTGTAAAGAAAGAGGCGAAAAGACAACTACCTAGAAAGAAGACTTACTGATGAGGGAGATTGGAAGGTATTTTTGATGCAAATTACATTAACATCATTATACATTGGAAGCCTTGACTATTAATTACTCTCTTGTTTGTATAATACAGTACAGTATTTTGATGATGAATGAGGTAGGAGAGGGAAGAGGAGTAGTAGTAGTAGTAGTTAGTAGCATCATTTTTTGTTCACTTCACTGGACTGGAGGAATTGTAAACCGGGCAAAATGATGCGTAGTAGTAGCCTTTTTCTCGCTTACTCAACTTATTTATTAAACTTTTTTTATATTTTAAAACAAGGCATTTCATCCACAGAATAACAAATGTAAATCATGAAATGAGTAGATATCCCAATATCCCATCATACGTAAAACAGAGAATTGTAATGAGTTTTAATTTCAAAAAATTTTATTCTAAATTTATTTTATATATAATGTATTCAAAATGATTTAAAATAAAAATACGCACCACGGCGATCCAGCCTAACCTTTTTATATTTTTTGAAAATAAATGAATGAGAACTCAAATTCAAGTATACTTTTTATTGATTTGACATTTTAGTCTAATATTTTGACGAAAAATTAGTTAAAAAGGAGCTATGTTCTGAAGGGGGAAGAAATGTTAAACTACTGCCCACAAAGAAGATTCTAGAATATCCTAAAAAGGAGGATTAGGATCAGAGGCAGCAAAAGCCAAAAGCCCATTCATGATTCATTCTTTCTGATATTATTATGATTATTTTTCAAGAACTTCCGAAATTATTATTACGTAATTTAGAAAGATATTGGACTGATTGGAGGATCCGATTGACTGAAGCTGAGCTACAGCAGCTGAGGAGAACTTCTCTTTTGTTGTGTTGACTCCCTCTCTCTCACTTACTTTTTCTCTCTCTATCGGAAATCAGATTTCATGAGCTTCATCCCACTCCCAACCGACGGGGGGCAATCCATCCATGGCAGATTCAAACTTTTATTATTGCTATGATTATTAATCAATCAATCCCTATTTCTCCCAATCATTCTCTTCCTCTCTATGGCCTCCTCCACTCCCCCTCCTCACTGCACCTTGACCACCTCTAAACCCTACCAAAACCACCACCACCACCATCTCCGCCCCTCCCGCCATTCCCATCCACCCCCTCCCCGTGCCCCCCACTTCCACAAGCCCGTCTCCTTGAACCGCTCCTCCCATGTCCACCCTGCTCCTCCTCCTCCTCCTTCCGCCGCCTCCACCCTCTCCCCAAATTCCGAACTCGCCGCCGATTTCTCTGGCCGACGATCCACCCGCTTCGTTTCCAAGATGCACTTCGGCCGCCCCAAGGCTGCCTCCTCCAGCCGCCACAGCTCCGCCGCCGAGGACGCCCTCCAGCAGGCCGTTCGTTTCAGCGGCGACGATTCACGCATCGATGCCATATTGCTGGCTTTTCAGTCAGAACTCTCTGGGACCGATGACTACACCTTCTTGCTAAGGGAGCTCGGAAACCGCGGGGAGTGGTCCATGGCCTTGCGCTGCTTTGACTTCGCCATCCGCAGAGAGAGGAGGCGCAACGAGCAAGGTAAGTTGGCTAGTACTATGATTAGCACTCTTGGCAGGTTAGGGAAAGTGGACTTGGCCAAGACAGTATTCGACAATGCTGTCTTGGAGGGCTATGGAAGAACTGTGTATGCTTATTCTGCTATGATAAGCGCTTATGCCAAGAGTGGTTACTGTGACGAGGCCATTAGAGTGTTTGTCACCATGAAAGACCTCAACTTAAAGCCTAATTTAGTGACTTACAATGCTTTAATTGATGCTTGCGGGAAAGGGGGTGCTGACTTCAAAGGGCTTCTGAGATTTTCGATGAAATGTTGAGAAATGGGGTCCAACCGGATAGGATTACTTATAATTCTCTTCTCGCCGTTTGCAGTGGGGCTGGCCTCTGGGACAAGGCCAAGTGTTTGTTTGACGAGATGCTGAGAAGGGGGATTGACCAGGATATTTATACGTATAACACTCTGTTGGACGCCGCTTGCAATGGTGGCCATATGGATGCAGCTTTTGACATTATGGTTCAGATGTCTGCCAAGAACATTTTGCCCAATCAGATTACTTATAGTACTGTGATTCGGGGATGCCACAAGGCCGGTAAATTGGACAAGGCCCTGAATTTGTTCCATGAGATGAAATACACTGGTATGAAGTTAGATAGGGTGTCTTACAACAATTTGCTTGGAATCTATGCCAGCCTTGGCAGGTTTGAGGAGGCATTGACCCTCGCCGAGGAGATGGA
This sequence comes from Leptodermis oblonga, assembly GCA_016801395.1. Lineage (NCBI taxonomy): Eukaryota > Viridiplantae > Streptophyta > Magnoliopsida > Gentianales > Rubiaceae > Leptodermis > Leptodermis oblonga. Next base: position 551,279 of record CM028760.1, on the reverse strand, counting down.
GAATATGGGAATCAATAAGGATGTTGTCACATATAATGCTCTTATTGATGGTTTTGGGAAACAAGCTAGGTATGACAAGGTTAAGGAGCTGTTTGCAAAGATGAAAGCTCAGAGCCTTTCTCCTAATCTATTGACTTACTCAACATTGATGAGTGTGTATTCTAAAGGGGGCCTATATCGTGAGGCAATGCTGGTTTACAAGGAGTTCAAGCTCCACGGGTTGAAAGCGGATGTTGTTTTCTACAGCAACCTTATTGACGCCCTGTGTAAGAAGGGATTTGTGGAATCTTCTGCGTTGTTGCTTGATGAGATGATGGAGAGTGGCATCCAGCCTAATGTTGTCACATACAATTCTATAATTAACGCATTTAGCTGGTCGATGCCACCTGAATATGCTTCAGATAGTGAACCAATTGGATCCTTGGTTTCAGTTGAGGATGTCAATGAGAGCAAGTCAGACCAGAAGAAAAATGATGATAGGATAATTGAAATGTTTGAGCAATTAGCCTCTAGCAAACCAGCTTTTGGTGAAGAGATTAAGAGGGAAACGCAGGACTTTCAATGCGTGCTAAAAGTTTTCCAAAAGATGCATGAGATGGAAATAAAACCAAACGTTGTCACCTTCTCTGCGATTTTGAATGCTTGCAGGTACTTCCTCTTTGCGTACTGTAAACTATGTACACTTGTAATTGGTTTACATGATATGTTCATTACTTGCTTGTGTGGTTGCAAATTTTATAAAAGAATTTTTGGTATTGAACTTATAATCAATAGTTCTTTGTCTTAATTTTATATATCGTTTGTTGCAGCCGATGTAATTCATTTCAGGAAGCTTCATTGTTGCTAGAGGAACTTCGTCTATTTGATAATCATGTCTATGGAGTAGCACATGGACTTCTTATGGGTACTGATGAAAAAGTTTGGTTGCAAGCACTTTCCCTCTTTGATGAAGTGAAGCAGATGGATTCTTCAACTGCATCTGCCTTTTATAATGCTTTGACTGATATGCTGTGGCATTTTGGTCAGGTAAGTCTAGTGGAAATTTAGTTGGCTGTTAAATTCATTGTCGAGGCAACTTGTTTTGATTTCTTAATTTGAGGATAGACTTCATTTTTCTTCCCTAGCCTATGTTTTGCCGGTCTCTCTGCATGTAAATTCCTGTCTGCTGTCAGCTGCAAGCTGCAATCCTTATCACTGTAATGGAATTTTTGTCTCATGCTACAATATTTGTAGTGCTATCTGTTAGAAATTGATGTTAGGATGTGATTGTTAGTCGATGAGTTCTTCACATAGGCACGAGCCTTCAGTCTTTTTACCTTATTGCTTCTCTTTCAGATCGCCTAGGATCCATTAAATAGATTGCTGAACCATGAACCACTAAGGTAGCAGAGATTCTGAAGTTTGAGAGCAGTGTATATTCGTATGATAACAATATGCCCTGATGTTTTTTGAAGTGGAGTTGAGAAGGAGAGATGATCCTTAGCTAGTATATTTTCCTAATTTAGTATCATAAATAGATGATTTTTGCGCCCTATGCAACATTTTCTTGGGAGCTCCCTCAAAGTCTTTGAATGCATTGAATTTTAAAAATAAGAATTGACGTGGGGTTGTGCTTATTTTTGGTCCACCAGAGACGAGGTGCGCAGCTTGTGGTGCTTGAAGGAAAGCGTCGGCAAGTATGGGAAAGTACTTGTACATATTCTTGCTTAGATTTGCATTTGATGTCATCTGGTGCTGCACGTGCAATGGTTCATGCATGGCTTCTCAATATACGCTCTTTTGTTTCTGAAGGCCATGAGTTACCAGAACTAATAAGGTGATCTTTTCTTTCAAAAGTTCCTTCATCATAAGTTCTTCTCCCCCATCCCCCTCCCGGCTTCCATTTCTTAGCACATAAAGAATGCAACTGTAAGAGGGGGAAAAAAATGTTAACAAAATGAGGCAGAAGATTTACTTACTCTCTGAGTAACAGGGGTGTGGTTATACGGAAAAGGGAATGCACGCATGCAGGCAGGTCTTGTTTATGATCCTTTATTTGAGTTGTTATGATTCTGTGATTGCAGCATCTTAACTGGATGGGGTAAGCACAGCAAAGTTGTGGGTGATGGTGCACTTAAGCGTGGTGTTGAGGCCCTACTGACTAGCATGGGGGCACCTTTCTGGGTTGCGAAGCGAAATATTGGAAGGTTCATATCTACAGGAGCTGGGGTAGCTTCATGGTTGAGAGAATCGGGTACCCTACAAGTTCTTGTTCTTAAGGATGACAGAGGTTATCCGGAAAGCTCAAGGTTGGATACTGTTCCTGTACCTGATTTACAAGCACTTACATTGTAGCATGCATGCATATGCATATGCATATGCATAGTGATGTTTGAAACCCATGGGTGTTTAGAAATGTAAATTTTGTTGTCAATAGCCACTCTGTTGTCTGTCCGTTTTGTTGGCTTTTCCTTCTCCACTTTTGATGGGATTTTGTCCATTTGTGTGGCCGTTGCGGGGATGGGATTGGATGATGGCCTGTTGTAATTGTAGAAAGTGTTGGGTGAAAAGTATTGAGTTGGATGACTAAAACATAAACCAACTGTGAATGTATTCAGTAATGTCTGTAGATTTGCAGTATAATTTTGATTGATAAGATATGATAGATATCTCATGGGTTGAGTAAACAGTTTTTTAAGGGAAGGCAGAAAATGGTGGTTTCGTTTGTGAAGCTCCAAAATACCAAATTGCGAGAAGCTGCTGAGAGATTATCAAATTGAAACTTGACTCATTAGTATTATGTTAGAGAGTAGTGTTTAGTGGCAACCGACAGACATCCAAAGAGAAGAGAATGAGCAAATAAATTAGTGTCATTACGTGGAAGAACTAATTTGTGATCCAAACAACAACCAGTGCTAGAGGCGGTGGTGTTTTTCTTTTTCCTTTTTTATTTTTTCTTAGAGATGTGCTATTATATTTATAGTTTATATACAATTTTGACCATAGTTCTAATTTTCTATATTTAAAACATAATAATTTTGGTGTAATACACACACAGTTTGTTGTGGTCTTTTTTTTTTTTTTTTGTGTGTGTGTGTAGAGATTTGTTAATATATTTTCATTTTATACACAATTTCGACTAGAAATCTTCTGTTCAGTATTTTAAAAAATAATCGTGTTGAATTTAGTGTAATCCACCACCCAGATCTCAACTTTTCAATGTGCCATTACTCATGATATGTAATGGTTTCTTTTTCTTTTCTTTTTTTTTTTTAAAAAAAATTATTTGTTATTTTAGGGATAGGCTAATATATTTACATTTTATACGCAATTTCAACAATAAATCCTATGTTAAATATTTTAAAAAGTAATAGTTTTGAATTTAGTGTAAAACACCCCAACCTCAACTTTTTAGTGGGCTACAACACACCAAAGTTTATGAAAAGATGTGGTTCTTTTTTCTTTTCAGATGTGCTAATATATTTACACTTTATATACAATTTCGACCATGAATCTTACATTCAGTATTTTAAAAAATAATAAATTTAAATTTAGTATAATACACCCACAAGGCCACACCTCAACTTTTCAGTGAAGTATAACACACAAAATCTTTTCCAAAATTGTGAGTTTCTTTTTTTTTTTTTTTTTTTTCCCCCCTCTCGTTACAGATGTGCTAATACATTTACACTTTATATACAATTTCGACCATGAATGTTCTATTCAATATTTTGAAAAATAACAAATTTCAATTTAGTATAATACACCACATTTCAACTTTTCAGTGAAGTATAACACACAGAACCTTTTAAAAAATTGTGAGTTTTTTTTTTTTTTTTCTTTTTTCATTAGAGATGTGCTAATATATTTACACTTTGTATACAATTTCGGCCATGAATCTCAATATTTTAAAAATAATGAATTTCAATTTAGTATAATACACCCACACATCAACTCTTGAGTGAATTATAATAACACATAGAACCTTTTGAAAATTTGTGGGGGTTTTTTTTTTTCTTTTTTTTTCTCTCGTTAGAGATGTGCTAATATATTTACACTTTATACACAATTTCGACCACGAATCTTATATTCAGTATTTTAAAAAATAATAAATTTCAATTTAGTATAATACACCCACAGGGCCACACCTCATCTTTTCAGTGAAGTATATAACACACATAACCTTTTGAAAATTTGTGTGTTTTTTTTTCTTTTTTTTTCTCGTTACAGATGTGCTAATATATTTATACTTTATATACAACTTCGACCATGAATCTTATATTCAGTATTTTAAAAAATAACAAATTTAAATTTAGTATAATGCACCCACACCTCAACTTTTCAGTGAAGTATAACACATAGAACCTTTTAAAAAATTGTGGGTTTTTTTTTTTTTTCTTTTCATTAGAGATGTGCTAATATATTTACACTTTATATACAATTTTGACCATGAATCTTATATTCAATACACTTTATATACAATTTCGCCCATGAATCTTATATTCAATATTTTAAAAAATAATAAATTTCAATTTAGTATAATACATTCACACCTCAACTTTTCAGTGAAGTGGGTTTTTTTTTTTCCTCGTTAGAGATGTGCTAATATATTTACACTTTATACACAATTTCAACAATGAATCTTATATTCAGTATTTAAAAAATAATAAATTTCAATTTAGTATAATAAACGCCCACACCTCAACTTTTCAATGAATCTTTTTTTGTTTTGTTTTTTTTTTTTTTTTTTGGTTTTTTTTTCCTGCTTAGAGAGGTGCCAATATATTTACACTTTATATACAATTTCAACCATGAATCTTATATTCATTACACTTTATATACAATTTGTACCATGAATCTTATATTAAATATTTTAAAAATAATAAATTTCAATTTAGTATAATACACCCACACATCAACTCTTGAGTGAAGTATAATAACACATAGAACCTTATGAAAATTTGTGGGTTGTTCTTTTTCTTTTTTTTTTTTCTTTTTTTTTTCTCTTTCTCTCGTTAGATATGTGCTAATATATTGACAGTTCATATACAATTTCAACCATGAATATTATATTCAAAAAATAATAAATTTCAATTTAGTATAATACACCCACACCTCAACTTTTCAGTGAAGTATAACACACAGAACCTTTTGAAAAATTGTTAGTTTTTTTTTTTTTTTCCTTTTCTCGTTAGATATGTGCTAATATATTTACAGTTCATATACAATTTCAACCATGAATATTATATTCAAAAAATAATAAATTTTAATTTAGTATAATACACCCACACCTCAACTTTTCATGGAAGTATAACATAGAACCTTTAGAAAATTGTGGGTTTTTTTAAAAAATTTTTTCGTTAGAGATGTGCTAATATATTTACAGTTTATATACAATTTCAACCATGAATCTTATATTCAGTATTTTAAAAAATAATAAATTTCAGTTTAGTATAATACACTCACACCTCAACTTTTCAGTGAAGTATATAACACATAGAACCTTTTGAAAAATTGTGTTTTTTTTTTTTTCCCCTCGTTAGATATGTGCTAATATATTTACACTTTACATACAATTTCAACTATGAATCTTATATTCAGTATTTTAAAAAATAATAAATTTCAATTTAGTATAATACACCCACACCTCAACTTTTCAGTGAAGTTTAACACACAGAACCTTTTGAAAAATTGTGGGTATTTTTTATTTTTATTTTTTCCCCTTTTGGGATGTGCTAATATATTTACACTTTATATACAATTTCGACCATGAATCTTATATTTAGTATTTTTAAAAAATAATAAATTTCAATTTAGTATAATACACCCACACCTCAACTTTTCAGTGAAGTATAACACACAAAACCTTTTGAAAAATTGTGGGTTTTTAAATTTTTTTTTTTGGTTAGAGATGAGCTAATATATTTACACTTTATACACAATTTCAACCTTGAATCTTATATTCAGTATTTAAAAAATAATAAATTTCAATTTAGTATAATACACCCACACCTCAACTTTTCAGTGAGTATAAACACATAACTTTTTGAAAAATTGTGAGTTTTTTTTTTTGGTTAGAGATGTGCTAATATATTTACACTTTATACAATTTCGACCATGAATCTTATATTTAGTATTTTAAAGAATAATAAATTTAATTTAGTATAATACACCCACAGAACCTTTTGAAAAATTGTGATTTTCTTTTCCCCTTCCCTTAGAGATGTGGTACGATATTACATTTAATACACAATTTTGATCATAATTCTTATGTTCGGTATTTAAAAAAAAATAAAAAAATTTAGTATAATACACCACGACCGCAACTTTTCAGTATGCTACACAGAAGTTTTTGAAAAATTATGATTTTTTTATTTTTTTTTTATTTTTAGAGAGATGTGCTACTATATTTACATTTTATACATAATTTTGACCATGATTCTTATGTTCAATATTTTAAATAATAATAGTTTTGAATTTAGAGTAATACACCCGGACCTCAACCTTTTTAGTGTGCTACAACACTCAGAAGTTTCCGAGAAGTTGTGATTTTTTTTTGTAGTGATGTGCTAATATATTTACATTTTATAACAATTTCGTCCATAAATCTTACATTCAATATTTTCAAAAATAATAATTTTGAATTTTGTGTAATACACCCCGACTTCAACTTTTCAGTATGTAACACACAAAATTTTTTGGAAAAATTGTGAAATTTTATTTGGGACATACTCTTTGTAGTAACATTTTCCTGTAAAAAGTCTATTTTGCCCTTAGTATTAAAAAAAAAAATTTCCCATAAAATCTCATACTATTTACAGGAATATTGGCAAAATATCGCCCTTTGTGGGCGGTATTTTCATACCGCCCAGGCTGGGCGGTATTTCTGTGGAGAAATACCGCCCACAGTGGGCGGTATTTTCCCAAAACCTCACTCAGGAGGCATTTTTCTCAGAATCCCTTTCATAGGCCCAAAAAACCACCTTTATCCGAAAAAATGTATAGGTTATTTACATACCGTGTAATATGGATCGTACTCGTGACTATAAAATCAAATGTTGTGTGGTATTTTTTTTTAATATAGCCAAAGGGTAAAATAAACTTTTCACAGGAAAATGTTACTGTAAATAGTAAAATGGTTACTGCATATAATAATTCCGTTTATTTTAGAGGTGTGCTACTATATTTACATTTTATAAATAATTTTAATCATAATACTTATGTCCAATAGTTTAAAAAGTAATAATTTTGAAATTAATGTAATACACACATAAGTTTATGAAAAGTTGTGTGCCTTTTTATATATATATATTTTTTTATGGAGATATCCTAATATATTTATATTTTATATACAATTTTCTATCATAAAGTTTATTTTCAATAGTTTAGAAAATAAAATTTTTTAATTTAGTGTCATACTCTCAAACCTCAACTTATCAATCTGCTATATACACAATAGTTTTTGAAAAGTTATGGTCCTTTTTTCTTTTTCTTTTTCTTTTTCTTTTTCTTCTAGAGATGTGCTACGAGATTAAATTTTATACACAATTTTGTTCTTAATTTTTATTTTGACGGAAATTTTGACCATAATTCTTAAGTTCAATATTTAAAAAATAATAATAATTTTGATTTTAGTTAATACACCCATACATAAATTTTTCAAGTGTGCTATAACACACAAAAGTTTATGAGTCGTTTTTAAAATTTTATTTAATGTTTAGATATGTGCTAATATATTTACATTTTATACATAATTTCAACAATTCTTATATTCAATGTGCTATAACACACATAAGTATTTTGAAAATTTGTGATTTTTTCTTCAGATATGTGCTAATATACCATAATTCTTATGTTCAATATTTTAAAAGGTAATAATTTTGAAAGTTGTGTGAAAAGTTGTTTTTTTTAAAAGAGATGTGCTACTATATTTACACCCTTTTTTTTATATTAATTTTTATATTAAAGGTGAAGAAATTTGTTTGGCCACGGTTGATTTGTTAACAATTTTTTCTCCCATTTTGGGCACCAACATACAACCTGCATGAGGTACTACTAAGCATATGCTTATACAACTTGTATTGCACTGTACTTGCAGTGCCAACGTTACATCACGTCAAAGACGGAAACTTGAAACAACCCACAATCAGTGGGGACTTGTACTTGCACAGATTACACCACGTCAGGAACGAGGACTTTTTGCACACCATATTCGGGACTAAATTTGTGCACAAGAGTTTTATCACTTGATACATAATTTTGCCCATAATTCTTATATTCAATATTTGAAAAAGTAATAATTTTAAAATGAATGTAATACACACAGAAGTTTCTAAACCTAATGTGTTTTTTGTTAATTTCTTCAAGATATCTGCAGATATATTTATATTTTAAATACAGTTTGGAGAATAAATTTAATTTTTAGTATTTTAAAAAATAAAAATTTTGAATTTAATATTTTAATGTGATATATACATACCTCAATTTTGAGTGTGTCAGTTATATCATGAGTCGGAACAGTAGAAATGGAGTAAAATAATCACATGCGTTAGATATCACATCAAAGTATAAATAACAAGGGGCATGATATTTGCAATAACCGTTTCGATATTTGCAGTAATATTTTCTTGTGAAAAGTCTAAATACCCCTAACACTTAAAAAAAAAAAAAAAAAAAACATCGCCTTCGACTGGCGATATTTTTGGCCAAAAACATCGCCGGTCGCCGGCGATGTTCCCCCCGCCCTCTCCCCTCTTCAGTTTGATATTTGCAGTAACCACCGAGCGGATCTTCGTCAATCCGGTAAAAAATTTACATTTTCGACAAAAATACTAACAAATTCGGACATAATACAACTAAAATAATCAAACCAACTATCTAAAACAATATCGCAAAACATTTTTACTTTAGCCACTAACCTTTTTCCGATCCGAGTCGTCTCGATTTTTATCCGATTTTGTGATTCTACCCGGCTCTGCTTTGCAGGAATTATTAAACGGAACAGAGACTGTGAGTTGCTTTTTCAATTTTATTTATTTATTTATTTTTTGCAGGGTTTTTATTATTATTTTTGCCCAGGAACATTATTGTCTTTTTACAGGGGAATGTTACTGCAAATATCGAAACCGTTACTGCGAATATCAATTCCGAATAACAATGGTAAGGAGGAAACGACCAAGGAGGAAGGAAGGAGTCAAATAAACTACGCAGATGATGACGTTAATGTTGGAAAAAAATAAGAGAAGTTGCAAGATGACTGTGTATAAGTTTATATATTTGACTTCAAATCGCATACAAAATACTTTTCTTAATGTGCAATATTATCAAGACGAATTTCCTTTGGGATAAAATGAAGTTGAAAAAGTGAACTCTTGCACTAAGTTCCTCAATCCCCTAATACAAGAGCACAGATAGCAGAGATTTTTTTATTCTTGTTGATCTGTATTCTACAGCATCCAAACCCCAAGATTACCCTTTTATAGAGTTCATGACATCCTTTCACATATTATGAAATGTTATCAACTTGTTTGAATTATGACTGTTCAAGCAAAAGTTGCATCTAATTAATTCTCAAAAGTTGTAACTTATAAGTTGTAATTTCGTGTTGTGTCGTTTCAGCCAAATGCCTATTCGATCACATTTTCCTATAACTTTCTAAGGATTGAAAAATCCTTTTTCTCATAACCCTAACTCTTAAATGTTAACCCTAAACATAACCAACAAGCAATTACCTTTACCTTTTACCCCCTACACAATCACAATCACAAAAGCAATCACCTTTACCTTTTACCCCCTACACAATCACAATCACAATCACAATCACAATAATAAAATCTAAGTGAAGAAGGTTCCAGCTAACGGTAGTTATGTGACGTACACTTTGGTTCAGATGCTGTTGGAAGTTTGAAGAAGGCACCGCACAATGTCCCTACTTGTATTTATCCACTTCCTGATTCTTCCCTTACTGTTTCCACTTTCTCCATCTTTCTTCCAATATCCACACCGCTCCCTCCTTATCTCTTCTCTGCATCCATTACTGAGATATCGATCCTCTCAAACTTTTAAGAAAAGAACAACTTCCGTGGCTACTCCAAAAAACACGTTCTCCTTCTCTCTATTAAGATATTCATTCTCTTCTGCTTTGCTTCCGTGTTATTTGTTTTTTCCATCTCCATCTGCTTCCCATGCAAATCCCCTCCCACTTCTTCTTCTTCTTCTTCTTCATCATCACTTGTTCATATCTTTCTTTCCTTCTCAGGTTCCAGCACCCCCTGTTTTCCTCTCATCCATCACCATATATATACAATGGCACCCCCAGATGATCCTCTCCTTCACTCCATTTTCAATGCCTTCAACTCTACGGACAACTACTTCACCCTCTCCCACTCCAAACTTCATGTCAAAAATGTCCCATTGCTCTTCCAGGTTCCTCACAACGTCACTCTCACCAATTTCTCCTCTACAACTCAACCTCAAATCCCACTTCCCCTCTACCACCGAGCCCACTCCACATCCCACAAGGGTGCCTTCTTGGGATTCACTCAGGATCATCCATCACACGCGCTGTTCAACTCACTGGGGAGCTTCACTCACAGGGAGTTCCTCAGCATTTTCAGATTCAAGACTTGGTGGTCCACTCAGTGGGTTGGGAGTTCCGGATCCGACTTGCAGATGGAAACCCAATGGGTCATGATTAACGTCCCCGAGATCAATTCTTACGTCCTCATACTACCCCTCATCCAAGGCAAATTCAGGTCTGCACTTTTCCCGGGGACTGAAACTGGGCAGGTGATGATATTTGCTGAGAGCGGCTCTAGTCAAGTCACAGCAGCTTCTTTCCCTGCCATTGCTTATGTTCATGTGTCTGACAATCCTTACAACTTGATGAGGGAGGCTTATTGCGCCATTAGGGTCCATCTCAACACCTTCAGGCTCCTGGAAGAGAAATCAGTCCCGCCCCTTGTCGACAAGTTTGGGTGGTGTACTTGGGATGCCTTCTACCTCAGCGTAGACCCCCGGGGCGTGTGGCACGGTGTGAAGGAGTTCTCCGACAGTGGAATCTCCCTGAGATTTCTCATCATTGACGATGGGTGGCAGAGTATCAGTATCGACGGCCAGAACCCTCACGAGGATGCCAAAAACCTTGTCATTGGAGGATCTCAAATGACTGCCAGGCTTCACAGGTTCGATGAATGCGAAAAGTTTCGGAAATACAGGTCTGGATCCTTCTCCAACTGTGATCCCCATTTCGACCCTAAGAGGCCCAAGATTCTGATTTCAAAGGCCATTGAGATTGAGCAAGCAGAGAAGGCCCGAGACAAGGCTGCTAAATCTGGGGTCAGTGACTTGTCACCATTCGAGTCAAGGATACAGGCACTGAAACAAGAGCTGGATCAGCTGTTTTTGGTTGGAAATGAAGACCAAGACAATGGTGAAATTGTTGATGATGGCCACTGCTCTTCCAAATATGAGGATTCGGGAATGAAAGCCTTCACCAGGGATCTTAGAACTAGATTTAAAGGGTTGGACGATATCTACGTGTGGCACGCCCTGTGTGGTGCCTGGGGAGGAGTCAGGCCTGGAACTACCCATTTGAGTTCCCGTATCATTCCTTGCAAGCCCTCTTCAGGGCTTGATGGAACCATGGAAGATTTAGCAGTGGTTAAGCTTGTCGAAGGTGGGATTGGTCTCGTCGAGCCTAAACTGGCCTATGACCTCTATGATTCGATGCACTCTTACTTATCCTCAGCTGGAATTACAGGAGTCAAAGTGGATGTTATTCATGTAATTCTTCTTTCTCTCCAAATTAAAATCTTGGATCTGCATTTATGTTCTTTTTGGCTATTGCACAAATATTTGATCTTTCTCATCACTTTTATTGCATATGTAAGGGTAGACACTGGAATATTTGTCTGAGGAATATGGAGGGAGGGTAGAGCTTGCAAAGGCTTACTATGAGGGATTATCCAAGTCTCTAGCCAAGAACTTCAATGGCAGCGGTCTCATATCGAGCATGCAGCAATGCAACGACTTCTTCCTCCTCGGAACACGTCAGATATCCATTGGAAGAGTTGGTAATTTCGAAATAAATTACGATGTCTATGTCTTTCTTTTGATGTGGTGATGGACGATTCATTGAATAAGGCTGGGTTATTTTCAGGGGATGATTTCTGGTTCCAAGATCCGAATGGAGATCCAAATGGGGTTTACTGGTTACAGGGCGTTCATATGATCCACTGCGCCTACAACAGCCTGTGGATGGGACAGATGATACAACCCGACTGGGATATGTTTCAATCTGATCATATTTGTGCAACATTCCACGCTGCCTCCAGGGCCATCTGCGGAGGACCTGTTTATGTCAGCGACAGCATAGGCGGTCATGATTTTGATCTGTTGAACAAATTGGTATTCCCAGACGGCACCATTCCTAAGTGCAAACATATGGCTCTTCCTACCAGAGATTGCCTCTTCAAGAATCCACTCTTTGATGGAAAAACCATACTCAAGATATGGAATCTTAACAAGGTACCTACTTCCCTAAAATTAATACCACACCTTCAATTTCATACTAGTCTAAAGCTTTTCTGAAAATTTGGGAAAACATCTTGCAGTATGGAGGCGTTGTCGGTGCCTTTAACTGCCAAGGAGCTGGATGGGACCCTAAAGACCACAGAATCAAAGGTCACTCGGAGTGTTACAAGGCCATGACTGGTTCAGTTCATGTTACACAAGTTGAATGGGACCAAACCCAGGAAGCAACTGCAATGGGTGAAGAACCAGAGTACGCAGTTTACCTTTGCCAGGCTGAAAAGTTAATCTTGACAACCCCTGATCCCAATTCTGGCGTCATCCAGATGACGATCCAACCATCGTCTTTTGAGATTTACAGCTTCGTGCCCATAAAAGAGCTTCTCAGCAGCGATCTGGGGACCATAAAATTCGCTCCAGTTGGACTCACCAACATGTTCAACCCTGGAGGGACAATCCAGGGCCTGGAATACAAGGATTCCGGCGTCCAGATTGAAGTTAAAGGCGGAGGATGTTTCTTGTCCTATTCCAGCGTGGCACCCAAGAAATGCACCTTGAATGGTGCTGAAACTGCATTCCAATGGTCAGGTGATGATGGGAAACTGGAGCTTAACCTAATTTGGAGTGAAGAGGCTCAGGGAATTTCTCATCTAAATTTAGTTTTTTGAGGATAACATCTCTCTTGCAATTCCACCGTTCATGTTTTACTTGTTTAGGGTAAGTTATCACAATTGATAACTTATCAAGGGTAAGTGTTCTGGTAAGTTTCAAAGTATGCGTTTTCTGAATCTGAATAAGCACCACTCTTTCCAGAGTTCTAGTGCAAGGATTCATTATTTTCCTAAGTTCTACAACTATTTCATCAACCAAAAATAATAATATTAGCAATAAAGTTAAGCATGCCTCTTCTATTTAACTCAAACTTTGGACCACTGTAGTACAGTTATACAACAATCTAGACATCCAGCTATGCAAATGCAACAAAGAAATCCCTCAATGCTAATAATACAAAAATCTAAATATCCAGCGTGCAACAATCAAAATAAACATTTCCAGACGCATAAGAGGACCTATATTATCTGTAAAGCCCGGGGGACAGAAACAGCTTACTTTATGCTTGAGTAACTTCTGCTGTTGAGAGGACCTCGGGATGTGAAGTACGTTGATACTGCTGCTCCAACTTTAGAAGCTGCCTTTCGTGGAGTGCATACTCCTCAGGTTTCTCCCACTATACATGAATTCAAGCATTCAACCATATTAATTAAACAGCCATGACATGCAAAGGCAACAAGACAAATATTATGACACGATCTGCTTACCTTGCTCTCATATGTTACACAATTATAATAGTATGGGTGTCCATCAGGACAAATGTGTTCACTCCAGTCACAATCAATGGAGTCTGCTGCCTCTGAATTTGAAAATACTGCATAAGGTGATGAACTGGATGAATGAAGCCCACTCTCAAGCAAGTTGCCGGCACATGCCAAGTGAGGCTTGCATCTTTTGTTTGGTGACTGTAGAACATTGCAATGTTATATACAACACCAGCAGGACAGACTCAACACACATGGAAAATGGAAAAAGAACCAATTGAACATGCTGGAAATAGTTGAAACCAGCCGAAGTTATTACATGACTTAAACTCAGTGGATGAGAATCATTTCGAAGCACAGGAACTTGATCACCGAAATTTGAGGTTGCTCTGCAACAGACAATAGTTGAACAGAAAATAAGAATCATACCATAGGAGCTTTCTACCTCTAGCAAAGGCAGCCCAAATATGTGTTGTAAATTATCATACATACCACACCATTAGTTGCTGTACGTATAGAATAGAATAATAATAAAAGTTTAAATAACCATTTCAATTATTGGGAGAAGAACCAACCTTGCACCTCCAAGCTTGGGCTTCTTAGGATCCGCGAAACGAACAATTAGTGGCTGATCGCAACCCTAATTTTAAAGAAAAATCAAAATTAAACCATAAACTAGAAAACCCATCCGAACAGATTACATGTACATGAACCTACCCACATGATGTAGCTACCATGTAGAGCATTGATTGCAGCAACAGCCATATCTCTATTCAAGAACTGAACAAATGCGCATCCTTAAGAGCAGCACGTATGTGCCCAAAAGAGAGAGAGAGAGAAGAGTACATTATTAGGGGAAGAACTGGTGGGAGATCCATTGCAGTGGACAGGGAGTGTACATAAGGCTGGAAAAAGCAACAAGTAAAGGCAAATTCTTATTCCACCATAACTTTTTAAACAACTTTATTCACCCATATAACCTCGGAATGTTTCTGGTACATGAAGGATTTCCCAAGTTATAGGGAGCAAGAAAACTTACCACAGCAAATAAGATAAACACTATTGAACCAAGTAGACGAACTTCCAGTTAAGGCAATAGCATGGCACTAAAGTCAGATAATCCAGAAACCATTTTGCAAGATATTCTCAAGTTCCATAAAATGAATCCAGTAAACTGGAATTTACCAAATAGAAAGACTGAAGAACATACCGCGATGTTGCCTCATTTCACCTCGAATAATGAAAACATCTTCAACAACACCGAATGGGGAAAATATCTGACATTCAGAGCAGACCATCTCATCAAGAAGATTTATGAAGAAATCAGATGTTTAATGGAAGTCCTCAGAAGGCACTTCCTCTAGTAGGGTCCATTTAACATGATAATAAAAAAATATCCAGATGTTAGGGTAGGACGAGAGGAAGTGTTTAAAGTCCACTATATGATTCCTAATGAGACAGCCACAATTCTCTAGAGCCTTGCCAAAATTATGACCTTTGACATTCATTTAGAACATAATTCAGGCCCAGAAAATCCACAATCAGAAAATCATATGACAAACCCAATCACAGAGACCTGTAGCCAAAGACGAGCTATATCATCTTCGATCAACTCCAAGTCAAAAGAAAACCAGAAATAATTCTTTTTATGAAAGATTAGACAGTAGAAATAGGCATTTTGAAGCACATACATTCCCCAATTGGTAGCAGTTTACTGTTGCGGAGCTTACCTCTGCAATTTCTCTTTCGTTTGCTTGTTTGTTCAAACCACCAACATACAATTTAAACAAATGTTGGCCAAAACTGCCTACAGAAAATCAATAAGATTATACAAAATGTAAGGGACAGGAAGAATGCAAAATCTCCAAACCAGGCATGGCAAAAGACTAATGCTGCCAAGTACAGCACATCAATCAACTGTAGTAATCCAATTGAATCAATGATTCTGCAGAGATAAAGGCATGACTGGGAAATTTTCAAGCTCTATAAAGCTCTAATATGCATAACAATTCAAAATTACCATATACAACAATTTCAAGTAGGCTTATTCGTTAAAAAAGGAAAATCCAGTTGAACATGAATAACTGTGACATAGAAAACAAAAGTCAATCTGTAAGTTAAGCATAAGCATACTGCACTATTTTCAGTTCCAGGATTTGTTTCCCATTCAAAGTTATACAAATAATAGTTTGCACAGGTTTAACTTTGAATGTTTGCATAACTCAACAAACGGCTTGCAAAAAAGAAAAAATACGAAAACAGGAACACAAATATCCTAAGCCAAATAATCAAAAACATGATAAAAACTAAGTACATCCATTGCCATCACCGGAGAGAAAAGGAGGGATTCTACCCAGACCAATAAAGTGCAGTAAGATAGTCAGATATCTAAGAGCAATAATACAATCACTAAGAAATTACCAAGGCGTTCTTTTTCCTTATCAGCATATCTAACTTTTACAGGAGCCAATGCCTGAAAAATACAGTTCCAAGAAACAATGTGCACTCAATGCCTTTTGGGAGAAATGGAAATAGAGGAGGAAAGGTTGGATTTCGTGCAAGAACATAAAACTAACCCCAGGAAATGTATATCGATCATTTAGTGCTCCAATGGCTCGATCAGCTTCCTCCAATGTCGAGTACTTGACAAAACAACAATCTGTACATCATAAAAAATCTGCGCAAGTCAAATAGTTAAAATCCCTGATTCACTATCCCCACTCCCGCAATTTTACAAAATCCCAATGGGAGAAAGTTTGTATAGTTTGTGATATGGAACTACCTAGTTGTTCGCCATTCCATTTAGACTTGATAAAAACCACCTCAACAACATTCCCATATTCCCCAAAACGGATTCCAATCTGAAGTGAGAAAGAAAAAAGTAGCAGTAGGGAGCTGAGGTTAGGGATGATGCTGTGAGCAGACATTATAGCAAGAAAGAATACCAAATCACAAGTAGTATGAATACTTCTTTAAAATAATGATAAGTATGAGCAAATGCACGACAGTGGACCACAATATAAACACATCAAAAGTTAAATGCAGAGTTAGGATTAGATGAGCAAAGAAAGAAAGTCTCTGCTAAAATTTCTCATAAGAGAATAACCTGTACAACATTAGTAGCATCATGTTAATAATAGACTGCAAAAATCAGTAAGATCGTGCTAATAACATACTGTATTGCGTAAGACAAGAATGTGATTCACTTTAGTAGAAATTTAAAAAACTTGAAGACAAGTTTTTCCTATTTTTATAACATCCTATGCGCCCTAAAAAATAAAGTCATAAATCCAAACAATGCATAGACGGAGGCGTCCATTGTAGAGTTCCCCTCCTATGTCTCAGTACAATTTCTAACCTTCGCAACCCACTCCTCAGTGGATGTAACACAGTTCATCCAAACATTAAATTAAAATACATATCTCATAAAAATTCTTGTGTGTGGTGGGGGGGTTGGTGACGACGGAGGAAACATAAGTTAGGAATGCATGGTTATGTATACACATAGTATATAATAAGGTAAGATTAGGGTATGGAGTGAGCTTTATTTACATCTTCTTCAGTGGCAGCTTTTGGAACTCCAGCGACATATAGTTTCACGAATCTAGGCCTGTCACCGGTCCAGGGCCCCGGTCCCCCATCGTCCCCAAAGTAATCTAAGCATCAGAGAAAAACAAAAAGGGAATGAGGAAGCAGAAACTAATTTGAATTGAATGAATAAACTCATGCGGGGCAGTGAGTCGGAGAAACTGACCGGGAGTTGGAGTGGAGGCGGATGATGTTCCGTTGGAGGAAATGGAAAGCTGCCTCTTGCGGACACCGCCGCCTGGTGGTGCTTCGGATGAGGCCGAGAAGGTGGATGGGGAGTGAATGAAACCGGCTGGGGGATGACGGCGGAGGTGGTGGGGATTGGTAAGAATTTCAGAATCATCTTGCTCATTTGGGACCCGATCCATTATGGGGAAATTTTCTGTTTAATGTTGTTGTAAATTAGGGCAAGCAACAATTACAATAGAAATCATTCTGTTTGAATCGCAAAATGGAAGTAACTAGGGTTACAAAATTCTTTGAATAGACATCAATCGTCTTTACCAACAAAAACTTTCCTTCTTCTGAGAATTACCCATTAAACCTTTTTTGTTAAGAAAAAAAATTTATTCATTTCATCTCCATTATTATAATATCCTACTCCTACCCTACCCTATTTTTTCATCTTTTGTATTTTCTTTATTATTGCATAAATAAGACAGAATTATGGATTAGAGGTATAGCAGGCATCAATACCATCAAATTAATAAGAATCCACAAACATTAATTAATTAATTACAACCCATTTCATTTTGGAATATTAATTATATTGGAAAACAGAAGTACATATATTTATGCTATTTCTCTGTCGATCTCTCTCTCCTCTTGGAATGTTAAGAAGATCTTCTGCACACTAGCCTGCCAGTTTGTTGTAGAGACCATCAATTTCCACCTGCAAGCAAATCCATTGGGGTTGGGGGTTTACTACTTCTACTTAATTTATAGTTGGTACGTATAAATAATAAATATTAGCTCTGCTTTAACTTATAAAGCGCTACCTTGTAATGCTTAACAAGTTTATCTCTCTTCTTCTTCATGGTTGGAGTGACCAGATCATGGGGTTGAAGTTCAAAGGGCTGGGATTCCAGAATCACTCCCTTTATGTACTCAAATCCTCTAAGCTGCAATGCAACACATACATCCATCATAATCGATCATCATGAGATGAGATGGAATCAATGAATTCGATCTGTAAATAAAATCATAAATATGATGGGAAAGAAAGAAAGGGACCTTGTTCCTTTGTGCGGTGGAGCTTAGCTCCTGGAGGACATATTGTTGCAGCTGTTGAAGGGAACACAGTCCAGAATAGGGTTGTGATCCATACCCATTGTTCTCTGCCCATTTCGCGGTGTGATCCGCGTTTGGTACCACAAGAGCAACCAGCATCGACTTGTAGCTGTCCCCGTAAACCCATACATCTTCTACAATGGGAGTGACGGTGTAGATTTTCTCGAGATGCTCGACGGCGACATATTCACCCTGAGACAGCTTTATAAGATTCTTCTTTCTATCAATGATTCTGACAACGCCATCGGATGACATCTCCCCAATATCACCTGTGTGGAACCACCCATCATCGGAGACAGCCTGTTGAGTTAATTCGGGATTTTTGTAGTAACCAGCAAAAGGTGTCATCCCTCTGATGCATATCTCCCCGCGGGAAGGATCGGCCAGGGGATCATACCCCATTTCGGGGACTTCCTCCAGACGGATTTCGTTGTATACAAAAGCAGAACCCACAGTCCCAATCAAGGACATTTCATCAGGAAACCCGAGAGTTGCCAATCCACAAGTCTCAGTCAAGCCATAGCCTTGTACAACAAAAGCGCAGGTGGTGACCCGTAAGAATTCTTCGACCTCACTGCTAAGGGGTGCTGCACCAGAAACAATAAGACGGATCCGACCTCCTAATCTAGCCTTCACCTTCCTGAAGGCCAGAATATCGGCCAGCCAGGATGCGTTTTTGTGTTTGTATCCGGACTTCATCCCATTAAGCTTGCTGGATATATATAAATTAGCCGCCCCGTTAATTTGCATGCATATATTTATCATGAATAAATCAGAAGGGCTGTATACATATATTATATATATGATGATACGTTAGGTAGGTAGGTAGGTACCGGGAGTAAAGCATGTCAAAAACTTTCCTCCTCACTGGATTGAGTTCTTCAAGTGCTTTTAAAACCCCTGACATATAGTAAGTATACGATATGTTAAATGAATGAATGAATCTCTTTGAACTAGTAGCACAAGATCAGCATACTATAAATGCAGCTAATGAAATACAGTTGTAGTATAGCACGAGAGAGAGAGACACACACAGAGGGTGGCTTGCCTTGATGGATTTTTTGAAAGACTCGAGGTACTCCAGCTAAAAAAGTAGGCTTCAGTTCCACTAAATCATCATTTATCTCATTGATATCCTTTAATTAATTAATGATCATCAGGCACTTAGGCATAAATGTATATGGATGGAGAAACTTTTGAATGAATGAAGGAGAATGGGAAGCAATTAATATATAGTAGGTAGGTACCCACCCCATGGTAGTAACCAACAGAAGCGCCCTTGTGAAAAAAATATTCCTCAATCATCCGATCCAGAATGTGAGCCAGCGGGAGGAATGATATGTATACGTCATCCACAGTCATCTATATATATGGTGTTACGGTGCGTGTGTTATTGAGTTTCATTCATTCATTAAGAAAATAAATAAAAGCAGATGCAATTAGTAGTACGTACGTACGTACATGCATGCAATTAATTGTACGTGTTTAATGAATGAATGAATGAAGTTAATAAATAGTACCTTGTCTTCAAATTGGTCAAGGAAAAGATCAACTCCAGTAATACAAGTGGTGATGTTTTGATGGGTCAATATAACGCCTTTGGGATCCCCACTGGTACCACTTGTGTACATTATTGTACATATATCCATTGGCTTCGGGGGACACGGCTCGCATCCCTTCTCTTTTCCCTAATTAATTATAGTAGTTACTATTAATTAAACAAACATTTTTGTTAATATATTAACTATTAATTGCATCCATCCATCTCGATCTGCATGAATTAGTTTATTTATTTATGCGTTTAAAACACTTGAAGAAAAAAAAATAGGAGTGAGTACCAATTGAAGAAAATGATTCCAAGAATAGGGTATGACTCCATGAATACTGGAAACCACCATGTCCTTCTCCTGCTCCGTCAATGAACTCAAGCATACTATCACTGCAACCAACAGTACAAGAGTAGATGAAGATCGATCGTATAATTATTATAAACTTTTATTTCTCAGCTAATTAATTATTTTATAAACAGTATATTCGATCATGATACTCACACTTGAGTCTTTGAGCATGTTTGCACTCAGAGCTCAGAAGCTGCATGCATATATTATTATATATGCCACCAGAACCAAGAATTCATTCATTAATCATTAATTTGTTTGAAATTTATATATAAAAAAAAAAAAAAGTGTAGATGGAATGGAATGGAAGATTGAAAGGGAAACTTACTTGTTTGAGTTTCTGATGTTGGACGAATACGCAATCAATCTCTGCGTGATCTATAATGAAATCAACAGCTCCAGGCCCTACATTCATTCAATACATTCATTTCTTCCCCATTTAATTTAATATGAAATCAATCAACAATTGAATTAATTAAATATATATATATATACTCCCCCAGTCCCTCCCAGTGTACCTACGTACCAAGTGTATCATACAGAGGTACGCATATCAAACTCTGGGCACCGCATGCCTACAATTCATTCATTCATTCATTAATAATAGTAGTATATCACGAATACTGCTGTAATTAATTAACATAATAAACTAATTACTGAATTGAGATGGAGATGGAGAGACTGGCCTGCATTGCAACAATCCACTGGGGGCAATTTGATCCATATATTCCAACTCTAGCTCCCTGTGGTATGTATACTCAAATTAATTAAACTCAATTAATACTAATACTAAGGCTAATGCTAATGCTAATGATAATTACTCACTAATTATTAATGAATCATATATGTCGGAGGAGTAGTAATAGTAGTATATGGTTTAATTAATTCCAAGCTACTGTATAAATTTCATCAACTGTAGATAGTAGTATACAGTAAATGGAATGTAGTAATTAGTAAAATGAATATTGTGCTTACAGGTTGAATAGAATGTGCTCTTAATGCGGAGGCAACGCCCACAACTTCCTCGTAAACTTGTTCGTACGTTTTCCAAACGTAAGGGCCCCACTGTACATAATAATTCATTCATTAGCCAGTAAGTACCATATATACCAGTAGCCAATACCAATTACCAAACAATATTATGTTTACTACTACTACTTATTGATTAAAAATTAAGAGTGTGTGTGTGTGTGTGTTACGACGTAAAGGAATAATACTAGTAGTAGGAGTCGTCTAACTTACTGTAATTAATACAGTAGGGAGTAGTAATTGAATTAAGATTAAAAGAAGAGAAGAGAAGAGACCTTGGGCTTAGTGTTGATGGTGGGCAATACTAATAGTTCACGCCATCCCAGCATCCTATTTGCTGGATACTTCTCCACAGACGCCCTGTTATATACTCTATTTTTAATTAATTACTCAAATACCACTACTATTAATTCATGAAATTAATTAGCTACCGTCCGTCATAAATAATTAATTAATTAATGAAACCAAATATATATATATATATAGTGCTTGCTTAATTAATTAATAATAATGAGTATAGAATTATATATTAATAGAAAGGAAAATATATATAACATGTGCCCATGGCCGGAATTGCAGTGACTGACGGACGGGGAGATATGATATGCATATATAATATATGTAATATTGACAGGGTAGCGTGCGTGCCTGAAAAGATGCCAGGCTGTAGAAGAATTGGGGTCGGTAGGGGGAAATGCAGGGTGTGCTAAGGGATTCCGATACACCGGACCAACTGATACCTCCCCCTTCCTTCCTTCTTCCACTTTCACCCCAAACACTTTCTTCTGCTGCTGCATCCTCCTCCTCCTATTCCTACTCGTACTCGAAGAAGAAGGACTTAGCTAGCTACCTACTGCCAACAGATCGATTAAACCTGCAAACAAATGAACTGATGAGAATGGGAGAGATTAATTCTGGTTTCAGATCGAATCAAATATTACCTGTGAGATAGATAGATGTAAATTAAATTTGAAGGAGGAGAAATTAATATATATGTAAAGAAAAGGAGGAGTGAGATTGAGATTGAGATTAATGTGTGTGTGTGTTATTTTTGCAGGGGCTAATATACGTATAATGGACGTCTCAACTCAACTATCAGAATATATACTATACTCAAGGAAAAGAGTGATGAAGAGTAGTATATATATATATATATATATATATATATATATGGGATGTAGATGGATGGGGGGGTGCAGGCACAGAGAGAGCATGCATGTGTATTTTGGGATGCTCTTGTACATTGTTTCACTTGATATACAGTAAGTACTATGAAGATGGTCATTGAGTATGTATCATGTATATTATTATTATTCTACTAGTATGCGTGTAGGTAGTTGAAGCATGCCCAACTTGCAGGCACCGCCTATCACTTGTTCTTGCTTGCTTTGCTTAATTTGGAAATCACACTTCAACTAACAATATTAATTATATAGTTCCATATCAACAAGTTACTTATCTTATATTATGCATGTTGGTTGACTAGTATCAATTTATAACTTATATTAATCTCTTTCTTATTTTGGCTAATAATAAAATATATATATATAGACTAGCTACTTCCTATGTTTTATTCTCAAAGAGTTAATTTTGAAATATGATATAGAGAGATCACCACTAGATTCATTAAACAAGGGAGGAACAGAGTAACAACAACGGGGCTAAACTCAAAATGAAAATACATACATACATACATGGGAGGAGGGAGCGAGCGAGCGAGCACGTAGGAAGAGGGTACCGATCGAACAGACAGATGAGAGGTGAGGTGATAAATGAGAGAGCAAAGTTTGAGTTGCAACAACCCCACCTACACCTACAAGGCTACCATTACTGCTCTGCTCTGCTCTGCTCTCTCCCTACTCTTGCAGTACGTACGTACATTATTATGAAGTAGTAGTAGTATACTTACTAGGTCCAGGACTACTGCTGAGCTGAGAGGTTTGTTGATGCAGCTGCCAGCCAGCGTACGTACGTACGTGAATGAATGAATTGCTCGTGAAATTTGGTACTATATGAGTATAATGGAGAGATGTTCATGTCCGGTCCTAACTCCTAAATTGACTAACAGTATCAATTAGCATCAATAATTAAGGTACAAGTATAACAACTAAAAATATACACCTTTTTTTTTTTAATTTTATTTTTTTTTATGGATTACAAGGTACAAGTATAACAACTAAAATAAGTAATTTGTCATTATTTTTTTTTATACTAATGCCCTTATTTTTTAAAAGTATATTAATTGTGAATCACATATAATAATTTTATTCGTAGGGCGGGTATAAAAAGTAAAAAAAATAAAAATAAAAACTTAATTTTCATTCAATATAGGGCCTGTTCTTTAGGGAGTTCTGAAAACAGGTCTCAAAATCTGTTCTCAGCTCAACTAGGTCTCAGCCCATTTTTAAGAAACAAGGTTCTAAGAACTAAGTTGTAACTCAGTTCTCAGCCCAAGCTAAAGAACATGGGGTTCAACCCAATATTTTTTCCAATACTTTTTTCCAAAATTTTTACTTTTATTAACAGATAAAATCTCAATATTTCATTTTTTACATATTCAACCAAAAACTAATTTTTACATTATAATAATATTTCAGTCCATACTAATTGTTTTTAATGTTAATGATATATTTAAGTTTACACAATATTTTAGTTTAAGATGGTTTAATATTTAATTTTTCTTATTTAATTTTTTTAAAAAAAATAAGTTGGGACTGTCATTTAAGAAACAGAAAATAACAGGGGCCTATTTATAAAAACTTTGATGAACAGTGACACTGTTCATCTTTTTTTTTTTGTTGGTTTGGTTTAGTAACACTCACTTTTTATTAGAGATAGAGATAGAGATAGAGATGATGATGATGAATAGAGGACCCGACCGAAGGAACATCATGCATGTTATTTGAGGCAAGTGGCAACAACTTGTTGTGTTGGTTTAATTGATATTTATGGATTATGAATGGAATTGTACGTGTCAGTTGTAACCATGATGATGATATGCACATGATTCATGGGCATGCTTTGTTTAACTCTCTATCTAAAGTTGTCCTTTGCCGTGACTTGTGCTATTTCAGTTGCTCAACGTGCATGTTAATTTGTGCTTCACCAAATAACCATAAATAAAATCACAACAACAACAACAACAAACATTGTAAAGTAATCCCTTCACTTCAACCAATATCAATATAAAGAGTAATATTATTTTTAATATTATAAATAACATTGAGATAGAGGGAGTTTGATATGATTATACTTTTTCTTTTCTTTTCTTTTTTTTTAAATCCATAATTGCTATATATCTTTTTTTTTTTATCTCATTAGAAAGGTTTTGTTTTATATCCTCGCTAATACGATTATATTTTATTCATAATTTAGTTCCAAATAAATAGTTAACAATAAAAAGTAAAAAAAATTATAGAATTTGGTGTAATGATAAAGTATAAGATAATGCTCAAAATAGTTGTGTTTTATTTTTTCAATTTTATTTGGCTCACTCTTTTTATTTTATTTTATTTTATTTTTTATAGTAAAAGAGTGAATATACCCACCTAATTTAAATTAAAAAAAAAAGGGAGTACAAGATAATGACTTTTTCTCAACAACAACTAAATATAAAGGAATATACAAAGATAATAAAACTGCATAGATAGATTGAAGTGCGGGCTTACAATGGAAGCCCATCACAGTTGAGTTTGAAATTAAATGAGTAATTGGGGGCCCATTTATATCCTCCATATTCTCCTACTGAGCCTGAGCAGCTGGTGAATTGAGTGATGATGTTCAATTCAAAGTTGATGAAACCGGAATTGGAATTGCGAAGGTACAATACTTTTGCATTTTGAAGAATCTCCATGGCTGAAGGCTGATGATACTCATAATCCCAGTCCCAGTCCCAGTCCCGCAAGTTTGAGTTTGAATTTGGGTTTGGGTTTGGGAGATCCCTCTTGTATTTGTTCCTTCTTTATTCAGTTTCACTCTGTATCAAACCTACAAGGTAAGACCCTGCTTTCCTTTTCATTTTCAGTTCATACCCTTTCTCGCCTGACTCATCATCCGCAGTAGAGTAGATTGGAGAAGATGGCTGACGGCGACCACCACTCCGCTCCCCCGATTAGGCTCATGAATTTCGTCTCCGAACAACAGGTCTTCCTCAACCTTCTGCTCCCAGATTTTATTTTATTTTATTTATTCTTTCTTTTCAACTGTGTAATTCGTCTGAAAAATACAAAATAATATACTAATGCTTAGTCATGGTGGGGGTCGTCTGCAGTTGGAAGAAGCAAAGAAAACTCGGGGTGCCCGGGTGGAGGATGGAACTGCTCAGAGAGATAGGCCACTCTATGAGGTGCTCCTGCTACTTTATTTTATTTTTCTTCGTATTCTTTTTTTGCATTATGAATCATATAACTCAAGTTAATCTAATTCCCTCCCACCTATGGATATGCCTCGAACCCCATAAAAGAGATTTGTGTGCACTGTACCATAACTAACTAGAAAGATTTCTCAATTGTGTTTTTGGAAATGTTACAGAACATCGTTTTTAAGAAAATCCCAATATTGCTACTTCCATTTCAACAATGACTCTAATTTAACATGAGTATTTCTTTTGGATGCCAAATGCAATCATCAACTGTCTGATTGTTTTCATTCAAATCATATACTTTTCCTAGTCCCAATGATATAGTTGGATTTTCTTTTTATTAGTTAGATCTATGGTATAACCTGTTTTCTGTCTCTTAATTTTCAATGCCATGAGCTGTATTACTCCTATTTGCATCGACTACTCCCCTTCTCACCTTTTCAATTCCTCTTCCCCCAGGTTTTAAAGGAGAATAAAGATAAAAAAGACGCAGAGTTCAATGAGCGTTTCAAGCACAGTAAGCTAGCCGCTGCCATTTTTATGGGGTTGTGATGAAGATTAAAAATACCATGTCCCTTCTCCTTTGTAGGTAATAGAATTTTCCCTTTCATTCAGGGCCACCCAAAGCATTGGATGAAGATGAGACTGAGTTTCTTGATAGTTTAGAGATGGTTTGTCTCTCCATTTTTTTCATTTTCTGCCCCCACCTTCGATTCGGATTGAGTTTTTTATGTTTGTTTCCATGCTGACTTGGTTCTTGTCTGCTGATGTATTGAATTTCCCTTTAGTCAAAGAGAGAATATGAGAAACAAGTGGCGGATGAAGAAGCACAGGAGCTGCAAAGCTTCCAAGTAATCTCCTGATTAATGTCGACTAATTCTTTGTACTTGAACTGCGTGAAAAGGGTAAAAAAAAAGGGGTGGGGGGAGACACTAGAGTTTAGTCCTCCAGTTGGGTTCTCTCGCCCTTTCCATATAGAGAAAGTTGAATGATTTAAGTATAAGGTTGTCTATTAATGCCCCTCTCTTCTCAGTTTTTCTTACTATATGAAATGTCTGTTTTCTCTCTTCTATAGTTTCCTTTGCTGATGGATTTCATTATAGGCAGCTGTGGAAGCACAAAGTAGTGCTGTTTTTGAACCAAAGGAGATTCCTTCTGTTCCTAGAGTCCAGGTTAGTTGTTCGTTTGAATGCACTCTCTCTAGTCTCTACTGTATAGCAGACCTCAAATAGTGACATAAAGGCTTAGTATGTGATTGTTGTTGTTGATGTTGGTTTGTGAATTCTTGTCAAGTTCATTTTTTGTAATTCATAATTTGTAGAATGTTAAATTTACCATGATTTATCTTTGACCAACTGAATAAAAAAAAACAGCAACATCAGTTTCTGATTTGCAGAATATCCCGAGCCTTTACTCTGAAGCCGGTTTGATTCCATGAGATAGCATAATTAAGATGTGATATTATCTGGATTGGCTAAATTGCGGGGTGATAATTCTATGAGATCTTTGTAATTGCCAAAATGGGAATAATCTGGGTTTTTATATCACATCCAGTCTTTGAAAGAGCAATTCCTCTCGATGATAGACCAAATTCTCCTTCAAAACTGAAAGTTTGGCACTAGACTTATTGCACAATTTTGGATGGTGGTGTAAGCAATCAAATGTGGTGGTGGCTAATAGATAAATCCAGTGCGGCGAGCAGCTTGTATTGATTATGTACTGCATGGCATGAATTATAGACAGTAACTGTGTTGTCATATTCTCCGACTGCTTTGTAATGTATACTGGTCATATGCAGGATGAAAAGTTGCCTAAGAAGAAAAGTTTTTCTCCTCATCCATCAGGACTAGTTATCAAAGTGATGCCCCAGGCAAAGAAAGCGAAAAGGGACCAGGCTAATTCAGAAGCAACTGCATGCGTTCC
Source organism: Leptodermis oblonga (assembly GCA_016801395.1). Taxonomy (NCBI): domain Eukaryota; kingdom Viridiplantae; phylum Streptophyta; class Magnoliopsida; order Gentianales; family Rubiaceae; genus Leptodermis; species Leptodermis oblonga. Next base: position 523,365 of record CM028760.1, on the reverse strand, counting down.
TGAAACACCTGATGGTGATAAATTGAAGACTCCAAGCTGCTCTATGAATGTGAGTAGTAGTGTTGTTAGGACGGGATCAGGCCCGGTTTCTGTTGTTAATAGTACAGGTAGTTTGGTTTCGTATAGTGATGGAAGTGACGATGAAGAATGACTTTATTTTGCGCCGCAAGCGATAACTAGAGAAAGGGGCTTGCTCTCTTTGGAACCCTTGGGTGTGGAGCGTCAATTGCCTTGTGGTTTACAATACATTTTTGCATTGTTTCCCTTCAAAGTGGAGTATGAATCACTCACAATTTTACTTATACATATAATCTTTAAAGATGTCTACAAATTGATTGAATACACAGGATCTGGGAGTATCATTTAGTTTCAATCATAATCTTACTGTTATTAAAATAACAAAATTTGGGAGTTATTCATCATATACAGCTAGCTTTAGTAGTGGTATGGAGTGCGTACTTCACCCTACTCTGTATATGAAAGGAACATTGTGTGGCATGTGGTACAAAGTTGTAAGTTCTAACTTGAAGAGGAAGAGGAAGGTTGTTGGGCAGAGGTGTGAAGTGCAACTAAGGACGCATAAACGCCATCTTTAATGTTGACAAGAGTGTCGTGATTTCCCTTCTCCACAATCACTCCATTCTTCACCACTGCGATCACGTCGGCCCCCTTTATCGTGGATAGCCTGTGTGCCACCACAACCGTGGTCCGATTTACCATCACCCTGTCGAGTGCATCTTGAACTATTCTCTCAGATTCTGCATCCAAAGCGCTTGTAGCCTCGTCCAGCAGCAGTATCTTTGGAGTCTTTACTATTGCCCGTGCGATGGCCACTCGCTGTTTCTGGCCACCTGATAATTGCACCCCCCGTTCTCCTACTACTGTATCATAACCCTGCACAGAAAGAATCACCATAATACATACACATGATCCAATGGAGATTCGAATATTGGACACAATTCTATCTGTATATATATATATATACCTGCTGTAAGGCACTGATGAACTTGTGTGCATTTGCCAGCTCTGATGCTTCTATTATTTCTGCTTCTGATGCGTTGCCTTCTTTGCCGTACGCAATGTTTGCTCGTATTGTGTCGTTGAATAGAACTGGTTCTTGACTGACGAGTCCCATTTGAAGCCTTAGCCACCTCACTTGGAACTTCTGGATCTCAATCCCATCCAGAGTAATTGTCCCGGAATCCGGATCGTAAAACCTCTGCAGCAATGAGATGACTGTAGATTTGCCGCTTCCGCTCTCTCCAACCAAAGCAACAGTCTTGCCGCTGCGGATGGTTAAGCAGAGGTCTCGAAAGATTTGAATATCTGGCCTGGTAGGATACTTGAAGCTTATGTGGCGCAACTCAATTTCTCCCTTGACACTTTCCAGTGTCATTCCAGACTCGTCGCTTGGGTCAATCTTAGATTCCCTGTCAAGGAGAGAAAATATGGAAGCCGCAGCACTCTTAGCGTTGGTTGAATCTGGGGCCATTGAACTTGATTGAGATATTGCCAGTGATGCCATGGTCAGAGCAAAGAAAACCTGCAAATAAAACAAATACTTTTGAGTATGCTCACTACTAGCATTACCTTCTTCAAATCGCACAAGTTGAGTTTTGTCTACTTACTCTGAAAACATCTGAGAATGTTATTTCACCAGCCTGGACAAGACGGGCTCCGGCATAAAAACTGGTGGCATACACAAGGAAAAGCAACAAGAAGGACGAACCAAACCCAATCCCACTCACTACGCCTTGCCTAATTCCTTTCTTCATCGGCCCTACGCACTTCTTCTTGTACAGTTGCATCACCTTCTCTTCAGCACAAAATGAAGCAACCGTTCTGATGCTTCCAACTGCATCATTAGCAACTTGACTTGCTTCCTCGTACATCATCTGCAAAAAAAATCTACATCATTAGCAACTCCAATGAAGTTGTGTTTAAGGAGTCAGTAACCAAACCAAACCCAACCAAACCGACCTTTGCATCAGCACTGAACCCTTTCATGAACTTCACTTGTACATATCCGTTCAATCCTATTAGGGGTATCATGGCCAGGATTATAAGTGCCAACTGCCAACTTGCATAAAATGCAACCACCAAACCGATAACTGCAGAGGAAGAATCTTGAACCAGCTGTGCAAGAGCATCTCCAACAAGTGCACGCACCATTGCTGCATCGGTAGAGAGTTTTGCACCAATGAATCCACTTGAGTGCTCAGGCTCATCAAACCAACCAACCTCCATATTGACCACCTTCTCAAAGCACATTGCTCGAATTCGCCTAATTAATCTGCCTCCAGCAATGCCGAAAAGGTATGTTCGTCCTGGATATGCTACTAATGATACAGCTCCCAGAACCACAAAAATGATTGCCCAAAATCGTGAATCCTTCTTTAGTTTATGCTCATTCTCATAAAATGTTTTGATCACGCTAGATAGTAGTATGCCAAAAACAGGGAAAATTGCACCATTAACAATGGCAGCTATAGCTCCAACCATGAGCACTGGAATTTCTGGCTTGTTGAGAGAAGCTAGGCGAAGAACAGAGACTTCTTGAGGTTTTTCTGCTGCTTCATGGGGATTAGCATCAGATTCTCCTAATATTGTTTCAGTAGTAGCCAGACCCGTAGGTAGACCAAATGAGGAAGGGATTGAATGTCTGTTGCTATTTCCCAGGGAAGATCTACGACTGATATTCCCGGCTGAAGATCCACGACTGATGGAACGTTGAAATGACATTCTTCGGCTCGACTGTCTAGCGGATTCGGTGATGCTATCAGATTTGTCTCTTTCGTCAACATTGTTTTCTGCACTTTTATTCATTTCTTGCAAGCGGATAAGTTGGCTGTATGCTCCTTCAGGATCTGTGGTTAGCTCAGAATGCGTACCTAAAGCAAGCAGTGACAACAGAGATTCTTAGATGCTGAAGGAAATTTTACTACAAGTGATTCCAAGCACGAGCTAAAGTCTTATATTCAAAGCCGCATAGTAGAAATTAGATACAGTACCTTTTTCAACCATCTTTCCCCGATGAATGACTGCAATCATGTCAGCATTTCTCACTGTGCTTAGACGGTGAGCAACAACGACAGTTGTTCTGTTGATCATAATTCTATCTAATGCCTCTTGCACTATTCTTTCAGATTCTGCATCTAGTGCGCTAGTTGCCTCATCTAGAAGTAGAATTCGAGGATCTTTTAGAATTGCTCTTGCTATAGCAATCCTTTGCTTCTGCCCTCCGGAAAGCTGAGTACCATGCTCACCAACCATTGTGTCCAGTCCCTGCATACATGTTCAGATACTGAAATCAATCAAAAGAAGCAGCAATTGAAAAATGAACACGAAAATCAATCTTTAAGTAATTTGCCATCAATCATGAGTTGAAAGTGGCTTGAACCTTTGGCAACTTATCAATGAACTTAGCAGCATTTGCCAGCTCGGTTGCTGCTCTAATTTCTTCTGTAGTTGCTCCCTCCTTGCCATATGCTATATTATCCTTAACACTCCCCGTAAAAAGTACAGGTTCTTGGCTAACAAGACCTATCTTTTCCCTGATCCACTTGAGCTGGAATTCCTTGAGATTTGTCCCATCAATAAGAACTTCACCAGCATGTGGATCGTAAAATCTCTCAATCAAGCTGATGACTGTTGACTTACCACTTCCACTCTGGCCAACCAAAGCTGCAGTAGTACCACTAGCTATGAACAAAGAGAATCCACTGAAAATTTGTTCATCTGGTCTTGCAGGATAGCTAAAATATACGTTCTTTAACTCAATATCTCCACGAATGTCATCCAATTTCTTTCCTCTAGTATCATATGCATCGATATCTGGTTTTCTATTTATGGTCTCAAACATCTTGAAAGCAGCAGCGCGACCGGCAGCAAATGCGGTCATGCAGGGAGATGCCTGCCCCAGAGACCTAAAACAATTTAAATGATCAAACCAGTAGGACTATATAAATACATGAATATTGGAGATATAATGAGGTATTGAGAACATGGTAAGAGGTTATGCAAGCAAATTGAGACTCACATGGAACCAGTTAAAACTGCAATGATTACGTTAAGCACTTCACCACCGGTATTCTTTCCATCTGCGATCAACCTTGAACCAAACCAAATTGCCAAAGCATAACTGCAAAAGACAATTCCCATAACTGTACCAAGGCCTAAACCAGTAGCCATTGATTCTTGTACACTCGAATTATAAGCTTTTGCCAGGGATTTGTTGTATTGAGTCACAGCATGCTTTTCTCCAGTAAATGATGCCACCTGGATGGATACATACCAATTGAAAGTTTATGTTTTTTTTTCCCCTCATTAAAAAAAGGAGAAGAATGGAATTGCTTGGCTTTTTTGGTCAAGTGACATACTGTTCTAATGGAGCCAATGGTCTGCTCAACCACAATTGCTGCTTGGGCATAAGCACTTTGTCCACGGGAAGACATTCGAGAGATAACAATGGCCATGAGGGCACCAGATATAACAAGTGGAGGGATGGAACTCAAGAGAACGAGTGTGAGAAGCCAGCCTTTGAGAAATGCAATCAAGAAACCACCAAGGAAAGTGGACACCAGCTGTATAAACTTGCCCACCTAGAAAAAAACATGGAAGGTTTGGAAAAGAAATCAACATCTTGTTGTTTAAGCTAATAGTCTTGTACATTGGTAACTGGCAAATAAATGGTGATTACCTTCTCCCCCATAGCATCTTGAATGAGAACAGTGTCACCAGACATCCGCCCAACAACTTCCCCTGTATTGGTCTCCTTATCAAAGAAACTGATATCTTGGCGCAAAATGGTTTTGAGATAAAGGTTCCTGATGCGAGCAGCCTGTCTCTCCCCAGTGATCATCCAACAAGAAACCTCTGGAAACGATACACATTTGAGATATTTAAACCAAAACGTAATAAACCCGTGGAGGGGTGTGTGTACTTACGGAGAAATGCGGCAGCACCAGCACCCAGACCCAAATAAACAAATTTGAGGGAGACCTAGCAAATGCAAGGGAGACCGGTTAGCTCAAGGGAATACATAAGTATGTTTATTGGAAGATTAGGGGTGTATATATTACCTTAGAAACCACATGAACAACATGTTTGATATCCGTAGTTTGTCCAAAAGAGTCAGTCAATTCGCCAAACAAAATGGTCATGATTGGAAGGCACAATCCGTTGCCAACCGCAGCAATGGAGCCAATGATCATCAAAAGCTTGTCAAAAGAATCGGAAAAGTGAAAGAGCTTGAAAAAGGGAACAGTTTGGGGGGTTTCCTTATTCTTGGGCTTCCCTTCTTTAGCATCGAGATCATCTGTGTGTGTGGGGGGTAATAACAGGGCAGGAGAAGTGGCGGGCATATTTGAATGCACCACACTGGAGCCACTTTCGTCTGGAACCATTGTCGATCTCTAGAGTAGATCAATAAGATTATACGTATGAGTACTTTAGCTGAATACAGTAGTAGCCAGACAGAAAAAAAAAAAAAACAGAAAAAATCAAATTGGTAAATAATAGTAGCTGAATACTTGTTGAGATTGAAAATCTGAAAAGAAATAGACTAAAAGATGCAGGTGAGTGAGGAGAAATGAAGAAGCAAACAGGAAGCATTGACCTTTTCGGTTTGTACATGATAAATCAAAAGAAAAAAAAAGAAGGAATATTACTTAGAAAGAAATCATCAAAGTGAGAATGATTTTGGAGTGAAGTAGATGATAGATGTAGTCAGTCCGATGGAGATCTTCCCAAATACAGGAGAGGGATGATGTATGTAATGGTGTTTAGGGTGAAAAGGAAAAATGGATGAAAAGAAGCACTTACTGGAAATGGCAATGGAGGTTTTTGAGTCTCTATCTTTTATTTTCTTCTTGGTAGTAGTAGTTGTTGGTGAGCGCCCTTCAAGTCCAAGTTTGAAGCAGAAATGAATACAAAAAATATGAATAATATAGCAGAGAGAGAGAGAGAGAGAGAGAGAGTTTGTTTCGGTTTCAGTTTCAGTAAGAAAGATGGACTTTTAATACTAATTGAAATGTCAGAAGAACTCTGGCCTCTCCCTGGAAAGAGGAAAGTTGAACACAGAACACTAAACAGCAGTCACAATATCTTGGTGGACGGAATCACATGTATGTATGTATATGTATGAGAAATGGAATCACAAGTAAACCCAACAATAATATAGTACTTTTGTAGGAAAGCGAAAAGGGAAGGAGGATCTTCCTCTTCCTTAGTTATGCCCCTTCTTTCTGGGCAGCTCGCTGCACTCTTTCTCTCTCTCTCTCTCTCTCTGTTAGTTAGTACAGTATCAGTATTCCTATTATTTTATAATATAGACTCATCTCCAATTCAACATGTGTTATTTGCTTGGACAACAAGCTCCAGATCCAAGCTCCAGATGCTGATCACCTTCTTTCCATCTTTCTCCTTTTACTTTTCCATATTCATATTCATATTCGTTTGGATTTCAACTTTCAACTTTGGGGTGTCCACTTTACAGTTAGGAATTTTTTGCTTTTCTCCAAGGCAGGCAGACTAATAACTACTATTAATTATATCCAAAGTATTTGACTTGACGCCTACATTTCCTTCATTTTTCAATTGTTTAATTAGAGGATCATAGCTACGTATTCTAACGTTATACGTAACTTGATCATCATGCTTACTAATCCATCTTCATATTCATATTCATATTCATACTCCCATCCCCACCCCCCAAGCAACAGGTACACACAAAGCGACAGCGTTTCATGTACCCTTCCTTCTTCACCCACTCCCACTCCAACTGGAATAAGAAAATGAGAAAAAGAAACCATCATTTTTTACTTCACATTATTACCATTTCAAAATAACCTTAATTGCCCAACATCAATTGTGTCACTGCCGCCCGGATTCATTCCAATTGTTTCTTCCAAACAAACAAATATATATATATAAACAAATACTATTGTGAATGGACTTTTTCTTGCCGGATTGGATTGGATTGGAATGGATTGTCGCCCAAGAAAATGGAATGGGATTTTGGAAGTGACAGACAAATAGACAAATCCCAAAAGTCCCAACCCACTTTTGTTCAAAACTGGAATCATTTCATTTTTTAGTGTTCCACAACACCATTCCTTTTCCTCATATTCATATTCTAATTATCAATTCCCATGCTCACCCATTCATCTCCTTTTGTTTATTCTCTACCTATTTTTATTTTATATGAATTTTATATTTTAATATAGTTTCATGGTTTTTTCTAATCTCACAAAATTAAAATAAATATACCCTAAATCCACACAAAAAAAAAAAAAAAAACCCAGAAAAAAGAGTGAATGTAACATATATAGGATCTAAATGTATTGCACCCAACAGATCTTTGTTAATTACCATTGCATTTTTCAATGCCTTAATTCAACTTTTCAATTTTCAACGGTCCCCCCTACTCCAATAATAAAGAAAATGTTCAGTTATTTATCATTACTCGTTATAATAACATTGGTTAAGTTAAGAGGATTAAGTTTTCATTTTTAGGGTTCATTACATTTATATCCCTTGCAATTTTTATTATGCATACCCCCTTAAAAGTTAGGTTGGAAATATTATCAATACATCTTTGAAGCCGATCTATAAGTTGACCAAATTCTAAGATATTAGGGATGCATTGATAATTTTATACTATAAGTAACACTTTTTTCACTATATAGAATTGATATTTTTTCGTCAAGGGTAAGAACTAACCCCCTACTCATTCGTTATCATGTTTTAAAATATAATTTTAAAAAATAATTACTTAATATAAAAAAATATAAATAATTTAATTAAATAATAAAAGTTATATTAAAAATAATAAAAAATAATTATAATATATTAAATTTACTATAAATTTTTTTTAAAAAAAATATTAATAAAAACGAAAATGCCTTAGAAATCTAGGAGGAGGGGCAGTAGCGCACTAAATTAAAGTCCATCGTAGATCGTAGATATTCATATTTGGTAGTTAGTCAATCCATCGAAAATGTCCCCATTATATGTATAGCATATTCGTTGGTCAATCCATGTTTCATCATTGCTGACGTTTCTCTTATTCTTTAAAAATAAAATAAAAGAATTTGTGGGTGCTGTGTTACTTGTGGGCTAAGGCTCTTTCTTTCTTTTTTTTTTTTTTTTTTTTTTCCTGTGGCAACTAGGACAACAGAATGGTCAGAGTCAGCGACGCCCTAAACCCAAACCCAAACTCACTCACATTCATTCATTTTTCACATTTCCCATACCCGTACCCATGCTTATAAGTACTTATTCACTCGCACCATTTCATTCACATGATATGATACCCAATCTCTCTTGGTTTTTTTATAAGTCACACACACACATTATTGTCTTATTTTATCTTCTTCAGTAAGTAAATTTAGTCAACTATCCATTATTTGTTTTCTCTCTGTCTACACAATTAAGACTGAAAATAGACCCAAAATCTTATATAAGTAATTTCATATGGGCTTATATCCTTCGCTTCAGTTCAAACACACAGCTCTATAACTGTAACTGTAAGGTCCAATCCAAAAAAAGGCACACTACTTTCTATGGGCCTGGATCTGTGGCAAAGACGGCGGGAATGTTTTAGTGGCCCTCCCTCTACAAACAACAATAGATAAGCTCGCAACACCAAATTTCTTCATAATCATCAACTCAATTACAAACACAAAAATGTTATGTTTCATTACAACACTCAAAATTACAATTATGAATTTCAAAGAATACTGATGTGCATAAAAATAGCTAAAGTCATTGGGTTTGGCCCAATCAAGACAAGGAGAGTTTAGGTACAAAAAGCTCAAGGGCAGGCTTAGGTCGGCATTAAGCAGATCTAAGGAGATAGTCAAGGTCAGGCTTAGGTCTGTACTAAACAGACCTAATGAGATGGTCAGGGTCGAGCTTAGGTCGGTAAACAAGATAACCAAACCCGGGAAGCTTAGGTCGGTAAAGCTTAGATCAGTAAAGTTTAGGTCGGTAAAGCTTAGATCAATAAAGATTAGATCAGTAAAAGCTTAAGTCAGGCAGAGCTTAGGTCGGCAGAGCTTAGATCGGTAAAGCTTAGATCAGTAAAGCTTAAGTCAGGCAGAGCTTAGGTCGGCAGAGCTTAGATCGGTAAAGCTTAGATCAGTAAAGCTTAGATCAGTAAAACTTAAGTCGGGCAGAGCTTAGATCGGTAAAGCTTAGATCAGTAAAACTTAGATCAGTAAAGCTTAAGTCAGGCAGAGCTTAGGTCGGCAGAGCTTAGGTCAGTAAAGCTTAGGTCGGTAAAGCTTGGATCAGTAAAGCTTAGATCAGTAAAACTTAAGTCAGGCAGAGCTTAGGTCGGCAGAGCTTAGGTCAGTAAAGCTTAGGTCGGTAAAGGTTAGATCAGTAAAGTTTAGATCAGTAAAACTTAAGTCAGGCAGAGCTTAGGTCGGTAAAGCTTAGGTCAGGTCGGGATAACGGTAACATTGACATGACAGTTAGACATCATTATAAGGCCATGAATCTGATATATGCAGGAGCAATAATGACAAAGGAACAAAATTAGAGCCGTTATTTCAAGAACGTTAAAGTCATCATAAACAGGAGAGTAGTTGGAAGTGCAGGTCATCATGGCACAACGGACATATCATACAGCTCATCACAACACAACGGATATATCAAGGTGAGCCTATAAATACTCAGTCACCAGACTCATTTCGGGTAAGCCATTCTTAATGCAATTTCTCTTAAGCTCTTGGTCAATACCCTTTTTACATGTTGCTAACTTGACCGTCGGAGTTATACAGGGGGGATAGCCCCGCTTCTTTCTGATTGCTTGTCTTTGTCACCGGAATATTCTTCATACAGATCCAGGTCCTCACTAATCCGACCTCCATAGCTCGGTTTCCATCTCTGCCTTCATCCATTTTGTCATTTAATCTCTATATTGGGCCTGAACGTTCAAGATCTTCATTGGGCCAGCCGGAGCATCCAAACACCGGACATTTTACGTCACATCAAATACAATAAATAAAATAGTTAATTTATCACTATTATATTTTATTAATATTCTTTTTTTTTAATTTTTAGAATGAATTAATAAAACTCTTTTGGTGGGAGTGGGACAGATAAACACTTGACTGAAGAAGATTATCGATGGTTAGACGACAACAACAAAAAAGAGGAAATCCAGATAACTTGTACACACGTACCATTATTTTGTTCGTTGATTGTGCCAATCCCCCATCTCTCTCTGTCTGCAAACTCTGCACCGCAATACTAATCCAAATGCTCGTTCGTAAGTAAAGTTGTTGGGAAAATATTAAAAAAAATGACAAACACGCCACAATTAACTCTCACCCAATTCATATCATATGCTTCTCCCTCTGTCCTTCATCATAACAACAGTATTATTACTCTCTAGTTCACTCCCGATGCCAGTTTTCATTTGTTATTTCCACTATTTGCATTTCGCAGCAATACTGCTTCTGCTGAATTCCACCACCACTGCATATAATAATAACAATACTGCGGTTGGAGATCCCGGCATGAAAACAGATCAGCTGAGGGTGGCCTTTGAAGCTTGGAATTTTTGCAATGAGGTTGGCAACCACGAAGCCCCTGGCGTCGGCAGCCCCAGAGCCGCCGACTGCTTCCATTTTTCCCCAACCAGTTAGTGTTCTGTTTCACTTCCTTCAACTTTCAATCCCACTGCTGTTTTTTTATTTTAATTCTCCAATGAATGACTTGTCCAGATGGTTCCATAATTCACAAGGTGAGCCAGGCCGACAACAGGCTAGGGGTGGGAAACCCATTCCCGGGATTGCCTACACAAGCTCTACAAAATCCCGACCTTTACGCCGTCGAGAAAGAGCTGTATTTGGGTTCACTCTGTCAGCAGGAGGACGACGGAAAGCCTTGGCAGTTTTGGATGGTTATGCTCAAGAACGGCAACTACGACACAACATCTGGCCTCTGTCCCGAGAATGGAAACAAGAAACCGCCTTTCCGTCAGCCGGGAAGGTTTCCTTGCTTTGGAGAAGGCTGCATGAATCAGCCCTTCCTTTATCATCAACCTACTACTCTAGTAACTACTACTTCACATGGGACCAAGACGGCCACCATGAGAGGAAGTTTCAGTGGTACCTACGACTATGTCTTGGCACCTCCTCCCTTTCCAGCAGCTGGCGGAGGACCATTTTCCTACTTTGAGGTGGTTTGGGAGAAGAAAATGGGTGCTGCTAACAATGCTAGTGGATGGGTGTTCACTCACACGCTCAAGACATCTAAACTCTATCCATGGCTCATGCTGTACCTTCGAGCTGATGCTACCAAAGGTTTCTCAGGAGGCTACCATTACGACACCAGAGGAATGCTCCATACGGTATGTAAGTACTTCTCAGTATCAAAAGATATAGTCCATTTTAGGTATAAACCACCCTAATGATTTTTGACAAGAAAACAGAACCTGCCCTCTGGGAAGCTCCAGTTCTCAAATTGGTTTAGGTTGTTGGCCTCGTCTGCTTGATTGCCGACAGACAACAAGAAAACCTCACGTGCTATAGTCTGCTGCAAGTGTTACCTTGGTTATCATAAATCTTTGACCAGAAGCTCAGTCGTTGGAAGAGAATGCTATTTCTTTAAGTTTTAACCTTGGTTTATGCTAACGAGTTTTTTCACCCACCGATGCTCAGCTGCCGGAGTCTCCTAACTTCAAGGTGAAACTCAGTCTGGACGTGAAGCAAGGCGGAGGAGCCAAGAGCCAGTTCTATCTGATAGACATTGGAAGCTGCTGGAAGAACAATGGTGACCCTTGCGATGGAGACGTACTCACTGATGTCACCAGGTACAGCGAAATGATCATCAATCCTGAAACACAAGCTTGGTGTAGCCCTTCAAGTATAGCCAACTGCCCACCATACCACATCACTCCAAACAACACCAAGATCCTCAGGAACGACACTGCTCGCTTCCCTTACTCTGCCTATCACTATTACTGTGCTCCCGGAAATGCCCACGACCTGGAACCTCCTTATAGTACTTGTGATCCTTATAGTAACCCACAGGCCCAAGAACTGGTTCAGTTGTTACCTCATCCCATTTGGTCTGACTACGGCTATCCCTCTGACAAAGGCGATGGTTGGATTGGTGATGCAAGAACTTGGGAGCTCAGTGTTGGTGCTCTGTCCAGTAGACTCTACTTCTATCAGGTCAGCAGACATCAGGACCCTTCTTCTTTGATTATCTTTTCTTTCATCTTCTGTAGCTGCCCCCTTCGTCTGATCTGATGCACTTTTGTAATGACTCCTTAGGATCCAGGTACCACTCCTGCTAGAAGAATATGGACGTCAATTGATGTGGGAACTGAAATCTTTGTGAGCGACAAGGATGAAGTGGCAGAATGGACCCTCAGCGACTTTGATGTCATTCTCACTTCTCCAGAACCAACATCTGGACAATAACAGATTCAGGCAGAAGCAATCCAGAAATTCAAGATAACCACCATTCTCATTTAGGCGTATCATGTACACCTTGTGCTATTTTTTGATGATACAAAAGCACAAGCTCAAAGATGATTGCTAAATAAATATCTAGTTGCAGAGTTTTTCTCCCTTTCTCTCAGGGCAGGGACACCGGTGCAGTGGCACAAAAACAGTTCAGAATACAAGGTTTAACAGATCTGACAGAAGCATCCACCTGTCTCATAATATTCTATCTGTACAAATATGATAAAAATGCATGGGGCGGCAGAGAAAATAGTTGAAGAAAAGGTAACCAAAACTTTTACTTAGTTAGAAAGTGCATTCAACTACATTTTCAAGTCTAACAACTAGTAGGCTCCATATAGAAATGAAGAGGATCAGAACCAATTTGCAGAAAGAATCAAACTAGAAAACCTGTTAGCTCCACCGCCAGAGTCGCTTAATACTTCTCTGGTTCGACAAGAGCATGCATGTTCATGTAAGATAAGAGATCAAATTGCAATCAAGAAACTTGGTATCGGTCATCAAAATAGACTATGAAGCTAAATCCATTCCTATCCACAAATAGTCAAGGGTATTAGCTCATTACATGCTATGGAAAATCGAGGAGCTACATCAGCGCCATATTTGCGTAGTCCTTGTAACTTTCAAACTTTGGAAAAAGAGATCACCCTGCAAGTCATGTCACTCAAATCGGGTGGAAATCCAGTTTTATCTGCTACTCGAGCCGTAACCATTTTCTCTGGTGCCTATTTGCTTTTTACAATGTTAGCTGTCCCCGTTGCTCCATGCTTCAACCCAGTACCATAGCCACAGCCAAAGAGTTGAAGTTTGTTGCCGATTACCCAATTCTCTGACATTACTGAGAAGAGCCTAAAGATGCAATGGCATCCACCTCCTGCTGAAGAAGTAAAGCATCGATAAAAGTATCTAAACTCTCACCCTGCATTATCTCATTGATTGAGTGACTAGTGATACTGACACGATGATCAGTAACCCGCCCTTGAGGAAAGTTGTACGTGCGAATACGTTCAGATCGATCCCCGCTACCTATCTGTTCAATTAATGAAAAGCTCAGCATCACTGAAAACTGTAAATCCAGTCATTAAACTACCAGTTACATTCTATAGTATATTTACCTGCTCGGATCGAGATCTTGATCGAAGTGAGTGGAGTCTTGATCTTTCCATTTCATATAGCTTTGCACACAGCACTTTAAGTGCTTTGCTTTTATTCTATATAAGATCCAAAAAGTTAATGAATTCAAAAAAATGGTTATTCTAGAAGAGCATCAATAACAAAATAGTGATTACAGCTCACGTCACGTCTAATTTAATATGAATCAAATTAAGAAGCTAGAACTTCAGCAATTATCCATGTGGCAAATATACACATGATAGAGAGCTAGTACATATCACAAATTTAAAGCGGTTTTACAAGAATATATGGTGATTGATTGGGTAAGTAACTGGCAATACAAGATGTAAATTCAAAATCACAGCAGCAGATAACATGACTCTTGAAGAAAATAGATGAGGAATTGATTGGTCAGAGCCATAAGGTCAACTTGTCAAAGTGTTCTCACATTACTAAGCAAATGAACACAATAAATAGGACACAAATAGTGATACGCTCAATTACCATATGTTGAGACCTTTCATCTTGTATGGCAACAGTTAACCCGGATGGAATGTGAGTGATCCTAACAGCACTATTAGTAGTATTGGCATGCTGGCCGCCTGAACCACCAGATCTATACGTATCAATTTTAAGATCCTCATTCTTCAGCTGCACATCTACCTATATAAGAACTAAAACATCATAGGTAGAACATACAAATTTCACACAGCTTAAAAAGAAAACCTCCGAGGGAAAGACGAAAGACAAGGAAATATGTGTATGGTTTAACATTGTAATAGATAAATCACGTAGAATGAACCTGATCTGCCTGAGGAAGTATTGCAACTGACACAGCACTTGTATGCACACGGCCAGACTTCTCTGTCAAAGGAACTCGCTGAACAAGAAGAAACATCAATAATTTCATCCAGAAGAACATAATTCCGTAACTCAAAGTGGGAAAATGCAACCTGCACTCTGTGAATTCCGCTTTCAAATTTTAGTTTCCCATACACACCGACTCCAGATATCGATGCACTAGCTTCCTGGAAAGAATTCTTGTGTCAGAAGTAGCTTTCCATACGGGCGATGTGAAAGTCCACAAAATAACCCAATACTTTTCCTTTTATTTTCTTATATTCTCTGTTCTAACCACCCCTTTCCAACCCCTTATACCACATGAATAACCACCTAGGTCTTGAACACTTGACCTGTGGCTCTAGAGGGATCTAAGTGATTCCTCCATGACCAAAAAATCCTACACCGGTGGTTAACTAGTACAAAATTATTAATAACTGGAAGGCCAAAATTTTCAAGGTTCAAATCAATAGGATAGGCCCAGTTACAATCACATTCAAGCCAACTAAAACAAGCTAAAATAACCTTGTATCCTTTAAGATCAGATTCTGCTACATCAAGCACCTCAAACTTCCATCCATTGTTCTGTGCATACTTGTCATACCTGGCAGAACAAAGAAGTTAATGTAGAAAGCAATACCTGTGACCAATATGGTTAATCATGTTATATCACACTACTCACATTTTAAAAATGTCCATTGCAAATAGAGAAGCCTCCTCTCCTCCACTTCCTAAGCAACATACAACATATGGCATGACTAAAACTCACGCTTCTTCAATTTATAAAGCTATGCATCTACAAGAAAGAGAAATTGGAGTAGCAAGCTTCATTGTTAGACTAAACCTGCTCTTACTTCCAAAATGCAGTCACGTTCATCTGCATCATCCTTCGGAAGTAATTGCTTGAGCAGAAGATACTGTAACCTCTTTTCTTCCACCACAGCTTGGTCCAACTCTTCAGATGCCATCTCTTTCATGTCTCTATCATCTTGACACTCAGTTATCACTGATTTCAAATCCTTAATTTCCTGGAAGGAAAAGAGGGGGTGTTAAAGAACAATGATATATGATATGTAAAACCCATTGGCAAAAAGGAGGGGTTGGGGGGGTCTCAAACATGGAAAGAAGTGATAGAGAAGTTACCAGCCATACAAATGAAATGAAAAAAGAGAAAGCTCTGAATGGCCTAAGTTTGTTGTACTGAGTACCTTCTGTTTAGCCCTCAAATTAGTTATTAGTTCCGCTGCGTGTCTAAGCTTCCGAAGCTCCTTGTTTGCTCTTGAATATTCTTCTGGTGAGGCTTCTGGCTGTCTTTAACCAAAGAATGGGATTATAAACATTGAACATACATTACAAATGTACTGGCTAGCATTCGTGAGTGTGAAAAAAAGAAGATCACAGAATCTAGATTTGGCCTCACATTTAGTTAATCTAAAGAAACCAATGTATCACTATACAAACAAATATGAGAGAAAGCTCGCACATCTGAAAGGAACAGCAACTGTAATGACCGGCGAGGACTGTGAATGCGGCGGTACCATTGGCAAGGGAACACCCAAGTTCCAAATAAGCAAGGAAGTATCAACTACTATTGGGACAGAGGCTTAACTAATATGAAGCAAATTTACAAAAGTAATTAATAAAAGGTGCAGGATTACCTGGTTTACAAGTTGATGAAGATGAGCACTCCTGTCCTCAATAGCTGATAATCTCTGCTCCATAATGTTGATTAGGTCAGTGGAAAGATGAGGTGATATTTCTGCCAATTTTCACAAAATATTACACAAGGAAGCAATCAGAACCAGAAAAACGCTTCAGCGAACTGATAAACCACCATTTCCTTCCTCACAAAAAGAGATCCAAAAACTAGTTTCTAGGTTTCTATCACCTCTCCCCACCCCCAAAATAAAAAAAAATAAAAAATAAATAAATAGCGTAAATAAAATTGCTATAATTTTCCGTATCCTCCTCCTACAGGCTACAAGTAAAATAAATGAAATAACTGCTATATCAATCCATCGTCGCCAGTAATACGGAATGAAATGAAAGCCGGAAATTCGAATACGAAAAACAATAAGAGAAGAAAGAATGCAAAACCGGTGGAGTATGGGCGGAGGAGGAGAGATGGAATGGAGATTGGCCTTGCTGGTCCGACCAACGAATCCGATCGTATCATTATAGTGTGAGTAGGCGGTTGGAGAATCCTAAACGCCGCGGTAGAAAGGCGCCGATTGTTCCTCAACATTAGAAGCAAACCTCGTCCTCGATTCACCACGGCCATGCTCTGATGCTCTTGCTCTTCTTAGTCTGTAGCTGCTTTGCTTTTCATTACCACTGACAGTTAATTATGTAGAAAACAAGAATTTATTAGAGTTAATAATTATTTATTCTTGTGGGCTCTAACTAATGGTCTCAGCCCAAACGAAGGCCCTTGGGCCCTTTACTGAAAAATGATTCTATACACTAGTTGTGTGTGTCTCTGTGTGTGTATATATATATATATATTTTAACACTAGTTGTATATTCATATTCCTATTTTATTTATTTATTGGAAATATCCTTCTTAATTAGCTGTTATATATGTTATATAATTTGTTATTGCAGTATTTTTTATGATATTCGAATTCAATGGAATAATTAATAATATATATATATATATATTGATAGTTGAATAGAGACAATACATAATAAATATATAGTACGTATATATTTGTGAGCATTAATGATACTAGTTAGTGTATTGGTGATTCATTGATTATTGGGGGGTCAAGCCGGCGGTGAAAGGTGCTCCGGTGGCCGGCATCCATGTAGCGCCCTGAAGGAAACCGTTAACAGTGTAGTGATTAGCCTCTGCGGTGGAGATGACCCGGCTCTTGGTGAATACATTGAAGATTCTTTTGTTGGTGGCAGCAGCTGGTCCCCTGTTGGCGAACTCCAGATACTCACAGGTATTCTCGTAAACAGCACCATCCCACTTAATGTAACCGGTGGGGCGGATGACATCTCCGATCTCTGACTGCATGATCACGGTCTTGGCAAACTGCTTCCAGGGCCTGCCCAAGTAGCTGGATACACTGAACCTGGCTGGGAAAAGAGCTTGGTCGGCCACAATCCTACAGTTTTGGAGGACAAGTCCGGTGTCGGCATTGTTGAGCTCTCTGCCATCGGCTGTTACGGTGTTGAATTGGTTGGGAAGCCCTTTCCTCACAACAATCAAGCTGTTCTGGATCACAGCAGATCCCTTTCCGAAGATGAAGTCGATGGTTCCTGAGATGACGCAGTTGCGGTAGAATTGCCTGTGGGTCTGGTAATACAATGTGTCTTGGAAGCTTTCCATGGTGCAGTCGAAGATGGCGGCCATGTCTGACTGGACTCTCAGAGCCACTGCTTGGTGTCCCTCTGCTCCGGCTGTGTTCTGGAATGTCATCCCCTTCGCCATGAATCCGTTTCCCAGGGCAACTGTAATCAAACAAACGTACATATATATATATATATATATATATCATCAAATGATTATGTAATTGATCAACATTAATTAATCGGTTACGTACCGAATGTGGCGGTGTTAGAGGTTTGGATGTGCATGATCCCAAAGTTCTTGTTTCCAGTGACAATGGTCTTTCCGGCGCCATCCCCATAGATAAACACATTCTTCTGCTTCTTGTCGACAATAACATTCTCAGCATAAACGCCGGCCTTGACGTAAATGATGTATCTTCCGTCGAACTTTGGTGGGTAAGCTTTGAGGGCATCGGTGATGGTCTTGAATTTACCACTTGCGTCTTTTGCCACCACGGCATTGGGTTCAACTTGACCCTGTGCCTGAGCAGCCAACAGCTTCCTGTCCGAGCCGTGGAACCAGTCTGGGAAACTGGTGGAAACCTGAAGAAGGCGACGGCTGCTAGAGCTAGAGCTAGACTTTGGCTGCTCGAGGATTGGGATGTTGAAGGCCTTGAGAATGTCGGTCAATTTGGCAATGATGTCGACGGCGTTGTTGGTGAGCTGAGTGGCGTTCAACAGGCCGTTCTCCATGGAGGATTTGTATTCGGGATTCTCGAATTCGTCGAGGCAGTCGGTTTGGTAGCTGTAGACAGCGGTGAGCCAGTTGAGCAGCTCGTCGGCCCTGTCATTCAAGGTGTGGAGCTCGGTGTCTCCGACGGTTGAGAGGGCGGCCTGGAGCTCCTCCACGGCGTACCCCAGGAGGTCCTTGCAGTCCTCGACGGCGACGTGGTGGTAAGGGTCTTGTTTCTGGTCGATGTCGGTGTTGTTGGCGACTTTGATGCCAGCGTGGAGGTGTTGGACGGTGGCGCGAAGAGCTGCCATGATGTAATCCTTGGGAGTGGCTGAGGCATTTTTAGCGACGGACTCCACACTCTGGGCGCAGGCAACTTTGAAGGAGGTTGGGTCGCAGAAAGTGGTGACGGATTTCATGGAGGTGGTGGTTGTGGAATCATCGTGGCCAAATTTGACGACGACAACGGCGGCAATAACAGCCCCGACCACCAGAATCAGGGACACTAGGGAGATAACTACTTTGCCACTCACACCCATTTAATTAATAATAATAATTAAAAATTCCCTTCCCTTAATATATAATTAATTTCTGTATATATATATATATATATGAAAGCAAATAAAAAAGAGAGGTGCAGGTGCAGGTAAAGGTGAATACCTCCTCCTCCTCCTCCTCTTTGCTTTGAAATTAATTATTTCCAAAAAAAAAAAAAAAAAAAAAAAGTGAGGATGGAGGGAGAAGTGTGAGGTGAAAGGAGACAAGCCAGGAGGGGTTTTTTTTATACAATTGTTTCAATGGCCATTTTTTGGCGTTTGAATCCGAAATTTACGAATCATTCTATTATTTCTTTTTCTATATCTGCAATATTTCCATGAAATAAGGGTCGCCGATCAATTTTTATTATTAATTTTTAGAATATTCTGTTGTTGCGTCAACTACATCAATACAATATATATATATATATATATCCTTTATTTATTTAATTAAGGGCATTTCACCTTTTTTATATATATTCTTGATCCTAATCCAAATTACACTACTACAAATACAAAATAAAGTTATTGCGGGCACCGATTGTTTTTGTTAGAAACACTTTTACGAATATTGCATAATATCTTATTTCCTAGGTAACACATTTTGCATTTACGAAACAACTATATAAAGTATTGCTACAGAAGAAAACTACGGTAACACTTTTCTTTCCTAATGCAACACATTTTTATATGTTATCTTTGTTTAAGTGCAACACTATTTAATCCATGCATAGACAACACATTTATTTGTGTTTAATTTTTACAAAGGTAACCTTATGTATACCAATCACAAAATTAACTCAATATTAAATACAATTTTATAAATTAAACATCCAAAATATGATAATTTATATTACAAAATTATCTATAGTATTAAATGCAAAAGTAATTAATGAAAATTAGTGTCACACTCTATATATGTAACCTGATGTGACGCTAAATGTCCGGTGTTGAATGCTCCGGCTGGCCCAATGGGAGTCTCGAGTATCCAGGCCCAAGGTAGAGACTTCTGGCAGAAGCAAGCAGCAATAGAGATAGGATCTGGGCGCGGATGAGAGTGTATAGCTCGGATCGACCTGAAGGAGGCTCTGTCATCGGAAATAAACGGTAAAACAAGCGGGGCTATCCCCCCTGTTTAACTCCGACGGTCAAGTCAGTAAGGATGAAGATGATAAACAGTATTCACTGAAAGCTTAAGCGTGGAAAAAATTGCGTACCTCAGTTAGTCTCATGACTTAGTACTTATAGCCATACTTTTACATGCCCGTTGCACCATGATGATTTGTACTTTCAACTGTTCTCCCCTTTTTGCGATGACTTTTACGCTTCTGTCTATCATGGTCTGACTTCGGACTTCTTTTCCATCATTGCTCTGTGTACTTCCTGCATGAATTCAAAATGGGATCTTTGTCCTCTAATGATTTCTATCTATTGTGTCAATGTTATCATTAAACCGACCTAACTTTCCTGAGCTCGGTTTTTGTGGTGTCAATAAGGAAATCACCGACCTAAGCTAGCAACCGACCTAAGCATGTTTCTTTGGCTCAGTTTTTAGAGGGTTTTTCCGACCTGAACTTGGGGTTGAACCTTTTATGCGTATTTTATTTCTTACTGTTTATGTATTCCTTCACACCAGTAACATACCGACTTTAACAAACTTTGACCCAATTAATTTATTATTCTTCTTAATTAATTTGTTCGTCATTATTAATTATTCAAGACCATCAATTTTCATTCAATATGAAACAATTCCGTTGGCCTATATTTACTTATATATGTTTGTTGTGATTAATTAGCTAGCGCTACCATGATTGTGTCTAAATATTAGATAAGAGGCATACTATTTGCAGTAACCGTTTTACTATTCGCAGTAATATTCCCCTGTGAAAAGACAAAAATGCCCCTGGCCAAAAATAAGAAAATCGGGCATACTAAACGCAGTAACCGGCCGGAAAATACCTCCGATTGCCGGCGATATTTTCCCCGAAAATACCGCCGTTTTCCGGCCGGAAAATATCGCCGGCGATATTTCCGGCCAAAATACAACCGAAAAACGGCGGTATTTTTCCCGGAAATACCGCACCGCCGATCGCCGGCGGTATTTTGGCCGGAAATATCGGCGGTATTTTCCCCGAAAATACCGCAAATTTTCCTGCGGTATTTTGGCCGGAAATATCGCCGGCGATATTTTCCGCCCAAAATACCGCCTCCGAAACCGGGGAGACAGTCTCCCCGGCCGAAATGTTGCAGAAACAGAAAAAAACGTCCGGATAATCGCCGATCCGGGAAAAAAAATCCCCCTCCGAATGGGTTTTTTTTCTCGAAAATTATAATGAAGGGGTATATAGAGAATTTATGCAAACTAATTTAAAGTAAAAAAATAAATATAGTGTTTACTTATAGTGTAATATGGATCGTAGTCGGGTAATTCGGACTTTTTACAAGGGAATGTTACTGCGTTTAGTAAAACGGTTACGGGGACACTGGCGGTATTTCTTCAGTTTTTTTCTAACCGGGTACTGTTCAACGTGCGTGAACGGTACTGTTCACGCCCGTTGAACAGTACCCGATTTTATTATTTTTCTTTTTTATTTTAGGCCAGGGGCATTTTTGTCTTTTTACAGGGGAATGTTACTGCGAATAGTAAAACAGTTACTGCGTATAACAATTTCGTTTGATAAAAGGCATGAATGGACTTGTTTTTCTTGGTCCACTTATTTTGCTCAATATTCAAAATTATGTATTTTTACTAAATATATATTAATTAAGTATAACCATGTAATTTTATACATCGAACAAAACAAAACATAAAAACTTAGGTGAATGATATGAAATTGTTTTTGTGGCCTTCTAGCTAGTGTCACTCTTTTGTGTAACATGCCTGCCTTTTGTTTCGCATAGCCCTCCCAATGAGTACAATTGATTCTCTCACGATTAATTTCCAATCAATTACACATTTATTAATATTATTCACGGTAAAATTGTCATAAATTATAAGAAAAATATCAAAAACCATTTATATTAGTAAAATAAAACTATTTAGATTTGATCATTGAACACACTAAAATATACTAGTAATTTGGATAGAGGGTCTGAACTTTGACGTTTGTTTTTTACTGTTGTTTATGCATCTTGCGTGGTTGTATATATAGATTGAGAGAATATTAATGCAGGAGATCGATGGAGTACGCAACGGAATTAAAGAATCAAAATTTAATGGGAAGGAAATCATATATCATATATATCGATCGATTAATCTTTATGTACATGTATTTGATAATAATGTACATAAACAATTAAGAATAGAGTTTAGGCGGCAGGCCTAGGGAATGAATGAATTTATTGGAGTCCAGCGTTGTAATGTACTCCGGTCGCCGGCAACCATGTACCGCCTTGAATGAAAGTGTTGGCAGTGTACTTTGCAGCCTCAGTGGCGTCAATCGTCCTGCTTTTGGTGAAAGCCTTAAAATTTCTGTTGTTGGCGGCGCCCGCGGCTCCTCTGTTGTTGTACTCGAGATACTGACAAGTCGTTTCAAAAACTTCACCGTCCCACTTAATGTATCCCTCCGGCCGAATCACATCCCCGATATCCGACTGCATGATCACGGTCTTTGCGTAAGTTTTCCATGGCCTACCCAAGTAGCTTGGGTACTGCTCCTTCACCGGTTTGATATCTTCCCCCGCGTAAATGGTGCAATTCTGGAGAACAAGCCCTGTCTCGTCATTCTCCAGTTCTTTCCCATCGGCCGTCACGGTGTTGAATTGGGAGGGAAGCCCTTTCCTCACAATGATGTCGCTGTTCTGGATCACCGCAGATCCCTTTCCGAATATGAAGTCGATGGTTCCGTAGATCGTGCATTCGCGGTAGAATTGCCTGTGGGTCTGGTAGTACAACGTGTCCTGGTAACTATCCATGCTGCATTCGAACACGGCGGCCATGTCCGACTGGATTCTCAGTGCCACAGCTTGGTGTCCCTCTGGTCCGGCTGTGTTCTGGAATGTGATCCCCTTTGCCATGAATCCATTCCCGAGAGCGGAAAATGTAGCCGTGCGAGAGGTTTGGATGTGCATGATTCCGAAGTTCAACTTTCCGGTTATGATGGTCTTTCCGATTCCATCTCCGTAGATAAACACGTTAACCTGTTTCTTGTCTACCAGAACAATCTCATCGTAAGTACCGGCCTTGACGTAAATGATGTATCTTCCGCCGGTCAACTGCGGCGGGTAAGCTTTCAGGGCATCGTTGATGGTACTGAATTGGCCGCTTCCGTCTTTT